>CM037089.1:64089889-64802389 GCA_020916435.1 Oxytropis ochrocephala | reverse complement strand
TAAGAAATGACACGTTGACAACTTTTTTGCTATGGTACCTATACAACTTGATCAACATAAAAAATACACCTTTTGCTTACACTATAAAGCAACCAAATCATTTTTGGTTGAAAAGAAATAGAGGTGAAAAAAATGGCTAAAAGTAAGTTTATTTCTGCATTCATTCTCTTCTTTTTCCTATTTCTTCATTCAACCAATGTATATTGCTTTTCAACAAACAACTTATGGGGAGTTGTAGGTGAATTTGGAGAATGTACTGACGATAGATGTGAACGTGATGATGATTGCTTAAAACCTTGTAGGATTTATAGGTGCGGACAATACAAGTGTGTCGCCAATGTAATAAATAATACTAGTATTAGTGCAATCCATGATGTATGAATAATATTATTTATCATCTAGAGTTCTGACTCAAAATATATGCATAATCAACTAAATAACAATTTTTTTTACTGGCAACTAAATAATAACTTAATGTATATTTGATGTAGGAAATATAGAATAAATTCACTGTTTGACTAAAAGTGACAATATATTATAACAAAGAGTACTTTTCTCAAACAGGAAATACACAAATGTCACCATATTAACGTGCCACTACTACAAGAAATTTGCCATATACCTACGGATACCTTTACCCACGACGATTATTAAATCTGTAGGTATAGATGTTCTATACCCATAGATGTGTAATAAACCGTGAGTATAAGTATTTTGTTCCTTTCGACACCAAGAGCCATTGGTATACGTACGTATCTGTGGGTATATATAGACATGTCATAACTTTGTGGTTTCAATATTTTTATTTCCCTCCCATAATTTCCTTAAGTATATTTTCTCTTTTTAATTTCCCTCATCTTCTTCGTGACTGAAGCCCAAGCCCTATCTCACTTCTCGCTGCTCATAGCTCTCTCTCGCCTTTTTATCTCACAGATAGAAAAAACTATGTCTAAAAGCACCACGATTACACCACTACCCATATATCACATATCCTTTTTCGAAATCGTTCCTATTTTAGGTACTTTATTTACCCAATGATAAAGTGGGAAGCAACTGCCTTTGCTCGTCCAATTCTTTCCCTTGTACTAGTTGATTCTCAAGCTTTATTCCCAATATTACTCTTACTCCCTTATGGTTTTGGCTCTTCCTTGTGGTTGGCTAAGACGCTAATGAAGATAATGGCGCTAATGAAGATTAGAAGCAGATTTTCTGTTGTTAGACTAAGTTTGGAAAATTAAAATGAATGATTAATAGCTAATAATATTCCAAAAAGAAACTGCCCAAATTACATTTGGGTGCAATTTTTGTATTGTTTTGAAAACTAGATCAATCGTTGAATTGGTAAAGGCACTAGTCCAATGTTCAATGGTTCAATCGTGCTTGAATCGGACCAGTCAGTAAACTGGTGAAGACAATGATTATATTTTGATCAATAGAAGACAATGATTATATGGTATATTATTAAGTGATAATTTTTGGTATAACTAAACTATAGACTAAGATAAACTAATTATTACATATACATATATCTTAGGACTAAATAGTCTTATTAATCAATGGGATCAATAAAACTATGTGCATGTAATTTTAAAACTTGACATTGGCTTTTTATTTTACAAAAAATAAACTTTTTGAATTTAACAGTGTAACAAGCAGATTCTTGTCTAGTTCCCACCAGTTTTGAGGCAATTCTGTTTTTCCATGAACCAGATCGGACCCGGTTGCCAATTGACCCGACCGGTTCCTTCCGATTTTCTAAACCATGATTTTTTTTATCCAATAACTAGACATTAATCTCATTACGTTTATCTTATCAGTAAAAAATCTCATCACAATTAATTTATGTGTATTTTAGCCGACCCTAATTGAATTCATCAGGAGACGATTTTTGTTGAAAAGATTCTTCAATTTTGAATTTTGAATTTTGGACTGTCCACATTGTTGGAGTTGATTTGAATTAGCATTTTGAAATAGTCTCACATTACTTATTTGTGAAGGAAGAGGGAAATCAAGATTATATAATAGGCCCAATTTCTTCTTTACAAGATGCACAATTAGAAACACCTTAAATTGTATAGTAATTAGAGCCTGATACAGCAAAAATATTCTGTCAAACAATCTGAACACGAATGAACACCGACAACGAGTCCTTAATTATAAATCTGCAAAACAATAAACATTAGAGAATATCAACTTGAGGGGTCTTGCGACATGCCCTAAGATTTATCCGCCTCAATAGCGCAAATCCCCCGTGGGTACAATCTGAACACGAATGAACACCGACAACGAGTCCTTAATTATAAATCTGCAAAACAATAAACATTAGAGAAAATCAACTTGAGGGGTCTTGCGACATGCCCTTAAGGATTTATCCGCCTCAATAACGCAAATGCCCTTAAGGATTTTGTTTTTTTAATTTAACAATTGGAATTTTTGTTTTTTAAAATTAACAAACATAGTTTAAATTTGTATTTTTAATTTCATTTTTTTTCTTTCAATTTCATTTTTTAATGAATATTTAAAAATTTAATGTTACTACTATATTTTTGTTGCAAATATAATAAAGCAAATTATTGTTTTCAGTTCTCAGCATTAAATGGATTTATGAATGATATTATAACGTTCCAAATATAGTAAAACAACTAATTGAATGCCATTTATGTTTTATATTTTAAATTTATTACTATCAATGGATGTTGAAATCATGCACTATTTAACTGGTTATAGCAGAGCCGTTAGATATGTTTTCCTTGGGATAGTTTATTTTATCAACCGTTACATTATATCCTAAAATGACATGGCGTCCACCTATTTTACAGCCCTATTGCATGGATTTTCTAAATGATGATGTGGCTTTTATAAATGATGATGTGTCAAAGCTAGGTGGACAACTCTCATTTATATATAATTAAGATAAGATTAAGATAAAGATATCCATTAGTAATTGTTCTGTACTGTATCTATGGGTCAACCAATCCTAGATAGTAGGTAGGAGATGAGGTTGATCAGTAACAATTACGTCCGAGGTTGATGTTCTGAGATGAGATGAGTTGTACCTGCAACGCCACTCCGATGCTAAAGTCAGTAGCTAGAGAGTTAATGCAAGTTTTATGGTAATTAATGTGTACCTCTTTATTAGCAGTAAATGCTGTATTTATAGAGTCAAAGAGTACTTGAGTGTGATGATCTGAACCGTTCAGTGAGGAGGTGTATTGTGGGTCATTGATGAATGAATCTGGTCCTTGGCTGTTTGGAGACGTGTTGCACCACGAAAAATCCGGTTTGGGTTTCTCAATGTACAACGTGGAAAAATTTCGAAGCTGCCACCAATATTTTAATTTTAAGACCAAAACATTGAAAAAAAGGTCTTTTGAACAAGGCGGATGGTCTGTTGAAAACTATAGGTATAGGTTCGGGGGTCGATTACGTGTGAGGAAGGTACTAGCACCGCAGACGTCCTTTCTACCGAAAGGGAACCTCTAACTAAATGTGTGGTTTTAACGTTTGATTTGAAAAATATCTAGATTTGCCTATTTATTTCTTGTTTGAAGATGAATGGGAAAACTTAATGAAAATTTTTATTTTTGGCGCTTGAGAGTTGGCCTCTCGCTCCTACGTATCTCTCAGTGCGATGGAGAATTCAAAGCTACGTAGTTCTTGGTTGTCATGAAAAGGTTTTTGTTTTTATCTTTTAGTGAGTTTTGAAATAGGGCCAGTATTCAAATAATGATTAAACTAACAAAGGTTATGGGTAATCATCGCTAAGTACTCTTGAAAAATGGGAGTCACCGCCACTAGTCAGACGAACAAGGGTTCTGATTGACCGTTTGTAGCGACTCGTTTTTTTATTTGATCTTTTGAAAATGGTTTTCGAAAGAGATTAATTGGCACGAATGATCAAACTAACCAAAGTTATGGGTGACCATCGCTTATTGTTCTTTGGAAAAAGACATTGCCACCAATGGCTAGACGAACAAAGGTTCTGATTAGCCACTAGCAACAACGGTTTTAAAAATGATTCTTTTTTGTTATGAAAAATGCTAATGTTTATGGTTGCGAAAAGGATTTTTATTTGTTGCGCTTGATGAGAACGTGGCTCGCTCCTACGTATCCCAAATGGGAATCAAAGCAACGTAGTTCTAATTTGAAGATGAAAATGTTTTTGAAAGGGTTTTGGAAAGGGGAAGAGCATTCATAATGACCAAGCAAGCAAATGCTTTGAGTGATCATTACTAATAACTCTTGATAGCGTTCATGACAATCAAACAAGCCAAGGCTTTAGGTGATAGTCACTAATAACTTGCATTAATTAGAAAAGAGTTTGAAAGATTTTTGGGAAAAGGGTGAAGTTATTATCAATGATTGGTTACAAAATTAAAACACCTTCAATAATCAAGTAATCATGCATATGTCAAACATCAACTAAGACTAAACATGCCGATACAATCAAAGATTCAATTGCCAAGGATGCAAGGTGAATTTCTCAAACAAATGCGTGTGTGTGAGGAGGAGTGCATTTACCCTAATGACTCTATGCTACAACAAGCAAGTAGGCTTACGTCTTCATTAGGAGGTCATACACATGGAGGGAATGGCACACAATTAAATCAAGACAATTTAGGTAGCATCAAAAACAAGTAAACAATTGATCATAGGCATAGAATGATCTTAATTAAACTAATGACATGTGAGCAATGATTTCTTAATAACATGAACAAAGAGGAATTGCATCAAGGCTAAGGTAAGCCTATCCTTTGCAATACCTCACGAACCCTAAACCCTAAACATACAATCTCATTTGTTATTCACTAAGAAATTAAATGGGGAAGGTTGAATCATCTAAAATCATCTTCACCATTTAAAACATGATGCACTAGGCATAAGTGGGAATCATATGATTTATCATCAACAATGGACAATAATAAAACTAGAATACAAGAGCAAGTAAATAAACACTAAAACCAAGTTGAATCACATAGAGCAATCTTCTCATTTGAATCAAAGTGCCCTAGGCACAAGTGAGAATCAACTTGCCTATCATCAACAACTAACAATAAGCAAACTAAAATACAAGAACAAGTGAACACATAAGCTAAATTGAGTCCTTTCTAGCAATCTTCACCACTTAGATCAAGGTGCACTAGGCACTAGTGGGAATCATATTGCTAGATCATCAACCACTAACAACAAGCAAATCAAAATACAAAGATTAACTAAACACACAACTAAGTTGAATCACATAGAGCAATCTTCTCACTTGAATCAAAGTGCCCAAGGCACAAGTGAGAATCAACTTGCCTATCATCAACAATTCACAATAAGCAACCTAAAACAAGATTTAAATAAACACAAAAAACTAGGTTGAATCACATAAAGCAATCCACTTTGAGAAAAGTGCACTAGGCATTAGTGAGAATCAACTTGCCTATCATCAACCATAACAAATAAGCAAATTAAAACACAAGAACAAGTGAACACATAAACTAAATTGAGTCCTTTCTAGCAATCTTCACCACTTAGATCAAGGTGCACTAGGAACTATTGGGAATCATATTGCTAGATCATCAACCACTAACAACAAGCAAATTAAAATACAAAGATTAACTAAACACACAACTAAGTTGAATCACAAAGAGCAATCTTCTCACTTGAATCAAAGTGCCCAAGGCACAAGTGAGAATCAACTTGCCTATCATCAACAATTCACAATAAGCAACCTAAAACAAGATTTAAATAAACACAAAAAACTAGGTTGAATCATATAAAGCAATCTTCTCACTTGAATCAAAGTGCCCAAGGCACAAGTGAGAATCAACTTGCCTATCATCAACCACTAACAAATAAGCAAATTAAAACACAAGAAAAAGTGAACACATAAACTAAATTGAGTCCTTTCTAGCAATCTTCACCACTTAGATCAAGGTGCACTAGGCACTAGTGGGAATCATATTGCTAGATCATCAACCAACAACAAAAATAACATTTAACACTAAAATGAAATACTAACAACAAGATTAAGCATCATCAAGCAAAGAACAACAACAAAATCAACTTGAAAATATTTTTAATCATAAGTATGCGAACCAAAGGAAACATAGGTCCAAGTGATGATGATTCTTTAGTTTTAGTGAAGGATGGAGGTAGTATGTGAGAGAGGAATGGAAAGGAGATGGATTGATGGTGTTTGGGTGGATGGAGGTGAAAGAATGGAGGAGAGGGAGAGGAGCAAGGCTACGGTTTTACAAGGGGAGAGAGGAGGAGAGGAGAGTGGTGTGCTAATTCTTAGTGAATGAGAGAATGAGCAAAAGGTTTGATGTGTGAAAATGAGAGGGTATTTATAGAATTGGTGAAGGGCTAGGGTTAAAATGGTAATCAAGCAATAAAAGGGAATTAATATTCAGCTGAAAATAAAATGAAATAAATAATTGAATTGGGCACCAAGCAAAAGGGTTATTTTGGTCATTGTTCTTAGGAGGTGCTCTAGGATTGCATTTTGATTTTGAATGAAGGGTTGAGATCACTTATCACATGGATTGAGGGTGGAGAGAAAACACAAAATGGAGAGGGAATGGGGAGAGAGGGCTGACGATTTACAAGGGGAAAAGGGAGAGAATTTGCCAACTTTTGCAAGTTGGCAATTGTACTATTTGTCCCCCATGTGCACAACATTATCTCTTCCTTTTTTGATTATTTTTTTTCTTGATTATTCCATAAAAATCTTTCCATTTTGGGCTTCATCCTATGAATCAATCATTGGGCCCGAAATTCCCTGATATCACCATTTCCAAAATTGATTTGATACCTCACCTTGCAGGAAATTCCCATTTTACCATTTCCTTTAAATTTGAATTTTTATGCAAATAATTAACATTCATGCGCATAAAAAAAAGATTATGATTAAGCACATTATTCCTCAAATAACTCCCCTGACAATTATCCAGTGATTTGTGATGGAAAACCGTTTCTGCTGTGAAATGACCAAAATGCCCTTTTTGACCCTAAAACCCGAATTTGCCCAAAAAGTGCATTCCAACCCTAAAAATGATTTCAAGAACCTTGGAATGACTTCTAGGACCCAAAATGCAGTGCATAATGCTCTTCACCCTTCAATATTTTTATTTTTTTTTAGAAAATTAGGGTTTTGACCTAAGCCGGACAAAATTGGGGTATGACAGCTGCCCCTCTTTTTCTGGATTTTAACGAGGAATATGAATTGACCGAAACATATTCCGAGGCAAAATAAAGATAAAGAATTCAGAAATTATATCGATTTTGTCTACTTAGGGAAACCCGAATTTTCCTTTTTCCATTTCTACCATCTTTCTAGTTATTCTGTTTTTGTTAATGCAAGATGAAAAATGAAATTCTAATGCATGCGAGGATAGAGATTTTTTTTTTTTGGCCGAGACAAGACATGAAAAGGTCAATGCCCCTCTTTTTGCAAAAATGATGACACGAGGCAACCAATTGTCATTACTCTGAGTAACTTGCGTGAAACATTGAGTGTATCCTGACTCAACACTTCACGCAATATACTAAAATGCTTCGACATTTGGTTGACTCAACTTGTTCATTTACTGCGCCTTTTTTCATTTGTTTCTTTTTGGATAAATGGGTGTTAGCCCGAGATGAATGCAATGGATGAAGCGTTAGTCCTTAGTAAGCCAACAAAAGCAGGAAATAGATTGGTGCCAGCCCTCGGCAGCAAAAGCGGGATATCAATTGGTGCTAGCCCTCAGGCAGCAAAAGCAGGAAATAAATTGGTGCTTGCCCTCGGGCAAAGAAAAGCGAGAAATAAATTGGTGCTAGCCTCGGCAAAGAAAGGCGAAATAAAGTAATAAAGAAAGCGATAAAAAAAAGCGAGAAAGAAGGTACCGACTCACGATGGCGACACACGAGGTCGCTTAAAGCCTTTTAACGAATCGCACACGATCCTAGTTCGCCCTCGGGCATGGTGGTCTTCAAGAGCGGCCGGGGACAATATCAAGTCTAGATCTCGATATTTCCCTAGAGATCGCGCCATGTCTTAGGCCAACACAGCTATCCTTTTCGACTGGACCCAATGGGGTCGAATGACTTACCCGCAGATCAAATACGAGGTGCAGTCTGGTTTTTGAAGGGACACTTGGGTCCTGAAGGGATTCACGAATCCTGTTGATTGATTGATTGAAATGGCCAATGTTGCCGCATTGGATTGAGGTACTGCATACATCAGCTGATGCGAGGAATGGTGCATGGAGTGTGGATGCATGTTATGCAAAGGCATGTTATGCAAAGGCGTGTTATGCAAGTGCATGCAATGCTATGATTTTGGTGTAATGATGAATGTGGTGGAACGCTCCTGAAATTCCTCTTTTGATCTGATTGTTGTTTTTCTCTTGATCAGCTTTCTTTTTTCTGACCGTTTGTTTTTCTTTGTTTGTTTTTTTCTTGAATGATTTTGCCTGATCAGCTTTGTTTTTTTCTGATCATCTGCTTTTTCCTTTTTTGCTCTTTTGCTCTTTTGGCTTATTTTCTTTTGCTGGTTCGACCAACCCGCGACGAGACTGAGGAACCGATTAGCATTGTGGTGGCATATAAGCCAAGTGCCGGTTGTTTTGTGATTTGCCATCTGAAATGGCCTATGAGTGCAATTATTTCCTTGCAAACTTAATTTGCTCTGAGAAGTTGCTTCCTTCCCATGACTTTTAGAAATTTCGCAATGATTGTGATGCTCTATGATTTATGCACATGTTTTACAGGTCAGTGTTACCATCATCATAAAACGTTAGAAAAATAAACAGATATGAGAAAGATTGAACTTTATTGATGTGAAAACCGGTCGTACAGAAAGTTACGCCGACTGTTCAATATATTTGAAAGTTTAAACCTAAAAAAGACACAAAAAAAAAGAGAGGAGTTAATTTCTGACTGTCCATCTCTGTGGGACAGTGCCAACCATTTATGTCCTTAACCTTGATCACCCCTTCATCCAAATCTTCGGGGAAGTTGTATGCCTTTTCTTACTTTTCATGCCCAAGTTTTCTGACCCTAATTTTTGCCTGGATAACCCTTTGCGAGTTTTCAATCCACCGGGTCCCTCTGATTTTGCCTAGGCCGCCCTTTGCGGGTTTTCAACCTAGCGAGCTAATTCTTACTTGGCTTATCTTTCTCTTTTTTCGTCTATTTCTTTCAGGCATAATACTTCTTCACCTGATCAGAATTAACTGGGTTCCTCAGATCCTCTTCATCCATATTTGTGAGTATCAGCGCTCCTCCAGAAAAGGCTTTCTTGACTATGTACGGGCCCTCATAGTTGGGAGTCCATTTTCCACGGGGATCAGTCTGGATAGGCAAGATCTTCTTAAGCACCAGATCGCCTTGCTTGAATTCACGAGGCCGGACTTTCTTGTCGAAAGTCGTTCTCATTCTCTGTTGGTACAACTGCCCATGACACAAAGCTGCTATCCTTTTTTCTTCAATGAGGTTTAGCTGATCCAGACGGGCCTGCACCCACTCTGCTTCTTCCAGTTTAGTTTCCATCAATACCCGCAGGGATGGTATCTCAACCTCGATTGGTAGGACTGCTTCTGACCCGTATACTAGAGAGAAAGGAGTTGCCCCAGTTGAGGTACACACTGAAGTACGGTAGCCATGCAAAGCAAAGGGAAGTATTTCGTGCCAATCCTTGTAGGTTACCACCATCTTTTGCACAATCTTCTTAATGTTCTTGTTGGCTGCTTCGACTGCCCCATTCATCTTCGGGCGGTAGGGAGAGGAATTATGATGCTGAATTTTGAATTCTTTGCACAGGTCCTTCATCATCTTGTTGTTCAGGTTGCTGCCGTTATCACTGATGATCTTGTTTGGAAGACCATAGAGGCAAATCAGATCTTTCTTTACAAACTTGGCAACTACAACACTAGTTATACTGGAGTACGAGGCAGCTTCAACCCACTTGGTGAAGTAGTCGTTTGCGACCAGAATGAAGCAATGCCCATTCGACGCTTTAGGCTCAATAGGACCAATAACATCCATCCCCCACATTGAGAACGGCCAAGATGCAGTCAGAACATTTAGTTTGTGTCATACCCCAATTTTGTCCGCCTAAGTCAAAACCTTAATTTTCAACCAAAAATAAATAAATTAAGGCTTGGCATTCATTTTGAGGGTTGTGAAGAGCATCATGCATGCATTTTAGAGTTTTAGAAGTCATTCTAGGGTTAGGAAAGCATTTTAGGGTTTTTCAGGTTTTCTTTAGGTCAAAGGGTATTTTGGTCATTTTCCAAAAAGGACAGTTTTTCATCACAAGTCATTGGGCAATCTTAAGGGAATTATTTGAGGAAGAATGTGCTTAATTATCTTATTTTATGCGCATGAATATTAATTATTTGCATAAAAACTCAAATTTAAAGGAAATGGTAAAATGGGAATTTTCCTCAAGGTGAGGTATCAAATCAATTTTGGGAATGGTGATATCATGGAATTTTAGGCCCAATGATTGATTCCTAGGATGAAGCCCAAAATGGTAAGATTTTCATGGGAATTATCTAGAAAAGAATAATCAAGAAAAGGAAAGGATAATTACAAAGGTAGTGGGGGACAAATAGTACAATGACAACTTGCAAAATGCCAACCCACTCATGGCTGCGAATTTCAGCCCTATTTTTTCCTCATTTTGTGCTTCTTCATGCCCTTGATCCATGGGAGTTGTATTCCTAGCCATTGATTAAAATTCTAGATCAAATCCTAGGCTACAACTTTGTGTACAAAGTCCTAATTGCCCTTAACAATTTTTGTGCAACAAAAACTATTAATTTTTGTGTATGACCAGCCATTCCCCGCTCACTTGTGTTTTCTCATTGCCCCTAATCCATGTGCACTGCAATCCTAGCCATTGATTCAAATTCTATCTCAAATCTCAATGGTTTGCAAAAGCACAATGTCCTATATACCCTTAATTTTGCATCTCATATAAAACCCAAAATAAGAGACCATTAGGAGAGGACTCTCATTTTTTTTACCCTAGCACACAATACTCTCCCCTCCTCCCTCTCTCAAACCCGAAACCACCTCACCTTCATCCTTCCTCCAACTTTCAATTTTGCACCATCAAAGCCTCCCTTTCCTTGATTCTTATACTAGACCTACTTCTAATCTTGCATCATCATCAAGCTTTCATCAACAATTCTTCAAGATCAAGAGGTTTTTTCTGGGATTCAAGAAGAGGTTCAAGTGTTCTTGGTTTTTATTTGATCTCTTTTTCACTTCTTTTTACAAGTTCTTAAGGTAAGCCTTAGATCCTTATTCTCTTTCACTTTTACCATGTAAATCTCTCTCCTACTCTTAACTCCTTCTTGATTGCTTGTTGTTGTTGCTTTGAGGATCCTTTCCAAACATTATGACAATGACTTAGGGAGCCTTGGGTGTTTGAGATGGGTCCTTGGCCTTGAAGGAGTTTTCTTGTAGTTTCTCTCATTTTCTTTCATATTCCATCTTGTGTGCATAATTTTAAGTCAAATGAAATTCATTTTTCATGCACATAGTGGTTTCGGCCTAGGGAGGGAAAATAGGGTTCTATTGTTTTCTTTCTTATTTCATGAGTTGTAGTTGAATAATTACTTGATTATGAGTATGTGTAGTCTAGGATTCAAGGTCAAGAATTAGGGTTTATGTTTTCTTTTGTTTCCTTTGATTTGTGTGAAGAATAAATGCATGATTTGCTTGATGATTTGTCTTGTAATATGGCATGATAACCTAGGGTTTAATCTTGTGCTTTATTTTATGTGTTGATTGTGCATCTTGGTATGAAATAATTTGGTGATCTACTCACATAGTGGTTTCGGCCTTAGAGGCCATTTTTGTGCATATTTTTGTGCTTGAAATGTGTTGTTTGATCTTGTGTAAATGAGTGTAATTGTGTTAGTGTGTTTTTAACTTTTTACCATTTTACTTTACCACATCATTAACTTTTCACTAAAAAACACAAAAATATTTTATCACTTTAGTTGTTACCATCTCATTAACTTTTTACCATTTTACTTTACCACTTCATTAACTCTTTTACCAAAAAAACATAAAAACATTTTACTATTTTACTTTTACTATTTCACTTAGTTTTTTACCAATTTTTACCACCTCATTAACTATCTACTTTTACCATTTCATTAACCCTCTACTTCATTCCATTAAACATTTTCACCTCATCTCATAAAACATTCTTACCTTCTTGCATTCATAAACCTTCACCAAAACATTTTCATTTCACTTCATTTTATATCTTTACCACTTCATCAACCATTTACTTTTACCATCTCCTTAAACATTTTACCTCATCTCATTTAACCTTGCACACTTTGCATTTCATTTATTTGCATCAATTATGTGACACATTCTTATCTTTGCATATTAATACTTGCACACTCCCATATGCTCACATGTTCATACATTCATACATGCTAATGCCTTTTGCATTCTCTTACCCTCTCACATGCTCATGCATCCATTAATTCCATGTTTTGCATTCATTCTTAAATGTCATGCATTCATTAATTCCATGTATTGCGTGTACTTAAATGATTCATACCTTGCATAGTTCATTCATTCAACCTAGATCATTCTATGCCTATGATTAATTGTGTTCTTTTGTTCATGATGCCATTTAAGTGTCTTGATTTGATTGTGTTCATCCTTCTTCCAATACTTTGTTCCTTACATGAGATTGCTACTCGTTAGTAGTGATTCTCATTATAGGATTTCCACAAGCATATAATGGAGGGTTACTTGTTAGTAATATCCTTCATTACAAGAATATATGCTATCACAGGGGATTGTTATTCGTTAATAACAATTCCCATCCCATTCACACACACAAACAATTGCTTTGAGAACTTTATCTCGCATCTTTGACAATTTAATCTCTTAATTGTATTGGCATGCTTAATCTTAGTTGATGATCAACATGTTTATGATTGCTAGATTAGTTGAATATGTTTGAATTTCTTTCATTCATTCACTTTGCAATTGGTTATGGACTTAGAATGGATTTGAAATGTTCTACTTCTTTTCTAAAACCCATTTCCTATACTCAAATAAAAACCCTCTTATTTTCAAAATAAGGATAAGATAAATTGTCATTAATAATCAATCGCGCTCGTTGCCGCTTTAGATTATTAATGGTGATTTGCTTATCCCCATGAAGTTAGTAGTGGGACCATTTTAACCGTTGTTGTTCGGTCTCCACAAACACTCCCGCCTTTGCGAAAAACATTTTCTTCCCCATTAAATAAAACCAATTGTCATTGATAACCAAACGCGCCGTTGCCGTTTAGGTCATTAATGACGATGTTATTTTCAAAAGAGTTAGTAGTGTGGCCATTCTAACCGTTGTTGTTCGGTCGCCACGAACGCTCACCCAATTGCGAAAACTCTCAAACCACTTTCAAAAAAACGTAAAAAGCGAAAACTACGTAGCTTTGATTTCTCATCACAGTGGGGATACGTAGGACCGGGTTCATGTCCCGTGAAGCACACTTTCAAAAAATCACAAAAACCGAGAACTACATAGCTTTGATCCCTCATCCCAGTGAGGGTACGTAGGAGCGGGGTCCTGTCCCGTCAAGCACACTTTCAAAAAATCACAAAAAGCGAGAACTACGTAGCTTTTATCCCTCATCCCGGTGAGAGTACGTAGGAACGGGTCACAACCCGTCAAGCACCCTTTAAAAAAATCTTTGTTTTGTTCCGTTATTTTTTTCAAAGAAACCAAAACTGTTCCCTTTCCCTCCGTTTTTTTATAAAACAATTTCCCCTTCAAATAAAAAAGAAAAGAAAAGAAGTCGAATAAGTTGTTTTCAAACCAAATAGTTCAAACCACATATCAAGTTAATGGTTCCCTTTCGGTAGAAAGGATGTGCGGGGAGCTAATACCTTCCCCACACATAACCGACCCCCGAACCTACATCTCTATGTTTTCGAAAGACCACCCGCCTTTTCAAAAGTACTTTTTTCAATGTTTTGGTCTTAAAACTAAAATATTGGTGGCGGCTCCATACTTTCTCCAAGTTGCATAACAAGAAGTCCAAACCGGATTTTTCGGGCGCAACAGTTTGGCAGGCGGCATATGGATATGATCGGCATAGATCTGGCATTTGTGGCACTTTCTTACAAAGCTGTAGCAGTCTAATTCCATCTGCAACCAGTAGTAACCCGCCCTTAAGATCTTTCTAGCCATGGTGTGCCCACTGGAATGAGTTCCAAATGAGCCTTCATGCACATCTCTCATGATCTTTTCGGCTTCTTCTTTCGCAACACACCTCAAAAGAACCATGTCATAATTTCTCTTGTAAAGGACCTCACCACTCAGATAGAAATTCCTCGACAGCCTTCGAAGAGTTTTTTTGTCATTTTCAGATGCTCCGGCAGGGTATTCTCTGCTGATGTTGTATTGCTTGATGTCATGATACCAAGGCTTCTCGTCGGGCTCTTCATCTATTCTTTGTGCGATGTAGTGATGCGCAGCGAGCTCCAATCTTTGAATTATGATATTGGTCAAGCTCTTGTCACTGTTAACATTGAACATGGAAGACAGTGTTGCCAATGCATCGGCCAACTGGTTTTCACCTCGAGGGATATGCTTGAAGGTGATCTCGTCGAAAGACTCCATCAACTCTTGCACATAATCACAATAAGGAATCAGTTTGGGATCTCTGGTCTCCCAATCGCCTCTTACTTGATGAATAACCAAGGCTGAATCACCATACATATCGAGTCTTTTAACCTTCCATTCGAGGGCTGCCTGAATACCTAGGATGCACGCTTCATATTCTGCGATGTTGTTAGTGACATAAAAGCTCAATCTGGCAGTGACCGGAACGAAACGGTTATCTGGGGAGATTAACACAGCCCCGGCTCCGTGCCCCCACACATTGGATGCGCCATCAAATATCATCCTCCACCTTTCATCTTCTTGAGACTTCCCCTCATCAAACAGTGCCATGATGTCTTCATCGGGAAAATCATACTGCATTGATTGGTAGTCTTGAATTGGCTGACATGCTAAGTACTCGGCAAGTGCACTGCCCTTGATTGCTTTCTGCGTGACATACATGATATCATACTCTGATAATAACATCTGCCAACGAGCAATCCGTCCTGTGAGTGTTGGCTTTTCAAAAATGTACTTGATTGGATCCATTTTAGATACCAACCAGGTTGTATGACTCAGCATGTACTGCCTTAAACGATGAGCAGCCCATGCTAAGGCACGACAAGTCTTTTCTAGCATTGAATATCTCGTCTCACAGTCAGTGAATTTTTTACTCAAGTAGTATATAGCATGCTCTTTTTTTCTCGATTCATCATGCTGCCCCAACACACATCCCATCGAATTGTCCAACACGGTTAGATACAGGATAAGCGGTCTTTCGGACACCAGCGGCATCAGAATTGGTGGGTTCTGAAGATAATCTTTAATTATTTCAAAGGCTCTTTGGCAATCATCATTCCACTCTAATTTTTGGTTCTTGCACAACAGCTTAAAGAGAGGCTCGCAAGTGGCGGTCAATTGGGATATGAACCTTGAGATGTAGTTCAGTCTCCCAAGGAAACCACAGACCTCTTTTTCAGTCTTTGGTGCTGGCATTTCAAGGATTGCTTTGACTTTATCTGGATCGACCTCTATCCCTTTCTGACTGACGATAAATCCCAGTAACTTTCTGGATCTCACACCGAAGGTTCATTTCACTGGGTTTAACCTGAGCTTGAACTTCCGTAGACGTTCGAAGAGTTTTTGCAGATTAACAATGTGCCCCTCATCAGTCTTGGATTTTGCAATCATACCATCTACATACACCTCAATTTCTTTGTGCATCATGTCGTGGAATAATGTCACCATTGCTCTCTGATAAGTCGCATCGGCATTCTTGAGTCCAAAAGGCATCACTTTGTAGCAGAATGTTCCCGAGAGAGTTATGAAGGTGGTTTTCTCCATATCTTCTGGAGCCATTTTTATCTGATTGTACCCTGAATACCCATCCATGAAGGAGAATAGAGAATGTTGGGCAGTACTGTCTACCAGAATATCAATATGAGGCAGAGGGAAGTCATCTTTGGGGCTAGCTCTGTTCAGATCCCTGTAATCGACACACATCCTGACCTTGCCATCCTTTTTCATAACAGGGACAATATTTGCTACCCATTGTGGATACTTGGCCACTGCTAGAAACCCCGCATCAAACTGCTTTTTTACCTCATCCCTGATCTTCAATGAAATCTCAGGTTTCATTCTTCTCAACTTCTGCTTGACCGGTGGACACTCTGGCTTCACTGGCAACCTGTGTTCAACAATATCGGTATCTAGCCCTGGCATATCTTTGTACGACCACACAAAGACATCAGCGTAATCATGCAAGAGTTGGATTAGCCTTTTGCGTTCACTATCTTCCATGGCAGTATCGACCTTAACCTCTCTTTTATCCTCTTCTGTACCCAAGTTGATTATCTCAATCGACTCTCCATGAGGCTGAATGATCTTTTCTTCCTGCTCTATTAGTCTCATCAATTCCGGAGGAGTTTCCCAGTTTTCCTCAACACCCCCTTCAGTTTGGTTAATTGGGTGATCAAAGTCATAATAGGAATCATTGGCACTGTTATTTTCAGAGATAATTACTTTTGATCTGCATTCGTAGAAGCAGAAAGTAGAATGAAAAGCGAAACAAACAAAATAAAGCGAAAAGAAAGAAAAGATAAATGAAGAAAAAGAGATTTTATTGATGGAATTCAAAACAAGCGTTTTTATTGATGATGGTGTCATTGAAAATAAAAACATGCATGCCCTAACAAACTATCCTCGAGGCCTTGGCGAGAGCCAAAGGAGTGCATTACAATCATTACTTTGAACTAAAAGTGATGGGCAAGTCGACAGCTTCCCAATTTTTGAGCTCTTCTTTAGCAAGGCAACGACGGACTAAGCTGGTACCACCCTCTTCATCCTCTAAACCATCCGCAATAGCAGTAATTTGATCTGGGTCTAGTAACCCTGCACTCTTGAAGCTCTGACGGATGTCACAGATGGGGATCCTCTTTGACCATGGGTCCTGGCCTCTTAGCTTGGCCAACCGCTCACCTTTTCTCTCTTCAGCCAACTTCTTCTTTTCAGCCTCACTTGGGTGGTATCCCAACCCGTAACGACCCTTGTTTTCTTTCAGCTGGACAGGAGCAAGAATTCCTTGTCCTACTTTTCCCAAACCACGTCCCAGCTGGTATCCCTGACCCATCATGATCCTCGCAACCATCTCTTCATTTTTCGACAACTTTATCACAGGCGACGGCAACTCACTCCCTCCAAACACAGCATTGGCAATCTCGAGAGATTGAAAAGAAGTTTTCAGGGACTCTGCGGCTGCTTCCACATAACGGAAAGGAGAAGGTTTGTTAACTAACATCTCTTCCCTTCCGAACACTACCACAATTTTATCATCGACCACAAACTTGACTCTCTGATGCAGAGAGGAAGGAATGGCTCCCGCCATATGAATCCATGGCCTTCCAAGCAGAGAGCTGTACGACGAGGAGATGTCCATGATTTGAAAGTTAACACAGAATGTCTCAGGACCTATCTGAATGGGGAACTCCATCTCCCCTATTACCTCTTTCTTCGATCCATCAAACGCCCTCACCAATGTCGAGCTGGGCTTCATGAAAGAACAATCCACATCCAACTTGCTTAAAGTGGACTTTGGCATCACATTTAGAGAAGAACCATTGTCAATCAGAACACGAGCTAGCACGAAATCCCCACATTTAACAGAGATGTGTAGGGCTTGGTTGCGTTTCCTTCCTTCTGGGGGAAGCTCGTCATCAACAAAAGTCACATGGTTCGCAGCCACGATATTCCCGACTATTTCGTCAAATTGGCCCACGTAAATATTCTGAGCAACATGAGCCCCATTCGCATTACTTTCATTAGGGGCGGTTCGATGCGCTCGAACTTAGCAACAATGACAGCATTGAAATCTTTGCTGGGGTCTGATTCATCTGGTCAACCACCTTATAGTCACTTTGCCTTACAATCTTTAGGAACTCATCAGTTTCTTGTTCTGCCACTTTCTTTTTCTGAGCATTCTCCGCTTCTTTATCCTTCCCCTTACGAGCCCTGTCTTCAGCTTCTTTGGATGATTTTCACCCCGAACGAACTCGGGGGCATACATACGGCCACTCCTTGTCATTCCACTTGCCCCGGTTATACTGGTAACAACAGAGGTGTTTGGAGAACTCTCTACTGGAGGCAGGGTACTGTATTTCCATGGCACTACACTGCCCTTCTTGTTACACTTGAAAAATCCGAGAGGATCTCTCGTGCAATTTAATGAAGTCGCCACCAATATTTAATTATAAGGGAAAACATTGAAAAATCCCTTTAAAAAGGAAATGGTCTTGAAAACCAGAATTTAAGTTTGAGAGTCGATTATGCGTGGGGAAGGTATTAGCACCCCACAGCATCCTTTCGATAAAGGTTACCTATGATTAGTTGCGCAAGCTATATTAACTTCAAAAAATTTATTTCCCTCATATAATGGAATGCATAGAAAAGACTTAAAAATTACTTATTTTTATGTTCTCAAAGGAACATTTTAGAAAAGACTAAAAAAGGTTTTTTATTATTGCACTTGACAGATGTGGGCCCCATCTTCTCCTACGTATCTCGGGGTAGAGAATCAAAGGCTACGTAGTTCTTGGGTAGAAAATATTTGTGTGTTGGTGTTTTTTAATTACTTGAATGATTTTTGAATATTTCGAGAGCATTAATAATGACCAAACGAATAAATTCAGAGTAGTCGCTACTAATGGCTTGTTTGTACATAAAAAGAATTCACAACGTTCAAACGAGTTAAACTCAGAGTGGCCATTGCATAACTAATTTGTAATTGAAAGCAAAAATGTCATAAGATACAAATTAAACAAAACAGCATAAATAAATAAAGACTAGGCTAAAAAAATAAATAAATAACTATATACATAAATAAATATGAATAGATATATACATAAACAATAAACAAATAAATAAATAAATAAATAGATTATATTATAAATAAATGATAAATAAATATGTATATAAAAATAAACAAAATAAATACAAAACTAACTTGGACTCGATGAGTGCCGAATCGGACTGAGCAGTCTGACCAGGTCAATCGCGAACCGGACTCCTATCTGGTCCATTTTTGACCCCAAGACCGCAAGAACCGCTTTGAGAATCGAAAAGTCGACTCAAAACGTCCAAATGAACAAAGACAGGCTTTTAGTGAAATGGGCCGCGAACGCTTTGACCCAAAAGATCACTTAACCCGCCAATGATCTCTCCTCTAATCTTCACCTCTCAACCCCTTTTATATCCAATTGCTAGGGAGCTCTTGTTTCTTGCGAGCAATGTGGGACTAAAATAAGGTAGACAAAGCAATTCCCCTTTAAAACACAATTTCGGTTTTTCTCAAACCTGTCACCGTAAAATTGCGATTCCGGATTCGCTAACCGTTGGATCGTCTTCCTTTTTTGACAGTAGGTTCGTGAGACATATATCTCCGCTTTCACCGTTCGGATCGTCGAAACAAGGTCAGAGGAGAGATAAATTGCCTTCGTAATAGCTGCAGTTTTTGGTCCGTTTTTCTCAAACCTCTCACCGTAAAAGTGTAATTCCGGATTCGTTAACCGTCGGATCGTCTTCATTTTTTTACTGCGGGTTCGTGGGAAATATGTATTCACTTTCACCGTTCAGATCGTAAAAATGAGGTCCAAGGAGAGAGAATTTTCCTTAAAATAGTAGCTAAAAACTAACACCCAAAAATACGCAAAAACTACTATTTTTTTGTAATATTCAGAAAAAGTCCAAAATAAAATGGTTGAAAAAGTCAAATTAGAAACTATTAAAAATAACTCGGACAAAATTGGGGTATAACACTTCTCATATGGGAATGGAGCAGGAATCTCAATAACCACTGGCTGAGGCTTGACTTGGGCTGGTTTTGGATTGTACAATATCTCAATTGGCTTCCTAGCCTCTTTACCATCATTGAACTGCAACATCAACACACTTTCTTCCTTTTCAACCACTCCCACTCGAACCACATAACGATCCATCAAGTCTTGCAAAACTGACTTGAAAACTTCACAGGCACCTACACATAGAGGATCAGCACATACACAACCTTTCTTGATAACACCACAACGGCACAGCTCAACATGTATATTTTCCAGAGGAGTCTGGATACACTTAACATCTTTTATCATTGTCTGTCCCACAGAATCTTCTACTGCATTAGCGGATGGTATCCCATGTTCCGGCAAGGGGTTTGTAGTTGTGCTTGGACTATTCTGCTTGAAAGAGAGCCGCTTAGGCGCCAATCAAATTCTGACTACATGTTTGAAAGCCTTGCGCCTTCTACCGTGTGATCGATCCTCCATTATGAAAGCTACAGTAGCATCATCGATTGTATCCCCTAGGAAAGGGAGGTTGCATAGGCTTCATGGGGCGAGTATTGATCAAATTCTTTGAGACAAGGTGATTGAACAGCTCAGTATATATAGGTTATTGGAATCAGATCAAAACTAGCATGCCTCTTCTCTTGATAGTTCTGGGCTCTGTGAATTGAATTAGTTTGTTGTGGTGAAATTGGAAATGTAAAATGGCATTGTTTGTTGTGGAGAAATTTGAAAGATGGGCCTCCCTGCAGTAATAACATTGGTTTCCTTCTTTCTTCTTGGGGAAGTTGGAAAAGGGTTTCTTTTGTCCACTAGAATTGCCAAAACCTCCAAAGAATCTTTCCACAAGCAATTCGTGCTCTAATCGTTCTCCAATGACAACCATATCTCGAGAAATGGATGAAACACTCCCCACCAACCTATCATAATATAGCCCTCGGAAGAGTCTCCATAAACATGTACACCATCTCCTTTTCACTAATGGCGGCTTCACTGAGCAAAAATATGCTCCTCCACTTTTGAGCATATTCTTGGAATGAATCTCTATCTCCTTTACTCATGTGTTGTAATTGAGACCTATCGGGAGCAAGGTCCATGTTATAATCGGGTATTGTTTCGTAAATGCTTGAGAGATCCTTCCAACCGTGGAATGTCGGAGGATTGTAGCGCATATACCAATCTAACGATGCCCCAAATCGGATCGCTCGAAATAGTGAATGAGTACCTTGTCATCATGAGCATAAGCGGCCATTTTTCTAACATACATCGTCAAATGGCTAGATGGACACCCAATGCCGCAATATTTATCAAAGTCAGGTGCTTTGAATTTAGGAGGGATGACAACATCTAGGACAAGGCACAAATCTCGGGCATCCTTGGCTCTAGTACCCGATCCTTCCATAGCTCTTAAACGCTCTTCAAGCAAGTGATACCGATCCCTATGCTGAGTGTTCTCTGTAACACCCCCTTCTAATAGACTACTATTTAATTAATAAAATCAGAGTTTTCAAAAACTTTTCACACAATTGAAAGCAAGTGTCACATTTGCTTCTAAACGAGCTAACATCAAATACATGCTCACATAGATAATGCCAATGATACATAGCACCTAAAGTTGGGACGAGCCCTCAAATAAACCTGTCTCAGTACTTCACAACCATAATGAATATCTTGCAGCGGAACATCTCAAAATAATAATAATAACTCTTTTACATCACAAAAGTAACGAGTGAGACAACATCAAGTCAAATAAAACATAAACTAATACGCCCCCGGTGCTACGTATCAGAGCATGACTCTACAGACCCACTAGAAGGTAGGAGAACCTTCACTCGCTATCACCTGCACGTTGCCGACATGAGAAGCAACATAAAAGCAGTAGGGTGAGTCTTTTTACATAAATAATAGCAAATAGGATAAGCATTATACTAGGGTAGGCAACTAGAAGCACCAATTTACAAACATATCAACATATATCATTGAATCCACAAACTCCAAGAAAATACCACTGAATGCATGATTAATGCATGAAATGCAACCCAAACTCCACGGGCCATGCATGTGGTGATCCATCACCCAAATAAGCCTCGAGGCACTCCCATTACGGCCGAAGCCTTCTCACCAAATTAATGCACATGGTTTATGAGACGCCATGAACAATGCGCCACTCACAAACAATCACCCCATATTTGGCGCCCCTCCCCGCGACACACACCCACACAACGCGCACAGGCGCACGGGACTGCCACATTTGGCGCCCCTAGCGCGACACACGCCCACACACCCACGCCACAGGCGCACGGGGCTGCCACATTTGGCGCCCCTAGCGCGACACGCTCACACACACCCACGCCACAGGCGCACGGGGCTGCCACATTTGGCGCCACTAGCCGCGCCACACTCCCACACGCCCACACACAGGCGCACGGGGCTGCCACATTTGGCGCCCCTAGCCGTGCCACACTCACACACAATACACCACTTCATCAACACACATAAACAATACAATAGTGGCACAATGCCTCAACTCCAATTTCAACACCAATTCACCAACACACATAAACAATACAATAGTGGCACAATGCCTCAACTCCAATTTCGACACCAATTCACCAACATACATAACAACACAATAGTGGCACAATGCCTCAACTCCAATTTCAACACCAATTCACCTAGGCAATTTATCAAACCTTCACAACTATCATAATTTCACATTCAATCTCATTGAAACAATACATCAAACACCATACCTACATAGTTCATATCAAGTTCATCTTAACAAAAAATAACATGGGTTCATCAAATTGAGTTCAACACAACACCAACCAAGACAAATAACACATAAATCAATCAATTAATTAACTCTCCTAAAACCTAACCCACATAGAATACTCATCATATAACCTATTGTGAATGAAAAGAGAGCTCCCTAACCTTAGGAATTGAAGAAACACAAGCACCCTCCCTTCCACAACTCCAATAACCACCAAATGCCCACTCAATCAAACCTTGAGCTTCAAACTCCTCTATGGCAAAACAAATTTGAGAAGGAATGAGGACATGAAACTTATATAAATGGAAAGAGGAAGAAAAATGAGAGAGAATGGGACCAAAATCCCCTTACCAAGAGCCAAAATGAAGAAAAGTCTCCCTCCTCCTCTTCCCTTAGGTGTCGTCGGGTTCCACCCTTCTTTCCTCCCTCTCTTTTTTTTTTCTTTTCTTTTCTTAAAATGAAGGAGACCCTAAACCCTAAGTTATTACATTTGATATGGGCCTACTAATGGGTCATGGGCCCTTATTTGCACCTCCTCAAATACTTAAACACCTCCTAAATAAAATAAAACTCTAAATTAATTATTTGACTTAATAAATGTTGTAAGCCTTAAATAACTTAATTAAATAAATAATTAAATTATTTTGGGGCGTTACAACTCTCCCCCACTTAGAATATTTCATCCTCGAAATTACCTGAATCAAACAACTCTGAGTATGCTTCCCGCATCTTACTCTCCAACTCCCAAGTCATGCTTTCGCCAACGGCTCCCAACCAAACCACTTTCACCAAATTAATCTCTTTACCTCTTAATACTTTCACCTCACGATCTTCAATCCTAACTGGCATTGTCTCCATGGTGAGGTTCTCCCTCACCTCCACATCGTCCATTTGAATCACATGAGATGGATCGGGGACATACTTCCGCAACTGAGACACATGAAACAGATCATGCAAGTTCGAAAGATTAGGTGGCAGAGCCACCCGATAAGCAACTTTCCCAACTCTCTCCAAAATCTGATACGGGCCAATAAAACGAGGGGTTAACTTCTTAGATTTCATGGCACGACCAACACCTGGCCACATGAGTGACTCTCGTGAACACATGATCACCAAATTTGAAACTCCAAATCCTTCCTTCTCTTATCATGATAACTCTTTGCCTATTCTCGAAGCCTTCATCTTCTCGCGAATTAATTTCACTTTCTCTGGGTCTCACGAACAATCTCCGGTCCAAGCACTACACTTTCTCCCGATTCATACCAACACAGAGGGTCCTACACCTCCTACCATACAACGCTTCAAAAGGAGCCATTCCAATACTCGAATGAAAATCAAGTATTATAGGTAAACTCTATCAATGGAAGATGTGAATCCCACGAACCTCCTTGCTCAAGAACACAAGCCCTCAAGAAATCCTCTGGTAGTGGATCGAATAGTCCTCTCCGTCGCCCATCCGTCTCATGCGGTGATACGCCTAACTCAACCTCAACTTAGAACCCAAAGCCTCTTGTAAACTTTTCCAAAACATAGAAGTGAATCTAGGATCCCTATCGATACAATACTCGTGAGGAACACCATGCAACTTCACAATCGCCTTAACATAGATCTCTCGCCAACTTCAAATCGGATAAGTGATACTAATTGGCAAAGTGAGCAGACTTCGTCAATCTATCAACAATCACCCAAATAGCATCAAACCTCTCACGAAAGATTAGGAAAACTCACACAAAATCCATAGAAATGCTATCCCACTTCCATTCCGGAATCTCCAACGGTTGCATCAACCCTGCAGGCTTCTGGCGCTCAACCTTCGACTTCTGACAAGTCAGACAAGCATACACAAACTGGGCTACATCACGCTTCATACCTGGCCACCAAAACAACTTCTTCAAGTCCTGATACATCTTTGTAGCTCCCGGGTGAATACTCAACTTACTTTTGTGACCCTCTTCAAGAATCCTCTTCTTAATCTCCTCATCACTAGGAATACAAATCCTTCCACGGTATCTCAACACATCTTGCGCGTCTAACTCATAGTCTTTACTTTCGGAGTGATCAATCCCAACCGCCAATTCAACTAACTTAATTTCTCGTTTTAGACAGTTTATCTAGTCGAATCTATTATTAATTATCCCATATCGAGTTTCATAAAGACAACGTTTCTATCCTTATAATGTATGGTTTTACTATTTTCTTATGAGTCTCAACTTAAGGTATTGATTCAATCTCTTATGCCACTTAACGACCAACGTTCAATCTAAGCACAAAAGGCTACCCAAGACTCAATAAAGGCACAAAGATTAAAACAAGATTTAATTAATCCTCTATCTTCAAGGACCACACGTAGAAGAATACATAAGCATTTATAGGACAAACAGTGTTCTAGAAATTGATAATGCATTAGTAGTACTTTCCAATTTCAACAAATTTAGAATCAGGTGACCTAAGCATAGTAAAGGGAACAATCTGACAAAACAACCACGGTAGAAAAGTTTTAAACATGTAAGCATCATCTTCAACATCTTTATCCTAAGGAAATAACGAACATGTGGCTTTACTATCTCCCACAAAATAAGGTACTCAGACAATTTAAGTTTATGCTATAGGGTATACTTAAAATACAAGTACCGAGTAAAGAGTGAATAAGAACACAACTCACGGCTGTGATTGACTAACAGAGGAGCAAGCTTCAAACATACAAAGATAACCATCACTACAAGTACATTTCACTACTGATAAAAAGATACAATGATAGAACACATAGGAAAACAAGTCCTTATTAGGATGAAATAAGAATCATGCATTCATAGACAAATTACATTTACGGTGGAATCATTTTTAACTCACCAAGGGAAGTTCGCAACATTAATAAAATTACATGCACTTGTTATAATCCAAGTCATATAAGATAAAATAAATTCAAGTTATTCCACTTGGGTATTATACGTAACTTCAAAATCAAGCATTTTTCAGGAAAATTAAGAAGAACATGTGAATCTACTAAAACAACTAATGACACACAACATACCATAGAGTACAGTTATGAACACCAGTACAAAAAAATTTTAAAATATGATTTACTTTAGACGTTCTTAATAAAAGAAACAAACACCATTGATAGTCAGTACACTTATCCAATGCTCTTATTTAATTTTTGGTACCTCACCCAGAAGATTCAAAACGAATTTGTAAAACTTTTCCTTTCATTAACTTGAACTTACTACCATAAGTGATATATAGTATACAATATGTTTTCAAAAATTCTATGTGTGTACCACAAACCATTCCAAAATCACATAGGTTTACAACGGTGCATATTGAGAACACTAATATATTTAAATGTAATAATTGAAATGAAGTCAAGTATGAACACACCACTTAATTAATCAAATTAAAATTAGTACATATATCCAAAATTAATAATATCCACGAGTTATTGTCGCCTCTTTCATTGGGGATGAGTTATTGGGGTGATCAGTTCCTCCTACTCACGCAACCAATTAGTTAAGGTCACAAAACTACTTCCTTTCAAATTTACACATGCCGCACCAAAAGACTTTTTAACGCAGTCTAGAGTGCGAAGGCGTCGTCACAACTCCCACTCTTCTCGACGTCGTTAAAAATTCTTGTAATCACACATATCTCAATAAATCAATATAACTTTCAATCGCTATCCATCAAATACATTACAAGGCAAGTTAATGAAAGAACAAAACCAACAAAGATAACAGTAATAAACAGCAACATGAATATAATTTTGAACGAGTACCAAGACTCGAGGGTTAACAGACTCGACGACTCGACAACTCGACAACTTGGCCTTACAGCACGAATCGCTTCGATACCACTAATGTAACACCCTTCTAATAGACTACTATTTAATTAATAAAATCGTAGTTTTCAAAACTTTTCACACAATTGAAAGCGAGTGTCACATTTGCTTCTAAACGAGCTAACATCAAATACATGCTCACATAGATAATGTCAATGATACATAGCACCTAAAGTCGGGACGAGCCCTCAAATACACTGCCTCGAAGACTTCACACCATAATGAATATCTTGCAATGAACATCTCAAAATAATAATAATAACTCTTTTACATCACAAAAGTAACGAGTGAGACAACATCAAGTCAAATAAAACATAAACTAATACGCCCTGCTACGTGTCGTAGCATGACTCTACTGCACCCCACTGTAGAAGGTAGGAGAACCTTCACTTGCTATCACCGCACGTTGTTTACATGAGAAGCAACATAAAAGTAGTAGGGTGAGTCTCTTTACATAAATAATAGCAAATAGGATAAGCATTATACTAGGGAAGGCAACTAGAAGCACCAATTTACAACCATATCAACATATATCATTGAATCCACAAACTCCAAGAAAATACCACTGAATGCATGATTAATGCATGAAATGCAACCCAAACTCCACGGGCCATGCATGTGGTGATCCATCACCCAAATAAGCCTTGAGGGCACTCCCAATTACGGCCGAAGCCTTCTCACCAAATTAATGCACATGGTTTATGAGACGCCATGAACAATGCGCCACTCACAAACAATCACCCCATATTCACCATAATGAGCATTAAGCATAATCTCCAATGCTTAATAGACTCCCATTACTATTGATTAATTCACCATCACCCAAATAAGCTTTGAGGGCACTCACCAATAATTTATAATAAGGCCGAGGCCTACTCACCAATAATTAATTTCACCATTAAACACACCACCAATTATCACACCTCAATTATAGTTCTAGGACCAACAATTAACCTCCCAGTTACACCGACACAAATTAATAGAATATTTAAAGTCGCCACACGTAAAAGTCAAAATAGGCAAACCGCACTTAGACAAACCTACACGCGCAAGGCGCACAAGGCACACACGGCTGCCAATTTTGGCGCCGCCCTCGCTGCCAACACATGTGCACACGCCACACGCACATAGCGCGCGGGGCTGCCACATTTGGAGCCCTTCCCCGCGACACACACCCACACAATGTGCACAGCGCACGGGGCCGCCACATTTGGCGCCCTAGCGCGACACACGCCACACACCCACGCCACAGGCGCATTTGGGCGCCACATTTGGTATAACACCCTTATCTAATCAATTCGATCTACTAAATTAAAATCGAGTTGCAGAATTCCACTCAAAGGAGGGCTACATTTGATGATTTAAAAGGAAAATGTAATTTCAATTAAGTTCAAACAACCGCACAAAGATCATACTAAATGTAATCATGCGCATCACATCGGCAAAAGGTCTAAGCCCATAACATAAGGCACCTCGGCCAAGAAGCATCAAGTCATAATGCATAGTAAAGAAGTTACAACAAAATGTGATAGTTTTAGTTCAAAAGACTATCTAGCGTAAAATACACAAGATCGGCATAAAAGCACTAAAATCTACTCGGCCCCATCCCAAAGTTACACGACTGCAGCGCAGGTACAACCGACTTGAGCTAGGCACAACCATCACTCATGTGTACCGCAAGTTGCCGACATGAGAAGCAACATAAAAGCAAATAGGGTGAGTCTCTTAACACAAGTAATATAATGTGAAGAAGCTTAAGGATAGAGATAGCACTAAAGCACCTCGGCCTCACCTAATACACCACTCACCGATAGTTCAAATAACCACAACAATTATCAATCACCAAAAACACATTAAATTATGAAATGTATGCATGTATGCAACCCAACCACAGGGCATTATGCAATGAGGTACCTCCACCGTCGTTATTTAGCCTATCGGCTCTCCGTCGTTATTTACTCCGTCGTTATTTGATATGGAGACCGAAGTCCTACCACATCGAGGCCGAAACCTCCTCCGTCGTAATATGCACATGAACATGTGACTTCATGACAAATGCAATCACACACCAATCAAACATAACGCATGTGAATGCTTACACCGCTGCTCACCGCCGCTTACTACTCCTCCGTTTCTACTCGCCGCCACACCGACGCCCACACCATCTGACATCATCACAAAGCAAGCTAGGCGTCGACCCTACTACACCGGTAGAATCACCCTAGGACCTACAACCGACCTCTCAATCACCTCGGCACTCCATGGTGGACTAATTGTCACACCGAGGACCGCAACGACACTTAGGGACCAAAATGTCACCTAAGGACCAAAATGGACTCTATCGCTTCCCTTACTTATGCACATTTGGTGCTAAAATAGCACTCACAGCATGCGTCCCCACAATGTGCTAGGCAACATTGGCGCCTAACATCACTTCGGCACACTATGTGTGTACCTCGCTAACTACTCCAACTCGGTATTCTACATCACCTCAAGACCTAGCCTCGGCTTTGGCACCCTCGGCATGTTACACGCAAATTCTCAATTCTGTGAGAACGCTCACGCCACGCACTCCTTAGGCTAGAACCTCTCACTGCGTGTGGATTCACCTCGCACAATCTCGCCTAGTCACTTCCACTTAGGCATTTTGGCGCTTCACCTCGGTGACGCTACCCTCGGCTTGAAGACTTCTGGTTCACTACCTCTACACCCTGGTAACCTTAAGCGCGAAACACCTACACTTCGGTTTATGCGCGCCGCACCCCCGCGCTAATGGTATTTGGACACATACTCTCCTCAAACTCACCAACAGCACTCAACACCAAGACACCCTAGGCGTTGACTTCCTCAACTTCGGTTTCTCTCACTCTAAGTCAAGTGTACTTCTGCCACGCAGCGTAATAAAGGCGCTTAACTCCCATTTTACTTCTTTTACTCGCTTTCTTTACTTAAACCCAACATGCAACCCATTTCCAAAGATACCACACTCATGCACACTCGGATAATCACTCCATCGCCTCCGATCCTCTCCCTAACTCTACATGCAAACTCATTTTCTTCACACTACGCCGATTCACCCTCCGATGCCTCACCATACAATGCTCCTTCAGACCACACACAATGCAGAGAGTGTTTCACTCTCTCTCTTTCCCAACCGATCCACCATCGTACTTCACCACAAATCACAAAGAAGAGCAAAAACACAAAGAAACATGTTATGAACAACACATAAAACACACATGCAAGGTGATCGTAACCACTCACACCAAAAATACTACCAAACACAAAACATTACAAAGATTAAAAGAGCCCCTAACCTCGATCACAACCGTAGACACACCCTCTTCACTAGCACTTCTAGGAATCCTTCAAGATTCACTCACTCTTCCCTTTTTCTCTTGGTTCTCCCTTCGCTTCTCTTCTTCTCTCTAAGTCTCACTTCTCTACTTTTCTTAATTTGGTAACTTTGACTATTTTTGGAACAATGTAAATGGTCTCCTCACGAAGGCACCATTTAACATGTCCTAAGGGACTTAAATGAGGCCTTGCCTTATTAGGCCGTGGGCTTCTTCTACCCACAACCTTTCCTAACTTAGACATTTTCCTAAAATGCAACACATGCTTAACCTTCACTTAATGAATTATTTGACTTAAGAGTAAAATGTTGCAAACCCTTAATAACTCAACTAAGTTAATTAATTGAATTATTTTGGGGTGTTACATTTGGCGCCCCTAGCGCGACACGCTCACACACACCTACGCCACAGACGCACGGGGCTGCCACATTTGGCACCCCTAGTCGCGCCACACGCCCACGCACAGGCGCACGGGGCTGCCACATTTGGCGCCCCTAGTCGTGCCACACTCACTCACAATACACCACTTCATCAACACACATAAACAACACAATAGTGGCACAATGCCTCAACTCCAATTTCAACACCAATTCACCAACACACATAAACAACACAATAGTGGCACAATGCCTCAACTCCAATTTCGACACCAATTCACCAACATACATAAACAACACAATAGTGGCACAATGCCTCAACTCCAATTTCAACACCAAATCACCTAGGCAATTTATCAAACCTTCACAACTATCATAATTTCACATTCAATCTCATTGAAACAATACATCAAACACCATACCTACATAGTTCATATCAAGTTCATCTTAACAACAAATAACATCGGTTAATCAAATTGAGTTCAACACAACACCAACCAAGACAAATAACACATAAATCAATCAATTAACTATCCTAAAACCTAACCCACATAGAATACTCATCATATAACCTATTATGAATGAAAAGAGAGCCCCTTAACCTTAGGAATTGAAGAAACACAAGCACCCTCCCTTCCACAACTCCAATAACCACCAAATGCCCACTCAATCAAATCTTGAGCTTCAAACTCCTTCTATGGCAAAACGAATTTGAGAAGGAATGAGGACATGAAACTTATATAAATGGAAAGAGGAAGAAAAATGAGAGAGAATGGGACCAAATTCCCTTACCAAGAGCCAAAATGAAGAAAAGTCTCCCTCCTCCTCTTCCCTTAGGTGCCGTCGGGTTCCACCCTTCTTTCCTCCCTCTCTTTTTTTTTTTCTTTTCTTTTCTTAAAATGAAGGAGACCCTAAACCCTAAGTTATTACATTGGATATGGGCCTACTAATGGGTCATGGGCCCTTATTTGCACCTCCTCAAATACTTAAACACCTCCTGAATAAAATAAAACTCTAAATTAATTATTTGACTTAATAAAATGTTGTAAGACTTAAATAACTTAATTAAATAAATAATTAAATTATTTTAGGGCGAGTGTTCTCAAACAAATGACCTTGTGGATAGTTCCTCGGATCGTGATAATAACCCCATACCGAGTAGGGTTTCCCATATGATGGACAAAGATTCTCGAGGATTCACGGCAACCCTGAGTAGACTAGGTGAACTTCTTGGCAAAGACAATACGGACTAGGAGTATGAATTTGTGGTCCAATAGCGCCTCCACTAGGTATAACCATGGCAGTCGACTCGACCCCACAGAATAGCTTCAAAGAATGCATTTACACATAACCCATTGGCATCCCCGTGATATATCTGTGCATTCGAATGACTCTGTCGCTCACCCCGGAGAATGGGCAAAGTGGATCGACCTCCGATCTAGAGGAGGTGAGTAGTGTAGAGCTTCAATGACACCGAGGAGAAACGAAAAGTAACAACCCCTTCAGATTTACAACAATGGCGGCCCCAGCAGAATGCCCCCCACCCTCGATTCTCAGAGCATACTCATTACTTCGGCCATCCAGGCTTCCATAGCCTCAACTTTAGCCTTCAAAGCCTCGATTCTCCCGAGCCAGCTGCTCAGGGTTAAGAATCTCCCCAACCAACTCATCTTGACCCAGGCGGTCCTTATTCTCAAAATACAATGCTCTTAGAAAATTACAATATTCCAAAGAAAATTACAACTTCCTAGAGAACATTCTAAAAGAAAATTACAATGCACAAATCTAGTAACATATGGCCTTCAACTTCTCTTTCTTTTCTCTTTCTTTTGCTTACAAAGAATGCGCTCTCTCACCTTTTCCATGAGCTCCTCAATCGGGGCCTTGCAGTTTCACAAACTCATACACATGTACTAGGGTATTGAAGGGAAGCATCTCAGCCTCAGCCCTCCTTAGCCTCCTGGGGACATCCTCATACAACTTTGATTAGCTAGCCATGCCAACCTTGAAAATTTACCCCTCCAAAGCTGGACCTCATCTCTTAGCTCTTTAACAATCTCTTGCTCTTCTATCTTGCCAATTAGTGCTAGGAAACGTTGCTCCCAAGATCGCTCTCCGCTTGCACTCCGCCTATAAGACTCCCTAGGTTCCGAGATTCCTTTTCGCTTCATCGATCTTCCTTGCTCATACCTCAAAGATTTCTTGATATTCCCGAGAACATTCCCAATGGAATTTCTTTCTTGTTCAAGACTCTCACCGACTTTTCAACTCCACCACCATGTGAGGTTCTTGTGCAGGCTCGCCGCCACAATCTTCCATTCTTTGGCTTCTTCAAGGGCCTTTCCTGTTTTCTGCTTGTACCTTTGGAGTTCATCTCTAGCCCCCCTTAGGTATTTCTGAGTTTCTAGTTTACTCTTCTCTTCCGCTTTGAATCGCTTGACACTCTCCTCAACAAATTGCCATCTTAATCTCATTCTCTTCCTCTAACTTCTCCTTTGTAGGTTACTTTCTCCAACTCGCTTGCAATGCCTTTTTTCTTCCTCCGCTTTTGCTAAGGCAGATTTAACCTCATTCAACTCCTCAGGGATAGGAAGGCGAGGCTCTGGCATCTCTTTCTCGACTGGCAGTGACTCTTGGGAAGGTGGACGAGCACTTTGGATCCTTTCATGCAACCATTGGTAAAAAGTCACATTGTAACACCCCCTTCTAATAGACTACTATTTAATTAATAAAATCAGAGTTTTCAAAAACCTTTCGCACAATTGAAAGCGAGTGTCACATTTACTTCCAAAACGAGCTAACATCAAATACATGCTCACATAGATAATATCAATGATACATAGCACATAAAGTTGGGACGAGCCCTCAAATACACCTGTCTCAGTACATCACAGCTATAATGAATATCTCGCAGCGGAATATCTCAAAATAATAATAACAACTCTTTTACATCACAAAAATAACGAGTGAACAACATCAAGTCAATAAAACATAAACTAATACGCCCCCCGGTGCTACGTATCAGAGCATGACTCTACAGACCCAAAAGAAGGTAGGAGAACCTTCAATCGCTATCACCGCACGCTGTTTGACATACGAGAAGCAACATAAAAACAGTAGGGTGAGTCTCTTTACATAAATAATAGCAAATAGGATAAGCATTATACTAGGGAAGGCAACTAGAAGCACCAATTCACAAACATATCAACATATATCATTGAATCCACAAACTCCAAGAAATATCACCGAATGCATGATTGATGCAACCCAACTCCGCGGGCATATGCATGTGGATCCAATAAGACCGAAGTCTTCTGCTCACCAATAAGACCAAGTCTTCGCTCACCAATAAATGCACATGGTTTATGCGACACCATGAACAATGCACCATACACACCATATTCATCACATTGAGCAATAAGCATCATCACCAAAAATTAATAGACTCACAATTGCTATTAATTAATTCACCATCACCCACATAGAGGTCATAGACCCACCACCAAAATAAGCCTTGAGGGCACTCACCGAATAGGCCAAGCCTCTCGCACACACCAATAGGCCAAGCCTCCTGCTCACCAAATAATTAATTTCACCATTATCACATCACCAATTCACACACCTCAAATTATAGCTCTAAGGCTAGCAATTAATTCACCGCCATACATCGACACCAATTAAATAGACTATTTAAGTCACCGGCACGTAATAGTCAAAAATAAGCAAAATCGCACTTAGACACTTTGGGCAACATTGGGCAACACCCGCACAAATGCCGGATTCCTACAAAGAAGACGCCTACTTCGCGAATTATTTAAAATAGCAAACGACATCGAAAAATTACAAAAGACCACTCGTCGGAAAGCCACGGATGTGTAGTTTCTGAATATATCTTTAAAGTTTCAAACCAATGAGCCAATTTGTACAGTGTTTAGAAACAACCCGAACAGTTCCCAGACTGGACAGATTCTGTCCTCCCACTTCATTTCACTCTAAACTGACTTAAACTTGACCAAATGGGACAAAACCTTAGCCCGAACAAAAGCAATTTGAGTATAGTTTCTAATGGAAAAAGAATCGTTCAAAACGGAGTTCATTTGAAGACATAAAACCTGCAAAAACCGAACCTACTCACAGTTTGATTCTAGAAATTTGACCCGACTTTGGAGACTCATAACTGAAGCTACACAACTTCAAATTGAACGAAACCAATGCCAAAACAACCGGCTTTAAGTCTATTTTCAAAAACTCTCAGCCACATAATTTTTGAATCAACCAAACAGTACCAGTTTCAAAAAGACCGAAACAGTGTCCAGAAACGCACAAAACCATAAGCAAGTAAAACTCATCATGATCAATCACCCAAAACCAATTATAATCATCACATACTTATGCATTTCATCAAACACCACATAAGCATAGTAAATTCACCTTCAAAACTCATAGAGTAATATCATCAAACACATTGTAGGCAACATATGTTCATAGTTCATTTCAAGTTCATCTTAACAACAAATAACATGGGTTCATCAAATTGAGTTCAACACAACACCAACCAAGACAAATAACACATAAATCAATCAATTAATAATCCTAAAACCTAACCCACATAGAATACTCATCATATGACCTATTATGAATGAAAAGAGAGCCCCCTAACCTTAGGAATTGAAGAAACACTAGCACTTTCCTTCCACAACTCCAATAACCACCAAATGCCCACTCAAACAACCTTTGGGCTTCAAACTCCTTCAATGGTAAAACGAATTTGAGAAGGAATGAGAGCTTGAAACTTAGATAAATGGAAAGAGGAAGAAAAATGAGAGAGAATGAGACCAAAATCCCCTTACCAAGAGCCAAGATGAAGAAACTCTCCCTCCCCCTCTTCCCCCTAGGTGCCCATGGTCAGCCCCCTCCTTTCCTCCCTCTCCTCTTTTCTTTTCTTTTCTTTAAAATGAAGGAGACACTAACCAACCTTATTTCATTGGATATGGGCCTACTAATGGGTCATGGGCCCTTATTTGCACCTCCCCGAATACTAAATTAATTATTTGACTTAATAAAATGTTGTAACCCTTAAATAACTTAATTAAATGAATAGCTAAATTATTTTAAGGCGTTACAACTCTCCCCCACTTAGAATATTTTCGTCCTCGAAAATATACGCCAAACTCATGAAATCAACATCAACTCTTCTTATCACCTCTAACCGTTCTCATTCATGTTCTATCGTACACGCAACAGACCACACACCCTCCTCTACACTCTTACTCCCCAAATAGGTATTCTAACCTGTAGGTTATCAGAATCCTACCCGACTACCCAAACACCATTTAAGGTTCACCCAAGACACAAAAATTGGAGCAGAGCCCCCGTCACCAAATCATCACCATAAAATAGCCAACTCGTGGCATCATCACCAATTAAGTAGGGCAGAACCCTCGTCGTCGCTTTGAGACACTAGGTCTACAACGTCACTTTTAGACACAAATGTCTATATCGTCACTTTTAGACACGAATGCCTATATCGTCACTTTTGTTTTCATATTCAACAGAATGCAAACGCATGCGACACTAGAGACAACAACAACCATGGCCAGAGGCCTAACAACACCAACACCCGCAATTAACACAACAATACCAATCTCAACAATAGACTCAACAACCACCAACAACAACAATGAACACAACAACACCAATCTTCAACAATTGAAACAACATCACCAACATCACCAATTTATCATAGACCCAACAACATTAACATCAACAATTAACACGACAACAACAAAAAAATTCAACTTCAACCTATTCAACAAATTAATCGTTCTTATTCAACGTTCAAACTAATCTACCTAAACTCAGGTGTAGAAAATTCTATAACCCTGCGCCTACTTTGGCGAATTAATTAAAATAGTAAACGACATCGGATTTCGACAAATAAATACTTGTTGGAAAGCCCTGTGGGTCTATTTATAATTTCTAAGTTCAGTTTTTGAAGAAAAGTATCTAACAAGTACAGTTTTAAAAAAAAAAACAAAACACACATACTAGTTTCAAAAGATGCAATTTCTTTCCTTCAAATTCAAACAGTTCTATAATGACCAAAACTCAATCAAATTGCATGAAACTTGTGCATAAAGTGAGGCAAATTCTGTCAAGTTTTCAAAGAAATTGGATTCGCTTCAAAAATGAGCTCTTTTGAAACCGCAGTAAATCCAAAACACTGAATTCTATGTCCGCATTGTTTCCAGAATTTTAACCTAACCTGTTTCACCTATAACTCGAGTTCTACAACTCCAAATGCAACCAAATCGTTGGCAAATTAACAAGCATTCAATCAAGTTTTCAAATGACAAACCACATAATTTTTCAATTAGTAAAACGTTCTCAGTCACTCAAATACTCATGTCGTAACATCTCAAAACAATGAATTCAACAACACAAACAACCATCATAATTCAGCCACCATTACTAATAATTCTACACCGAGTTTTATAAAAACAGCATTTTCAGAAAGTTCGCAAAAAGTATGCATAGCTTTACCGGTTTCCATTAGTCTCAACCTAGGACATTGATTCTGACATTGTTTCCACTCCTTAGTTGTATAACAATTTGCTTTCATTCTAAGCACAAAACACTACTAAAGTTCATTGAGGACACGAAAATTATAACAAGATTTAATTAATTCCCTGCCTCCAAAGAACACACGCAGAAAACACATAAGCATAACCAATCATGCAAACAAATTAAACACACAAGTCCGAAAAGATTAAACATGTAGGCATCATCTTCTATCTCTTTATTCCAAGGGATTGGCTAACATGTGATTTTACAACTTCCCTAGAAAATAACATGGAACATATAATTCTACGAAATTGAACTGATTTCATATCACAAAAGAAACACAACCACACATGCATTACAAAACAATTGCTTTGATACAAGACTTGATATTAGTTTAAACAAATGAAATTAAATACCCTTGTCAACATTTAGCAAAGAAAACTAATCAAGTAATAGAAGTGCACAAAAGGTCTCGCTGCACAGTTTCATCATTAGATTTAGAAGCCACGTAAAACAAATCAAGAAGTGACAAATAATAATAATAATAGCAGCAACAAAGGCCAAAGTTAAGTCATAAAAACGAACAAAAATTACACAATAGTAGTTCACAAATGTAAGGTACTTAAAATTGTATACATTTGTTCCTAATAAAACCTCGATACCATTATCGACTCACCTTCACATACCATAAAGATTCTAACTCATCTAACCATGCAATTAATGTAAAACCTCATCATTTTCAAACAACATCAAACCACAACCTAATTGGTCCAATAGCCGAAGTCATGTCACATTTTGAAATAAAAATCCTAAAACAACTTGGGAACAGAATTCAACACTAATTTGACATCACATTCATTCCCAATAGCACAAAATTTCCAAGTACCGTTTTTTGAAAACCATAGAACTCACAGTTTTGTCAAAAAGGAGGCTATATGCGAACCCCAACTTTACCATCACTCGAGCATGCAACCACATAAACAACTACTTATTAACTCAAAATTTAATTTCCGACATAAACTCAGAAGGTAAGGAAAGTTAATCATTTAATTTTGACAAATCACATCATGCTCACGAAACAAGTCAAATTGAAACACTGAAAATGTCGAAACTTCAAGTTATGCAACCTTAATTGAGATAATGAAAATATAGCATTACACAGCATTTCATTTTAGCATACTAACTTTGAAACAATTAAGCACAAGTCAAACTTAAACTCGTATACATCACAGGTACAATCAACCCTTAGCAAAGATGTCAATCAAGTGTAAAGAACTATTCCACAAGCTATCCTTCATATATTGTCAAGTATATAACTCACCAAGGTTAGGTTATGTAAACGTACTTTCCAGATTCCAACAAAACTAATCAAGCAATCAATCAAATTAAAATTGGTACATATATCCAAAATTAATAATAACCATGAGTTATTGTCGCCTCTTTCATTGGGGATGAGTTATTGGGGTGATCAGTCCCTCCTACTCACGCAACCAATTAGTTAAGGTCACAAAAACTACTCCCTTTCAAATTTACACATACCGCACCAAAAGACTTTTTAACGCAGTCTAGAGTGCGAAGGCGTCGTCACGACTCCCACTCTTCTCGACGTCGTTAAAAATTCTTGTAATCACACATATCTCAATAAATCAATATAACTTTCAACCGCTATCCATCAAATAAATTACAAGGCAAGTTAATGAAAGAACAAAACCAACAAAGGTAACAGGAATAAACAGCAACGTAAATATAATTTAGAACGAGTACCAAGACTCGAGGGTTAACAGACCTGACAACTTGGCCGGACAGACCGAACTGCTCTGATACCACTAATGTAACACCCCCTTCTAATAGACTACTATTTAATTAATAAAATCAGAGTTTTCAAAAACCTTTCGCAGACATCACCAACCTTTTTCATGAGCTCATCTTTATCTTTACAGACCACAGTTTCCCATGCCTTTGAGATTTTTCGAAGTAAACCTTTGTTCTTTGGATCTTCCCTGTCAAGGAAAATGGGAGCCAACATGTCTTCAGTAGGCATATTCCTCATAGGGTACCCAAGTTGTCGGATAATCAAGGAAGGATTAAAGTTGATGCAGCCTTGAGTCCCCATTAGGGGCACATTCTGAAAGTCTCCACACTGAAACACAAACAATTCACAATAAGCAATCTAAAACAAGATTTAAATAAACACAAAAAACTAGGTTGAATCACATAAAGCAATCTTCTCACTTGAATCAAAGTGCCCAAGGCACACGTGAGAATCAACTTGCCTATCATCAACCACTAACAAATAAGCAAATTAAAACACAAGAACAAGTGAACACATAAACTAAATTGAGTCCTTTCTAGCAATCTTCACCACTTAGATCAAGGTGCACTAGGCACTAGTGGGAATCATATTGCTAGATCATCAACCAACAACAAAAATAACATTTAACACTAAAATGAAATACTAACAACAAGATTAAGCATCATCAAGCAAAGAACAACAACAAAATCAACTTGAAAATATTTTTAATCATAAGTATGCGAACCAAAGGAAACATAGGTCCACATTTTATTTAATAAAACAAACACAAAGCAACATAGATCCATTTATTTAAGGGTGAGATGCCAACTCTCACCCACCAACAACAACAAACTACATTATAGAAAAGTGATGATGATATGCGAAAATATGATGAAGAAAAGTGGGTTTTAATGCAAAAATGTTGAAGATGATGCAAGGGTTTTAGAGTATACCTTGGATCCAAGATAGATTATGCAAGAAAGGGAGAGCAAGAACACAAATCAACAACTCTTCAAGAAAATCCCAAGAAAACTCCACGCAAAAAATGAAGAAGATACCCAAGTGATGATGATTCTTTAGTTTTAGTGAAGGATGGAGGTAGTATGTGAGAGAGGAATGGAAAGGAGATGGATTGATGGTGTTTGGGTGGATGGAGATGAAAGAATGGAGGAGAGGGAGAGGACCAAGGCTACGGTTTTACAAGGGGAGAGAGGAGGAGAGGAGAGTGGTGTGCTAATTCTTAGTGAAGGAGAGAATGAGCAAAAGGTGTGCTCTGTGAAAATGAGAGGGTATTTATAGAATTGGTGAAGGGCTAGGGTTAAAATGGTAATCAAGCAATAAAATGGAATTAATATTCAGCTGAAAATAAAATGAAATGAATAATTGAACTTGGGCACCAAGCAAAAGGGTTATTTTGGTCACTGTTCTTGGGAGGTGCTCTAGGATTGCACTTTGATTTTGAATGAAGGGTTGAGATCACTTATCACATGGATTGAGGGTGGAGAGAAAACACAAAATGGAGAGGGAATGGGGAGAGAGGGCTGACGGTTTACAAGGGGAAAAGGGAGAGAATTTGCCAACTTTTGCAAGTTGGCAATTGTACTATTTGTCCCCCATGTGCACAACATTATCTCTTCCTTTTTTGATTATTCTTTTTCTTGATTATTCCATAAAAATCTTTCCATTTTGGGCTTCATCCTAGGAATCAATCATTGGGCCCGAAATTCCCTGATATCACCATTCCCAAAATTGATTTGCTACCTCACCTTGAAGGAAATTCTCATTTTACCCTTTCCTTTAAATTTGAATTTTTATGCAAATAATTAACATTCATGCGCATAAAAAAAAGATTATGATTAAGCACATTATTCCTCAAATAACTCCCCTGACAATTATCCAGTGATTTGTGATGGAAAATCGTTTTTGTTGTGAAATGACCAAAATGCCCTTTTTGACCCTAAAACCCTAATTTGCCCAAAAAGTGCATTCCAACCCTAAAAATGATTTCAAGAACCTTGGAATGACTTCTAGGACCCAAAATGCAGTGCATAATGCTCTTCACCCTTCAATTTATTTATTTTTTTGTGGAAAATTAGGGTTTTGACCTAAGCCGGACAAAATTGGGGTATGACAAGGCGCAAGCACTTTATTTTGAGAAATGGGGGTGTAAATAGCATGGGCATATTTACACCGTAACAGTTGCCCCCCAAGTCGGTTTGACCCTAGACTTGAACCCTGTCGAAATAAATCAATTTGCCGAGATCAGAACGTCGAGTTCGCTTTTAGTAAAAAATGAGGTTTACCGATCTTTGGGATTTGATTTCAAAAGTTGGTGGTGCTTCGGTTCTCGGAACTGCTTGATGATTTTTTGACAGAGTAATAAATGCTTTTGCTTTGAGTGATGTGACCGTTGAGGGACTCGAGGCATTTCTTAATGATGACTCTTCGTTTTGCGCGCCAAGCCAATTGATTGGGTGTGTCGTTTCGAGAATGAACAGTGGGTCCTCTCAGGACTACTATAAATAAAGGTGATGGTGGACCATTTCTACTTTTTGGTCCCTCTATTGCTCTGAGTAGCGATCTAGTGAATTTGCCGCTTTTCGATCTTGCTCTCTTTATTCCAAGAATTATTTTCATCATTTTACATCGAAGCTTCTTCTGAGGTTAGTAACTTGCTTTAAACTTATTTTTTCTATTTCTGTTTTCGATTTTCTTCGGGTTGGGATCTTGCCCCCAGCCTGCAATCTTCTTTGCCGTATGGGGTTGTCGTCGGGTTCCACCCCATTCGAGAACCTATCACGTGTGAATTACCCCCGATAATCGCCTCATCCATGTAGGTTAAAAAACTGGCGAAGACCAAGCAAACAACTCGTGCCGAAACGCTCAGACTTATTGATCAAGCTGAGCAAGCTCGTCAAGCCCGTCACCCCAATATTGGAAAACTAATGGCGGCAAAATCACGAACCGAATCCCATCCAACTGGTCGTGAAGAGGTAGATGTTCCGGAGATTCATGAAGAAGAGAACTCTGGACCGAGAGGGAGTGATAGAAAAAAGGTCTAGGATGGAGAGTCGACTGCTCCACCTTCTGCATACAACACACCGATTTATGAGTCTCGGATGGAGGTTGGCTCGGACCCAAGCTTCTCGGACGATTCTGACTCAGATACGGAGTCTGATGGAAGAAATGGTGATGATCGAATTGATAATCAGGAGGAGTTATCGATCGAAGACGTTGATTTGGAAGATAGTGATGAGGAAGAAGAGGAAACTCAAGAGGATATGGACGGAAGCTTTGAGCTCTTGTATGGGTATGAGGATTCCGGCTGCAATAACGTCGACATTCCTGTGGATCCTCCATTAGGAACTCCCCGAGATTATTCGTGGGTGTCTGAATCTCTCCGAGATTTTAAATCGGTTATGACCTCGGATGTTGATATCAGTAATTTCGAAGAGGCTCTACACTAAAAATCCAGAACGGTGGCGTACTTTTGGGATGGAAGATGACGAGCATGTGGCTACCTACCCCAATTCTCTTAAGTTCATTATCTATTGGACCACCTTGACCCATATGAGAATCCGCCCCCCTTTTACTGCTTTTCAACAATCTGTGCTGGCCTTTGTACGTGCTTTTGAGCTCGTATGCCTTCACTTGGGTCGGCCTCTTTCTCTTCAGCTTTTCCTTCATATGTTTGAAGTTAAAAAGCGGATTGAGAAAAACAGTGGGAAACCTGCCCGTTTGGAACATGTCAGTCTCCGATTCAGAAAAGGGGTAAAAGTATTTCGGCCTTATACTGATAGCTTGAGGAATTAGTGGAAAAATAAGTTCTTTTGGGTTGAGCCTGTGCTGTCTGCCGTTGTGGATAGAGTCGACACCTTCAATGCAGAGAACGATATTGTTCTGACCACAAAATTGCCCCTTGGTTGGACTCGTCGAGATGAAAAGACCAAGCACTCTGTTGATGAAAAGTACCTGAATTTGGAGGATTGGAAAACTTTGAGGATGCTGACCTATATTACCGATCGGGTCGTCACCAACAACGAGAATAAGCCGAACCAGTGGGGTTTTGATACTAAATCACTGGTTTAAACTGTTAAATTTGAGCATGCCGAGAGAGTTCTAGGTCGGATTCTTCAAAGTTTAGTCGAGTGATTTTTATACCTTTTCGACGTTTTACTTTCTATGTATTTAACTGGTTTCTCCTTTTTGCAGACGAGATGGCCCCTAAGAACAAAATGGCGGCTTTGATGGCCCTTGCGGTTGTCGATGCTAATAAGGCTATAAAGGAGGTCGGGAATGCAAGCAACGTTGCTGCTGCCAAAACCCCTGCTGTGAAAGTCGTCCATGCCCGACCTATCACCACTGTTCATTCTGAAAATGTTGGGGAAGATGAGCAACCTTTGAAACGGAGAAAAAAGGTAGATGGTCGTCTTCCTCCCAAGTCGGGTCATCAAGATCGGGGTAAGAGCGTTATTGAAGTTAGTGACCGCTCCGATTTCCCCTCCAAGAAGAGTAAAAAACACAAGTCCACCCCTTTTGATCCTAAAGAATTTATGAACATCATAGCTGAGGAATTCAAAGCAGATCCTTTCAGTGTTTCTCTCTCGGTATTGGCTAGAATGACCGATCTCGTGGAGGATTAGAAAAAAGATGTTGATTTGAAATTAAAAGGTAAGCTTTCTTTGTTTTAACCTCGTCACTTTTAATCTCGTAATTTCTGCGTTTTTAACTCGCCTTACTCACTTCGTGTTTTCTATAAACATTGAGGCCAAGTATGAAGAAGCCCAGAAGGCTGTGGATCCACTTCGCACAGAATTGGGAAAAACACAAAAAGAAGTGGATCTGCTTAATAAAGAGAAATAGGATTGGGAAATCAAACGTCAAAAGTTGGAAGGTGAATTGAAGCTGCCAAGAGAACAAGCTGAAAAAGACGCTGCTGAGTTGAAGAGACGGGCTGATAAGTTGGCCGAGATTGAGGCTTCCACTTCGACTCAAAACATATCCGAGCTTCAGAAGCAGATAAGAGAGCTGACTGAGCAAAAGGATGCCGCTGTGGAAGCCAAAATGCAGACAGTTGAACTCAGGCAAGAAGGAATAGTGGAGGCTTTCAATAATGCACTTGATCAAGTTGATGTGGTGATTCCCGACTTTGTAACCGACCCCAACATTTTTAAACCAGAGTTTTCTATTCACGATGGGCACATTGTCGAGTTTGACCCAGTAACCGATCAAATGTCTAGGGTCATCTATCCTTCTAAATCGACCTAAATGTCTTTTTGCTTTTAATGTAATTTATTGCTTTCCTCCACATTTCTTCAAACTTGAGGATCTGGCCGTAACCGAAATATTCTGTTTGTTTCTAATTTATAAGTGTGCTTATTTCCATAACTCGTTTTGTGTTTGAATATACCTCGGATAGCTGTAGCCAAAAAACCGATTTTTACTGATCAATCGTTTTGTGTTTGGGGTACCTCCGCACATCTTACCCCCCTGCTTAATCTCTGCCTGTAGATTTCGATGGAAAGCTTCACCTAGTGGGCGAGATTAAATAATAATGTCGGAATAAAATGCTTTGAAAAAGCCAAGTCTATTAATAAGAGTACATATGTAACGTCGGAATAGAATGCTTTGAAAAAGCCAAGTCTATTAATGAGAATACATATGTAACATCGGAATAGAATGCTTTGAAAAAGCCAAGTATATTAATAAGAGTACATATGTAACGTTGGAATAGAATGCTTTGAAAATGCCAAGTCTATTAATATTGGGAAACCGATTTCCGTATGCTAAGAGCCATACTTCGTCCTTGGACTTCAACTGTAATATTTCTTGAGTTTAGTGGCGTTCCAAGCTCTTGGAATCGCCTTTCCTCCTAGTGTTTCTAGCTCGAAAGCTCCCTTTCCGTTTCTCAATATAACACGATATGGGCCTTCCCAATTCGGAGCTAGTTTACCCTGTGATGCATTCTTCAGACCAACGTCAGCCCTTCTTAAGACGAGATCACCGACATTAAAATCTCTTGGGACGACTTTCTGATTGTAACGAGTTGCCACTCTCTGTTTTGTAATTGCTTCTTTAAGGGACACATGATCTCGGACTCCTTCCACTAGTTCCAGCTCTTCTCTTAAAGCCCAACCAGTATCTTCAGGTGATTTCGGGTTTGAAGTCCTCCAAGTTAATTCTCCAATTTCTACCGGGATGACTGCTTCACTTCCATAGGATAGTCGGAACGGTGTTTCTCCAGTAGAGCTTTGAGGAGTAGTTCTGTATGCCCATAAGACATAAGGGAGTTCTTCAACCCAGTTTCCCTTAGCATCGTCCAACCTTTTCTTCAAACAGTATAGAACTACCTTGTTTGCCGATTCTACCTGACCATTTGTTTGAGGATGTTCCACCGAAGTGAATCGATGTTTGAGTTCCATTAATTTCTTGAATCCTTTATCCGCGAATTGAGTTCCATTATCTGTGATCACCACCTCGGGTTACCCGAACCTGGTAATAATCTCTTTTCTGAAGAAAGATATACAGTTTTTTGCACTTATGACGGATAACAGTTTGGCCTCAATCCATTTGGTAAAGTAGTCTACCGCCACAATTAAGAATTTGATTTTTCCTGGAGCCTTCGGAAAAGGTCCTAGAAGGTCTATCCCCCACCATGCAAAAGGTCATGGGGAGGAGAGAGTTGTGAGACTGGTAGAAGGAGCGATTTGGATGTTTGCATGGATCTGGCACCTCGGACATTTCTTCACATAGTTCCTAGCATCAGTTTCCATAGTTGGCCAAAAGTATCCCGCCCTCAACGCTTTCCTGGTTAAGGACCTTCCACCTAAATATTGGCCACAAATTCCTTCATGAATTTCAGCCAACACATAGTCGGCCTCCTCGTGTTCTATGCATTTTAACAAAGGTGAAGAGAGTGCATTTTTATAAAGATGTCCATTGATCACTGAAAAAGAAGTTGCCTTTCTTCGGAGGATCTTGGCTTTCCCGTGGTCGGAAGGTTCTACCCCCGACGTTATGTAGTTGAAAATGGGAGCAATCCAAGTTTCGCTTTCACCTACTACACACACTGATGAAATCGAGTGTAAGTCGTCTTCACTACTAGGTTTGCTGAGGATTTCTTGTATCACCGATCGGTGATTTCCCAGTGCCCTGGTGCTCGCTAACTTGGAAAGAACATCGGCCCTCACATTATCCGTTCTTGGAACGTGCTTTATCTCGGCTGAGTGAAATTGGGTAAGAAATACTCTCACATGGTTTAAATATTTTTGAAGAACTGTGTCTTTCGCCTCGTACTGTCCCCCGATCTGGGAGACAACAAGAAGTGAAACGGTATTGAGTTTTAACCGAGTAATTCGGAGGTCCAAAGCCAATCGGAGACCTGCAATGCATGCTTCATATTCTGCTTGATTATTTGAAGTTGAAAACTTGAAAGTGAGTGATAATTCTATAACGACTCCCGAAGGACTCTCAAGAATGATTCATGCTCCACTCCCCTTGGGATTGGAAGATCCATCCACATGGATTGTCCATATCTCATCATCCGATTCTGCTGAAGTCATTTCTGCCACAAAATCTGCTAACACTTGAGCTTTCATCGCCGGTCTTGATTCATATTTGATGCTAAACTCTGACAACTCTACAGCCCACTTGATTATCCTTCCTGAAAGATCTGGTCGATGCAAGATTTGTCGGATTGGGTGGTTTGTTCAAACAACCACTTGGTGAGATACGAAATAAGGTCGGAGACGTCGAGTTGCTATTACTAAAGCCAAAGCAATTTTCTCAATTTTTTGATACTCGACTTACGGTTCTTGCAGAGCTTTGCTCACAAAGTAAATCGACTCGCCTTCATTCGCTTTCTCGACCAAGATCGCTCCCAATGCTTCGTCAGATATTGAGAGGTACAAATATAACACTTCCCTGAGTTCAGGTCGGGTTAATATTGGATGCTCTGATAATACTTTCTTCAGTTGGGTGAGCGCCTCATCATGTTCTGACGTCCAGACAAAATCAGACTCCTTCTTCAAAAGTTTGAAAAGAGGTAGTGATTTGAAAGCGGCATTTGAGATAAAACGAGACAGAGCAGCAATCATGCCATTTAATTTCTGAACTTCCTTCTTTGTGCTTGGAGCTTTCATCTCGGTTACCGCCCTGCATTTGTCTGGATTTGCCTCAATACCTCTTTCAGTGAGGTAGAATCCCAAAAACTTTCCAGCTTTGACACCAAATGTACATTTTTCCGGATTTAGCCTCATCCTTTTTTTCCTTATCTCGGCAAAAAAATCTCTTTAAGATCGGTGACGTGACAATCTGCTTGCTTACTTCTACAATTCGCCCGATTTGATTTTTGAAAACTTTATTCATCATTCTCTGATCAGTCGCTCCTGCATTTTTCAACCCGAAAGGCATAACTCGGTAACAAAAATTTCTGCGGTCAGTCATGAATGCGATATTCTCTTGATCGGGGGGGAACATCGGGATTTGATTATATCCTGAATATGCGTCCATAAATGATAAGATGCAAAATCCGGAAGCGTGGTCAACTAAGCGATCAATATTTGGAACCGGAAAAGCGTCTTTAGGACATGACCTGTTAAGATCGGTGTAATCAATGCACATACGCCATCTTCCATAGATTTCTTAACAAGTATTTACAAATTTAGCTTTAATTAAATCGTCCACTGCTTTTGCTGTTGCTTCGGTTGTTTCTATACTTTGAACTCGTTTGCGCTGGGCAACCACTTCGCATCGGGGTATATAGATAAGTGATGACAGGCAACTTCAGGTGGAATGCCGGGCATATTTTCGACCGACCAAGCAAATAGATCGGCGTGATCTTTCAAGCATTGGGTTAATTCTTCTTTGATTTTGTCTGGAAGCTCCGCACCAATTTTTATAGTCTTTTTGGGGTCGTCTCCTAAAACTACCTCGACAAATTCACCATCGGGTTTTGGTCGTTCCAGCTTCTTCTCGTATTCCAGAGACAGTAGGTCATAATTCTCTTCATCCGAGCTATCAGGATCATACCGTGCATCCAACTCTATCACGTTGACTTCGGAGAACTTCATTTTAGTGTTTCTTGCGCAGGCTTCTCGGTGATGTAAGTTAGGCTTCCTCCTCATGCGACTTCACTTTGAGAAGTAGGTAATAACACCTTTCTGAAGACTCTAAGTTGGCATTGACAGTTATGATCTTGTTACACTGAGAGTGAAACTTCATTTTCAAATGTACCGTGGATGTAACAGCTCCGAGCTTTCCCAATGTCGGTCTTCCGATGATGCAATTGTATATTGATGGGCAAGGTAACACCATAAATTTCGTCCATACGGTACGAGTTAAAGGTTCCTCCCCAAACGTGACTCCCAAATCAATATAACCCATTGGTCTAGTTCGGGATCCATTGAAACCGTAAAGATCGGTTCTCTGGTATGATGGAATAGTTCCTTTGGTGAGATTCCAATCCTTTCTAAAACATCAAAAAACATAATGTCACAAGAGCTGCCTTGGTCAATCAGGATCCTCCTAATCTCGGTTTCAGCCATCACAACCGAGATTAAGAGCGGTATGTCTTCATTCACCTTTCCGTTTAGCAGGTCCTCGTCTCCAAAAGACAAAGGAGGACGATTTGCTAAAAATGGGGTTGACGAGGTAGAAGCCACACATTGGATTTCCTTCCATTTTCTTTTAATTGTTCTGTTTGTAGCTCCTCTATTTCTCCCCGAGATCACCATTACTACTCTGGCCGCTCCTCGGATTTCCGGTGTCACCTCCTCTTTGTAATCTTCCATGATGTTTTTGCCTTTCACTTCGTCAATGTTCTTCTCGTGCTTCACGCCTTTGTTTTGTTGATATGGTTTTTGACGCATCTTGTCCGAGCTTTCCTTTTTGATAAGGTCTTCAATATCGCCTTTCAAGGCGTTGCAATGATTTGTGTCATGGCGGCGACTTTGATGATAACGACAATACTTGTTACCTCTCAATCTCGGTCTTGGAGCGATAGGATCGTGATATCGCACTGCTTAAATTCATTGTTCGCAATCTTGCGGATGAGTTCGGCGTAGTCCTCGATGTCTACCGAGCCTAGGTTTGAATTCCTAGACGGGCCACCGTCCGAACCTCCGGTATTTTCTCGTGTTCGGGATTCCCCTATCTGTCTGAGGCCTAACATATTTGGATTGGTTGACTCCGTGCCTAACAAATAACTTACTTGCTTCATCACCTTCTTCGTGATCTATGTACTTCTCTGAAAGTGGATGAATTCCCCTAACGTTGAGGGTTGGTTTATGCTCACATCGGTTTGGAATAAAGTGCCTTTGCGCAAACCCTGGGATAGGAAATATAAACGAAAATCCTCATTTAAACCGTGCACCTTCCCTACTTCAGCATTGAATCTTGCAATGAAAGATCAGATAGACTCATCATCTGCTTGGTGTACTGCATGTAATACCATCCACGACTTTGGCCTAACTTTGGAATGAGCAAAACTTGCGGAAAATTGTTTGGATAGTTGCTCCTAAGATGAAATTGAATTTGCCGGGATGTCCCTAAACCATATACCTGCGGATTTATCAAGGGTGAGAGAGAAAAGTCTACACATTATCTCACCTGGGGCATTTCGGTATTGCATCATTGTCTCGTAGTACTCCAAGTGAACATCTGGATCTCCGAGTCCGTCGTAGATTTTCAAATGCTCTAGGGGTTTCTCTAACCCGCGGGGAATGGGAAAGTAGTCTATTTCCGACGTAAACGGCCCTCTTCTCGGGGTTGGAGTCGTCAATGGTGGGACTTCCGGAGCTGCCGTTCGGATCGGAGCTGCCGTTTGGATCGAAACTGGCTGAAGTTGATCCCTATAGCGGTGTTGCCTTCGCTCTGGGGTTCTTCTAGTACGGTGACGTCGATGTTCACGCCTCGGGGGTGCCTCCTGGATTTTAGACCATCGTCTTTGTAGTGAGGATGAAGCAAAAGACGAGTATTCCTCATAAGTGTCATCCATGATTTCAGGTGGTGTCTGAGGTTCTCGTCGCCCACGCCTTCTTGGGGGAGCGATGATAGTGACGCTGTCTCAGGTGGAGTACAATGACGCCTTGCTGCTCGGGCACCCTACCGTGCTCTTGAGGTTCAAATTGCCGGGATACCCAGGGAATATAACGCGTGGAGAATTTTGGTCCGTATATCCCGAGCTCGGATATCGCGATCTCGCCTTCGCTTCGTAAATTCGAGTCTCCGAGCCCGTTCAGCTTCATTGTGTTGATTCAAAATTTGGACCAGTTGTTGTACGGCGTCCATGGGAACCGGAAGGACTACTGGAGGTGGGGGAAGTCGGGACCTAGCCGAACTTTCATAGAGAGCATTCCGATCCGAAATAGGTTGAGTAACAGCTATTCCTTCAGGAGTTCCCCCGAGATGGGGTTGATTATGAGTCGGCCTAGGCTCGACCGGTTCTATTACACTTGCCAGACGTAAACCAGACCTCAGTTGAGGGGCCATACTGATCAGAAAGAGAATGTGAAAGTAATTAAGTTCAAGCTACTCCCACTGTGGTCGCCAATGTTCTGTACCGTATCTATGGGTCAACCGATCCTAGATAGTAGGTAGGAGATGAGGTTGATCAGTAACAATTACGTTCGAGGTTGATGTTCCGAGATGAGATGAGTTGTACCTGCAAAGCCACTCCGATGCTAAAGTCAGTAGCTAGAGAGTTAATGCAAGTTTTATGGTAATTAATGCGTACCTCTTTGTTAGCAATAAATGTTGTATTTATAGAGTCAAAGGGTACTTGAGTGTGATGATCTGAACCGTTCAGTGATGAGGTGTATTGTGGGCCGTTGATGAATGAATCTGAGTCTTGGCTGTTTGGAGGCCCAATCACTTTATTTTGAGAAATGGGGGTGTAAATAGCATGGGCATATTTACACCGTAACAGTTATAGATATGTATCTGTTATTTTAATAAATTATAAAACCAATTGAAATTGATGACGGAACATGTACTGAATATATTATATTAACGTTTCAAACAATTAAAGGCTACCTTGAAATGTAATGTTACTTTAAAAAGAATATTGCAACGTAAAACAAGTAATAACATATTAACGGATATCTATAATCTATAATAATACAAAACTGTCTGTTCCTCAAAGCAAATAATCCAATGTGTCATCACGTCCGCATTTCATGGGCACCGAAATAAATGATCTTCCTATGTGGCATCCAACCTTGCATAATTTATTGGTCCATCACATCACATATGATAAATGCCACTTTGGTTATATAATTATCAATGTGTTATTCTGAGTCCAAAAAAAAATGTGTTATTCTAGTGCAGTAGCAATGTAATGCAGTAAGATCTCTAGATCGTGACCGAACAAACATATCAAACATACCACAATATATTCAAAATGGCTTATTAACAACTTTTTTAACTACGTGTCAAACACTCAAGTTTATCATATATCACATAAAATACTATATAAACTTCTTATCTTTGCTTGAAAGAGATAATTTACTAAGTTTAAACATATAAATAACTAGAGTTATCACTCACATCATATATCTAGTTTGAAAAGCATCTTTGACTTGGTTGAGAGCACTTTACAGATGGACACATATTTTAAAAAGGAAATTAGTTGTTATACAAATTGCATGAGATGACCAACAAGGTAAATTGCATGATTCACACAAAAAATCTGAAGTTTCTGAAGGTAACTCTATATATATATATATATATATATATATAACACTTTTATTCTTTTCTTTTGTTTTCTCCTCTTTCTACAAAATAAAGAGCAAATTATCTCAAGAATTTATATAGTTAGTATATAATTGCTTTAAAAGTGATTCAAATATGTCTCTAAAAATGCACTAAAGTGGAGTTTATCATGTATCATTTGGATCAACGTGATGGAGAATCATTTGGAGCAAATCCCATAACACACGTCAGTAGCATGTCGACCCAGCTTTCTCAATCGAGACCTAGCTTCTAGGATGGTTCACATATATATATATATATATATATATATATATATATATATATATATATATATATATATATATATATATACACAAACACACACATACATATTGGGTAGATGTCTACACACCGAAAAAAACTAGTTAAGATGATATATTGTTTTATTCCTTCAAAGGTGCATTGATTAATAAAACTTTTTAGCAGTTGAATCGGTTAAAGAGGGAAAAGTGACCCCTTAATTATGAAGGCGTACATGTCTACACACCGAATAATTAGTTAAGGTCATATATTGTTTTGTAACTTCGAATGTGCATTGGTAAATTAAACTTTTTAGGAATTGAATGGGTTAAAGGGACAAAAATGACCCCTTAATGTATTAAGAAGGTATAGAATAAGGATCTAGAACTCTCAAAGGGTAATGTGCAATTTAAGAAATGACACATTTACAACTTTTTTGCTATGGTACCTATACAACTTGATCAACATAAAAAATACACCTTTTGCTTACACTATAAAGCAACCAAATCATTTTTGGTTGAAAAGAAATAGAGGTGAAAAAAATGGCTAAAAGTAAGTTTATTTCTGCATTCATTCTCTTCTTTTTCCTATTTCTTCATTCAACCAATGTATATTGCTTTTCAACAAACAACTTATGGGGAGTTGTAGGTGAATTTGGAGAATGTACTGACGATAGATGTGAACGTGATGATGATTGCTTAAAACCTTGTAGGGTTTATAGGTGCGGACAATACAAGTGTGTCGCCGATGAAAAAAGTTTGGAGTGTCTTCGCAATGCGTACAATGCAACTTTTGCTTTTAATGCTAAGATAAATATAACCTTTGTTCTTCTAATCAAGTTATTATATGCAACTATGACCTTTGTTCGTCTCTGCAAGTTTTTTTTTTTTGATAAATAAGTGTTTGTAGATTTGACCAAACTTCATCCATGAAATAAATCAGTTTTAGTATGTAATAAATAATACTAGTATTAGTGCAATCCATGATGTATGAATAATATTATTTATCATCTAGATTTCTGACTCAAAATAATTTTTTTTTGACTGGCAACTAAATAATAACTTAATGTATATTTGATGTAGGAAATATAGAATAAATTCACTGTTTGACTAAAAGTGACAATATATTATAACAAAGAGTACTTTTCTCAAACAGAAAATACACAAATGTCACCATATTAACGTGCCACTACTACAAGAAATTTGCCATATACCTATGGATACCTTTACCCACGACGATTATTAAATCTGTAGGTATAGATGTTCTATACCCACAGATGTGTAATAAACCATGAGTATAAGTATTTTGTTCCTTCCGAAACCAAGAGCCATTGGTATACGTATTATCCGTGGGTATATATAGACATGTCATAACTTTGTGGTTTCAAGAGCCATTCGACGTTAGTGACTCTCTCCCACGTCGCAAGATTCCTCACTGCTGTCGCCATTGAAGAAAGCCTTGACTCGCGCTGTCGCTGCTGCTTGCAAAATTTCTCACTTTCGTTGTTCTTGAAAACATCTCCCACTTTGCATTTTGTTTTCAAGTTTTTAATTGAGTTGCAGAGAGTTGAATTAGGTGATGCTAACTACATTAATTTCTCCAAATGTTCCAAATAAAACTTCAGATTGTCTAATCTGTTCATGTATGTGTATATCAAAGAACCAATATCAAATAAAATATGAAGGTTCATATTGAAATATTGGCTATTTCTTCCTGTTACTTATCAGTTATCAGGGTTCAATGAGAGGCGTATAGGTCATTATGACCAAGACCAGCAACCAGATTTAATGGTAGTTTTTAATCTCCCTGTCCTATTTAACATCGTCACTGATTATCTATGATAAATTCTGTTATGATTGGGACCATAAAACTACATGCATTTATAGTTGCGTTGCTTAGTTCATTTGTCAATTCTCAGTGGCAGCTGCATACTCTAACTTACTCGCGGAAGAGAGAAGGAAGAGAAGGTGTGAGCTTTGCTTTGTAGACGTATAAACTAAGGTGAGGAAATAGATTCTGATGCATTAAGAGTGGCTATATTTTTGTTTCCGTAATGCAGCTGATTTGCAAACTTACATTTTATTTCCCTTATGAATATTATATCATGAAATTTCCTATATGTTAGTAAAATGGAACAAGTTTAGATTCTGAGAAATTATATTGTGGAATGCCTTGCACCCCACATGAATGCTTGGGTTAATTCATATTCTGAGGACTGGTCTTTTAAAATTTTAATTTAGGTACTTTACCAAATGATAAAGTGGGAAGCAACTCCCTTTGCTCGTCCAATTCTTGCCCTTGTACTAGTTGATTCTCAATCTTTATTCCCAATATTACTTGTTCGGTCCGGAACTTTGGAGTTACCTCGTCCGAGGAACTAGCTGGGTTCCGCCTCTTGGGACTCGTTGGTTGACTTCGGAATGATAGAAGTGTTTTCGGATGTCCGAGTAGATCTCCGTCCCACGTCGGGTGGGGGTGTACCTGCAGACACTCTGATGCCTAAGTCAGTGAGAGAATAGGCAGAATGCGCAAGAGTGAGAACGTACCTGGAAATGGAGGCCGGGTGCTCTATTTATAGACGAGGGCGCTGGGCGCCAACCGTTGGATCTGCGCGGCGAATCTGGGTCGTCGGTCCTCTATGATGCGCGGCTTAGACGCCTTGCTGCTGGACTGGCCTGTTGGGCCGAGTTTCCTGCTGGATAATGGGCCAGGCCCAATCGCTCGATGGGGTTTGCAACCCAGGTCGGAACATTGGCCCCCCAAGTCGAGGACGGGCGAGTGAAGAGCTCGGCCTCGGCTTATCGATCAGCAGGTCGAAAAACGCGAGTTCTTGATTCTGCAGGTTGCACTTGTTCCTGCCGATATCCGAAGTGGACTCTGCGGAAGTCACACGGGCGCATACCTGAAAAAGTTTCACAGAGCATTTAAGCTCAGAATGAAGTAAATCTTGACTGAGCATTGAAGCTCGGAGCCAATTGTCCCTCGAAAGAGCATTTAAGCTCAGAATCGAGGTCTCGACAGAGCATTCAAGCTCTGATCGAGAGGCGGGCCGGCGAGAGCTTCTTCCTTCGGTCGTGTATTCGGACACAAAGTCCTTAGTACGTGAGATGGCTATGCCGACTAGAGCACGGGTCGAAGTCGCCCTTGGACTTCTTCCCCGGCCTTTGGTGTGCCCGCGAGGGTAAACTAATAGGGGGGCTCGTTCGCGCCGCCAGTCACCCGTCTCGGATATTCTGGACAAGTCAAGAGTGGCCGACGACGCGAAGCGTGCCGCTGTGGGCCTCGCTTGCACCTCGCGATGGGATGTAAGAATCCGGGATCGCAGGGGGCATCCTGTGCCGGCCTCGCCTCATCCCATCATCTGCCGAGTGGCCAGCTCGGTGTCAGAATCAAGGGAGAGGGGCGAAATTAGTCTTGAAAAGTAGACAGGGAAGACATATTTCATTTATTTAAGAAACTGGTTTATTGAATCAGTAAATTCGTTTTGTACAATCATTGATTTCTACAACTAGTCAGAGTAGATTCTCGCTTATGCATTCCGTGTTCTTGGAAATTGTTCTTTGGAGAGCGTTTACAGTTGGTAGGCGCCCTTGTCGGTCTTTGATATGATTCGGTATGGGCCTTCCCAATTAGGTGCCAGCTTTCCATCACCGGCATTCTTATTTCTGACGTCGGCCCTTCTGAGAACCAGGTCACCGATGTCGAACTCCCTTGGGATGACGTGCTGATTGTACCGTCGTGCTACTCGGGCTTTGACGATAGCTTCTGCCAGTTGTGCTCGATCTCTAATTTCGTGGACGGTATCTAATTCCTCTCTGATTGTCTTGTCATTTTTCCCCTTGGTGAGGGGATAGAGGGTTCTCCATGTTGACTCCCCGAGTTTGACTAGGATGACAGCCTCTGTGCCGTAAGTGTGTCTGAATGGAGTTTCGCCCGTGGTTGAGTGTGGAGTGGTACGATAAGCCCAAAGGACATGGGGGATTTCGTCGGGCCAGGCGCCTTTGGCGCCTTTTAGTCTATTCTTGAGTCGTTTCAGCATCACTCGGTTCGCGGCCTCGGCCTGCCCATTGGTCTGGGGGTGTGGTGTGAGGAAAGCATGTGCAAGTATACACAGTCCTTAACAAGTAATATAGTGTTTAGAACAGGTCGAACCCACAGGGATTGATGAACTCTTTCAAAACTCAATACTATGTAATTTAGTGAAGAGTAACCAAATAAAAATTTATAGTGGAGTTGATATGATCACAATCAAGTTAGTAAAAAACAAAGTGTAAGGATTTGTAATGCAAATGAGAAAAGCTAGTTGGAATGTCTTTGTAACACCCAAATTCTACCCGGCAATTTATAATAAAATCCGAGTTATATAAAAATTTATTTCTTTAATTCATTCAAATGGGATGCTACACTTACTTCAGTTTAAACAACAATTAAAATAGCACAACCCTTTATTATATCAATATAATACGCAACACCATCAATGGGGTGGAATTCTCAAAACTTTATCAAATAAAACCACGCACTAGAAAAATGAGCATCACGCAGCGGAATAACACACAGTTTCAAAAGAATAATCAGCAGTCTCAACAATACATATAAATCTCAAATATAATAGCTCAACAGTGAGCAACTAAACAACTAGAGCCTAATCCCATCCCCTAGGTGCTACGTATCAGAGCAGACCGACTCGGGGAATGAAGGAAGTAAGCCTTCACTCATGGTTACCTGTGGTAAACAACAACAGAAAGGGGTGAGTCTCAAACTATATAATAAAGGTCATAATAAGCAGTAAATCAGTTCATAGAAATCAATCAATCACAACATCACAAGTTATATCCACAACATTCACATTCACTTCAAATACAATTTATGGGATGAATGCAATGTAATGCAGTCATGCATGTGGTACCATTCATCGTCAATAGTTTTAGCCCCCATGGCATCATCGTCAATAGTTTTAGCCCCCATGGCATCATCGTCAATAAATGCACATGTATGCATGAGACCCCATGAACAACCAACAATCAAATTCAAACATCATCACTCATCTCATGGTCAATTTTAGTTTTAGCCCCCATGGCATCATCGTCAATAACATCATCATCATTTTTACATCATCCACTTCATCATTATAATTAGGTCACAAGGAATAAACTCCACTAGAGGACCAAAACCTCACTCAAGGACCTAATCATCACTTAGGGACCAAAACAGCACACCTAGGACCATACATCACCTAGGGACCAAAACAGCACACCTAGGACCAAAACATCACCTAGGGACCAAAACAGCACATAAGACACAAATTGGCAACCCCAGGCGCCAAAAACCCCTCAAACTGGCGCCCCCTGTGCAACACCAGCACACAGGCGCCAGAATCCCGACACACTGGCGCCACCATTTGGCGCCCTGTTCTGCGCCACATGCACACACACACCCAACACATAATTTTGGCGCCACCCTAGGCACCATGGGCAGCCAAAATGGCGCCCAGCACTTAGACACCACAAAATATCCAGCAACTTGGCGCCACCACAGGCACCACAGGCAGCCACTTGGCGCCCTACACTTAAACAAGGCACAACCAGGCGCATTGGCAGCCACATTTGGCGCCCTGCACCTAGACACAACACACACTCAGCACTTGGCGCCACACCAGGCGCCTTACCATAGACACAGGCGCACCAGGCGCTTTTTCTGGCATCCTTTGGCGCCCCACCCAGCAACTCACGCACACACTTCACACCTCCAGCAGCACACCTTGCACACTGGCGCCATTCTGGGCGCCTTGGGGCAGCCATTTGGCGCCCCTACACACACCCACAGTGACACAGGCGCAAACATGCGCCATTCTGGGCAGCCAATGGTGCCCAGGCAGCAACACACACAAGCACACACAGACACACAGCACAGGGCGCCATTTCCAGCAGCATTTGGCGCCCCATTACACCTAGGGTTTCCTAAAACCCAAATTTCTCAAATTCTCCTATGATTAATCATCAAATACAATTCAATAAGCACTCTATAATCATCCTAACATTATCAATTACATTCTCTAACAACCATTAACATGCAAATCGATTTCTTACTCTATGATCATAATCAATCAATCATCCAATCATTCAAAACAATTCAAAGACACATTCTAACATCAAGAACACATCCAAAACAATACAATTGATATCCTATTTCTAACCTACAACCCATTATACCCCTTATTATAGAGTAAGACCCACCCTTACCTTGTATAAACCGGAGATAAATCCTTTCTACTGAGTCACCTACAAAACCACAGCAACAATTGAAGCTCTCCTTCTTCTTTCCTTGGTGCGATCCAAACCCTCTCTCTTTCTCCCTTGGTGCGCCAATTTCTCTTCTCCTTTCTCTCTTCTTTTTCGTTTTCTCCTTTCTTTCTCCAAATGGTGCGAAATGCACTAACCCTAGAGCCTAAGTCATTGGGCTTGGGCTCTTGGGCCAATACTCGCCATCCCTAATTACTGATACCACTTCCTTCAATTATAAATAAATTAACATAAATAATTTAATATAATTAAAAACAATGCAACACTTTAAATAATTTAATCAAATAATTAATTAAATCATTTAGGGTGTTACAGTCTTCACCAAGTAATTCACCTTTAAAGTGTTTAATGCAGTATGTGATGCAGTTGTACTGAATGTTGTTGCATTAGCTATGTGCCTTTCAGTCACTTTCTTCAGAGTTTCATTACAAGCTTCCTATGTCTAGGCATGCTAAATAAGTTCACTCTTGCATCTAAAGTACCCACAGTATCACCCTATGGACTATACTATCCTATGTCTAGGACTTAGCATGGTTTTCACAAAGTTTCCTTTATGTAAAACACTCACCCATATTAGTTCTTGAGTTCTTAATTGTAAACCATGTCTGCTTTTACAAATCTACTTATTTTAAGAGATCAACCTCAAAACAAGTGTTGAAAGTATTATCAAGCAAGAACTAAAGTGCACACATTACATACATGCATCATACTTACTTAAAAGCTCATTAAATGATTAGAACATTCCAACTAAGAGAGATTTAGCTCAACATAGACATTGCAAGGCAAATATAAACTGAATAGAACATGTTTGTATAATTGAAATCACAAAAGAGAGACAACAAAATAAAGATTACACCGGTTGCAGCTCTTTGCATGAATTATCCTAGCAATGCAGTTGCATCACTCCTTAGCACTATATAAAAACTATGAAATCGAAGTAAGGAGGATTTGTCAATTCCTTCTTTTCCCTCTTACAAAATAGAAACTATGTATATTGAAATTTGAATCTAACTTATGGATTGTAATATATTTCCAAATGAAGAAGTGAGGTCCTTTTATAGTCTTCATGATGAGAGGTGTTTCCTTTCTTCATGTTGAAGTAAACTTTAGAGATTGAGCTGTAGTTACTTTTCAGAAGTTGTTTCCCAAGTTGAGATCTTTGATCAAGTGTATAGTGAGATACAATTATCTCAAATACGATAACTCAGGGATAAATTCCGAGAATTATCTCAATTCTTAGTAGGAAACTCAATGAGGAATGAATTTCGGTACTTAAGAAATGTGAAATGTAACAATGACCAGAGAGAGAGAGAGAGAAGGGAAGATTTCATTCACAATTTTTTGTTATTCTTTCATTTGCTCAATCTGGAGCTATTTAAAGGCTCAACAATCATAACGGTTACAACCTTTCATTTGCTCAATTAAGAGCTCACCAAGCTTAACAGCTATTGTAATTGCGAGAATAATAAAGATGATTAATAAAACTCAGTAATAATACCCCTCCTCCACCACACACTTGTCCTCAAGTGTGGAAATTAGGAAACTTCTTCAAAAAATCGTAGTAAAATTCCCAAGTAGTGTGAGTGGCGTGTTCTCCTTTCCATTTTACCAAAGACCTTAGTGGCAATGAGTGCCTCTCTCTTAACCATTTTGCGTTCCAAAATGGTTTCTGGTTCCTTAGTAGGGAGCGCAAAGTTCAGATCAGTGGGTAGGGGAAATTTGTCGGTAGCTGTAGGGTTCAAGCACAATTTCAATTGAGAAACATGGAACACATTATGGATTGATGCCTCAGGGGGCAATTCAAGTTGATAAGCCACAGAGCCAATTCTGTCCAGTATTTTATAAGGCCCATAGAACTTAGGCATGAGCTTGTGAAATAAATTCTGCCTCACAGTAGCTTGCCTATATGGTTGGAGTTTAAGATAAACCATGTCACCAATATTAAAGTTTTTGTCACTCCTATGTTTATTGGCTTGTTGATTCATCCTATTTTGAGCTCAGAGCAAATGAAACTTCAGCAATTGAATGACAGCATCACGCGCACTCAGTGATCTGTCCACAACAGGATTGGATGCTTCACCTGGTAAATAGGGTAGATGTATTGGAGGAGGTTGGCCATAACTACCTCAAAAGGATTAGAATTGATAGAGGTGTGATAGTTTGTATTATACCACCATTCGGCCAATGATAGCCACTGGAACCAAGAAGAAGGTTTGTCTGCACACATGCACCTTAAGTAGTTTTATAGACATTTGTTCACCACCTATGTCTGACCATCTGACTGAGGATGATATGCAGTGGACTTGTTAAGGGCTACTCCTTGTAGTTGAAATAATTCCTTCCATATCTTGCTCAAGAATATAGGATCTCTGTCACTTGTTATGGAAGATGGCATCCCATGGAGTTTGAATACATTGTCAAGGAACAATTGAGCAACATCAAGTGCGAAGATAAGGATGGGATAAAGCCATGAAATGGGCATATTTACTTAGTCTATCCACAACTACTAGGATAACTCGCTTTCTTTGCGAGCTAGGCAAGCCTTCAATGAAATCCAAGCTAATTGCATCCCAAATACTGGTTAGGAATAGGTAAGGGTGAATTAAACCCGTGAAGCGGCCAGTCGTCGTTTGCACCTTTGGCATGTATCGCACATTCGACATAATATTGAATATCTTTATTCATTCCTTTCCAATAAAACAATGATTTAATTACGCAACAGAACATCGCGCCCGAATGGCCCCCAAGAGTGAATCATGCAACCAATTCATGATGATGGACTTGAGTTGTGGATCGTAACCAATGACCAATTTGCCTTTCCTCCGTAATTCATTTCTCGCACCAAGAGTATTTAGGATGAGAAGTAGGTTTCACAGTAATGTAGTGATTAAATTCTCAAGTGTAACATCGGTGGTCCATGAGGCTTTGATTTGTTCCAATAGATCCTCTTGGGCATTATTCAACGTAAGTGGTAATGTACTGCTCCTTCGATTTCCTTGAAAGAGCATCAGCTGCAACATTCTCAGATCCTTCCTTATAATGTATCTCACAATCATATCCCATGAGCTTAGCCATCCACACTTGTTGAAAAGGTGTATTAAGCCTCTGCTCAAGCATAAACTTGATACTTTTCTCGATCTGCTTTTAATAATGAAGTGTCTCAGTAAGCCAAGTATGTACTCCATTTTTGAATTGCATATACAATTGCAAATAGCTCTCGCTCATAAATGGACATAGCTTGTTGTTTGGGACCGAGGGCTTTACTAATGTAAGCAATTGGGTGTTGTTTTTGCATAAGAACAGCACCTATGCCTTTGCCCGATGCATCAGTTTCTAAAACAAATGGCTCATTGAAATCTGGGAGGGCCAAGACAGGTGCAGATACAAGGGCAGTTTTCAAATCTTGGAATGCTCGGGTAGCACTAGGGGACCATTGAAATGAATCTTTCTTCAACATATCAGTAAGAGGTTTGGCAATTTTGCCATAATCTTTGACAAATCTCCTATAATAGCCAGCTAGGCCTAGAAATCCTCGTAATTTCTTAATTGAGTCAGGGAAAGGCCAAGAAGAAACTGCTTGTATTTTTCTAGGGTCTGTGGAAACACCCTCTTTAGTAATAAAATGGCCAAGGTATTCAACCCTTGGTGTGGCAAAGCAACATTTTTCCTTTCTAAGAAAGAGCTTGTTGTCTCTTAGAATCTGAAAGACCTTAGCAAGGTGAGAGGCATGTTGGTGTAGTGAGGAGCTATAGACTAAAATGTCATCAAAAAACACAATGACAAACTTCCTCAAATAATCTTGAAACAATCTATTCATTAAGGCCTGAAAAGATGCAGGTGCATTGGTGAGCCCAAAAGGCATGACCAAGTATTCAAAGTGTCCAACATGTGTTTTGAAGGCTGTTTTGTATTCCTCTCCCTCGGCCATTCTCACTTGGTGGTACCCTGATTGCAAATCCAGTTTGGAATAGATCACCGAACCCCCTAGTTCATCCATTAAGTCCTCAATCAAAGGAATAGGGAATTTATCTTTCACTGTGAGTTGATTTAGCCTTCTATAGTCCACACATAGACGCCATTGACCCCCCTTCTTTCTAACTAAGACCACTGGAGCAAATGGGCTATTACTATGTTGTATCCAACCCTTATCAAGCATTTCCCCAACTAAACCATCAACTATATCTTTTTGCACAGTAGAGTATCTGTATGGCCATAGATTAAAAGGAGTGGTACCTTCTTTGAGAGGGACTTTGTGATCAAAACCAAACCGTGTAGGACAAATATATCAGAATAGATGAGTAGTAGTTGCTCAATCTCAGTAGGTACTGTATGGTCAGCATGTAATTGAAAACAAGAGGGTGGTGTAGTGCTTACCATATCAACACTGAGGAAACATAATTGAGCCCCTTGTTGTATGGTTTGATTGAAATTCTTGTTGCTAATGACTTTGAGACCATTCTGCTTTGCACCCCTTAAGACAAATCTTCTACCCTCAAACTTGAACTCCATTTTCAGAGCATTGAAATCCCAAAGAATAGGCCCGAGAGACTTGAGGAAAGGAATTCCTAGTATAAGGTCATAACAACCAAGTGGCAAAACCACTACATCAACTACAAACGTGGTTTGCTGCAATTGGCAAGTGAAATTTCTCGCATATATAGGAGCTCAGTATCTTGTTACCACCACCGCAGTGGACCGTCATTGGTGTAACAGTTCGAGTTTGCAGCCTAGCTTCTTAGCCACTTCCAAGTCTAGGAAGTTGTGAGTACTACCACTATCAAGGAGGATGTGCGGTGTCTTTTTGGTTATGGGAGCCACAGACTTTCATTGTCCGATAAGAGGAAGGCCGCTTAATGCATGTAAAGAGAGTCAAATGTCTTCACCATGAATTTCAATACCCTCAGATGTGTTGTTTGGAGAATTTTCAGGTACTTCAGAGGAGTTTTCCTCATCATCAAGTTCCATGACCATTACTTGGGTGCGTTTGTGTTTAAATTGATGGCCAGGAGTGAAGGTTTCATCACAATACATACAAAGGCATTTTGCCTTTCTTTCGGACATTTCAGTCGGTGAGTATTGTAACACCCTAAATGATTTAATTAAGTAATTGATTAAATTATTTAAAGTGTTGCACTAATTTTAATTATATTAAATTATAATGTAGTATCTTATTTTAATTGAAGGGAGTGGTATTGGTAATACCGGGACTGCGAGTATTGGCCCAAGAGCCCAAGCCCAATGACTTAGGCTCCTGGGGTTAGTGCATTTCGCACCAATTGGAGAAAGAGAGAAAGAAAACGAAAGAGAGGAGAAAAGAGAGAAGAGAAACGGTGCAACCCTAGAGAAAAAAAAGAGAGAGCAATCGCACCTTGAGAAGAAGGAGAAGAAGGGCTCTAGTTGCTGTGGTTCTGTTGGTGACTCGGTGGAAAGGTCTTCTTCGGTGTTTTTCAAGGTAAGGGGAGTCTCACCTTGTAATAGAGGGTATAATAGGTTGTATGTAGGTCATAGGATCTTTATTTGATGTGATTTGATGTTGATATTTGGTTGTTGAATGATTGGTTGTTGGATTGAATTTGAATAGGGTATAGAAATCGATTCATATGTTAGGGTTAGGGTTTCATGATTTTGATTTCGTGTTTGATGTATTATTGATGTTTAAAATGCGTAATTGAAGTGGTGGCGCCTGTGTCACTGTGTGTGTGTGCAGGGGCGCCAAATGGCTGCCCCAAGGCGCCCAGAATGGCGCCTGTGTGCAGGGTGTGTGCTGAACGTGTTGTGTGTGTGTTTTGTCTAGGTGCAGGGCGCCAAATGTGGCTTCCCATGCGCTTGGTTGTGCCTTGTTTAGGTGCAGGGCGCCAATGTGGCTGCCTGTGGCGCTCGTGTGGCGCCAAGTTTCGTCAGGTGTGTGTGTCTAAGTGTTGGGCGCCATTTTGGTCGCCATGGCGCCTAGTGTGGCGCTGACTATATGTGCCGTGTAACACCCTTATATTTAAAGCTAATTAATTAATAAAATCGAGTTTTTCAAAATCTTCCACGCACCTCGAAGAGGTGGTACTTTTCAAATAAAACATCATCAACATAATTAAAATCCAAACGCATCAACGCTGTATCATGCATCACATAGTCAAGTGGGTTACAATCCTCAAAATAACCTCGCTTAACGCTTACATTAATCCATCAATAGTTTGCGGCCGCAAAATGAATAAAATTGAGTTCACATACTCGATACATAGGTTCAAAATAAATTCAATACATAACCATAAATAATACTAAGACCCAACCCCTGTTACTATCGAGTGACTCAATAAAACCCCGAGGCACAAAGACCATCACTCGGAATCACCGCTTGTCGCCACGAGAGCAGCAACAAGAAATGCTAGGGTGAGTCTCTTTACATAATTTATAACAAGTAAGATAAGCCGTATAGTAAGAACTAGCTAGCAACAGAGATTCACGTAACAAGGCTTTTACCATTCACATGAGATATCACGCAAGCAACCATAACAGATTAATTGGACATTAACAAACAAATAGGGAATGTATGATTATATGCATGTATGCAACATGCATGTGGATCCATATTCACCTCACCACCCCGCGTCGGTATTTCATCACCTCCCGGCGGTATTCCATCACCACCCGAAGGGTATTCCATCACCTCCCGGCGGTATTCCATCACCTCCCGAAGGGTATTCCATCACCGTTGGCGAAGCCATGCATATGATTCATGCGACTTTATGACAAAGGCATCACACCACACCAAGCACACCACATCAATTATTTATTATTACATCATTAATTATCAACACCACCCCACCAAATATTTAGCATCACCTCACCAAGTATTTATTAATTCTCACCTAAGAACCAACACCACCCCATAGGGATTTTCTCCTCACTTTAGGACCATTCTGACACACCAATAATTAGTTTAGAGAACTTAGGAATTCAACAGCACAAGGTTTTGGAAAAATCCCCACTGGAGGCGCGCACACCGGCGCGCAGAAGAGAGGCGCGCGCAAGAAGCGCGCGGGTAGGTCGCTCTAACTCTCAAAAGTTTCGTCTTTCGAGAGAGAGGTGTGCGCGCAGGTTACGCCGCAGGAGGACGCTTGCGCAAGATGGCGCGCAGCCTTGATCAATCCTTGGCCTTTCTTGCGCGCGAAGTTTGCGCTACAAGCAAAGATGGCGCGCAAAGACACCATTTTTCGGACACAGCGCCAAGTTGCCCAAAGAATCGCGCCTTCCCCGCCACACACACACACACACGCTTTAATCCCAGGCGCACAATTTCAAGAAACTGGTGCGCCAAAATGCTAGGCATTTGGCGCCCCCTCCCTTCCAACCTATACTCAAACACACTTCAAAACCTAATTCCTCCCAACCAAGTTATTTCTCACATAACCACACTAACATAGCCTTTGAATTATTAATACTAACCTCACATTTACATGCTCATACTCATATAATTCAATCATCAAACATATAATATGCATTAATTACAACTCATGTTTCCATAGCAACAATCAACATGTCATAACCAAAACAAACATTTCAAACATAAATCAACATGTAAGTAACACAAGTTCACACAACACATCATTCCTAGAATTATTCCTACTACAACACACATCCTACAAGTTATCAAAAATGTAATGGAGATTCCCCTAACCTTTGCAAATTGAAGAATGTAAGTCCTCTATCCTCCAAAAGCCCAAGAAACACCAAAACCATCACCAATTCCAACTTTGAGCTTGAAACCCCATTAATGGCAAAACAACAACAAATAGGAATTAGGGATTGAAACTAACATCAATAGCTAGAGGAGGAAAAATGGAGAAGATTGATACCAAAAAGTCCTCACCTTGAGCCAAGATGGAGAAGTTCTCTCCACTTCTTCTCCTCTTCCTTTCCTTCTTCCTCCCATGGTTTCCCCTCCTTTCTCTCCTTTACTCTCTCGGTTCCCTTCCAGCCGTCCCCTCCCTTTAATTCATTTCCTTCCTTTCATTCATTAATTAATTAACTCTAGGCCCACTCATACCCTTACTTGCACCCCTCTCTTTTGCTTTCACACACCCATCCATTAAAAGCCCATAATGCTATCTACACCTCCCATTTCAATTGATTCCACCACTCCCTAATACTTAAACACCTCCTAATAAAATAAAACTCCAAAAATTAATCAATTCTAATATTTCTCCACAACTTAATAAATCTACTTAAATAAATGTTGCAAGTCTTAAATAACTTAATTAAATAAATAATTAAATGAATAATTAAATAAATAATTAAATTATTTCGGGGCGTTACAATTCTCCCCCACTTAGAATATTTTCGTCCTCGAAAATCTACGCTAATCTCAACAACGAGATGAATCTATTTCGCACTTAATCTCTTTGAAAACTTACACGATTTAAATCCTAATGTTAACCCCTGTGACATCCACCTACAACCTTTTCAAAGTTCTATTCTTTGGTCCATGAAACACTAACGTATGTGTCTACTTCTCCTCATGGATCTCAACCTAATATATTGACTCCACCTCTTAGGTTACATAACTGTGTACTTTCATTCTAATCATAAATCGCCACTTACGGGTTCAAGAATGACACACAATTCCCACAGTAACGTCTCCCCCACTTGGCTCCTTGCCCGAACTCTCCTCTCCTTCACTATTTTATACGAACGATTGCTACCCTCCTCAAAACCTATGCTAAACTCATGAAATCAACATCCACTCTTCTTATCTCCGCTAACCGTCATCATCCAAGTCCTATCGTACACGCAACAGATCAAACACTAACTTCGACTTACACTTTACCTCAATATCTCCATAACTGTACCATACTAGATTTCGATATACTTAATTGCACATACCTACTACTAGATTTTCAAGAAATATATATACTTCGCGGCTGCACATACTCCTCACTTAGATATTTACACCTATTTCAATAACTCGCTTCTTCGACCATGCTTACATTTCACTCATCCATACTTAGTTAACACCACACTTCGATACCTATACACTTCGACACTCACTCATCAATCACCTTTGTATTTATAAAGACAAAGAATGAACCGCACCCTTTTTATCTATAAGGACGGCTAAAAATTCAACTCAAAAACAAAGAACGCTAAGTTGCAAACCAAGAGCTTTTTAGATAACAAAACAAATGTACAATTTAAATCACTACACATAACATTTTCTCAATTTCATTTACCTTCCAATCACACAATTCAATTACCACTTTGAACGTGTATCAAAATTCCTAACGAAAATTCGCAGAGTTTCCTCCAAATATGGACATTCCAAAAATATTTTTACCAGTATAACTTGAAATCCGGACATCAATTCTTGTTCAAAACTCATTAATGCTCGCACATATAAAATCTACGGTTTTCCTACTGATTTGTAAATTCAACTAACACGCACCCATAATCGAAATCCATATTCAAGTATAACAATTAAACAATCAAATCTTTATGGTTTCGTTCTTAAGTTTCAAACAAACATAATTTCTCAAAATAGCGTTTTTGATTCAAAAATTCACGAAACTCCAATTTTCAAAACCGCTCAAACATAACATAAACAACATTTTAAAATTTCCCTAAACGTGAGTAAAACTCACCTTTTTGCTTTCAAAAGATTTTACCTCGTCAAACCATGAAATTATTGTAAGACCTCGTCATTTTCGATAACATCAATCCATGACCTAATCGGTCCTAAGGCTAAAATCACGCCACATCTCGTAATAAAATTCTAAACAACTTGGAACAAAATTTAACACAATTCTTGACATTACGTTCGTTCCCAAAAACACGAGAATTTTCCAAGTACCGCTTTCTTTTCGAAAATTATAGAATTCACAATTTTGTCCAAAAGGAAAACTATACGTAACCCCAAATCTCTTTATAAGACGAACACGTTGCCACACAAAACAACCACTTATTATTTTCAAAATTTAGTTTTCCGCCATAAACTCGTGAAGTTAGAAAAGTCAATCATTTCATCTTTGCCAAAAAGGAGACTATACGCGAATCCTAACCTTAATTGTTATAACCGAGCACCGCATTTCATTTCAAGACATACTTCAAACAATTTAGCACTAATCAAAATTAAACTCACGTGCATTACGTAAAACATCAACCTATAGCAAAACGTCAATCAAAGGTAACAATATTCACAAGCAATCCTTCAAATATTGTCTATCCACTACTCTTAGGCTTATTCACAACTCACTTCATCAACTACACTTAGTCACTTCACCCTTGACTACTATACTTAGGCACACTACACCTAAGAACTCCCTAACCTCGGCCATTACACTTCACAACACCTCGGTACACTCTTTTGGTACCTCGGTTCTCTACACTACGTCACGCTAAGCTTCACTACACTTACTATTCAAGCGCACCTAAACCTCAGTACTACATACTTTGACTCCCACATACTACGTCGCATGCCTATTACATTTCCACACACCTATGGTTAAGCAACTACACCTTAGTTCACATGTAGTCCTATGTACCTAACCTTCCCTTCCTTCTTTCCTTTGATCCTCATACTATGATCATACTTGAGCCAACTACTAAACACTTTCCTTCACAACTAGTCCAATGCTCAATAAGAACTTCACGAAGGTTACCACACCCTTAGGCATACTTAATCGCACCTTTACTTTGTACCAAAACTCTATTTTCAAAGTTACCAAAGTCTCACTCGATTTATTCTAAACATCATTAATTTATCGCTAGGAACTACGCCATATCAATCATTTAAATACCAATGCTCCTATCTTACGTAAATCCTTATTTTGACATCTCCGACTATCAAACCCCAATTCAAACTCAAACTTCCATAAGGCACCTATTTTTCTAAAAATTAATGGTCAATCACCTTGCACACACCACTCGATCAATCAAGTTGAAATTAGTATATATTCAAAATTTATAATAATTACGAGTTATTGTCGCTTCTTTCATCGGGGGATGAGTGATCGGGGTGATCACCCCTCCTACTCATGCAACCAACTAATTAAGGTCACAAAACTACTTTCTTTCAATTCTATATCTACCGCATTAAAAGACTTTTAACGCAAATCCGATCGGAGTCGCGAAGGCATCGTCACGACTTTCACTCCTTTGACGTCGTTAGAACTCTTTTAATCACACATATCTTAATGATACAAACAACGACCAAGAACAGACAAAAAATCAAGGCTACAACCACCGATTCGCAGTTGATTCACCACATATACCTCAATAATACAATATCATTTCCAATCGTAATCTAACAATTAAGTCACAAGGCACGCCAATGAATGAACCAACCAACAAAGTTAACAATGTACACACAAGAACATGATTTATGATTTAGAACGAGTACCAAGACTCGAGGTTAACAGACTCGACAACTTGGTTCTGACGGACCGAATCGCTTCTGATACCACTTATGTAACACCCCTTATATTTAAAGCTAATTAATTAATAAAATCGAGTTTTTCAAAATCTTCCACGCACTCTCGAAGAGGTGGTACTTTTCAAATAAAACATCATCAACATAATTAAAATCCAAACGCATCAACGCGTATCATGCATCACATAGTCAAGTGGGTTACAATCCTCAAAATAACCTCGCTTAACGCTTACATTAATCCATCAATAGTTTGCGAAAGACAAATGAATAAAATTGAGTTCACATACTCGATACATAGGTTCAAAATAAATTCAATACATAACCATAAATAATACTAAGACCCAACCCTGTTACTATCGAGTCGACTCAATAAAACCCCGAGAGCACAAAGACCATCACTGGAATCACCGTTTGTCGCCACGAGAGCGAGCAACAAGAAATGCTAGGGTGAGTCTCTTTACATAATTTATAACAAGTAAGATAAGCCGTATAGTAAGAACTAGCTAGCAACAGAGATTCACAGAACAAGGCTTTTACCATTCACATGAGATATCACGCAAGCAACCATAACAGATTAATTGGACATTAACAAACAGCTAGGGAATGTATGATTATATGCATGTATGCAACATGCATGTGGATCCATATTCACCTCACCACCCCGTCGGGTATTTCATCACCTCCCCGAAGGGTATTCCATCACCACCCCGGCGGTATTCCATCACCTCCCGGCGGTATTCCATCACCTCCCGGGCGGTATTCCATCACCCGTTGGCGAAGCCATGCATATGATTCATGCGACTTTATGACAGTGCATCACACCACACCAAGCACACCACATCAATTATTTATTATTACATCATTAATTATCAACACCACCCCACCAAATATTTAGCATCACCTCACCAAGTATTTATTAATTCTCACCTAAGAACCAACACCACCCCATAGGATTTTCTCCTCACTTTAGGACCATTCGACACACCAATAATTAGTTTAGAGAACTTAGGAATTCAACAAAGACAAGGTTTTGGAAAAATCCCCACCGAGGCGCGCACACCGGCGCGCGCAGAAGAGAGGCGCGCAAGAAGAAGGCGCGGGTAGGTCGCTTCTAACTCTCAAAAGTTTCGCTCTTTCGGTGAGAGGTGTGCGCGCGAGGTTACGCAGCAGCAGGACGCGCGCGCAAGATGGCGCGCGAGCTTGATCAATCTCTGGCCTTCTTGCGCGTAGTTTGCGCTAGGCAAGCAAGATGGCGCGCAAAGACACCATTTCACACACAGCGCCAAGTTGCCCAAAGAATCGCGCCCCTTCCCCGCCACACACACACACACACACTTTTAATCCCCAGCGCACAATTTAAAGAAACTGTGCGCCAAAATGCTAGGCATTTGGCGCCCCTCCCTTCCAACCTATACTCAAACACACTTCAAAACCTAATTCCTCCCAACCAAGTTATTTCTCACATAACCACACCAACATAGCCTTTGAATTATTAATACTAACCTCACATTTACATGCTCATACTCATATAATTCAATCATCAAACATATAATATGCATTAATTACAACTCATGTTTCCATAGCAACAATCAACATGTCATAACCAAAACAAACATTTCAAACATAAATCAACATGTAAGTAACACAAGTTCACACAACACATCATTCCTAGAATTATTCCTACTACAACACACATCCTACAAGTTATCAAAAATGTAATGGAGATTCCCCAACCTTTGCAAATTGAAGAATGTAAGTCCTCTATCCTCCAAAAGCCCAAGAAACACCAAAACCATCACCAATTCCAACTTTGAGCTTGAAACCCCATTAATGGCAAAACAACAACAAATAGGAATTAGGGATTGAAACTAACATCAATAGCTAGAGGAGGAAAAATGGAGAAGATTGATACCAAAAAGTCCTCACTCTGAGCCAAGATGGAGAAGTTCTCTCCACTTCTTCTCCTCTTCCTTTCCTTTCCTTCCTCCCATGGTTTCCCTCCTTTCTCTCCTTTTTACTCTCTGCCTCCCTTTCCAATAGTCCCCCTCCCTTTAATTCATTTCCTTCCTTTCATTCATTAATTAATTAACTCTAGGCCCACTCATACCCTTACTTGCACCCTCTCTTTTGCTTTCACACACCCATCCATTAAAAGCCCATAATGCTATCTACACCTCCCATTTCAATTGATTCCACCACTCCCTAATACTTAAACACCTCCTAATAAAATAAAACTCCAAAAATTAATCAATTCTAATATTTCTCCACAACTTAATAAATCTACTTAAATAAATGTTGCAAGTCTTAAATAACTTAATTAAATAAATAATTAAATGAATAATTAAATAAATAATTAAATTATTTCGGGCGCTACATCTTTGGGTGTGTGTGTGCATGTGGCGCAAATGCAGGCGCCAAATGGCCGCTCGCGCGCGCTGTGTTCTTTGCTCAGTCTAGGCGGGCGCCAAATGTCTTGCCCATGGCGCTGGGATGCGCTTCGTGTCCGAGATCGTGTCTCGCCAGGTGTCTTAGTTTGTGTCTAGTCTCAGTGCTTTGCGGGGGCGCCGTAACGCCGTGCTTTTGGTGCTCAGGTGGTCAGTGGTGTGCCACGGGCGCCAAGTTCTTTGGAGTTTTGGCGCTATGTGTCATGTGTTGCACGCGGGCGCCAGCCAGGGGAAAATGGCGCCGGTGCCGCCAGTGTCTAAGTGTGTCTGCTTTGGTCCCTAGGTGACGCTTTGGTCCTAGGTGTCTTTGCTTTGGTCCCTAGGTGACAGTTTGGTCCTAGGTGTGCTGTTTTGGTCCCTAGGTGACAGTTTGGTCCTAGGTGTGTTGTTTTGGTCCCTAAGTGCTAATTTGGTCCTAAGTGGTGTTTAGGTCCTTGAGTGAGGTTTTAGTCCTCTGGTGGAGTGTAGTCCTTGGGACATGATTGATGATGATGCCATGGGGGCATGAGCCATGGGGGCTAAACTGTTGATGATGAGCCATGGGGGCTAAAACTAAAATTGACAATGAGATGAGAAATGATGTTAATGATGTGTAAATTGTGTTGTTAATGATGTATAAATTGTGCTTGTGGCATGTTCATGGAGTCTCATGCATACATTCGGCTGCGGTCGCGACGTATATTTGTTGATGATGAGGCCATGGGGGCCATAGCCATGGGGGCTAATACTTTTGATGATGATGCCATGGGGGCAAATGGTATCACATGCATGACTGCACTGCATTACATTCATTATCATAAATCATGTATGTGTTGCTGGTTGATAACTAATATAACTAATCCTGTTGTATGGTTGTATGTGTGTGATGCTTGATTTATATACTGCTTATTATAGTCTTTATTATGTGGTTTGAGACTCACCCCTTTCTGTTGTTGTTTACAACAGGTAGCCATGAGTGAAGGCTTATTCCCTTCACTTTCCCCGAGTCGGTCTGCTCTGATACGTAGCACCTAGGGGATGGGATTAGACTTTAGTTGTTTGGTTTGCTCACTGTTGAGCCTTTATATTTGACATTTCTATGTATTGTTGAGACTGCTGCTTACTCTTTTGAGATTGTGTTTTATTTCCGCTGCGTGACGTTTATTTTTCTAGTGTGTGGTTTTATTTGATAAAGTTCTGTGAGTTCCATCCTTTGAGTTGGTGTTACGTATTCTTTGATTAAAGAGATGTGTATTTTATTTTGTAGTTGATTTTAATGAAGTAAGTGTAGCATCCCATTTGGATGTATTAAAGAAATAAATTTTTGAAACTCTGATTTTATTTATAAATTGCCGGGTAGAAATGGGGTGTTACAAGTATAGTCTAGGTGTTTTCTGGTTTACTGGATTAGATGTTTGGGGTGTATTTGTTGTGGGTGTGGTGAGTGTGGTGGTTGTAGGGGGTGTTGGTAGCAGAGGTTTTTGGTAGTTATTGCTGAATTTGTTTACAGCGAATGAGGTTTGGGATTTGGTAGTGATTTTAGAGGAATTGGTTGATAGTTTAGAAGCTTCATGGAATTTGGCTAGTCTCCCAGCATGAATTACATTGGTAGGGTGGAACTTCCGAACATGCATTTGGGTTGTAGTCTCTAAACCAACTAGGAAAATGCTAAGTAATTGCTCAGGGAATAGAGTTACTTGCGTAGAAGCTAGTTCAAAAGCATCTAGGTATTCTTGCACACTCCCTGTATGTTTTACTTGAATCAATTCAGCTAAGGGATCCTCAAATACTTCACCAAATCATTGAGTAACATCTACCACATATTCTGTCCAACTAGGGTAGATATTAAATTTGGATTTCATATAGTTCACATGCCATTGAAGAGCAGGTCCTTCTAAATGAATTGAAGCAAGCCTTACCTTGGCATCTTCGGGCGTAACATCCAGAGCGAAGAATTGATCACATTTGTAGAACCATTCTTTCATCTTCTTGCCGTTGAAGCGAGGGAAATCAACCTTTGAGATGCGAGTTGCATAAGGTTGCGTGCGGCCATCATCGCGAGGTGGTTTGGGAAATCGGTGACGATTTGAAGAGTTTTCTTCATCATCGGAATTCTGAGTAATTACGAGCTTACGAATTTCCTCCATACCCGCAATGAGCACGTCTAAACGAGTGTTCACCTCCATGTGAACAGATTCCACCTTCTTGTCAAGGTCAGAGATTGAATTTGCGTGTGAAGTCATGGCGCCAAGGATCGAGAACAACTGATACCAATTGAGATAGAATTATCTCAAATACGATAACTTAGGGATAAATTCCGAGAACTATCTCAATTCTTAGTAGGAAACTCAATGAGGAATGAATTTCGGTACTTAAAAAATGTGAAATGTAACAATGACCAGAGAGAGAGAGAAGGGAAGATTCATTCACAATTTTTTGTTATTCTTTCATTTGCTCAATCTGGAGCTATTTAAAGGCTCAACAAGCATAACGGTTACAACCTTTCATTTGCTCAATTAAGAGCTCACCAAGCTTCAGTTATTGTAATTGCAGAAATAATAAAGATGATTAATAAAACCTGTAACATATAGGGAGGTCCAAGAAGATATGAACATGTGTCCCTATGTTGATGACTCTTCAAAGCTATCTTCAAAGCTATGTGTGAATGGTAGGCGCCAAAATATAAAGTGGTCTTGCTTTAGGGGACCAAGCATGAGGTCAGCAATGCAAGTGGATGTGCAAGTGGCTAGTTGCTCTCTCCAAATAATGCAGATGTAGTGCACGATCAATGCAGTAGTATTGATGCAGGAGCATCTGTAGACTGCCCTGAACAAAAACATCAAACATACCACAATATATCCAAAATGGCCTATTAACAACTATAACCATGTCAATCACTCAAGTTATCATATATCACACAAAATACTATATAAACTCCTTATCTTTTCTTGAAAGAGAGCAATTTACTAAGTTTAAACATATGAATAACTCTATATAAACACACCCCCAAACTTAAACCATTGTTTGTCCTCAAGTAATGACAAAGACAAACTATTAATACTATAATTCTAGAAGATAGATCAGCTTGATATTTTGGATTTTCATGAGGAGCTCCTATGAACTTCATTTTTCAAAGAATCTTTCTTGTGCCTTTATTTCTTTAAAACTACCAAAGCTATTCAAACTCTTTTGTGTGTGTGTGAACCCACTGAGTTGAGATTAGTTCCAAGACTAAGTGAAAACTTCCTCTTAGCCTTTGAAAGGATTGGTTTACCTTTGGTCACACCAAAATTTTTCAAAAGACAGACTAGACTAACAAAAATCCTCAAGTATTTGGGGAGTTAAGTACAACAAAGGACTTGGTTTGAATTTTTTAAAGCTTTTGAGTCAATGCATTTTTTTTCTATTTTTGTGGTTCTTTTTGTGCAGATGCATCACTTCTTTGAAGTGCTTTGTGCATTGATTTTTTCTGCATTTTTCTTTTCTTCAGTGCAGTTGCTTTTGTGCTTCTGCACTGATGATGCTTTTGATAGCTCATATTGCCTTCCTCACTGACCTCTAGATGCAATTGCACTTTGGTACAGGTCTTTGACAGATGCATATATTTTTTCTTGCACTTTGGCACGGGTACAGTTTTGAACTATCCTTCAGATGCATTTATTCCTACATGGCACAGGTCTTTGACCTCCAGATGCATTCATGCACTTAGGCACAGGCATAGCTCAATTGAGTTAGGTCAATATAGCTTTGATCTTTGATCTTTGTCCACATTTTTGTAATCTTTTTGTGCATTGTTTACTCTTTCACTTTTCTTCAAATTCAGCCTTAATTTTCATAAAACTATTAATAATAGTCATTGGCTTTTTCTATTTCAACAAGCATTTCTACAAGCATTCTTTTTATATTCATTTCTACAATCTATAATAGCATTTCTACAAGCTATTAGGACAAGCATTTCTAGAACAGATTCACAGTTATTAATAGTAATTGGCTTTTGTCCTTTGATTTCAGCATTATTGTTGTTTTCACTAAAGTCTTGTATGTACAATATCTCAACTCTGTGATTAGTCCTTTTGACAAACTTTGTGGTAATGTTGGCTACAAACCAGAGACCATGCAAGCATATATCTAGAAGAAGCTAATTGACCAGAACAAAACATGCTTTCTAGCGCCATATTTGATCGAGTAAAGTATCAATTGTCTAAATGTAAAGTGTATCAATTCTTTATCCGATTCTCGATTTAATTATTGTTGTCTAATTTTGCAAAAAAACATTGGCAATTGTTTGTCATTTGTACTACTTCTAATACAGCTTGTTTGGATGTGTCGCTTCACAATCCTCCATCCGTGGAATTGGTTGAAATAGTTAACAAGTATGTTGTCTTTTATTAATGGTCATAATTGGTTGAATAGTTAACAAGCTTACTGTTTATAATATTACCACAGTGCTATGAATGTATACTACCAGGAGAAAGGGCTTAGGAAACCAAAGCCTCAATGGGTGACACCTAAAGTAAGTATTTGCTTTGACAATTCCTATTTAAAATGGCTGAGAAAATTGCATGTTTGGACTTGTGTGCTAGGAATTGCTTATCTGGGATTAATGTTGTCGTTGATTTTCCCCGCCCTCATTTACAGTTAGTTGTCCATTTTTCTAAATTGATTTAATATAATAGTATTAATTTTGGCACTTTTGCTGGTAAAATTTGATTGGGCCAAGTACCATAGAAGATAGTGTGTTGGTAATGGTATGATATCACTTGGGAGTATGAAATCAGTTTTAGTTGTTTCAATTTTCAAATCAAGTAACATCTAAGATCAGCTTTTACTGTAAAATTTGATTGGGCCAAGTACCATAGAAGATAGTGTGTTGCTAATATCTACTCTATATATGTACAGCTGAGATTTGGTTTTAAAACATTTTTCTGACTTGATGATATGTGTAAAAAAAAAATTATATTCATTTTTGTTCATCAATGGAGCATCTATGTAGCTGGAGTTGTAATTTTGTTGGTTTGTTATTTATAGGTGGCCAAACAAAATGATAGTATTTCTTGTGGCTATTATGTAATGATAAATATGATGACTATTGTCTCCGGAACTATCACCAACAATTGGAAAAAGGTAATTGAATTTTTCAACTTTTAGACTATTACTAGATAATTATTATTGAGTACGTATTAGATTAACTCATGGTTCTTATTTATCTTTTATTGTTTTAGGTATTCAATTCATCTGATCCGTTCTCATCTGAAGAATTGAACGACATTAGACAAGTTTAGGCAGAATTCTTTCTAAGATTGTATGAGGAGGAGCGTAAGCCGATTGGAAAGGAAGAAAGAAGAAATCAACTTAAGCGAATGTATAGTTCATTATCGTACATTTTGGAATATATTATTAGAATATCAAGAATTTGTTTACTTGTTTTTTTTGAATCGATGGAAGTGTAGTATTAGCGTATATTTTGGTATGAAATCTATCAGTTTAACTCTATATATTTAAGTAGTTTAATTACCGTGTCTGTATGTGTCCCTATTGCCTAGCTGAAATTGTAGTACTTTAATTACTTTAAAGTATGTGCAGGAAATTATTGGGTAAGAAGGGTCAATCAAAAAAATAATCAAAACCAAAAAAAAAGTACTTTTAAAGTCGGATATTCTTCTAATACGGCCTTATGTCCGACTTAAAATAAGACATTTAAAGTTGGATATCCTCTTAATCCGCTTTAAATGTATTCCAGAGATCATAACATGTTACAATAAAACTTTTCAAGTCGGATTATTGAATTTATCCGACTTTAAAACCTTCTTTTAAAGTCGGATGGACTCAGACTCTAAGTCGCCTTAATAGAAGTCGGATGCACATCCGACTTTGAATGTTCAAAATATCCGACTTTAAATCCTCTTTTTTTACTAGCGACTGAAACACATCATTAATCAAAGAATATAGAAGCCTTAGGATATAAAAACTTGACTGAGAAAATACAACACAAAAAAGCGAGTATTCAAGAAGCACCTAACGCGAATTCAATTTTCACCGCTGAACCGTGAACGTGCTGTCGTCGTGGTGCGATCTATGAACCGTGAACGCGTCGTCGTTGCGGTGCAATGTCAAACTTCGTGTACGCACTATCGTGGTGGTGTCGTGTTGTGCTCAAGAAGCCGTGAACACACCTTCTGTCACCGCCGGAGTTTCCGCCGCTTTAATAGCACTGATTTGTTGTTGGAAAGGAAAAGGAAAGCGATGGGTTTCATTTGGGAATGTGGGTTCCAATGAAGGGAAATAACGAAGGAGACGAAAGCTTTCAATTTGGGAAAACTTTTGAATGAATTGGGTAATAACGAAGGACAAAAAAAAAATTGTATGATTCTCCAGTAAAGTGGCCACGGGACGGAATCCGAGTCCAAATTCTCAATTATTCTCAATTGTATTAATAAGAGAAGAGAAGTGATTACACCGTACATTCTAAATAAGTTAGTATTTCTGATTACCTTCAAAGGCACCTTGTTATATGATTATTCAATGCACCAACAAATATGACCTCCTTGCTTTGGAATTGTATAGTATTACCAACCAATTTAGATTGCATATTAAATCATGACATGTGTTATTCGTATTCTTCCCAACCTACACCAACTTTGCCACGTTAAACCGATCCTTTTAAATTAGGTAAATTCTTGGTTGACCTAACATAAAATGTGGGTAATTTGTCTTATCCATTTAAAAGCTGGCACATGGATTCCACTAACATTTATCACATAAATATCTTCACATTATTTGTTTTACAGTTTCTGCTATATGTTTATATTATTTGCACATTCACCTCAAATTTAATAAATGCATTTGCCCTTTCATTTATCCTCTCTACTTCCTTTTTTTATTAAAACATCTTCCACTGCATTAATTTCCCTCACGTCAGACAAAAAATTCCCTCCTTTTTTTAATTAACATATTTTCATTTTTTTAAAAATAACATTATTTCAATCAAAATAATTAAAAAATATGTTAATTTCTATTTTTAATTACTAATATTTCTATCAATAATCTGCAAATTTAAAGGAAATTGAATGTCCAGGTGAATTTAGTGTCAAGTTTGACTTTTTTATCAACTGACTTTTGCTTGTTTTATAGTAAAAAAATGCAATCATTATCACTGTACATTATAGGGGTATTTTGTAACATTTTCACTCTCCAAAAAATTACTTTCATTACAAAATACATAAAGTACGATGTTAAGTAGTATGTTTTGTGGTACTTTAGAGTTTAAAAAAAATTAACAGTTCTAATAAGCGAAGTTCGTTCATCAATAACTTATTTGTGTGTGTGTGTGGTATTTATTTGTCATTTTCATCTAAGTTGAACAAAAAAAATACGAGCAACATTGCAGGTAAATCGGCAAATCACATCAGATCCTTAGAATCGGCTTTGCACGGGACTATGCTCCACCATAATTTCCTTGTTCCACAAAAAGCAAAACGAACCAAACTGGAGCATACTCCTCGTCCAATTCAGACACCATAGGGGCACGTCCAGAAACTCCACGCAGAGGAGGCACACTCCATTCCACCCCTATCACCTCGGCCAGCTGCCGACGCCCTCTCGGTCCCAGTACAAGCAGTGAATTAGATACTTGACATCCTAGATCGCTGAAGTAGGGATATCGCACAGCAAGAGGTGCGCCTGACCCAAATGGAAGAAGAGGTTGCAGTTGTCCGAGCCATCACGATCGTAGTCTCGGCTTGCCTCTCGGGCTAAGTCTTCCTTCAGAGAGATCAGAGTTTTGGCGTCATCGCTCTCCACCCCGAAGGAAACCCATCCATAGACGCCACATCCACGGATCTCTCGCGTCGACGAGGTCGTGGCCGAGGCTATTGCACTCCATCGACATCCCCTAGTTCGAGCCCCATCCCCATGTGACACTCGTTCAACCACAACTTGAGGGGAACAAGAACTTTCAAGCAAGAATCTGTTCAATTCGAATAGCCCTAATCTCAAAGAATAATATGATACTCATGGATGGTACAATCACTGCTTCAGCGAAGACACACTCTCTATATAACCAGTGGTTCGGATGCAACAATATGGTACTCACATAGATTCAGAGATCTGTAGGACACATACCCAATGATAGACATATGTATTTCACACATTGCCAGAATACTTGTTTTATATTTTGCTTTTGAGTTCCAACATGAAAATGTTTCATGTTGTTGGTATACTTTTATTATTAATTATTAGCTAAATGTATTTCGTATATTTATTCTCCATATGAGCTAGGTTGTTACTACATGATTGGTAGTTACCTAACTAAAAAAAAGTGATTATTCCGACATTTGAAGAAGTATCTTTTAATAAAATATAATTTTAGTTTTTCAATTAATCAAATGAAAAAATATTAATTAAATGTTTCAAAAATATGTAAGGAATTACCATTATTTATTATTTTATCGTATAATTAAAATTTTACTATCTAAATGTATTGGGGGGTATTCGAAAATTGCCGACCTAGACTCCATATAACCAAGAAGGGCTCCCACTTCCCTTGAGAGGGACTTTACCGAGTAGAGAAAAGGAGGCCGAGTAGCACAATCATTGGCCAATGAAGCGGGAACTGTACTATTAAAGGATTAGCACTGCATGCATCGTTGTACGGACCATGTGCAGACCAGGATGCGTCCGCATAGAAGACAAACGAAGATGACATGGCGGGCTGACATTGGCTCGTACCAAAGTAGTGGTTGCACCACCACCTCGGTCGCAGGCATATAGCAGACTCGATAAGCCGATTCCTTGCACTATAGAACACCCAGGACTCTCTTTCCATTATAAATAGCTCATTCCACTATTGTATTAAGGATCACTTTATGTATTTTGAGAGGTCCCCCTTAGTAAGGCTATATCCATAAAAATTGCACAGATCCCCATTTTATATACCGAACACTAAATAATTAGGAAGAATAATAACAAAAATATATCCTAATGCGTTAATTACATTTGAATAAATGTACCAGAAAAGAATTACATTTGAATAATACCTATTTATTACTTTTTACTATTATTTATAAACATAAAACTTTGTTTTTGATGGTATTTTTGTTTTAGAATTTCCATTTTTAAAATATATTGAGAATAAGATAATATATCGAATAATTGATAGTTATATTTTGGCATAGATTTGGATATATTAATTTTTTTATTCTTTTCTAAGAACCACTTTGTATATGTTAAAATTAGGTTAGGGACCTATTCGTAAATTTTTAATTAGCTCGAGACTTATATATCAATCGTAAATGTCACATCATCATTGACTAACTCAATCGACTAACAGCTTGTGTAATGAAATGAGCTATCTAAAAAACTATATTAATTCGGGTACTTGATTACAATTTATTTTGATTTAGAGAGATATTTTAAAATTCCCAAATAATTCAGCAACCTATATATAATTAAACATAAAATATAATTAAAATTATACAATTTATTAGTCTTAGATATATAGAAATATTGTTTTGTTTACTATTGACACAAGTGCTTGATGGCTAGCCGGTGTTTCCTAATACCCTAGGAATGGGTTTGATCCCCATGACCATTTTTTCTTAAAACTAAATGACAGATTTTGTTAAAACTAAATTTGTGCTCAATTCAATTAAAAAATATATATATATTGTGGTCAATTAGTGTTCAAATATTAGTGTGCGTGAGTATTCTTTTTTTTGGAACAAACAAAGCTGTGTGAGTGTATTTGATAGGTGATAACTCATATTTATATGAGTTATTTATGCCTTTATTCATTAAATTAAAGTAAGTTCTCAAGTAATAATTGTGTCTTATTTGTTATATTTTGTTAGTTTAATATAAAGAAGGGTTAATTACTGTTTTGTTACTAATTTGGCACATCTGGTGCCCTTGTGAATGTTTTAATGTGGTTGTTAGTGTTCTAAACGTTAAAGCGTTATATAGCGTTGAAAGACAAAGCTCACCGAGTATCAAAGATAAAAGTTCACTTTTTGCGTCAAGTTCTTAAAGTCAAGTAATAGTACATCAGTGCTAGGCTGTACACACACCGACGGGTGTGGCTTCTTATTGGCTAGTGAGGACACTTGACAATTGGAGAGTGGAGAATAACCTTGGTTGGTGAGATGTGTCAATCACCTTTTGCATAAAGTACCTTTTTGGAGATACACACAAGATATCTTCTTCTTCACCACTTCACTCCCACATTCGAAGTTAGAGAGAGTTTTTGAAAGAAAAACTTGACACCATTCTCCTCCATTGAAACACTTTCAAGCTTTTATTTTTACCTTATAGTTTACCGTTTTTCTCGCTATGAAGCTGACGTTATAGTGTCGTCTCTGTTTATGATTTGGAACCTTCGGTTTGTATCTTTTGCAACTGTTTCTCTTCTTCTTGTTTACGGTAATATGAGTTATTTAACTTGTATTTTGTTGATGATGCTCAACATGAGCTAAACACTTGTAGTTGGATTCTTCAAAGTTAACTCGGCGCCTCTTCGACCCCATGGAATTTCTGCAGGCCTCAACTCACCTAAACTTTTTGTAAAAAAAAAATGAAGTAAGAATTTTTGCCAACCCCAATTTGCAAGAAAACACACACGGACACGTTTTTTTTCGTATACGTGTATTGAGAATTCAAATTATGGATTCCCATGCATGCCATTGCCATGTCATCATGTCTCAACGGTAAACCCCAACAATGTTAACAATAAAAGCACCATTTTTGCGCCAATTCATTCTGTTTTCCAACAACCTTCTCCTCCCCTTGTGACCAAACCCCCTTCTCTGCATTTTGGAACCGTTCTTAAATTCTCCATCTTTCCCACAAATCCAAATTCTCAATTTTCTTTTGTATGTCATTATTCATTTGATGTTATGGAGATTGTTGCATTTCAACCTGATTCACGCTCCAAAGAACACCTTTCCCTTTACCAAGAATGGTTCAATTATGTAGATGCAGGTTCTTCTTTCAATAAATTATTACCACTCTTTTATTCATTTTTGGTTAATTAAAATTTCTGGGGTGTTGCTTGCTTTTCATCATGTTTAATTTTATTCTCACAAGTTTTTTGAGGGTTTTTGATTTCCTTTTTTATAAAGGGAAATGTTAATTGCATGTAGAAATTGCAATCTTGCTTCACCATGAACAAACATGTTGCAAAAAAAGTGTGGTTAAGATTTTTCATAACCACCCCAATGTATCCTTTATGTGCATAATAAAATGTGTGTATCTATTTACTGTTCTTTTGAATAATGGAGTGATTGGGAAATTGATTTTTGCAGATGGTGATGGTCGCTTTACGGGGAATGAAGCCACCAAGTTTTTCGCCATGTCGAAATTGTCTCGACAAGAACTCAAGCAGGTTTTACACTTTATTTGTTTATTACTAGTTTATTTATTCTGTGCATTGGATTGGAATAAGGTGTCTATCTATGTGGATAGATTAGAATAGTGTATTTGCTGATAAAACTAATCAATCAATTTTTAATTTTTAGTACTTAATTAATAAAGTTAAACCCTCTTTCCTTTTAGGAAGGTTTCTCAAATGGGATGACCGCTAGTGCCTAGATATGTGTATTGAGTTTTCACAATTTATTTAGATTTAAATCTGACCCATTATTGCTGTTGTAAGAGGATGTCACACTGTTAATGAGTCATATATGCCACCCATTGAGAAGAATAACAGACAGATAAAAACATGAAACTCATTCAAATTTAGAGTGAGAGAGAGTGTGTGTGTGTTCTTCGCACTCCTTTAAAAACTTCATTGCAATTTGACATACCTTAAAAATTTCAGTTGTGACACTTCATTGTTCACTAATAATGATGCCTATACATTGATAGTGATCAAATTTGAACTCTTACAAGTACAAATTCATTTCATGTATATGTTTGCTTTCATACCATATTGTCTCCATTAGATGCCATGACATGGACAATAAGATTGAGTTGTTCTTACAAATTAATTAATTGTTCATTTAGCTTCACCTTTGACCTGTTTTTTCTTCCTTATAGAAGTTATAACTAAATTGTTTCTTTTTTGCTCCCATTACCAAAATAAGGTGTGGGCTATCGCAGATTCAAAACGAGAAGGGTATCTCGGTTTCAAAGAATTTGTCACTGCTATGCAGGTACTTTTCAATCATTAATTAATAAAAGAAAACATTTGATTTATCAAAGCTTAATGCTAACCTATTTGAATTATAGCTAGTTTCACTGGGACAATCTGGACACCCAATAACACAAGATCTTCTGACTACTGATAGTAAGTTCTCTACATTTAGGTTTGTTTATTGAATGGATAGATAGCTTTGTATTTGCACTGTATATTGTGAGAGTATCTACCTTATAAAGCTATCTGATAGAAGCTTAACTTCTATTGCAGTTTTGGAAAATGTAAAACCACCCACAATGGAGGGTTTAGACACATTAATTGCAGTAAGTATTTCTTTCCTTAAGTTAATACTCCCTCCGGTTCTATATATATATAAGACCAGATACATCCGTTGTTCAATGAACTTACAAAGTGATTTTTCTTTTATATATGGTGGAGCCCAAAGGGTGTATAATACTTTACTTTCATTTAATCAAAGTACTAACCAGTACGTATTTGACTGTTCATTCAGAAGAAAAAGCGCAAACAAAAAGATAAAGATTTGAATGGTAATACATTTCTTATTTTATATTTATTTCTTCTGGAAATTCCAAGTTTACTAATTGAAAATAATGCAGGTATTATAGTTCCATCACCTTCAAGTAACACAAGTAAATGGTTTTCAGCTTCTGCAAAGTCAGCAAAAAAGGTATGCATTTCGTTAGTATAGTTCTGAATTTGGCTCTTTCAGCATGTGCTATTGTTAATTTTTAAAATCTTTCAAATGCATTCAATTATGCGTTTTGTGCGTATGTCGATAGGTGCCCGCTTCCTCTGTGACATCAATTATTGATGGTTTGAAGAGACTTTACATTCAGAAGTTGAAGCCTTTAGAAGTTGCTTACCACTTTAATGATTTTGTATCTCCTCTTCTGGTCAGTATAGATCACTCATTCATGGCTCTAGTTGGCTTGTTTATAAATAAATGTGACTAGCTACTCAAGATCCAATGTCATTTTATTTCTACTGCAGACAAATAGTGATTTTGATGCTAAACCTATGGTTCTGCTTTTGGGTCAGTATTCAACTGGGAAAACAACTTTTATTAAACATATGCTTAAAAGTAATTATCCAGGCAAGTGTTTCTCGAATCTCGATTTCTATCCGTTAATATATTTGTGAGATTATCATATCTGCTGGACAATATATGTTACTGATTCATTTTTCTTGTTTTCCTATTTATGTCATTAGGAGCTCATATTGGACCTGAGCCAACAACTGATAGGTTTGTTGTTGTCATGGTATGTACCAAACCATAATATCCATTACAACCGATATCTTCTTTGAGGACTACAAATCTGTAGTATGTACTCCTGCCGGTCCTATTTATAAGAAAAAATGCGATTTTAGGTTCATTGAATAACCGATGTATTCTGTCTCTATATATCGATGTATGTATCCGGTCTATAATATTATAGACCGGATACATCGCTTATTCAATGAACCTAAAACCGCAAACTTTCATCTTATAAATAGGACCAGAGGGAGTAGTTTGTAGAGTAGCGTAAGTGCCAAGTTTGATATTTTGAAATGATGGTTATATATACAGTCTGGACCTGATGACAGAAGTATTCCCGGTAATACTGTCGCTGTTCAAGCAGACATGCCATTTGGCGGTCTTACATCTTTTGGCACTGCTTTTTTATCCAAATTTGAATGTTCTCAAATGTCTCATCCTGTAAGTTTCTCTATAGTCATTAAAAATTAAATATGGAAAATTTCTTTTTGTAGCATATGGAACTTATTACTTTTTCTCAATTGTTCAAAGTTATTGGAGCACATTACATTTGTGGATAGTCCTGGAGTTCTATCAGGAGAAAAACAAAGATCACAAAGAGCATATGATTTCACTGGTGTAACATCTTGGTTTGCTGATAAATCTGATTTAATACTTCTTTTGTTTGATCCTTACAAACTTGATATCAGCGACGAGTTCAAACGTGTTATAACATCCCTACATGGACATGATGATAAAATTCGAGTCGTTTTGAATAAGGCAGATCAAGTTGATACTCAACAAGTAAGAGAGACTAGTTAATCAATTTTTCTAACATTATCAATTGAATTTATAAGTTGTATAATTTTGTGGCCTAATGTTGCAGCTTATGAGGATTTATGGTGCATTAATGTGGTCACTTGGAAAGGTGCTGAATATTCCAGAAGTCATGCGAGTGTATATAGGGTAGGTCTCTTTATATTGTCGATGCACTCCCCGCCATCAATCTTGAAATTTGTCTTCGATATGGAAAATTGGATATCGAATTGTTTTCGCAAGTTTAGAGTTTTGTAATTTTTTGTCAGCTTAGACAAAATGGCAAATAAACGCCACACACACTATCACATGGTCATAATCGGGTTCAAACACGAGCCGACGTCCCCATATTGCTATGCACTTTGTTACATGTGATTTAAGTGACTTTCTTCATATTTGTTATGAGATTTAGATGTGCTTTTCTGTGATCATTTAATTTATTTTGGCAGATCCTTCAATGACAAGCCTCTAGACGAAGATGGCAATAGTCCACTACTTGGTAATGAACTCTTTATAAGAGAACAGGAAGATCTTCTTTCAGATCTCAAAGATATACCAAAGAAGGCTTGTGATCGTAAAGTGAGTTTTCTGCTCAATTTAATCTTTCAATCCTAATAATATTTCCCACTAAAATATGACATGTGCATCTTAGCAAAATTCTTCGATGAGATTAAGTTTTAAAGTAAAGTATGAACCACAAATAATGAAAGATAGCAGGGAATAAGTCGTGGTCGCAGCCACGGTCACACTCGTTCACACACCTTGATACTACAGAGAATCGCAGTCAATTGCGGCTAATTTAACCTCATGCGGTTGCAGAAACATCAAAAGCCATGAGGTTATATTAGCTGCAATTGACTGGAATGTGGATGAAATGACAAGGAATTGTGAGTGTTTTTTTCCTTTTAAAACAGGATTTGAGAATACTAATAGTAAATATAGTATCATTCTATGCAAATTTTTGTTAAATTTTCTTCCAGTATAGATTATTTGATTTATCTGATCTTTTGATAACACTTATATACATTTTAGATCAATGAATTTGTGAAACGAGCTCGAGCTGCGAAGATACATGCATATATTATCAGTCATCTAAAAAAGCAGATGCCTAGTATGATGGGGAAATCTAAAGCTCAACAAAAACTCACTGATAATTTGGAAGGTGAATTTGCAAAGGTATGAATCAAACTCTCCACCAATGTTTTAAAAACCGAACCAATTAAATAGTTCCACTGGTCATGGTTACTGTAGTTTCATCATGGTTCAAGTAGTTTAAAGCAGTTGAACGGTTGAACCATTATCAAAAGGTCACACCGATTCAATGTCTGATCGGTTTTCAAAACATTGTTCTGTACTACTCATCACATGTTATGATGTGATAAAGATTGAAAATCAAATTGCATGCATAACAGGTACAAAAGGAGTTCCATCTACCTGCTGGTGACTTTCCAGATATTGAACACTTCAAAGAGATCTTGAGTGGTTACAACTTTGACAAGTTTGAGAAATTGAAACCGAAAGCGATACAAGCTGTGGATGACATGCTTGCTCATGACATTCCTAACCTCTTAAAGACTTTTAGAAATCCTTATGGTTAAGTTTGTTAGCAATGACAAGGTCGAAAGCATTCTTGCACACACAGAAATGTACATGCTTTGTGATAACATGTGGTGCATAGTAATATAATGGCTTCACCATTTTATATTGGGAAGAAGGGAATTTTGTTGTTCAATGAAGATGTATTACTTAATGGTGCCATTTATCTTAGGAAAAGGATAAATGAGAGACTTTACCATTTACCTTCAACAACTTGTTTATAGGTTTTCATCTAATTATGATTTTGACCCAAAATCTATCTACAATTAAAGTTTTTTTTACCAAAAGGTAATTTTGAAACAAAAAAAAGGACAATTAGGGGGGACAGTTTAGTCCATGAAGAAAATTAAGTCCCATAATAGTCCCTAAGGAATTCATATAAAGGACAAATTAGTCTCTGTTTATTTTTGTCCCAACCCATTCAAAAGAAGTCAACTATGTTGTTGACATTTTGTGTTGACTAAATATGTGACGCCAACTATTTTTTCATTGAAAAGTATACACTAAAAAGAGACAATTTAGTCGTTAGATCAAAAATGTAAAAAGGGGCATATAAACATAAAAAATCGAAATAACAACAAATGAAATCGAAATATGAAAGGAATGAAAATTGAAACATGAAAGAAATGAAACATGGGCTCTTTCTAGGGTATAAAACCATGATAGATTGTGTACCGTACACAACCTTTGTTTACCCATGGATCATTTGGTCTTACCAAATCATATTGTGAGTCCTCTGCACTAGATCCATGTCCTTTGCTTCACATTGTTCTCGCCACCACCAGAGTAGCCCTAGGCGCCAACTTCTCCTTGATATCTCACTCGGTCCATCATTGTCTCGTCTCCAGTCCCGGGAAGGTAGGCTTCACGGTTGGCGGTAAGACACGTGAAGAGTCAGCACTATATGAAATGAAGAAGAGAGTCCCCTGTTAGTCCTGAACTAACATTTCCCCCACCCCCACTAACAATTGCCTATCTAAAAAAAAAAAAAAAAAATTGTCTCGTCTCCATCTTTGTGTTCTCTACTCCCTATGTTTCCCACTTCTTGAGTTTGGATTCTAGGTTTGAAAATTTGTTGGCAAGTTTGAACCAGAAAATATAAGCAGCTTCTCTCCCTCTCCTCGATCCTGGCACGCCACCATCCCAAAAATCCCTGGCCACTGCGACCGCCACCTCTCGTGGCGGAGTCCTCTCTCTACTCCCTCCCTCTTTGTGCGTGCCATCCTCCTTCTCTCCTTCTCTCTCTCTCTCTCTCTCTCTCTCTCTCTCTCTCTCTCATTTCACGATTATCTCTCTCTGGAAAACACCCAATTCTCCCCCTCTTTAAGCATTCTCTAGCCAAGTCCAACCACACCCCACCATTCAAGGCCACCATCATGTTGGTCTCATCCTTCTCTAGAAGATTCACCCTTATTTAAAAGAAAACATATCCAAAGTGGAGTAGATCTAAAGACCTACACTGCTTCCTTTTCTTTTGTTTTTCGGCCACCATAAAACTCCAAACAAAAATATAACCACAAAACTAGATTCCCTTCCTCGCCTAGAAGAAAACCCTAAAGAAATTTCGCGATCCAACACTTTTGTTCGAGCGACCATTGTGCCAAAATCTTTCTCCATTGAGCCACAATCCAACATTATTGTAACATCTCAAAATGTGCACTACTATTTCCAGCCTTCTATACCATACACCACCTACAATGGTGGTGTGCGATAGAGATTGTTTGAAACATGAATCGCTCATTAAAATGAATGAAAAACAAGAAATTTGAAAATAAAAGTTGCAGTGTGTCAATGGAGGGATGAAGACCAAATTATCCCTTTGATAAATACTCAATTGATTTTTTTCTCAAGGATTAAAGTGGACCCCTCTTAGATAGGGACTAATATATCCCTTTTTGGACTCTTTTTTTTTTTTTATTACAAATGCTAAAAGAAGAAGGGAAAAAAAGGGTAAAAGTGGTGCTTATAGTAAGTAGCATGTCAATGGAGATGACAAATTTACAAAGGGCTCATTGTCGCGGGAGCTTAGCTTTGCCAAGAAGTCTGCATAGCTATTACCTTCTGCATAGCTATTACCTTCTCACAGTGTTAAATTTCTTGATGAAGAGTTTTTCCGCTCACGGTAATCCAATCTTGGTTTGAGGATTAGTACAAATACAGTTGTGATACCCAATTTATACCAATAAAAATAAAACGTGGAAGAAAAATGAAATCAAGAAGCAATCATAGGGCTTATCTAAAAATAAATAAATAAAAACAGAAATATTATTTATTACGAGTTGTGGTTGAACGAAAGAGAAGAAAAGAAAAGAAGACGTGTTGTCACTGTTATATAACAGCACTTTGATAACACAACATGGACGAGAGGTAGGTGGGTGTGAGAAGTTAACCGTTTTATTACACTTCGTACATGTTTGCACGAAATACAATTCGTAATAAATATCATTTTCCAAATAAAAAGCAATCACAGGGTGCTTATGTTTCGTGTGTGTAGTTTTCGTACCACTCTCATTTTCCAAAAGTTTAATCTCTCTAACTCGCTGCTCGCTTGAACATTCAACAGCCGTGCTCTCTCAGACTCAAACATTCGCTCTGGTAGTACCCTCTCTCTCACCCTGCCCCTCTCTCTCGAACTCGCGGGGAACTCCGTTAGCGAGATTGGACACCAACCACCACTGCTCCGACGACGACGCAGCCACAATCCACCATCTCCGTCTCTTTCATCTGTTGGTGAGTTCTATTCTTCTCCCATTCCTATTGTCAATTTTAATTTCAAAAAACCCTAGTTCCCCCAAATCACAAGTTTTCTTTTGTTTTGTTCCAACCTTGTTATGTAATCTTGTGTAGCCGCTTCTACATGTCATTGAGTGATGATGATATCGGCGAAAATCCATCAATAATTATTATTGTAACTATTGTGAAAAACAACAATCACAAAAAGTCCAATTACTTCTCATTTCTGAAATAATTGAATTTACTTCATCATCCTTGATTTTAACCAGCAACTAACTCTGTTTTGAAATAAATCTAAGCATATCAGAAATCATATTCGCAAGCACTGCTCATTGAATCAGGCCATTTCCTAATTTCTTGACAAGCAGTAATTCAGGACACACAGCCACCAAACCTGCTCATTGAACTCGATATCCCCTTTAATCTCAAATCCAAATATACATAACTGTCTAACTAGTCTACCATATCATCTTAATGGCCTCAAAGTCTCAAACTTTAACTGACTTTATAATTAAATATGTCCTTCCTTCTGGCTTTTTCGTTCAGTAAAGCTTCCACTTCCTCTCTTGTGAACTCTAACTCTATTATATACCAAAATCTGATCAGTGCCAAAAAATATTTTTCTTAATTTCTTTTATCCTGCCTATATGTATTTACATAACTGATCTTAAATCTGGAAAATGAGTCAAGCTGCAAGAGACAAATCCTATGTAAAAATATAGTCAAGTCTATACGAAGAATCGGTCTACACAATATTTCTAAGTTTTTGCCCATCGATGATGACTAAATTAATGACACATCGATGATAATTTTTCTATGAACTAAACTTAATAGGATAGTAAATTATAGGGATTAAAATCAGATTTAATTTAACCTATTTACTTTTTGTTTAAAAAAACCATTTTCCTCCTTCTTATTCGAAGCTGAGATAACTCTGTTAGAATTTAAAATCTGTTCCCTATCTTCCATTTCAATTTTGTAGCCTCCTAAGTCCTAAGCACCCCCTTCTCTCTCTGTTACTCAAGTTCTGATTTTGATAGGTGCCCATCTCGCCCTAGTCATTGGAGTTGTGTATTGAAGGAAACAATGCTCCTCAGCGCATGAAAAAGCTGTTACCGATAACCCAAAGAAGCTCGCCAACTTGATTGACCTTGTGAACCTTCCTTCAAACCTCAGAGACTTCCTCGGCCAATCCCAGATTTCTCGCTTGGCTTGTTTCACCCGTGTTTGGTCCTACATCAAAACCAACAATCTACAGGTTCCTTTTTTTTCTTTCCTTTTAATTATTTTTGTTATGTTTTTATTAAACCAAATTCATTTATATCCTGTTGTGAAGTTGGGTTTTCTTGTGTTTTTATTATTTTATGAAATTTATATCAAAGTTACTTGTAATCACAAAATGATATGAATATTTGTTTTTTAATTGAAAAGGTGGCTTTTAAGCTATGTAATTTTCTAAACAATTCAGGGGTTTTTGCTTTTAAACATTTATTCAAATTAATAATTTTTTCACTCATCTGTGGAGTGGTAGTGACAAAATTATGTAGGGGTTAGAAATGCAAGATTCAAAGCTTGTTCCTGTCTCGAACTGCGGTCGTCATCAAGAGATGAGTGTTCCTGCAAAGCTCCGGCTGCCATGTACCTTTAAAAAGAACTTCAATGTCTAACATAGAATTAAGGCTTTAGAGAGGTTGTTGAGAAAAGAGGGGTGTGTTAACTGTAAAACCCAGGGTTAGGTCCCTTTATATAGTTGTGTTAGTTCTAGTTTGAACTCTCCTATGCTCCTCGGTGTTGTTGAATGTTCCCAGGATAAGGATTTGATCATATCCCTTATCTGTTGCTATCAGATGCTCTCCAAAGATGAGGTAAAACACTTATCTCTATGATAAACTTCATCCCAAGATATTTGGAGTTGGTTTCTTGCCATGATTCTTCAGACCGTTTTTAGAATATCGAGCTTGGAGCTCTCTTATTGCAGGCCATAGGTCAGACTCATAACAGAGCTCTACCTATTAAGCTTAGAGATGGACTCATAACAGAGCTCTACCAGCTCCGAGGTTGGGTGCAGTGCAGAATTATTGTAAGATAGTTGAGCAATTCAGTATTGATAGGGTTTTAGTTGATCTGTAAGTGTTACTTTGACTGATGTATGATATATTCATCCTTGCAGCTTTAGTATTGGACTAGTAAATAAAAATGTTGTCCACAAGTAGACATTGGTTGAGGCTAAACAAGAGTTCACTAGTTTGTCATCTGGGGCTTGTTTGAGCCATGCACTATCAATATAATATTCCAAAATAAACGAGGTCTCTTTCTGATTTGTTTTGAACTATTATATGATCTTTGTATTTACATTAAATTTATCAAGTTATAAATTTGTAAATTGCATGCATCCGGTTTCGAGTTTGGGTTGTCTTCATACTAGCTACAATGTTTTGTGGGTAGAGTATTTATTTGGATGTTTTTGAATATTATGCTTGACATATAGCTTCAATGGACTGACTAAAAGATGAGTTGTTACTTGTTTCTTTGATTGAGCAGGATCCAAACAACAAGAATGTGGTCAACTGTGATGAAAAGTTGAAAAGTATTTTACTAGGGAAACCTCAGGTTGAGTTGGCAGAACTTCCTGCACTTATCAAGATGCATTTTCCTAAAGAGCCTAAGTGATGCGTGTGATAGAAGGTCAAGAAGAGGAAAGCATTGATTGGAAAGCATAGATACTCTTCCTTAAGATGAGTCTCTATAAATTTTCTCCCCATTCTGTAACATTAGTATAGTAACCTAGCTAATGAACCTCCAATTGGCAGTTTTGTTATGCTGTATGAATGGGCTATTTATTCTAATAACTTAAAATGACATGTTTCACAGCATGCTTTTACCACTTTATAAATTTTGTAACCTACCTCTCTCTCTCTCTCTCTCTTATATATATATATATATATATATATATATATATATATATATATATATATATATATGTGTGTGTGTATTCTCTCTCCTTTCTCTCTACCTCTCTCAAAGTAGTCAAACTTGAGATTCTACCTGGGATCGGGGAGAGGTCATAGGATCGTAACTCGTGAGATCGTAATACGACACATAAGATTCTAGTTTGTGAGATAAATGGCTTCAACTCTTTCGTCTTTATCAGTGGACAATGATCAGCTAAGATTAGCAAAAGGAAAAAAGAGGGACTCTATTCTAGATGAATCCATGATTTCACTTAAAAAAATCTAATTATGGTTACTTAGATATAAGACACTTTCCGTCATGTTCAACAAAGACGGAAAATAAAAATAGAAAATAATTTCAAGAATAAACCCTTAATATCCCATCTTAACCGAATCAATTGTTTGCATTTAATTCCTGTGAAGTTTTCAATTGTGCAAGGCTACAACAAAAATAATGTTTGCCACGAACATGATATGATATAGCACAAGTGGTAGGTATTTGCGCTCCTTAACTATTTGGTCAAGGATTCGATCCCTGGCCGGTGCATATGGAAAAATGTCTGGTGGGAGATGTTAACCTCTTAAATGGATTTCGGTACCTCGGGAGATTAGTCTTTGCAGTTGCACGCATTCCTTGGTTTACCAAAAAAAATGTTTGCCCAAAAAATCAAAAATAATATATTGTTGTGTCATCTCCTTTATCTGGATTAAGCTTTAAGACCAATTAATTGTGTTCAACTAGTAAGATTTTATTGTCTAACTATGATATCGAGAAGTAAATGTGATAAAATATGTAACATAACATATATATTGAATTTGCAAAAGTCAAAATCTTCATGGAGATTGAAGGTATAATGTGATCGTGCATAAATACTTTGGATTTCATAACTTCCCAAGGAAACCATATAAAACTAAATACAAAGACGGGAGAATTAATTTTGTTAATTGTCATAAACCAAATGTATAAATTATATTGTAAAAAAAATGTATAAATTATATCCTTGTTCCCAATCCAACAACACAATGGAACTCACCTCTGGCACCCTTCTCTTTTCCATTGTGACTTGTAAATTGTAATCCCTTCATTATAAATCTTTGGTGGATAAAGGTTTTTAGACAATGATTAACAAAGATTTAAAATGAAGATATTAAGCGTATTTTAGTAACAAAATAATTAATATAATAAATTTTTAAATATATGTTTAGCCCCTATAAAATATTCATTCTTTGATTTTAGTCCGTATAAAAATTTTATTAACTTTAGTCCCCACCTATAATAAAAATGAGTGCTTTTGATCCATACCTTTTTTTTAAAAAAAAGATGTTTTTGGTCCCTCTGTAGGGACTAAAAACACCTATTCTTTAACTCATCTCCTTTATTTGTTGGACTAATCTTTAAGACCGCTTAATTTTTTAGCAATAAGTATTCTTTTACTTTGTCAATGTGATATCAAGAACTAAATATGTTGTGATAAAATACAAAACATATACATTGAATTTGCAAAAGTCAAAACCTTCTTATTATGCCAACTTGGAGATGGAAGGTATAATGTAATCATGCATAAATACTTAAGATTTCATAACCTCTCAATCCTGACAAGTTATGAACAACAAATGAAAAGGATGGGAGAATTAATTTTGTTACCAAATGTCAACATATAAATACCCTTGCATGTTCCATTCTAACAACACAACTACAAAGTTTAAACATTAGAAAGAAGCAGCATTTGGAATTCAGTTTCTACTATCACTTCTCCATTCCACTATGATGAAGAAAAAGGTTACTTCAGGTCGTCAAAAGATTCCAATTGAAAAAATATCAAAAAAGAGTCATTTACAAGTTACATTTTCGAAGCGTCGTTTGGGACTTTTCAAAAAGGCAAGCGAGCTTTGCACACTTTGTGGAGTAGAAATTGCAATCATTGTTTTCTCTCCAGCTAATAAGGCCTTTTCATTTGGCCACCCTGAAGTTGAATCTTTAATTAATCACTATCTTGCTCAAATTTCTCAATTGGACAACACTGGTACTCACCAACTTGTTGAGGCTAATCGTAATGATAATGTCCATGGTCTCAATTTTCAACTTAGTCAAATTCTTAATCAGTTGGAGATTGAGAAGAAACGAGGAGAAGAACTAGACCGTATACGGAGAGCTAGGCAGAAAGAGTTTTGGTGGGAGATTCCCATTGATGAACTTGCATTACATGAGTTACAACATTTAATATTTTCTATGGAAGATCTGAAGAAAAATATTGCAAAATGTGGTAGCACAACAATGTTAATGAAACAAACAAGTATTACTGCTTCAATTATTGGGCCTAAGCCAGTTGAATTTGGGCATTACGATGCCTTTGGGACCAAACCTGCAGGGGTTTATGCTAATGAAGTCTTTAATATGAGTTTTCTATATTGTAACATTATTAAGAACTAGTTACTCACTAATTCTGTTGCCTTCAATTCCTTTTTTGTTTGTTTCTTGTTGAGTGATTGAGATTGCAATGAATTCATTTTTTTGATAGATGATTGCAATGAATTTACTAATCTGCACATTATCGCCCTTCACTTTCTTTTCTGAGGATGCCCAACACATGATTGCTTTATTTTTTGAGAGGAGCCTACATAAATTGCTTAACTTGCCTTAAATTAATCAATTCTTATTTTTCTTCATCGTTCATTGGGGTTTTTGTTATCAGTTTTCTTTTCCAGATATTAATGCCGCATTTTATTTTTGATGAATTGCATGGATTTGTCGGTTTCTTTTATCATAATTTTATTTAAAGAGACTCGTGTTGATCATGTAAGTTACAGAGTTACAAAACACTTTGCATGGATTTTTGCGGATGATAGCTTGATCTTATGTCAAGATTGATGTATTGTAATTCAAAACAATAAGTGATGTAGTTAGTTTAGTTTTAGATTTTGTAAAGTGTATAAGGAGGTGTGTTAGAAAAGTGCAGAACAGGGCGCACAATTGCTAGCACTTTGGCGCCTAGTGGCAACTTGGTAATAAATACCAAGTTTTGTAATTCAAGTGATACACAGTGTGAATAACAGAAATAACTGTTTTTCCCTCCTCTCTCGTTTACTCCCTCAATCTCATCTCTCTCTCTCAATTTTCATCAAAACCAAACACCACCACGAATTCAATCAAGATTCCAACAATTGGCCTCGTGAGCAAGCTGCTCAGTATGAGGTTATGGCGCCACGCAGGGAACACGAACAACGGGCAATTTCCGGCCGCTGGTTACCGGTGTTCGACGGAAACAACTACGAGCGATGGACGGCTCGGATGAAGGTAGTCTTCCCAGATCAAGGTGTGCTTGAAGTAATCGAGACGGCGTGACACCATCGGGGTGGCTCCCACTAAGCACAACGGACAACCTTTCGTGAACAATCCAAGAAAGATGACAAAGCAATTTTCTTGATTCATCAATGTGTTGATGCGAATGTTTTGGAGAAGATAATTGAATACTGAAACCGCGAAAGAGGCGTGGGGCGTATTAGCAACTACTTACTCCTGATAAGCAAGCGAAGAAGATGAAGTTGATGTCATTGCGCTTGTCAATTGGGTTTGTTGAAGATGGAAGCAAACGAAACCATAGCACAATTTGTAAGCGTGTTAGTATCACTAACAAATCAAATGCGTAAATGTGTGTGGTGAGCCGTGTAAGTGATGCAATGAAAGTAGAAAAATTTCTTACCGGTGTTACCCCTAGCTTTGATGGTGTAGTCTCTCTGCAATAGAACAATCTAAGGATCTAGATAGTTTGAAATTGGAGCAATTAATAGGATCCTTAGAAGCACATGAAATTAAACTAAAGAGTAGAGAAATTGCCAAGAAAGAAGATAAAGAAGGTGACAGAGCACTGTATGCTCAATCACAAAAGAAAGGAAATAGTGGAGGTGAATCTTGGAAGAATAAGAAGGGTAAAGGGAGATGGAATAATAACAAGAATGAGGGAGGAGATTCAAAGAATGGAACTCAGAAGAAAGGGGGTGATAACTCTGGAAAGAAGAAGAAGAAATCCAAGGATGAGATTCAATGTTATAATTGTCAGAAATGGGGCCACTATGCAGATGAGTGTTAGAATCCTAAGGTACCTAGGAAGAAGAATGAAGAAGCACAGCTAGCACGTGACTCTGATGAAGAAACAGTGATGCTTATGGCCATCATTGACAGTATAACAGGTGATGAAGTGTTGGTAATGGCAGTCAAAAATAAAGAAACAGGTGAAGAGGAGTGGTGGTATCTAGATACAGGCTGTTCCAATCATATGACTGGTCACAAAGACTGGTTTTGTGAACTTGATGAAACTGTGAAGAGAAGGATAAGGTTTGGTGATGGTAGAGCCGTGATGGCGTAAGGAATTGGCAAGGTAGCTATAAGGAGAGAAGATGGTAAGAAGATACCGTGAGTGATGTCTTTGTATGTACCTCAAAATGAAGAGTAACTTGCTTAGCTTGGGGCAATTACTTGAGAAAGGCTACTCAATGAACATGAGTGATGGATTCATGGTAGTAGCGCATAAGGAAGGGAACACTATCTTGAAGGCTCTCGCTTCAAAGAACAGGACCTTCAAGGTAGGTGCCAATATGTTTGAACAGAAATGTCATGCGCTCGCATTGCACAGACTAGTGAAGAGGCTTGGAAATGGCATAGAAGAATGGGGCATCTGAACTTCAATAGCTTGAAGAATTTGGAGAGAAAGAAGATGGTTAAAGGACTACCTCTAATTGAAATGCCAAGTCAGATATGTAGCAGTGTTGTGAAGGGAAGCAGCCAGAAATCATACAATTGTAAATCTCAACAAGAGCTAAGGCAAAACTTGAAGTAATCCACTCAGATGTGTGTGGACCCTTTGAAGTCAAATCTCATGGAGGTAACTTGTATTTTGTTTCCTTTATTGATGATTTTACTAAGAGAATGTGGATTTACTTGTTGCAAAGAAAAAGTGATGTGTTTGCAACATTTAAAGAATTCAAACTGTTAGTAGAAAAGCAAAGGCCTATCAAACAATTGAGAACTGATGGGGGAGGTGAATATACCTCTCTTGAATTTGAGAAGTTTTGCAAAGATGAAGGGATTGTACATGAGGTGATGGCTCCATACACACCTCAGCATAATGGAACTGCAGAAAGAAGAAACAGAACCCTACTAAACATGGTAAGATGCATGTTGAAAGAGAAGCACTTACCAAATGAATTCTGGGCAGAAAGTGTTGCTACTGCAGCTCACATTTTAAATAGAAGTCCTACAAAGAGACTAGAAGACACTACACCAGAGGAAGCATGGTCACAAGCTATGATATTTGTTGGCTATCATAGCACAGGTGCCTACAAGCTTTATGATCCTTTAAACAAGAAGGTAGTGATCAGCAATGATGTTGTAATAGATGAAACAAAGGAATGGGACTGAGTAATGCAAGAGAGAAAGAGACCGAGACTCGTGATGCTTGAATTGAATGCGAGAGAATGATGCTCAAAACAATGAAGAACCCGCAATTGGATGGTGACAATGTTGGTGAGACATCTGAAGACCACGAGACAAAGGAATATGCCTAGTAGACTTCAAGACTATGAGGTATTTCCCGACATCGCCATAAACACAGATGGTGAACTTTTGCACTTGTTCTCCTTGCGTATGGTAACCAATTTCATCGCATGAAGCATTAGCTAATCCTCATTGGAAGAAAGCTATGGAAGAAGAACTTGTGCAATTCGGAAAAACAGACTTTGGGAAATGATGAAGTTACCAAGTAACAAGAAGGCTATTGAAGTGAAATGGGTTTACAAGACTAAGATGAAGCCAAATGGAGAGGTTGCAAAATATAAGGCCAGTCGGTGGCAAAAGGTTTTCTGCAGAAACCAGCTTAGACTATAATGAGATATATGCTCAAAGAGCTAGAATTGAAACTATTAGACTGATAGTTGCAATTGCTAGCGAGAAAGAGGTGGAAAATGAGCCAACTTGATGTGAAATCAAGCATTCCTCAATGGTCCATTGGAGGAAGAGGTGTATGTAAAGCGTGCACACAGGTTTGAATTGAAGGGAAAAGAAGACAAGGTAATGAAGTGAACAAGGCCCTATATGGTTTAAAGCAAGCACCTCGTGCTTGGAACAAGAGAATTGACAGCTTCCTTCAACAACTAAAGTTTGAAAAATGCATGACAGAACATGGAGTGTACTTAAGGAAGGACAATACACCGGTGTTATCATAACTGCTTGTATGTAGATGATCTCCTTGTCACTGTGAAAGTGAACAAGAGATCAAAGTCTTCAAAGAAAAGCTAATGAGTGAATTTGAAATGTCTGATATGGGCAGGCTTGCATACTTCCTAGGAATGGAGTTTGTGACATTCAAAAGTGGCATATTTCTTCATCAAAAGAAATATGCAACTGATATCTTGAAGAAATTTAACATGATGGAATGCAACCCTGCTACAACACCAAAGCAGAACTGTGTGGAAAATTGACAAATGATGACTCGATAAACTAGTTGACAGTACACTATATAGGCAGTAATTGGCTCATTGAGATACCTGTGTAACTCAAGACCTGATATATATAGCCTATAGTGTAGGATTGGTGAGTAGATTCATGGAGAAACCAAACAGAACTCACCTAATTGCTGCAAAGAGGATACTGAGATACATAAGAGGTACCATAGATTGTGGAATCTGCTTTCCCCGCAACAAAATGGAATGTCCGATATTGAACTAATTGGATTCACCGATGTTTGATTGGAGTGGTGATACTCAAGACAGGAAAAGCACTTCAGGTTACATATTCATGCTTGATAAAGCCCCTATATCTTGGTGTTCAAAGAAGCAGAATGTTGTGGCTCTATCAAGTTGTGAAGCTGAATACATATCAGCAGCTCTTGGAGCAAGTCAAGCTATGTGGCTTGACATGCTGTTAAGTGAATTAAAGATGAAGAATGACAGTCCTATGGTTCTAAAAGTAGATAACAAATCTGCAATTGATTTGGCAAAGCATCCCATAGCTCATGGACGAAGCAAACACATTGAAATCAAGTATCACTTCCTTCGTGATCAAGTCAACAAGGAGAAATTGAAGATAGAGCATTGCAGATCTGCAGAGCAAGCTGCAGACATGCTCACTAAACCATTGAAGCCAAGGAAGCTTAAAGAAATGAAGAATATAATTGGCATGTGTAGCTTAGGTGATTTGAATTAAGGGGGTGTGATGTATTGTAATTCAAAACAATAAGTGATGTAGTTAGTTTAGTTTTAAATTTTGTAAAGTGTATAAGGAGGTGTGTTAGAAAAGTGTAGGACAGGGCGCACAATTGCTAGCACTTTGGCGCCTAGTGGCAACTTGGTAATAAATACCAAGTTTTGTAATTCAAGTGATACACAGTGTGAATAACAGAAATAACTGTTTTTCCCTCCTCTCTCGTTTACTCCCTCAATCTCATCTCTCTCTCTCAATTTTCACTGAAACCGAAACACCACCACGAATTCAATCAAGATTCCAACAAAAAGATAACCATTAGAATGTTGAATGTATTAAATTTATTCTCCAACTCTATCAAGAAGCATCTGGTCAAATTATTAATTTTGACAAGTCTGAAATTTCTTTTAGCCGAAATGTGCCCCAATATAGAAAAAATGATTTCCAAAGATGGACTCAAATTAAGGCCGTAGAAAACCATCAATATAGTTGGGCCTTCCGTCTTTTGTAGGAAGGTCAAAATAACAGGTATTTGACTTTGATCAAGATAAGGTATGGAAGAAGCTAAAGAGTTGGAAGGAGAAATTTTTATCTTCAACTGGGAGAGAAGTTCTCATTAAGGAAGTGGCACAGTCAATTTCAACTTATGTCATGAGTTGTTTTTTTTATTACAAATAAGCTTATGCGAACACAATGAAAGATTAATTCGAAATTTTTGGTGGGGAAGCAAAAATGTTTAAAAGAAAATGAATTGGGTGAAATGGTCTACTTGTTGTCTGCCTAAAAAAGATGGGGGATTGGGTTTTAGAACATTTGGAGCCTTTAATGAAGCTCTCTTACCTAAACACAAGGATGGAGGATATTGTCAAGAAAGGCAAGAAGATGGATGGGTTTAGGGTTTGGATAGAAAAGGTATTTTCACTGTGAAATATGCATATCATATATAGCATCAAGAAATGGAATAATACATCACCAAATCATGGCTCTACATCTTCAGTTGACAATGAGATTTGGAAAAAACCATGGCAACTTAAAACCATTCCTAAACATGTTCATCTAGCTTGGAGGATCCTATACAATTCTCTTCCTGTAAAGCAAAAATTGGCTTCTAGAGGTAGATTTAATTTTGATGTGTAGATCATTTGGAGAATTGTATAGATTGGTTGGCTAACTGTGTTCTTGAATTACCTGATGATGTGCTTGCTCATGTGATATCCCTAACTTTTTCCATTTGGTGGTCAAGAAACAAATTAAGCTTTGAAGGCAAATATATCACTACAATAGCGATAACTGAAGGGGTTGGAGCAAACTACCTAAATTCAATTTTTTGCAATTTGCAAAACCATCACCAGCAAGTATTGTTCCAGTAAATATCCTCCAGGGCCTACTCAATGGATAACGCCGCCTATTGAATTTTAAAAAATTAATTTTGATGCTGCAGGACACTAATGGTAAATGGGGAGTAGGTGCGGTAGTTTGAGATCATTCTGGCTTCTTTTATGTTGCTGCAACTTGGTCTTTTATGGGTCCATCGGATCCTTATACTGTAACACGCCCATTTTTCTTATTAACGTGTGTGTGTGTGTGTATGCATATATTAACAATTTTGTGATAAAATTATGATTGTTAGTTGAAGTAATTAGTATATTTTAATGATATAATATTGGGCTTTATAAATCATTTATAAATTATTTTCACAAAGCATTAGTTACCATCATTTTGTTATAATTTGTTATTACTAGGACACACACTCGTGCTCTGCACGGGCCTGACCGGTTACGAAATGATGATCAATTAGGATTAGCGATATAGGTAGCGAGTAGGTATATTAAGTAGTTAACTGATAATCATATTAAGAAATGCAACCTTTAATTACCTCATGATACACAACATTTGACGTAGTATTTGGTGAATCACTTTCGTTGTGCGCAATCAAAACTTGTAGCCCTTGTTTTGAGGTTACCTGGATAGAGCAACATATAGTTTCCCATGCGAGAAAACAGGGCTCGGTAAATACACACCAACATGTTTTAAAAACTAACCCTAACTTTTGTTAATTGTCATTGCAAAAGATATTCCAATGAGAAATTGTCTCCTCTGAAACTTGAATGGGATTCGCATATCTGACGGTGTAAGTGATAAGCGAGGTATATAAACTTTGAAACCGATGTTGCGACCCGATATAACTTTCCCCTCAAGGACATATCTACCAAGGTGAGTGATCAGTAGGCGTGTGCCATTGCATAGGCCTGCAATTTGATCAACATTCCTTAGAAGCATGACTGGGACACCCACCTTGAGCTTCAACTCGTGACTCGGGAGCTCATATATTACTTATTATATGAAATGTTACCGACTAAGAAGCTGAGATATATGAAATGTGCAATAACTACAAACTAAAATATTATCGACTAAAAGGCTTAGATATATGATACCATACGGATATTGAGATGAAAAAATTTGGAAACTAAAATAGTTGGGGTTGGATCCAACTATTTGATAACTCTTATACACATAAATAATAAATAAATTTTTTCCACAGACTAAGATAGTAAGATATCCGGTAAAACATTATAAAATATTTGTTAAAAATTAGAGTGTTCGCGGTGTATTTGTTATAAAATATTTTTTCATACCCCCACCAAATTTGAAAAACCCTCATACCCATTTGAAAACTAATTTTTTTTAAAAAATAAAAATAAATCGTATATACGTTTTGAGTACATATATACGATGGCTATTTTATGTCCAATCTTATATACGTATTCAAAACGTATATACGATGGTTTTTTTTATTTTTTTAATGATTTGTTTTAATTTATTTAATTAAAAGGCTATTAAAAATTTGTTAAAGAGTCAAAACTAATCAAAAAAATTATAATAACACCACTAAAAATCTAACAAAACCAAAATAAGTCTATGTAAATTTTTTTAGATTTTTTGGAGACTATGAAAAATTTTAAAAAATTCATAAAAATAGTAAACGATGGAATTTGGGATTTTGAGGCTGTAGTCCCGTAAGAAGTCCCTTCTAAAGAAGTCATGATTTTTGATTTTTTTCGGATTTAATGGCTGTGGTTTCATTACGATCGGAGTAGGTTGCCCGAAAATCGATTTTTTAGCCTAAATTATTCGTTCGACGTATAACATCGTCACGTGTTAATGAACTACACACTAAACCTATTTTCAAGCCTTAATTAATTTTTATTTGACTAAAATAAATAAATAAAAATACCATATGGATCGTATATACGCCTGGGGGGTGTATATACGACTAGAGCTGGCAAAACGGGCTACCCGGCCCGCATCGAGCCGGTCCGCTTCGGGCTCGGGCTTTTAAGGGTTGGGCTAAAAAGTCCGGATTGAAATTTGGACTCACTCTTTACGGCCCAAGCCCGGCCCTATGTGGGCTGCGGGCTTTTCGGGCTAGCCCGCATTACACGTGATTTTTTAGCTACACTGTTAAGAAACTGTAACAATCAAAGGAAAAAACTCAACATTTTACAACTTTTCAACATTTTGCACCATCCAATAACACATTTGACTAAGAGAAGGAACTAACATATTTCAATTTTAACACATTCTGAAACCATTCAACTAAATCAACACCATATATTTTAATATTTGGCATCCAATACACATTCTAGAATGACTTACTTCTGGAACGATCGACTTCGGTAGCAAAAAATTGCAATCTCCTATCTATTAATACAACAACGTCTTTATATTGTGATTTGGCGGCAATTATATGCCATGGCATATTTGTAAATTAGAGGAATATCAGATGCAATTCACTAACCTCTAACATCGCTCATGGTCATCATGTATGGCTACTTCATATTTTTTCTTCTATTTTTCTTTTGGTATATTACTTCATATTTTTTATGTCATATGTTCCTTATTTATATTTATCATGATTAAAAATTTATAATATTTTTAGGTGTTCAAAACCGAATCAACCCAAACCGAAAACCTCAAAAAACCGCAAAATGCAAAATCTATTTTCGATTTTGTTATTCAATCAACCGTTCGGTTCGGTTTGGACTGCGGTTTTTGTTTCACCAACCGAATTGCAAGTAACACTAAGGCTTATTAACTTACGTATATATACCAAATGCTACAATGAGTGATTGGGAAAATGAGAGGTCGTTGATATTTGGACAAAGGATACCGGAAGCTCCAATATCACAGTATGGCAGTCCTGAGATGTTTCTGAGTAGAATTTTCTTTTGGCTGTCTTTCCTGTTTGTTTTTGCCCGACTGAGTTTTTTCCTTGTCATTCCTTTTCTGTTGGGCGTCTCAGTGGAATGAAGATCTCTGTAAAAGTTCAGTCTTTACAATTTCAAGCAGGATTGGCTGGTGAGTGGTATGCTGTGGTTGGATAGTTCAGATGGATTTCTTCCTCTTATTGTGTTGCTGCTGCCAATGCTATTTAGTTTCTACTTTCTACTGTTTATGCCAAGAGCAGATTCAAGTGTCTGACTTAGCTTTGTTTTTGAATTCATGTTTTGTAGAGCCCTTTTACGGTACAATTTGCTTGTACAATAGGGAGAGAAGAGAGAAATTGTCGGAAGATTTTTACTTTCATGTGTTACCAACTGAAATGCAGGATGTAAGCCATACAAGACCAATTTCAACGATTTATCTTTGATATAATGTACTTATTTATTTATTTTCATTTATTTTAAATACATCAAATCAACTCATGATTTCGTACTGACAACAACTATTCCCTTTTATACGATTCCCAGGCCAAAATTACATGTGAACCTCGTGCAATATTTTACTTAGATGCACCATCTGCTTCAGTGTGTTTGTTAATCCAGTTGGAGAAGCATGCTACTGAAGAAGGCGGAGTCACTCCTTCTGTTTATTCACGTAAAGATACAGTAAGTATTGAAGTTTTTCCTCCATTGCTGTAGATGTTCAATGTTTTTTGTGATTTACCTAGGAATTTCAGCCAATGTTTCCTTTTTTTCTTCCTATCTATATGGTATGTAGAAGCACCTTTACGAATTTTTAAATATTTCATTTCACTGGGATATAAATGAGAAGATTCTAACATAATTCTGAGAAGGATGTGCACTCACAAATCAATTCTGAAAATGCAACCCTCAGTTACCCTTTCAAGAATTTTTTTTGAGTGAGGGAGAGGTAAAGAATGTAAATGGAGAGCAAAAGTGTGTAACTTCTACCATGTTGGATTTTAGGGAAAAAAATGCAATGAACCTAGACACTTCAACAGTGTTTGGGATAAAAAAAATTATTAGATCATTTTTCTTTACTCTTCTTTCTAGAAATTTTTACTCTTTCGGCTTGGATAGTGGATACTACTAAAAATTGTCAAGAAAAGACATTATATTTTTAGTTTGGGATATTTTCCTACTTTTCCTGCACATATAACAATGAAAATGAAAGATGACCTTGGAAATAGATTGATCAGACATTTTGTTTCTCAGTGAAAACTGAAGTGTACTCATTCATTCTTCACTACGATTAACTCAACAAGGAAAAGCAGGGTCTAAATATGCATTATCCAGTTGAACTTTCTTATAAATAAAAAGATCTTATCTGAATATTGGCCTGCTGACTGTAGATGGTTGCCTATATTTAATATATAGTTTGCAGGATGTTTGGTCTTTGTGCAAGAAATGATATATTGTCTGAAGAGTTGTTTATTTAATTTTCACTTGAATTTGACAGGTGCATTTGACCGAGAGAGAGAAGCAAAAGTTGCAGGTGTGGTCTCAAATCATGCCTTACAAAGAGTCCTTCGCATGGGCCATGGTATCATTGTTTGATAGCAGTATAGGTGCAGCTTCGGCAGGGCCTGCTTCCCCAAGCAGCCCTCTTGCTCCAAAAAATGGCTAAAAATGAAACGAACACCGGTGAGAGATGTGTAACACTAATTTGGCAATAATGACTCAAACCACCTTCTACCAACAATCAATTAAGGCGGAAATTCGAGCGCACATGATTTACAATACTCTCAGTGGCGGAACATAGTTGGAGCGGGGGGTACCCACGGCATCCCCCAGAAAAAATATAGATTTTTTAACACATGAGAGAAATATTAAGCTGGCCAATAAAGGTAAACGATAATACTCAACACTGTTTTTAGGTTACTATGATGAATTATTTGAATGAGCTATTCGGTGGGTGAGTATGGATTATGGAATGCAGGTGTAATAACCTGGTAATAGCTGAAACTTATATGTTGTTTTAATGCTTTTAATTTTGGCCTCACAAAGTGTTTGCTAGATTTACCGAGGAATATTTAGTACTGTGAGTCAAGTAACTTATTTTTTTTGGTTATCGTGTTATTGGTATGCAGTTTTTACCGACTTTACTGATGATGAATCTACACCGGGGAACCTGACTGGCCACGAACCCGTGTGGTTCTTCCCTCCCAACAGAATTTTTGTCACACCCAATATTCAAACTCGAGACTTGGGTGGATTTGAGCCCGCCATTTCTGGATCAACCCTAGTTGGTAGAGTCTAAGTATCTTATAGTCATCAATTCTAATATTTTCTTTAAAAAAATACTAACATTAATTTTTAATATTAATTTTTTGATGTATTATTTTGGCTCCCCCAATTATTTGGATCAAGATCCGCCACTGAATACTCTGCACCATGATTTGATCATGGAATAAGATTTGATCAATTTTTTGTTTAGCCAATTACATCAACTAACCTCACCTCCCGTCCGATGGACGGGTTATCTCACTATTGTTTATATGAATTACTCTTAAACAAAAACAATAATAACTAACAACATCAAAAAAAAATTAAGTATTAGAAAAACATCACAGTTAAAGACAAAAGTCACACATATTAGATCAAGTCATAACAGAAACAACTTAAAGTTAGAGCATAAACAATAGTCTAATCACACATATTAGATCAAGTCATAACACAAACAGTTTAAATTTGTAACATAAACAACAAACTATAATAACATTATCAATATTCATCAAATGTAACTATAAAAACTTAACCCATAATACGACCCTACCCGGTTTGAGAGATTAGTCTCTAGAGTTGCGCGTAGATGAAACCCAATTTATACCAAAAAAGTGTAAATATAAATAGTTAAAAAGAAAAGAAGACAACATAATTAGAGAGTGAAACACGTGCGTAGGTATCATACAAATTTGATTTAAAACTAAATACTAATTTAAGTATGTTTCTAATACTTGTTGATGTGAAATTATTTAAATAAAGAAGAAAATACCAATTTGGGCATGTAATATTTTTTTTAGATTCTAAAGTACCCCAAAATGCACTGCCTAGAATTATACTTTATGTATTTTGTCATGAATTTTTTTTCATCAAACAAATTATTAAGGAACGAACTTTGCGTATTTGAACATCTAATTTTTTTTCTTGACCCTTAAGTTCCCCAAAATACACTGTCAACATCAGACTTTACGTATTTGTTACCAAACCAGTTATTTACGAAGAAACTTCTAGTATTGAAGAGTTAAAAAAAATTCTAAATCCTAAGTACCGCAAAACACACTGCCTAACATTTCACGTTACGCGTATTGCTACAAAATAATTTTGTCCCCATCAAGTAAGTACACCAAAACACATTGTTTAGTATCTCACTTTACTTATTTTAGAGCGCGAGTGACTATTCACATTAATTGGTTGTGAAGATAGAGGAGTTAAAAATTTGGGTAGGGGAAATTTAAAGACAATATGACGCCCGTGCTATGCACGGGGAGGTTATTAACAGACCTACAGATGTAGTTTCGAAAAAACATCAACATTTTATAAGGGGGCATAAAAATACGCAACACATATATATAAGACGAAGAGACAACAATAGCCCTTGGTGGGATGAATTGGTGGGATGAAGTCTAGGCGTGTCCAAAACCTCATTATATAGAGGACTCATTCTACACCTGTGCGATGCACAGGAGGCATAAAAATACACAAGATATATTTACCATTTTTCACTTACATACGATTTGATCAGAAATATTTTAGAGCTCGTCGTATTTACCTTCCAGAGATAGATATTTAATTCTAGCAAATTTATGACTTGAAAAAACATAAATCGTGTTTACCTATTACAAACATAAATCTAAATGGTTCAATTTCTGTCAGGGGTATATTGTTAAACAGTGGGAGCACCAAAAAAACCAAGATTTTAACAATGAGGGATACATTTTGATAATAAAAAACAATGAGTGTTGGACAAAAAAAAAATCAAAGAATGAGACCTTAATTTTTGCTAGATTAATAATGGACTTTAATTTCTGTCAGGGGTATGTCCGTCTAAAAATATAGAATGGGGGTATATTGGTAAACAAAGTGATAAAGATAAAAAAAACAAAATAATATGTATTTAACAATGAGGGATACATTTTGATACTAAAAAACAATGAGTGCTAGACAAAAAAAAAAGAGTGGAACCTTAGTTTTTGCTAGATTAATAATGGACATAAAGTTTGCATTATTTACAACTAATGTTATCAAAAAATGTCTCCCCAAATTGATTAATAAAGTAGTCGCAAGAAAGTGTACCATACTATACCACATACATGACTAAGTAACACACATAAAGAGACTTATAAAAAAAAATAAAAATTAAAGTAGCCAGTGTAAAATGTACAATACTATAACACATACATGACTAAGTAACACACATAAAGGGACTTATAAAAAAAAGTTTGCATTATTTACAACTAATGTTATCAAAAAATGCCTCCCCAAATTGATTAATAAAGTAGGCTGTGTAAAGTGTACTGTCTATATAACACATACATGACTAAGTAACACACATAAAAGGACTTAAAAAAAAGTACATAAAGGGACAAAAAAAAATGCCTCCCCAAATTAATTAATAAAGTAGGCTGTGTAAAGTGTACCATACTATAACACATACTCCCGCTGAAAACGTGAAAGGAAAAAAAAGGACTTAAAAAAAAGTACATAAAGGGAAAAAAAAAAGGAAAAAAAATTCCCGCTGAAAACGTGAAAAATCACGTTACTGTCTTAATATATAGGGAGTAAATAACTACTTTATGAGGAATTTGGGGGGAAATTTTGGATGGCATAAGTTGTAAATACTACAAACTTTTAGTTTATTATTAATCTAGCAAAAATTAAGGTCTCACACAATATTTTTTTTGTCCAACATTCATTTTTTTATTACCAAAATGCCTCATTGTTAAGCAGATATTATTTTGAATTTTTTTTACCCCAACTGTTTACCAATACGATTTATGTTTGTAAAAGGTAAATACGATTTATGTTTTTCCAAGTCGTATTTACCTACATACGATTTCCCTGACAAAAACCAACTAAATTAAAAAAAATAATAATCTTATTTATCTCAAAATAAGGTAAATACAATGCGATTTTTTAAAGAAAATTGGATTTATGTTTGATGAAGGTAAATACGTACTATTTTTGAAGCTTCTGGGAGGAAATCGTATCTGCATAAGATGCGAAATTTGCTGGAAATTGCATCTATCTTTTGGAAGATAAATACGATGAGCTCTAAAATATTTCTGGTCAAATCATATGTAAGTGATAAATGGTCAATATTCTATAAATCCCCTTTTTATTAATACAATAACTACTTTATGAGGGGATTTGGGGGGAAAAATTTGGATGGCATAAGTTGAAAATACTGCAAACTTTATGTCCATTACTAATCTAGCAAAAATTAAGGTTCCACTCATTGTTTTTTTGTCCAACACTCATTTTTTTATTACCAAAATGTACCCCTCATTGTTAAACACATATTATTAATTTGGATTTTTTTGTACCCTCATTGTTTACCAATATACTCCCACTCTATATTTTTGGACGGACATCCCCCTGACAAAAATTGAACCAACCGGATTTATGTTTGTAACAGGTAAATACGATTTATGTTTTTCCAAGTCGTATTTACCTACATACTATTTCCCTGACAAAAACCAAATAAATTCAAAATAAAAAAGGAATCCTATTTATCTCATAATGAGGTAAATACAATGCGATTTTTTAAGGAAAATCAGATTTATGTTTGATGAAGGTAAATACGTACTATTTTTTAAGCTTCTGGGATGAAATTGTATCTACATAAGATGCGAAATTTGCTGGAAATTGTATATATCTTCTAGAAGGTAAATACGATGAGCTCTAAAATATTTCTGGTCAAATCATATGTAAGTGATAAATCACTACAACAGAAATCATAAAAAAGATCGCATCCATTAGTAGCGCTTTTGATATAAGCGCTCCCTATTGAGAACACGGAACGACCATTAGGAGCGCTTAGAGAACGAGCGCTCCTTATTGCTAAACACAGAATGATCATAGGGAGCGCTTAGAAGACGAGCGCTCCTTATTGCTAAACACGGAGTGATCATAGGGAGCGCTTAGGGGACGAGCGCTCCTTATTGCAAAATCTCACACCACCATAAGTAGCGCTTTCCAGTTGAGCGCTCCCTATGTTTAAAACGCGGAACCCCAACAGGGGCGCTTCCTAACGAGCGCTCCTTATGTATGTCCAATAAAATTTTAATTAATTTTCTAAAAAAGTATTTCCTCGTGCTTGCAGACCCAAAAACCCTAAAAAGTATTTCCACGCTGAAAACCACTCTCACTCTCGGTACGCACAAACACTGGCGTCCCAGAATCTCTCAACCAGCTCGCCTCCTCACTGCGCCACCGCCGTCTCCACCACGCACGCCGCCGTCGTTCGCACCACGCATGCCGCCGTCGTCTCCACCACGCCGTTCTACTCATTCATCTATCTGCTCTCAACGAGTTCTAATCATTCATCTCTCTGCTCTCACTTTGGTTCTTGATAATAGGTTTGGTTCTTGCCCTTTAATTTTTATGGGTTTTAGGTTTTAGGTTTTAAGATTGTGATAGTTTAGGTTTTGGATTTTTCATGAATCTTTCCCACTTAGGTTTTGGATTTTTCATGAATCTTTCCCTCTTTTAGGTTTTAGGGTTTTAAGCTTCTCTAAGGTTGTTAACGGAACAAAGACAGCAAGAGCTTCTGTTGTTGCTATGTGTCTTGGTCGTGCTGACGAGGTTTTTGGAATTATGGGGAAGGAAAAGTGATTATGTACAAAAAGCTATTTCTAAGGATAATTTGGAGTGGATTTGGAAGAGAATGATGGAGTTGGGAAAAGTTGGATTTGTTTTTAATCCTTATGGTGGAAAAATGGCTGAGATTTGATTTCATCTGATGCAACAATATTTCCTCTTCGGTTTGGCTAAAAAATATGAAGTAATATACCAAAAGAAAAATAGAAGAAAAAATATGAAGTAGCCATACATGATGACCATGAGTGATGTTAGAGGTTAGTGAATTGCATCTGATATTCCTCTAATTTACAAATATGCCATGGCATATAATTGCCGCCAAATCACAATATAAAGACGTTGTTGTATTAATAGATAGGAGATAGGAGATGTTTTAAATATTTAATAGTTGTGTTAAAAGTCAAAAACAAAATAAAGAAAAGAAAATGTTGATTAAGGAAAATCCTCCCATTGTGGAAGATAATATCATCCCTTAGTGTATACTATGGGTTGAACATATTAACTTCTATTTCCCTCTTCAATCTTGAGATTATCACACTCTTTGGTCTCTACCTTGAGAGTTTTTAAGAACTCAAAATTCACTCGTAGTCATAGCCAAATAAGTTAGCCGAGTTGAGCTTTCCTACTGCTTTGGACAATGCGTCAAGAACCAAGTTTCTACACCAACCTTACACACAATAGTGAAGTGATAGGCCATCAATTTCCTCATGTAATATTTCACGCCGGGTCTCAGATACTGAATTTGCAACTCTCATGTGCTTTTATGGTCCGATTTAATAAAGAAGTGGCGTCCCCAAAAGATATTGTCACCATTTAGCTATCGCCTCGACAACCGCTTTCGCAGTCATGAATGTAAGTGGAAGCCGTGAGTAACCTTGGCCTATGCTTCTTCTTTGAAAAATGCAACAATGTCCTTTGTGTTAATACAACTCCAACACCCACATTTGACGCGTGCTGTTACCAACGCAAAGGTCTTTGTGAAATTGGGTAAGTGTAGGATGGGGGTGCTCATCATAGCGTTCTTTAATTTCTCAAAAGCGGCAGAGCCTTATCACCAACATAAAGCTATCCTTTTTGAGAACCTCGGTGAGGGAAGCAAAGAATGGTCGCATTCCCGCTACGAACCTTCGATAATACACAGCAAGTCCAAGGAACCCACGCAGTTGTTTGAGGTTTTTCGGCACAGACCAGTTGTTCATAACTCAAAAAGATGTTGGTCGTGCTCCTTCAAGCTTATACTGTAGATGAGAATATCATCAAAGAAGACTATGAAAAATCTCCTTAAATAAGATTTAAAAATCTAATTCATGGCTGCTTGAAACGTTGACGGTGCATTTGACAAACCAAAAGGCATGACAACAAACTGGTAGTGTCCCACATGAGTTCGAAATGTCGTATTGAGCACATCTCTTCGGTCCATACGAATCTAATGGTACCCCGCCCAAAGATTTGATTTAGAAAATACCACAGCCCCACCCAATTTGTCAAGTAACTCATCAATGGTTGGTATTGGAAATCAGTCCTTGATGGTTATAGCATTGAGAGCTCAGTAGTCCACACAAAAACACCATGAGCCATCTTTTTTCTTCACAAGCAACACTAGTGATGAATAGGGGCTCTTGTTATGGGAAATGAACCCACATTCCATCATTTCTCCCCACCAACTTTTCAATAACATCCTTTTGAAAATGAGGATGTCGATATGGTCTAACATTCACTAGAGTCGTTCCGGATTGTAGGTGAATACAGTGGTCTATTCTACGCATGGGTGGTAGTTTTGTTGGCTTCATAAAAACCTGCTGAAACTTTTGAATGAACCCTTTCCCTTATGATTGTAGTGTTTCTTCAATGCTGTCTATTTCTTTCTTATGAGAAACACTGCCTGAGGTATCTTGAATTGTTAAGAATACAATCCTGTAAAGACAACTACCATCTCTACCACCAATCATGGAACTAAACTGTGCAAATGTCAGTTATCTAGTGGCCACCTCTCTACTGTTAGTCAACTTAACACTCTTTCCCTCCCATTGAAACTCCATAGTTAAGGCATCATGATCATGGATACAAGGGCCCAAATTTCTCAACCACTGCATGCTCAACACCACATCTAATCCCCAAATTGGGAGGATATACAAATCCAAAGTAAACAAATTCCCCTGTAATTCCAATTGCACACCCACACACTTTTTGTCAGATACCAAGTAGTGTCCATTCCCCATGTACACCATAAAGCTCTTAGCATCCTTCCAAGTGAGACCCAACTTGCCCACTAGTGCTTCTTGAATAAAATTGTTATTGCTTCCAGTATCAATCAGGACCTCTAATGTTTCCCTTCCCATTTTAACAGTGAAGTGAAAGATATGCAGATTCACTGAATTAGAGAAAGTATTCAAGCTTACCTCCAACTCTTCTTCACTGTTCATCTCTTCTACATCATTCTCAAAACTTCATCATTGTATTCTCCTCCACACATAATCAACACTCTATTTTTGCAACGATGATTGGTGCTCCACTTACCGTCACAACTATAACACTATTTTTCTTGAATCTTCGTCGGAGAAAGAGGTGCTTGAATGGAATTTTGGTTGTCCCTGTTAGTGACCCGAATCCTCTACCAGGAGTGTGAGCTCCATCGTTGCTTGCTGCCTTCATAGTTGCGTCAGAATTCCCTGTGTGGGTCAATGCCTGATTGGTACCTCCTTCGTAGTGTTTGTGAGACTCACGACATTGCCAATTAGCCAGGTCTTCATTTCTTTCCTCATACAATTGAACCTTATTAGTCATAGCTGTAACACCCCCTTTCTAACTAGCTATTATTTAATATTTATTTTCAGAGTTTAAAAAAAAATAATTGAAAGAAAGTGTCACATTTCGACGCTTAAAAAAACAATCGGGCATTCAAATGTGACGTTAAGTCAATGTTAAATAGCACGATATATAGCACAATAGTATGGGGGCGGGCCACAAGCTCCTGCTTTAGTTTACAAAGACATCATAAATATTAAAACATAACCGTACATCACCAATGACAAATTAATACAATCCGAATATAAATAAAATTATTAAGACGCCCCTTCCTTGCTACATATCGAGCCGGACACACTACTATCAAAGGCAAGAGAGGCCTTCACACGCGGTCACCGCAAGTTCTTGGCATTCGAGGCAACATAAAGCAAAGAGGGTGAGTCTTTTTACACAAATAATAACAATTAAGATAGGCATTATGATAAGGAAAGCAAGAAGAGAGCACTATTTCATAACAATTCATAATATTATCAACTTACGTCATTATTTCACAATTCATTCCTAAGTTATAGTCATCGCAAGACACCGTTAGTATATGTATGAATGTATATACGTATATATATGCATGTATGCAACATGCATGAGGATCCTTCATCACCACAATGTTGCACGGAGGGCACTCACCGCTTTGGCTGGCCAAGCCACCACACCGCTTTGGCCGGCTTACACACCGCTTTATGCACATGATTATGTACTCCATGATAATGCACCGCAAATAATAATTTTAATCACCATTTATAATCCTCGATGCACATCATTAACACATATATATATATATATAATTCTTAAACACCACACCGCTTTGACCGAAGTCCCACACCGCTTTGACCGAAGTCCCACACCGCTTTCACATCTCCACTTATTCACAACTCAATGGGTAATCCTTAAGTTAATAATTTTTTTTAGCTCAACAATTACACAAGACCCACACACAAGGACTAATTTAACATTTTAAGGACCAAACCACGCACACTACTACCAAATTGACGCTTTAGGGGTCACATGGTCCCATCACTCACATAGGCGCATAAAGTCGCCCCTAAATGGCGCCACGTGCCTTAGACACACCCACGCACACCACTGCGCAGTTGGCGCCTCGGTTGGCGCTCTGCTGCTTAACACACAAAGACACGCGCGCACACAAAGACATTGGCGCTTCTGTGGCGCTGTGCTGTGGCTAGACACAACACACGCACACAAAGATCGCACTTGGCGCCACGGATGGCGCTGTGCTAGACACAACCACACACTCCTCGGCACCCACTCAAACAACTCGGCACCCACTCAAAACACACCTCGGTACACTCTCACACACACTCGGCACCTCACCCCATTCACCTCGGCACCTCACCTCATCTCACTCACCTAGGTCACCTCGCCTCCCTCACCTCGGCGCATCACCCCATTCACCTCTGCACCTCACCTCACCACACACCTAGGTCACCTCACCTCATTCACCTCTAACACATCACCCCATTCACCTCGGCTCCTCCTCACCTCACCTCACTCAAACAAAGACCACAGGCACAATTCTATTAAGTACCTTACCAACATGTCACACCACAACACTCAATTCACGTAACAAGGCAATATCACAACATTTACAACAATTCAATCTAATGACATTCCTTTAACACCACAACTCAACAAACCAATCAAACCATCACTACAACCTAACCCTACACATACTACTAATCTTAAGAGTTATTATAGGCATAAAGAAGAGCCCCCATACCGAAAAAGCCCAAAAATTCGAACTCAACACCAAGGAGATCAACGTGAGCAAGCTTCCCTTTTTCTCCTTCAAACCGTGGCTCCTCTCTCTTCTTTTTGAACACAAGGAGGAGCAGAAAAAAAGAAAGGGGGAATGGAATTACACACTGGAAATAAAAGGAAGAAGAATGGAGAAAAGAAAGGATCCAAAGCATTACCTATGGAGCTTGAGAAGAAGAAATTCTCCTTTCTCCTTTACTTGCTTGCGTCGCTTTGCACCTCACTCTCTCCTCTCGAATTCTTTTTTTTCGGTTTCTCGTTGGATTAGTGTGAGTGAGATCCTCTTAGGTTTTTGGGGTTATTAGGGATGGGCTTGGGTCACTTATGGGCTTGGGCCCTAATTGCACCCCTTTAGTTACTTAGTTAGACCCTCTCGCAATAAAATTAATTCCAACATTATTACTCAATTTAAATAAATATTGTAATCCTCAAATAACTTAATTAAATAAATAATTAAATTATTTTAGGCGCTACAACTCTCCCCACTTAAGGAATTTCGTCCCAGAAATTACAGAGAGTCAAACAACTCCTGGGTAAGCTTCTTTCATCTTACTTTCCAATTCCCAAGTCATGCTTTCTTTGTCGCTCCCAAAACAAACCACTTTCACTAAATTGATTTCTTTGCCTCTTAACACTTTTACCTCACGGTCCTCAATTCTAACCGACATAGTCTCCACAAAGGAGAGTTCTCCTCACCTCCACATTATCCATCCGAATTACATGTGACGGGTCGAACATACTTCCGCAAATGAGATACATGGAACACATCATGCAGATTAGATGATTAGGTGGCAAGGCCACCCTGTGAGCAACTTTCCCAACTCTTTCCGAATGCTGGTATGGGCCAATAAAGCGAGGGGTTAGCTTCTTAGACTTCAAGGCACGACCCACACCTGTCACCGGAGTGACTCTCAAGAATACATGGTCACCGGCTTGAAACTCCAGATCTTTTCTTCTCTTATCATGATAGCTCTTCTCACTTTGCTCTGCGAGGCTTTCATCTTCTCTCGAATCATTTTGACCTTCTCTGTGGTCTCCCGCACAATCTCGGGGCCTAACACCACACTCTCCCCTGATTCATACCAACACAAGGGTGTCCTACACCTCCTACCATACAATGCCTCGAAAGGCGCCATCCCGATACTCGCATGAAAGTCATTATTATAGGTGAATTCAATCAATGGCAAATGAGAATCCCATGAACCTCCTTGCTCAAGAACGCATGCTCTCAACAAATCCTCTAGTGACTGAATAGTCCTCTCCGTCTGCCCATCAGTCTGGGGGTGATAAGCGGAACTCAATCTCAATTTAGATCCCAAGGCCTCTTGCAAGCTCTTCCAAAATTCAGAAGTAAATCTAGGATCTGGATCAGACACGATACTCAAAGGAACTCCATGCAGCTTCACAATTGTCTTAACGTAAATATCTGCCAACTTCGGAACTGGATAAGTCATATTAATCGGCAAAAAGTGAGCAGACTTTGTCAACCTATCAACAATCACCCATATAACATCAAATCCCTTTACTGTATTCGGCAATCCAGTTACAAAATCCATAGAGATACTATCCCACTTCCATTCTAGTACATCCAATGGCTGCATCAACCCCGCCGGCTTCTGATGCTCTACCTTAGATTTCTGACACGTCAAACAAGCATACACGAATTGGGCCACATCACGCTTCATGCCAGGCCACCAAAACAGTTTCTTCAAATCCTGATACATCTTCGTGGCCCCCGGGTGAATACTCAACTTACTCCGATGGCCCTCTTCAAGGACAGCCTTCTTAATTTCTTCATTGTCAGGAATGCAAATCCTTCCACGGTATCTCAACACGTCTTGTGCATCTATCTCATAATCCTTACTCTGACCGATCAATTCCCACCGCCACTTCAACCACAAATGTCTCGCTTCTGCGCTCCCTAATAACATCTAAAAATTCATTGTGAATCTTCAACATTCCCGTCTTACACTCTTTGGCGTTACTTCACGCACCAAACTCAAATCCCGAACCGCTCAATCAATTCGAGCTCTTTCACCATCAATGCATAAAATGAAAGGACTTCCTACTCAAGGCATCGGCTACAACATTAGCCTTCCCCGGATGGTAATTCAAACTAAAGTCATAGTCTTTCAATAATTCCAGCCACCTCCTTTGTCTCATATGCAGCTCTTTCTGGTCAAACAAATATTGCAACCCCTCAGTGATCACTAAACACTTCAAACTTAGAACCATACAAATAGTGCCTCCAGATCTTCAAAGCAAACACAATTGCCGCAAGCTCCAAATCGTGAGTAGGGTAGTTCTTCTCATGAATTCTCAATCGCTCGACGCATAGGCTACTACCTTACCCTCTTGCATTAACACACCCCCAAACCCATCTTGGAAGCATCGCAAAGACACTACAAACGGTTGATCGGGCCGCAATACCAAGATAGGGGCGTCGTCAACCTCCTCTTCAACTCATTGAAGCTCTCTTCACACCGGCATCCCACACAAAAGCTTTTCCTTGCACGCCAATTGAGTCAACGGAAGGGCTAGCTTAGAGAAACCCTCTATAAACCTCCCGTAGTAACCACCAACCCCAAGAAACTCCTCGATCTCCGTCACGACTTTGGGCTCTCCCATCGCAAACACAAAGATCCACCTTGGCCGGGTCCACGCCTATACCACACCGAAATCACATGGCCAAGGAAACTCACTTTATGCAACGAACTCGCACTTTGACAATTTCGCATAAAGCTTCTTTTCTTTCAACACCTCTAGCACCAACCTCAAGTGTTCTCATGTGTTCTTCTTCCGTCTTGGAATAAATCAAAATGTCGCCTATAAATACCACTACAAAACGATCCAAGTAACTATGGAAGGTACGGTTCATGTACTCCATAAACACCCCGGTGCGTTGGTAACGCCAAATGGCATTACTGAGATATTCATAGTGCCCATATCTAGTTCTCGAAGCCGCTTACGAACGTCATCATCCTTTACCTTGATTTGGTGATAACCCGACCTCAAATCGATCTTGCTAAACACCTTAGCACCCACCAACCGATCCATCAGTCATCAATCCTCGGGAGCGGATACTTGTTCTTGATTGTCACCTTGTTCAACTGCTCTATAGTCTACGCAAAGTCTCATACTCCCATCCTTCTTCTTCACTAACAACACACAGTGCTCCCAAGGCGACACACTACTAGGCCTTATGAACTTCTTCTCAAGTAACTCTTCTAGTTTGTTTCTTCAATTCGGATAATTAAGACGCCGACATCCTGCAGATGCGGTGCCATAGACACGTGCCTCGCATCGTGCGCACAAGATCAATAGTGAATTCAACCTCCCGTGCGCGGAACACTCGGAATCTCATCGTGAATACCTCCTAAACTCGCACACTACCTTCAACCCTTCAATGATATCTTGACTCAATGCAGAGACGCCATCAAGGCAAATAGATGAACTTCTTCCTTCATTAACCTCACGCAATCGACGGCAGAGGCAAAGAAACATATTCTTCCTCCTCAAAGAAAACATATTCTTCCTCGTCATTTACGCGTAATGGTTTCGGTACTTATTATTGTTAGTTTATCAAATCATTATTGTTTCATAAAACAAATCAGATTTCAAAATTGCTTGTATTGTAAATAGTTTTTATATATAAGTGGTACAAATAGTCAACTCTTGTTACATATACAGACAAAAAAAATTAAAAGCAAAGAGTACATAAAAAAGGAGCAGTGTTGTTGCGCTGCTGGTGGTGTGGAGTTGCTGTCAGCTTCTCTATTTCAAGAATAAGGCTTATACATCCTTTCCTCTTGCTTTTTTTTTTGCTCTTCCATTTCTAGCAAGGGACCATTTGATGCCCTTGCTTTGATCCAGAGGCTGTTTGGCACCTTTGTCTCCTATGAGTTTTACCCAGCTGCATCTCACCCACACCTACACCACAATAAGAGCACTATAAATTGAGCTTCAAACACTGAAGCAGAAAAGAAGAAACACACACAGACCAGAAAACAGAACACACACACAGACCAGAAAGCAGAACACACACACAGAGAGATACACATACAAACACAACACACACAGAGAGAGAAACACAGAACACACAAACACAGAAGCACAAAACACACATTGAAGCACAAAAAGGGGGGAGGAAAAAACAGCAAAACACAGTGAGTAGAAAGGAATATGTGAAAACAGTGAGTAGAGAAGAAAATAAGGGAGAGAGTGCCACCACCATAGTCTCCGGCGAGTACCACCGCCGCCGTGAGCTCCGGCGACCACCACAACCTCCATAGAAACTCAACCACCACATCACCACCAAAAAACCCACAGAACCAGACGCCACCGCGCTCCACCTCCGTCTCCGGCAAACGCACCCTTGAACACCACCACGCTCCACCTCTGTCACCACGCCACCTTTACCCTTCACCGTCGCACCCTCAGGCCGCCACGAGTTCAACCACGAAGTCTCTTCCTCCTTGGTTCGCGATCTCCCTCTCTCGTACCAACCGCCGTTCTCTCTCTCTCGCGCGCTTTACCTCTCTCTCTCTCTCACGGTAGCTTTTCTCTCTATCTCTCAAACGCTTTCCTTCAACTCTCTCTCTGTCAAACATATTGAAACGGCACAGGAGAGAACAGCTTAAGTTTAGGTTTTTTATTTTTCTGCTTGTTTTGTTGGACGGGTGGTTTACAGCCCGTTGGGCTTCCTATTTTTTTATTATCAGATCAATAATCACACACCCCCTTTTTGTTAATAATACAACCTCCTATAATTAGTTATACCCCTTTTACTATCTCACCCCCCTCTTTAATAATGCAATCTTTTTATTAGTATTCTCCAAACAACCAAACTCACATATTGTGTCATAAATACTTAGATATTTCCATTCCTTACATTGCATCTTCCACTAGATGTGCATTTAGATTCCCTTGCGTTTTGTAGAAATATTTGAGTATGGTTCTCGCCTAGCATCTTCCATTAGATGTGCATTTAGGTTCAATCTTGCCTACTCTTGCATTTTTGCTTAATGCCCAATTCAAGTTCCTTGTTTGCCTATCTATGTGTTGTGATCTAATATGTGTAGTTTAGGCTTGATCTTTGTTTGCGAATTCAAATGTTGTTGCTTGATGGTTTGGTCCCTTGATTGTATTCGCATGCTCATGCATCTTGCATTTGGTTATGGATTTAGAGTTGATTGAAGTGTTCTACTTATTTTCAAAAATCTTTTTTTCCAAATCAAACTCTTTTCTAAATTAGTTTTCAAATCAAAATCAAACGCTTTTCAAATAAAAACCTAACACATTTTTTTAACAAATCATTAGTCATCACTCGAAGCCTTTGCTTGTTTGATCGCAAATGATGGAGTTATTAGTGGTAGTCACTCGAAGCCTTTGCTTGTTTGACTATTATGAAAGCTCCCACACCTTAATCAAACACAAATCAATTTAAGTTTCAAAAACATCATGAGCCATTAGTGATCGTTATCTCCAATGCTCATCCATTTTCAAGGCAACTTCAAAAAAAATAAAATAATAAATGTTGTTATTTGTAATTACTTGAAGCGGTTGCTTGACTGATTACCGGTTTCAACTCTTTTCTTTCAAATTAGTAATGAACGCCACTCGAAGCCATTGCTTGTTTGGTATTCGTGAACGCTTGAGTCTTATTTCCAAAACTCCACAAAAACATTTTCAAAACAAACCAAGAACTACGTAGCTTTGATCCCTCATCCCAGTGAGGGTACGTAGGACCGGGTTCATGTCCCGTCAAGCACCCTTTAAAAAAAAATCTTTGTTTTGTCCTGATTTTCAAAGATACCAAAAACATTATTTTCCCTCCTGTTTTCCATAAAACAAAAATTCAAATAAAAAGAAAAGAAAAGAAAAGAAGTAGAACAAATTGTTTTCAAATCAAACTTTTATCTAAACCACACATTAAGTTAATGGTTCCCTTTCGGTAGAAAGGACGTGTGGGGTGCTAATACCTTCCCTATGCGTAACCGACCCCCGAACATACATCTCTGCGTTTTCAAAAGACCACCCGCTTTTCCAAAAAAGGTTATTTTCAATGTTTTCCTAAATAAATATTGGTGGCGGCTCTACTACTTTTCACGTTGTCAAACGAGAAGTCCAAACAGGATTTTTCGGGGTGCAACAGCTGGCGACTCCACTGGGGAATTTTCTTTTTTTTTAAAAAAAAGAAGAGGCGAGGGTCAAGCCTAATTAACTTGATGTGTGGTTTAAAAGTGTTGATTTGAAAATTTCGTTTTACTTATTCCTTTCTTACTTTTTCTTTTCTTTTGTTTCTTTATATGCTTATGATTATGCATGCATTCCTTTACTCCCATGTTCCCTCTTCTTTGCTCCTTTTATACGAGGTGAAAGCATACGTTTTCCCCCATTCTATTATGATCCCTTCTTCTCCGCTCCCTTTCTTGAGGTAAGCAGTGCATATGACTGTTGTTGAAATCTAGGTTGGTTTATTGGTATTGATATTGAACCCTAGGGTAGATAACATGCTTTTGTACTGTTGTATTGTCTCTGTCTGGACTGGTCGAGTTTTTTTTTCTTGCAGGTGGGGTGGGTAGATTTTAGGAAGTATGTCCTCAATCACACACTTTCACACCTTATGATTTGTGTGCTATGAGTGGGCTCCTATACCCGGATCCAACAAACATTTAGGGGAGTGGAGACGATTAGTGACTGTCATTCGAGATCTTTGTCTGTCTGATACTCATGAAAGTCTCAACCGGAGTACGTTTTCTCATGACGCCTCACACTTGGTAGCATTCTACATTTGTGGGTGTCGGCATGGGGATTCTATAGCTCCGGTAGCCATTGTGACGGTGCGAATTAGAACTACATGGGAGGAACCTTTGAAGTTGCCCTAGAGCTTAGGATCCCCCACCTTTTGTAGGACACAAGGACATACAAATTGTGTGTTGCATTGTAATCTAGGCATGTCTTTCCCAAAAGAAAAAAGAAGAAGATTTTCAATAAAGAAAAAGAAGAAAGAGTTGCCGTTGTAGCCTTTCTTTTGCCGGTCCGTACGAAGTGACATATGGCCCACTTTATTTTCAAAAAAAAAAGGAGGAAAAAGAGTTACCGTTGTAGTCTTTCTCTTATTGGTCCATATGAAATAACGCACTGCCCGCATTTTCCAAAAAAGAAACTTGAATCATTGCCAATAAAAACTCTTTCATTTATCCTGCATGCACATAGAGCATCATCATCATTTGCATACATCTTTGCATTACATAAAACAAAATTTTCAAAAAAGGCAAAAAGCAAAACTTTCAAAAAAAATCATCATAGTCTTTTCTTTTACCGGGCTATATGAGGTGATTTTCCCAAAATTTCAGTCACCAAACTCGGGAAAAATGTTTTCATCTTATTTTTCACATGCATGTCAAGTCGCATTATCGCCATCATTTTCATATAAAGACATCATTCGCATTGCATAAAACAAAAACTTGATAAAATTCATACATGCATTTTTTTTCTATCTCATTAAGGTTTGTCAGGAGTGCATTCTCCGCACGTGTGTGTTTCCATTCACTAAGGCTTTTTCCCCTAAAATTTCTCGAAAGATCCAAAAAAATCGTGTCTTACTAGGGGCGCGTCTCATGCATTATTGTTTTCCTCTTTCACGCATCATGAAAAAATAATACATTAACCTCTCATTTTGCATGCAATTCCATTCAATAAAAAAAAATCATGTCTTTCCATGCATTTCTTTTTTAAAAAAAAATCATTATGAGCATCATACATTTCATTGCACAAAAAAAAATGAAAACAAGAAAGCATCTCATTCATAATCATGAACAAAAATCATCATCAAATTTATTCAAACGTAGCATTCATGCATCATTTCATTAACCTCATCACTTTAGTTCAAATACATCATTCCTCCATACATGCATCTTTCAAAAAAGGGAAGGGGCATTGGCATTTCATACTTTGCTGCCTCTAAAAAAAAATCATCATTTAGGAAAAAAGCATCATTCCTGCATCTTTCATCATTCAAAAGAAAAGGGGGCATCGACATTCAATATCTTGTCTTGCCTCTATAAAAATCATTTTGAAAAGAAGCATCATCCTTGCATCGTTCATCATCCAAAAATGCATTGGCATTTCATATTTCGTCTTGCATAAAAAGAAAACATCAAAAAGAAAAACTTTTAGAATAAATCACATTTCTCAAGTGAACGTGCTTTCATGCATTTCATTTTCATCATGTATACATCATAATGTTTTCATCCATGCATTGCATACAACAAAAATGTTGTGAGAGACGAGATGTTCTTGCAAAATAATCTTTCTTTTTGGAAAAGTTTACCCTCACTCATTTGCACACTCAAGGTGTTCCAAGGCCTTCAGTTTTTCACATCAATGGCTCATTTGTATTTCCGTCAAAAAAAAAAGCATTGCATCTCATCCATTCCATGATAAAAGACTGAAACAGTTCATCAAAAAAGTTTTTATCATGTTTTAACCAATGTTAACTCTCTCGTGAAGCGTTCTTCTAGTAAGTATGCATGCCACGTCATGGTTTCTCTTGTTTGAGTCGGTCAATTTCCTTCATTTATCATCATTCCCCATCCAAGTCTAATCCCGCCCCGTCCACCCCTAAAGCGCATATTCTCTCCCATCAGTGCATAACTTGACTTTTTGGTTCATTCTCGCTAACACTTTAAGTCCTTCATGCTGGGGCAATTCTGTGATCACTAATTTTCCTTGTCAGTATCATATTCCTTTAGTGCAAGTCTTTCTAAAAAAAATATATAATAAATAGAAAAGATAAAATAAGCTCGCTAGGTTGAAAACCCGCAAAGGGCGGCCTAGGCAAAAAAGAGCGCCCGGTGGATTGAAAACTCGCAAAGAGCGGTCCAGGCAAAAATTAGGGCAAAAAAAAAATAAAAAAATAAAAAAAAAATAAAAAAAAAAGAGCAAACACATGAGGATAGATAAATTATTGTCCTAAAGTTAAGTCTTACAGAAATAAGCAATCGGGATTTGAAATGAAATTTGGTCATCTCTCCACACCCTCAAAAACCTAAAATCCCAGAAAGTCCGTTTCCTACCCCTCTTAAGCCAAAGATTCAAAATCACAAAAATACCCTTTGTTACCCATTTTAAGCCAAGAAAAGCCCAAGATATCCCCATCACCCTAGACGAGGGTTAATTCCACATCAAAGATGGTATATCATTTTCACCCAAGTCAAAAGGAAAGGAAATTCACAAAAGGAGGGGAATAACAAAGTTTTAAAAAGGAGAATCCCAAAACAAAGAAAGGAAGACAAATGGAGTATAAATTAAGAGTCAATACATTTTGTCATGAAGCATAAGAGCTCCCCTTCCAAAAAGGCCCTCAAATTCAATGGGTTCAATCATTTCCCCTTTCAAAAAAAAAAAAACCTTCAATTCATTGGGTTTAACCATCTTTTCTTTCATAAAACCTTCCAACACCTCATCAAACCTAATAACCATTTCCTTCATAAACCATTAACCATCGGCCAAAACCAAACAAGACCAATTCTCCCCATCAACCCCAAACACTTCATTAAGCTCAATCATCCCCTTCTCCACATCATAACCCTAAGAAGTCCATTCCGATCAATGACTGATTGCTTTCGTTTTCTCAAGTTTTAATCTTAAGACAAATAAGTTTATCCATTTACGACGTGTTTGCTCAAAAAGAAAAAAAAACAAGCAGAAAAAAGAAAGCTGCTCAAAAAAAAAGAAAAAAAAAACAAACAATCAAAAAAAGAAAGTTGGTAAAAAAGAAGAAGGACTTGCACTCCAAGATGCATTCATGTTGCATTAAAACAAGGTCTAGTGGTCACCAAGTGGAGCCTCTCCTCATACTAAAAAGTCAAAACTTTCATTGCATTTTGAGTTGTTCTTAAAGAGAATCCAAAAGTGTGTACTAGGGGGCATTCCCTTCACTTCTCACTCCACTCAACTTTGGGGAGGTTTGTTCATTGCCCACCCCATTCATATATCACCCTCAGTTCATAACCATCACCATAACTCTGTCGCTTTTTCACAACCTCACTCAAAGAAACCATTTGAAATGTCATTCGAAAGTGGGGGAAGTGTGTTCCCATTCCTTCACCTCATTCATTCCTATAAAACCTCACCGGGGCAATCTCTCAACTCACTATCCTAAACAAGGTCTTATCATTGGGGCAGCTTTGTCCTTGTTATGACTGGGGCAACATCAAACTTTATGGGTTGAGACAAAATCTCTTTTGCTCCACCCTTCATTTCAAAAGCCGAAGCATTCCCAATTCATCATCTTCTACACCCCTAGTTGTTGTCACCACTAGACAGGGGCAAGCAATTCACTCATCAAAGACCTGAATTGGGGCAACCTTGTATCTCTTGATCCCTCATGAGCTTCGGCAATAACCATGTCTGTCATTCCTTCACTTGCCACAAATGTCCATGCCCTAAACCAATTCCATGTTAACCGGCTCATTCATTCACATTTGCACTCCTATGCATGCTTACTAGACAATGCTTCAAAGAGAAAGAACACAAGTTGTTTACGTGATATCTAAAATTCAGTCATCATGGAAGGAAAGAGAAAACAAGTGAGTTTGTTTGTAAATAAAACCTTGAGAACACCAGAGTTTGAATCAAATCCAAATTTTTTCAACAGAATGGTCAATAATCATCTCAATTCCTTGCGTTCAAAGTCTAGCACCTCATCATCACAGAAATAATTATCTCATGCATCTAGGCATTTCAATCTATTCACTATGGCATATGCATCAAAGCATTACATTTGCATCTTCACATTTTATGCATTCATCACATAGCGAAAAAAAACGGTCCACGTCAGTTGCACCATATTAATACTTGCATTTCATAGAGGAAAATAGTAAAGAAGAAAAAGCATAAATCTTTTCATTGCATTGACATCATATTAATGTTAGCATTTCCATAAAAGAAAAAGAACAAAAATCATTGCATCAAACATCAGAGCATCGCATCATATTAATGTTTGCATTTCATAGAAAAAGCAAAAAAAGAAACAAGCAGAAGTCAGAATAGGAGCATTCCATTCATCAAAGCATCAATCACCGCATACACTTGCATTCAAGCATCAAAGCATTATGTTGATATTTGCATTTCATAAACTACAAAGAAGCAGCAAATACAAAAGAAATAAAGCATTCCATAGTATTCAAGACATCAATCATGGCATATGTTTGCATTACATGTGTCATTCATTGCATTGCTAAGCAAAATGCGGACGAACACAAGATGTTAATCCTCCTGCCTAGTTTTGAGAATCAGCACTTCAAGTGTCAGTCTTCAATCTAATTCTCAAGTCAGTCATTCTGGACTTGTCAGTCTTAAAATCTCATTCCCAGTCGCTCCTTCAGTTCGGAGTTCGAGTGCTCTTTCAGTTTAGAGTTCAGTCGCTCCTTCAGTTCGGAGTTCAAATACCCTCGGGCCCCAAGTGGTTCATTAAAAGCACGCCAAGTGTTCATTTACCGTTTTCTCAGCACGCCAAGTGTCCATTTACCGTTTTCCAATTAGCACGCCAAGTGTTCATTTACCGTTTTCTCAGCACGCCAAGTGTTCATTTACCGGTTTCCAATCAGCACGCCAAGTGTTCATTTATTATTTTCGCATCAGCACGCCAAGTGTTCATTTACTGCTTTCTTTCAAACAAATCAAGAATTCATCATCCCATCAAACATCAAAGCAATACAGTTGCATCACATCAATACTTGCATCTCACAAAAAAAAAGGGAAAGCTAAAACATCTCATGTCATTCATCATTTCATGTTATTCATTGTTTTATTTCGCATAATAGCAATATTCACATTTCATAAAAAAAAAGGGGGGGCAAAGAGGGAAAAGTTTTCCATTGCATGTCATCTGTCATTTCATCAAAAATACAAGAGCATTACATATCATCAAACACCAAAATTTTGCATTCGCATACCTGCACCTCATAAAAAGAGCAAAAGAGAAGAAGAGGAGAAAAGCAAAAGAGCAAAACAGAAAAAGAAACTCATGCATTACATTCACCAAGCATAAAATCATGCACTCGTCAGACATAGAAAATAATAATAAAGTAAAGAAAAGAGAAATTCAAGCATTTGCATTACATTCATCATAAGAAAAGAAAAAGAAAATGGCAATCATGACATTTGCATTGCATGCATTGTTTCGTTTTTGAGTTGCAGACAAGTGAGAGAGAGGATAAGCACCGCAGTGTTAATGCTCGCCTTCAGATTCCAGAAAATGCTCCCCCAAGCTGGGAGTTCAAGAAAAAAGAAAAAGAAAAGAGAGAAACAAAAAGAGAAAAGAGAGCGCTCAGGCGCGCATTGCGGATTGGAGCCCAGAGAGATCATCGCTCCCTTCTGCCCAGGTCTCACATCGTGTACGAGCAACGCGATGGACCGCAGCCCCATGTGAGGTTCAACGGAATAGTTGTATCAGCCTAAGATACAATGGGACGCCGTGCATTGATCTCAGATATCGATTCGAGTCGATAACGATCCCCGATCGCTTCGAAAAGGCCAGCAGGAAGCGTGCTCCTCAAAGCCACGTGCAAACTCGGATTCGTCAAGAGTTCGTTTAAGGATTACAGGTTTTAGGCAGCCTGGGCATTTTACCGCTTTCTGCACGCAAGTGCCCATTTTACTTTTTCTGCACGCAAGTGCCCATTTTACTTTTTCTCGCATGCGCGCGCTGGTGTTCGTTTCTTGCTGCGATCGGCACGAAAGTGTCTATCTTCCCGAAAAAAAAAACCACAAAAAAAAAAAAAAAAAAAAAAAAAAAAAAAAAAGAAAAAAAGAAAATTTGGATTTCCCCAAGTGGACAAAATTGGTATAATTTCTGAATTCTTTATTTCTATTTTATCTTCGAAATATGTCTCGGCCAATTCATATTTCTTGATAAAATCCAAATAAAGAGGGGCAGCTGTCATACCCCAATTTTGTCCGACTAGTTGAAAATCAAATAAAATTGTATCTTTTGTGAACACCCAATTTTTAACGGTATTTTTGACGTCTTTCGAAAACCCCAAAATATTTGTCTCGTTTTGTAGGTCTCAGCTGCACAAACGTGTTCAAGTTGCGTTCGTTATCAATCTAGCATTCTCACCGTGCGCGCATATTCATTTCAAATCGTGTACTTGTACTTATTCTCGTTGTTGCGTGTATTATTTCTATCCGTGTGCGTGTTTTGATTCTTATGCGCGCGCGCTCGCGTCTCGTCATTTACGCGTAATGGTTTCGGTACTTATTATTGTTAGTTTATCAAATCATTATTGTTTCATAAAACAAATCAGATTTCAAAATTGCTTGTATTGTAAATAGTTTTTATATATAAGTGGTACAAATAGTCAACTCTTGTTACATATACAGACAAAAAAAATTAAAAGCAAAGAGTACATAAAAAGGAGCGAGTGTTGTTACTTATTGGCTGGGTGGTGTGAGTTGTTGTCGACTTCTCTATTTCAAGAATAAGGCTTATACATCCTTTCCTCTTGCTTTTTTTTTTGCTCTTCCATTTCTAGCAAGGGACCATTTGATGCCCTTGCTTTGATCCAGAGGCTGTTTGGCACCTTTGTCTCCTATGAGTTTTACCCAGCTGCATCTCACCCACACCTACACCACAATAAGAGCACTATAAATTGAGCTTCAAACACTGAAGCAGAAAAGAAGAAACACACACAGACTGAGAAAATGTAACACACACACGGACTGCAGCGTAACACACACAGAGAGATACACATACAAACACAACACACACAGAGAGAGAAACACAGAACACACAAACACAGAAGCACAAAACACACATTGAAGCACAAAAAGGGGGGAGGAAAAAACAGCAAAACACAGTGAGTAGAAAGGAATATGTGAAAACAGTGAGTAGAGAAGAAAATAAGGGAGAGAGTGCCACCACCATAGTCTCCTGCGAGTACCACCGCCGTGAGCTCCGGCGACCACCACAACCTCCATAGAAACTCAACCACCACATCACCACCAAAAAACCCACAGAACCAGACGCCACCGCGCTCCACCTCCGTCTCCGGCAAACGCACCCTTGAACACCACCACGCTCCACCTCTGTCACCACGCCACCTTTACCCTTCACCGTCGCACCTCGGCCGCCACGAGTTCAACCACGAAGTCTCTTCCTCCTTGGTTCGCGATCTCCCTCTCTCGTACCAACCGACGTTCTCTCTCTCTCGCGCGCTTTACCTCTCTCTCTCACGGTAGCTTTTCTCTCTATCTCTCAAACGCTTTCCTTCAACTCTCTCTCAGTCAAACATATTGAAACGGCACAGGAGAGGGCGAGAACTTAAGTTTAGGTTTTTATTTTTCTCGCTTGTTTTGTTGGATTTGGGTGGTTTCTGACCGTTGGGCTTCTGTTTTTTTATTATCGGATCAATAATCACACACCCCTTTTTGTTAATAATACAACCTCCTATAATTAGTTATACCCCTTTTACTATCTCACCCCCTCTTTAATAATGCAATCTTTTTATTAGTATTCTCCAAACAACCAAACTCACATATTGTGTCATAAATACTTAGATATTTCCATTCCTTACATTGCATCTTCCACTAGATGTGCATTTAGATTCCCTTGCGTTTTGTAGAAATATTTGAGTATGGTTCTCGCCTAGCATCTTCCATTAGATGTGCATTTAGGTTCAATCTTGCTACTCTTGCATTTTTGCTTAATGCCCAATTCAAGTTCCTTGTTTGCTATCTATGTGTTGTGATCTAATATGTGTAGTTTAGGCTTGATCTTTGTTTGCGAATTCAAATGTTGTTGCTTGATGGTTTGGTCCTTGATTGTATTCGCATGCTCATGCATCTTGCATTTGGTTATGGATTTAGAGTTGATTGAAGTGTTCTACTTATTTTCAAAAATCTTTTTTTCCAAATCAAACTCTTTTCTAAATTAGTTTTCAAATCAAAATCAAACGCTTTTCAAATAAAAACCTAACACATTTTTTTTAACAAATCATTAGTCATCACTCGAAGCCTTTGCTTGTTTGATCGCAAATGATGGAGTTATTAGTGGTAGTCACTTTCGAAGCCTTTGCTTGTTTGACTATTATGAAAGCTCCCACACCTTAATCAAACACAAATCAATTTAAGTTTCAAAAACATCATGAGCCATTAGTGATCGTTATCTCCAATGCTCATCCATTTTCAAGGCAACTTCAAAAAAAATAAAATAATAAAATGTTGTGATTTGTAATTACTTGAAGCGGTTGCTTGACCGATTCACGGTTTCAACTCTTTTCTTTCAAATTAGTAATGAACGCCACTCTGCCATTGCTTGTTTGGTATTCGTGAACGCTTGAGTCTTATTTCCAAAACTCCACAAAAACATTTTCAAAACAAACCAAGAACTACGTAGCTTTGATCCTCATCCCAAATGAGGGTACGTAGGACCGGGTTCATGTCCCGTCAAGCACCCTTCAAAAAAAATCTTTGTTTTGTCCTGATTTTCAAAGATACCAAAAACATTCTTTTCCCTCCTGTTTTCAATAAAACAAAAATTCAAATAAAAAGAAAAGAAAAGAAAAGAAGTAGAACAAATTGTTTTCAAATCAAACTTTTATCTAAACCACACATTAAGTTAATGGTTCCTTTCTAGAGAAAGGACGTGTGGTGCTAATACCTTCCTATGCGTAACCGACCCCTAACCTACATCTCTGCGCGTTTCAAAAGACCACCACCCGCTTTTCCAAAAAGGTTTTTTCAATGTTTTCCTAAATAAATATTGGTGGCGGCTCTACTACTTTTCACGTTGTCAAACGAGAAGTCCAAACAGGATTTTTCGGGGTGCAACACCGGTATCTACTATAGCAACCAACGGAGTACCAAAAATAAGACAAGTACCTCGAATCTCGTTAGCATTCTCGGCTCCTGCCAGTGCAAACACTTTCCCCCTAGCTTTCTCCCTCTTGGGCTTGGGACAATTAGCACTCACATGACCCACCTCTTCACAATTATAGCACACAATCCCTTTCTTTTCACAGTTGGCAGCTTTATGGCCCTTCTGACCACACTTGAAACAATTGGCCTCGGAACACTCATTACTCTTGTGACCAGGCTTCTTACAGGTATAACACACAATACTCGGAGGGGCACCTCCCCCACTTGGCTTCTGACCAGCACCTGCTTTCCACTTGCTTTTACCTCCAGCAACATCATAGGGTTTTCCTCTAAACTGAGAGTTCCTCTTTTCCTTCACAGCCTTATAAGCAGCAGAACTGTCTTCCTCATAGATCCTACACTTATCAACCAATCTAGCAAAATCTCGAATCTCCTGATACCCAATCGCTTTCTTTATATCAGGGCGCAGACCACTCTCGAACTTGACACACTTGGAGAACTCCGACTCAAAGATCATTGGCATAGTAAGGGACGTAATTTGGCCAACTCCTCAAATTTGGCGGCATACTCAGCTACCGTCTTATTTCCCTGCTTCAGCTCCAGGAACTCCACTTCCTTCTTAGCTCGCACATCCTCAGGGTAATACTTTCTCTTGAACTCTCTTGTGAAAACCTCCCAAGTAACTTCCTCACCAAAGACCTTCCAACCTTCGCGACATTCCCAACCACCGTCCGTCCTTCCTCTGCTAGCATATGGGTCCCCAATTTCACTTTCTGGGCAGCAGTACACTCCATGACGCGGAAGATCCGCTCTATCTCCTTTAACCATGCCAAGGCTCCATCGGGGTCATACCGACCCTTGAAGGTAGGTGGAGTTTCCTCCGAACGCGTTGCTAAGTTACGAGCATTAACATCACGGCATTGTGTTGATTCCCAGCGGCTTGAGCTATGGCTTGCGAGAGCGGCGAGAGCGAGCGAAGATCATCGCGTCTCGCCATCAAATCGATTTCTACACGTAAGAACAGAGTTAGATATAATGCATATAACCTACTAGACACTTGGTCGGACAAACCAACTTCAGCTCTGATACCACTAATGTAACACCCCCTTTCTAACTAGCTATTATTTAATATTTATTTTCAGAGTTTAAAAAAATAATTGAAAGAAAGTGTCACATTTCGACGCTTAAAAAACAATCGGGCATTCAATCAGTGACGTTAAGTCAATGTTAAATAGCACGATATATAGAACAATAGTATGGGGGCGGCCCACAAGCTCCTGCTTTAGTTTACAGCACATCATAAATATTAAAACATAAGCGGTACATCACCAATGACAAATTAATACAATCCGAATATAAATAAAATTATTAAGACGTCCTCCTCGGTGCTACATATCGTAGCCGGACACACTACTATCAAAGGCAAGAGGGGCCTTCACACGCGGTCACACACAAGTTCACGGCATTCGAGGCAACATAAAGCGAGAGGGTGAGTCTTTTTACACAAATAATAACAATTAAGATAGGCATTATGATAAGGAAAGCGATGAAGAGGCACTATTTCATAACAATTCATAATATTATCAACTTACGTCATTATTTCACAATTCATTCCTAAGTTATAGTCATCGCAAGACACCACCGTTAGTATATGTATGAATGTATATACGTATATATATGCATGTATGCAACATGCATGAGGATCCTTCATCACCACAATGTTGCACGGAGGGCACTCACCGCTTTCGCCGGCCACCACACCGCTTTGGCGAAGCCTACACACCGCTTATGCACATGATTATGTACTCCATGATAATGCACCGCAATAATAATTTTAATCACCATTTATAATCCTCGATGCACATCATTAACACATATATATATAATTCTTAAACACCACACCGCTTTGACCAAGTCCCACACCGCTTTCACATCTCCGCTTATTCACAACTCAATGGGTAATCCTTAAGTTAATAATTTTTTTAGCTCAACAATTACACAAGACCCACACACAAGGACTAACTTAACATTTTAAGGACCAAACCCGCGCACCACTACCAAATTGACGCTTTTAGGGGTCACATGGTCCCATCACTCACATAGCGCATAAGGTCGCCTAAAATGGCGCCTGCGCCTTAGACACACCCACACACACCATCGCAGCTTGGCGCTCTGCTGAACACACAAAGACACACACGCACACAAAGACATTGGCGCCCTGTGGCGCTGTGCTAGACACAACACACGCACACAAAGATCGCACTTGGCGCCACGGATGGCGCTGCGCTGCGACACACCACACACTCCTCGGCACCCACTCAAACAACTCGGCACCCACTCAAAACACACCTCGGTACACTCTCACACCCTCGGCACCTCACCCATTCACCTCGGCACCTCACCTCATCTCACTCACCTAGGTCACCTCGCCTCCTCTCACTCGGCGCATCACCCCATTCACCCTCGGCACCTCACCTCACTCACTCACTCACCTAGGTCACCTCACCTCACCTCGACATCACCCCATTCACCTCGGCTCCTCACCTCACCTCACTCAAACAGCACCACAGGCACAATTCTATTAAGTACCTTACCAACATGTCACACCACAACACTCAATTCAGAGAACAAGGCAATATCACAACATTTACAACAATTCAATCTAATGACATTCCTTTAACACCACAACTCAACAAACCAATCAAACCATCACTACAACCTAACCTACACATACTACTAATCTTAAGAGTTATTATAGGCATAAAGAAGAGCCCCCATACCTGGAAAAGCCCAAAAATTCGAACTCAACACCAAGGAGATCAACGTGAGCAAGCTTCCCCTTTTTCTCCTTCAAACCGTGGCTCCTCTCTCTTCTTTGAACACAAGGAGGAGCAGAAAACAGTAAAGGGGAATTGGAATTACACACTGGAAATAAAAGGAAGAAGAATGGAGAAAAGAAAGGATCCAAAGCATTACCTATGGAGCTTGAGAAGAAGAAATTCTCCCTTTCTCCTTTACTTGCTTGCGTCGCCTGCACCTCACTCTCTCCCTCTCGAATTCTTTTTTCTGGTTTCGTTGGATTAGTGTGAGTGAGATCCTCTTAGGGTTTTGGGTTATTAGGGATGGGCTTGGGTCACTTATGGGCTTGGGCCCTAATTGCACCCCTTTAGTTACTTAGTTAGACCCCCTCTGCAATAAAATTAATTCCAACATTATTACTCAATTTAAATAAATATTATAATCCCTCAAATAACTTAATTAAATAAATAATTAAATTATTTTAGGGCGTTACAATAGCGTCCACTAAGCTCGATGGCGGCACCAACAACAGTTCCCGTCTAATCTCTACTTTCAACCCTCAGATAAAAATTTTAAGACATGGGTGGTTCCTCAACATCAATGATTTGCGTCATTGACCCCTCAAACTCAGTGCGAAATTTTGCCACCGTGTCGGTTTGAACCAGTTTCGAAATCCCCCTCAAAGGATCGTTGTAGACCGTAGCAGCAAACCTTTTTCTCGGTATTATGAGAAAAACCTCCCAATTTAGGATGCATCCCCCTTTCCATCCATTGGTACCAAGCGGACGCCTCCCCATCGAATTGGAAAGCAACAACCGCCATTCGCGTCTTTGAAGGTAAGCGATGCAGAGCGAAAAACTTGTCAATTTTATAAACCCACTCTTCCACGCCGCTTCCATCAAATCGAGGTTCATTAACCCTGAAGTTCTTCAACACAGAATCGAGGTTGCTGGAATCCTCATTGACCGTGAGAATCCATCCACCCTTTGAGCTCTCCTCCTTCTCTCCTTTGTGACCAATGCGAGATGATCGTCCGTGAGATTCATGTGTTTCTCAAAAGTGCTGTAAACTTGGTCAATTGCTCCTCTACATGCTGCTTGAATTTGGCTTCCATGGTTTTCATAGCGTCAGCAATATCTTCATTCCTCATATCTCTTAATGAAAGCACCAGTGATCCAATTCCGGAAAGATGAAATGTATTAAAGAGAATTGTTTGAGTTAGTGTAAAACTCCCAACAAAGCAAAAGTGTTTCTACTACAATTCAGAAAAAAAATCCCCAATTAACATATTTCCCTTTTATATCAACCCCACTACAAAGCAAAATAACAGAAAAATGATATCAGAAACGGTTATGGCTCGCCCACGACGTGCGCACATCTCATCCCATCACGAAGTTGTTGGGTGACCCGGTAGTTTGCGTTTCCTCATCTAACGTGGGATCAATTTCTCTACTTTTGGAACTTGTGTATCATCCGCATCCTTTCCTTGAGTTTCCATCATTATTGGATCTTCTAAATTGGGCTCATGATAAACCTCATCTTGGGCCCGGTTATCAGTCCACTTGGTGATTTGTTTGTGCACCGTTTCTGTATCTAAAATTAAGCCCGTCCAGGTATCACTTTTGAAAGTTACAAATAGTAAAGAAGTAAATTTCAAGGCAAATTAATGTCCATTATGAGTTTTAATACGTTTAAAAGTATATTCTTGACATGTTTATTTTTTTAGGAAATTAAAATGAAAAATAAATTGAGTGTGTTGCATATATATATATACTAGTATGTATCACTCACACAAAGACGCAGTATACATTCTCTTTTTAATTTAGTTTGTAATTATTATTTTGTTAAAATATTATGTATATGTATCGTCGATGTTTATGATTAGTAAAAGATGAGTCTTATTTGATTGTGGTTGAAATTTAATTAAATACAATCATTAAATTTGTATAAAACGATATGCATTGCATTCACACATCTTGATATATAAGTCGATCGATAAGCAACGTAGATTTAGTGTTATTTTTCTAATAATCACAAAGAAGCACCAACTCCATTCAAGATGCCAACAATAATCGCCAAGACACAACATAATTTAGAAATAATATGAACAATTAAATATCGAATCAACTCTCAAGTTCAACTCAGCATTTTTTTGTCGAAATGGACATATAACATGAGAAAGAGACATGCGTAAATTTGTGAAGGTGAATAGGACGACAATGATGATGTGGCGGGGTCGGTGGAGTACTTCCGATCTCTCCACATAGAGCTTTTCTCCCGTGTCCTCGTCCCTATAGTCCCCATGGACCTCGTAAATCATCGTGAACTTACTACGGATGTAAATTAAAATATAATAAATTGGGAAAAATACAATTGCTAAACTAAAAAATTATAGGTTAATATTTTAATATAAAATTTAGTCCTTTTATTTATGGATATTAAAAAAATAAAATTAAGAATAAAAGATAACATTTAGCACTTTTTTATTAATATTTTTAATTAAAAAATACATATGAATGTACTCGGACAGCGAAATGGTCCCCGTTCCCATCCCCATCCCCATCCCCAAGTTGATAGTGGGGGAATTATCTCTCTAATCCCCGTCTCCACGTGGAAAAATTTCTCACACACAGGCCACTGTGGGGTAGTCCCCGTCAAGATCCCCACACAGGTATCAATTGTCGCCTCAAAAGTGACTCTCCTTATCCTGAACAATTTAACTAACACTAATTTTTTTATGTATGAGTACGTAATTTTATTAACTCGGATGCATGTATTGTGGCATTTAAATATGCAAAAGTGTAAATTTTCAAATAATTAAAATAGACATTGCTATCCAACTTTATCTGTTATTGCTATAATTTTGACTATTATATTTATATTATGTAATTATGAATTTTTTCGTCTAATATAGAAGTCTATGGCATTTTGTAACAAAAAAAAAGTCTATCGAATTTTTAAAATTGTGACTTACTACACATTAATTACCATCCATTCCAATTGTTGTAGAAAAACAATATACTTAATTACCAAAATCTATAAATTGAGTGATTCATTTCAAATGAACATGCACTTAACTCAATTTTTGTTAAGAAATTTCTTTTTCGAACATGCGGTAGGAGCTGATGTGTCGCCTATTTGGACGAAAAATGTTGAGGTGAAATGCGGTAGGAGCTGATGTGTCGCCTATTAGTCACTAAAGTTTAACATTCTATCTATATATAGGGGTGGCAATTTTTACCTGTGTATGGGGATCTCCGCGGATCTGCGCTGCGTCGTTCGGCCCCCATATAAGGATTTTTTCCGTGGAGACTGGGACGACAAAGAAAAATCTCTCTGTGGCCATTTTGGTGATTGGGACAGTGATCATGCCCCCCGCCCTACATATAGTAAATTTATGTCTTTGGTATAGATTTTTTTGACAATAATATCCTTATAGATAGATAGTATATTATAAGTAATTAATATAATGTTAGCCTTTTTTGTAACCAAAAAGTAATAATTTTAGTCTTTTTATATGTGATTTTATTTAGAAAAATATTAAATTATGTTAATTTTTATATTAAATAATTGTTCTTAAGTGATCGAAGTTTTTGGTGTGTTAGCTGTGACCTTGACTTGTAGTTGGTTTGTTTTTGCTCTATCACTAACTTTTTGACTAAGCCATATCCATAAATTCCTATTTATGGAGGAAAAAAGAGGTAGCACCTAATTATTTTTTCATAATTACTTTCTCTAAGTAAAAAATGTACATGAGCACCTTCACTGGCTGTGCATGCCTATTTCAATAAGTGATACAAAAATAGGCATCCAAAACTTGATTCAAAATAACAAACCGAGCTCGAACTTGAAGAAATTGAGCTGTCGCGCGCTCCCCAGATCCAAAAAATCAAATAGCATACAAATTAGAATCTGGTTAAGAAATTGAATAGCATAAAAATTAGGATATGGTTGATTTCTCAAATTGCATGTACAGGGTCAAAGGTTTGAAGGCATACAAATGTAGGGTATGCTGAAACAATGTAATCTCATAGGTGAAAATGGCAATGAGGAAAAGGATAGTTCCATGAATACACACTTAAATCAAGTAATAGTCTCATAAAAATGAGGTGTTATTTGCTCCCTACCTTAACTCCAAAAAGACAGATAATTCCAAGCCATCAAAATACCTCATATCATGCAGGAAAAATACATATGAAAACCCTAGCAAAATCAATTACGGTATTTATGTAAAGAAGAGAGCTCGGGTCTGTCCCTATACCAAAATTGACCACAGAGAATTTTTTTCCCCATTCCCATCCCCATGGGTGAAAATTCCCCGTGTGCAGTGTATGTAATGCGCATTCCCCGTGGAGATCTCCATGTAAGGGTAGATATTGTCACCCCTAATTACGTTACAACACCCTTAGCAACTTAATTGGTAAGCATAGATTTATTACAAACTTGCAATTTATCTTTTTTTTTCTCTCTTCAATTTATTCTCAGCAAAATTAACATAAGATAATGGTGGACATCGCAAATATAATCCTAGGAAAGTCCTTGTGAATAAAAAACTGAATTAGCTACAATTTGTGTTGTGAAGACCACATTTGCTCAACATCTTCAACTTCAATAGACCAACCCGTATGTACATTAGTAAGAGGGAAAAGTAGAAAGTAGTTGAAAGATACAATTTCTAACATTCACCTTCAAGGTTTTGAAACTCACTTTCAGCACAAAACTTACACAAAGTTTCTAACACAACCATCCTAACTTTCTCCCGTTGGAATTAGTAAGTCAAAAGCAAAGATCCATGATCAAGAACAAACCAATAAGCACATTTACTCGTTTCAAAGGTGGTAAAGACCACCATCCATATCAAAGTTTCATATGTAAAATGCAGAAAATTTTTAGCCATGAAATAGTTAGTGGTGGGCTCTAACTCTAATTCATTGCAATTCAATTAGAAAGATGATACTGCTAATTAATGTCCAAGATAACATTTTCGATGATTATCCATTATATAGCACATTGATGCCCAAAAGTTAAACCTTGTTACTCTATAGAAACTCATAAAAACCTTCCCTAATTGAGACAGAAAAACAATATATCAAGTTTTACATAAGTTTCCTCTTGTATGAAATCGATGTATAGTGTTAGAGGACATAGAATTTAATATTCCCTAATTCAGGAGTTGAAAAGTTGATGTGCATGGAATCTGTGTACATCATTGATAAATTTAGGTAGAACTGATCATAGAATATGAAAACTGTGTACATCGTTGATAAATTTAGGTGAAATCTGTCATATAATAGTGTACATCGCAGTGTACACTATTATATGACAGATTTCCATATTCTAATGTGATATAGACACAATAAATGCCCATAGTCAAAGTGCAAACCATTCTTACTCAGATACAGAGAAGTTCCAAATTCTTCCAGATTCAAAAAGGATATTGTCTCAAACTGCCCTAGCTGCTCTAATACAAAAGAGGAATAAGCTGGTAATTTTTCATTGCCTTTTTTCATGTTGAGAATTATTTAAAACTTCAAATCCATTTTCAGTAACTGCACTAACTACATTTATTCTGATGTGTGTACACTTTACGTTTTCAAGTCCCGACCTTAAGCTTGAGTCCTACATCTTAACATATTATCCTAAAACATATATGTACATGTATGTTTATGTATTAATAAAGCTTTATCGAATCCACACTTTGCGCCAAGTGACATATGTTGCTTTTTTTTCACCATTTTTGCTTACCTATACCTATACGTATTTTCACATTTATGAATAATGAGGAGTAGCACATAGTTCACAATTTACAGATCAAGTGTTGTCTTTGTTATTATAGTAAATTGTTTGGTCACCATTATAGTAGTATTCGCCTTTTTACTCATTGAATGCTCCCTTAGTCATACCTACTTCTATTGTTTAACTTAATTTTGGGATCATCTTCTTACAGCTACTTTTAAATGCTCTGCACTCATCTTAGACTTGTTTACTTAATGAAGGCTCTTTAAGATCATGGCTATGTATTGTGAAAATAATGTATCAAACATCATTGGCTCTTTTTCCTTTGAATCGGAAGATCCACAAACCGCATAGCATCGCTTTATATGCCAACTCTTCAATCCCACAATGTAAAATCCTCGATTAGTTTTTGCTATAAGAATTAAAGCCGTAGAAAATAATTGACTTACATAAACCATGATTTATTCCTTTCATATATTTAGTCTTTGTCCAAGTGAAAGATGAACATCCATTGATTTTATTTTGTATCTTGTTGACAAAAGTAGATGGAGAAGATGACTTTGAATTGAAGATAGAATCCATTATAGAAGGTTTGTAATGATATAGTAAGAAATCAAGAAAGGATGTATATGAACACCAAAGCTTCCTTCTCAAGACGGAAAAATTGTCGAGGCCATCTTTACCACGCAAAGTCCATGCCGTAATAATACATTCTATTTACTTAGTACTTTTCACATTTCAATTTCTATGACTAAGCTAAACTTGAAAAATGTTTCGTGTTATCATGTATTAAAAAGGTAGTCTCCGCCATAGTGTACATCGCAGTGTACATCTCTTTTTAAAATCAAATCAATGTATATAATAGTGTACATCGCGGTGATTGTCCTTCCATCCTCTTTCTTCTTCTTCTTTGAACGATGCTTTGCGAGAGAGAAGGAAGAGATGAAGAAACGTTGATTCGATTTGACACATTAATGGATGGCGCTTTTTCATTAACTATAATTTAACTCTACAATTAATTACAATTAATGATGACGCTTTTTGCGATTAAATCCCAAATAAAAAATTTTAAAGCATTACAAATAGTTAGATCATCTACTCATGCAAATGGTGCATTGTGCTCCATCCGATGTTCCACCTATTTTTAAGCCTATTGCGTGGCTTTTTTAACAGTGACGTGGCTTTTCCGATTGATGATGTGGCTTTTTAAAAGTCTATGTGGCAACTCTCTTTTAAATATAATAAAGATATATATATATATATATATATATATATATATATATATATATATATATATATATATATATATATATATATATATATATATATATATAAACATAAAACCAGATCAAGCTTCAATCATTTTGTTTCAATTCCCACGAAATCCCCACTATCCCGGTTGCCCTAGAAGTCTAGAACGCAAAAGAAAACATTTAAATCGTTTCAATTTTCCAACCATACCAATTTTATACTAACGTATGTTATGTTTGGTTCTGCGATCATTTCACCGTGAATCATCTCTTGCCGTAGAAGAAGATACCACACATATCTTGAGAGTCAAACTCACGTCCAACCTTGATTTGTCGTGATTCCAAAAGAGAGAGAGAGGGAAGAGGAAAGTTGAAGAAAGTGGAATGTGAGGCGTTTAATACATTTTTAGGTCTGAATTAACAATATATTTTAGAAGACAACTAAAATTTGTTAATGAATATACTTTCAAACATTATAAACAGTCCAAATATAAATTTTATGAAGACAAACTCATACGTTCAAAAGTACATATCCAGAAATGAGTATTTTTTAAGGGTGGCTTATATGGTGATAGATTAATTAAATCTCTCACTAATGTACTAGTTAAATTGACTTTGGAATATAATATAAAATAAAATGATATGAACAGTTGAGATTTTATAGCTGATACCATATCAACCACTCATTTTATTGTATATCTAATGGTAATTTGAGTAATACACCGTAAAGGGTTTAATTAATCTCTCATCCTAAAAGACATATTTTTTAGATAGTGAAAAAATTGATATGGTTGTGCAAAAAATGGTGTCTTTAGTTAATTCTCTTTTAATTTCACATGAAATTCCATCATTATCCCTGTTGCCCTAGAAGTCTAGAACACAAAAGAAAAGATTGTGTCGTTTCAATTTTCCAACCACACCAATTTCGTACCGACGTCTAAACCCCCAGACACCGATTCTTCTAAAACTGTTTTCTTTCTTTCCAAGTAAATTTTCCCTCATTTATTTTCCTTCCCTCCTCACTTTCTCTCCACTTTCCTCCGAAACCACTTCCTCTGTTTCATTCACCCTTTCCCTCCCCAATCCCTTCATTTTCTTCTTCAAATTCTTCAGCCATGTCCGTCTATAGAGTACTTTCCCGTACCTCCAGAAGGTTAACGCTTCTCTCTGCTTCGCAGAATCCCCAAACCCTCTCTACCACGCTTTCCCGTCATTTCACTTCCCTCGTTCATCAATCACCCAATAAGGTATCTCTCTCTCTCATAATCCTGATAAAAAAATCTAATTTTTTCTCATTTTTATGCTGTAGGGTTTTATTAGGGTTTTAGGATTTACTGAAAAAAAATCTTGCATCACTAATTTTTCTCATTCTATTTTGCTTCTGTATTGTTGAAATAAGTTTCATTTTTTAATTATTGTTTTATAATCCAGGATTCCTTTTTGTTCCTTAATTCTTCGTTAAGTAATTTTAAATTTAGTTATGCATTGTAAAATTCTAATTAGGTTTAGTGTATGATTTCCAATGTTCCAGATTATTCCATTTCAAGCCAATTTGTTGAATCCATCAATGAGTTCATCTTTGACTCCATGGTTTGGATTTTCTTCCTCGGCCTCACCTGAAAATGTAAGTGAGGACCCTGTGAAAACAAGTGAAGAATCTAAGGTAACTGATCAGAATGAACAAGATAAACCTGAAGATCAAACCAGAGAATCAGGTTATGTTCTATTTCAGAATCTCAATGTTTATGTCAATATGTAAAAATAAATAGTGAAGGTTTTTAATTGAAGTGCATTTTTTTTTTTGGTGATTTAGATGGAGAGAGTGAATGTGATCTATCCAGGGATGAATTAATAAAGCTTGCTGTGGAGAAGGATGGACTTTTGAAGTTGAAGCACAAAGAGATTGAGATAATGAAAGATAAAGTTTTGCGTACTTATGCTGAGATGGAGAATGTGATGGACAGGACAAAACGGGATGCCGAGAATTCTAAAAAATTTGCTATACAGGTCTATATTTTGACATTTTATTTTCAATTCTGATTTAGACCTCTTGTTTCCTAATGATTTTGTTTTCGACTTTGTGCGAACTGCTAAGTAGTCTGGTTTCTAATGTGATGTAGAATTTCGCAAAGAGTTTACTAGATGTTGCTGACAATTTGGGAAGAGCTTCCTCAGTTGTGAAGGACAGTTTCTCAAAAATTGAGACTCCTAAGGAGTCTGATGAAGCAGCAAAACTCCTGAAAACACTTCTGGAAGGTGTTGAAATGACTGAGAAACAACTTGCAGAGGTAGGCTGTTCTACTTTTTGCTGTTGTCGCTGCAAAGGCAAAACTAATATATGTCCAGTCTTTTTCTCCTACTCATTTGTATGATTATATGTTTTAAAAAAAAATCACTTGTTGCAATTTTCTGCATTTATATGGTTTTTTGGATTAATAATAGATAATAATGGATAGCAGGTGGATTATGAAGGTTGGTTTGTAAGGACTAGAAGAAAGTTTTGGGTCTGTCGGGGTGTTTTACACACTTTAAGGATTGAAATTGGTTTTAGAGAATCTTGAAGGGTTTATGAACTCTGATATTTTGGTTTTTACGGGTTGAATTGTCCATGTTGGCTTCAAGGAAAGAAGCCTTGGTTGTGTATAAACTAGTGAAACATACATAGGGTTCGGTTGCATTATACTATAATATATCATTGAACAACAATTTTCTTTGATAATTTATAAATATGATCATTCTATTTAAGAGAGCATTCCTACAAGTGTTAGGAATAGAATCATATTGTCAATAAGATTGAGACAATCCAATTTACTAAAACCACAATAGAACTTGGACACCAAAAGACATGAAAACCTATGAGGTGACTGCATTGTTAAGCTAATAACCATAAGTAACAATAATCTAGTAAATTGATCGAAACTTATAGTCAACTCCATAACCATGGGGCCATATTTAGGAGAGTTGACTGGTTTGCGATATTGTTTGCTTGTAATGATGTGCTTCTATGGATAATGCTGGTGTATAATCATATTCGTTAAGATTGACGATTGCTGCATACAGGTACTTAGGAAGCATGGTGTTGAAAAATTTGATCCTACAAACGAACCATTTGATCCACACAGGCATAACGCCATCTTCCAAATACCTGATGCTTCCAAGCCCCCAGGCACTGTTGGAGCTGTTCTGAAGGTACTTTACATGATTGTTTATTGCAATACTGTGATTTGGTTTTTGTTTTTGGATTGCGAACCAAATTGTGTTTTTTGTATTTGGTTAACGCCTCTTCAACATAAAATTTTCAATATGAAAGGTATAGGTTATGTCTATACAAACTTTTTGTTTATAAAATCAACTACCATGCTTTTGTTTCTTTGTGGAAAATTGAATCCTTTTTTTCACTGACAAACAGAATGGTACAATACTGGATATGAATAATGATATTGTTACACCAGCAGAGGTAGGGAACCTAAAGAGGGCGCTCAATGCCCTAATTAGGGTTATTTTATTGATCAGTCGCACACTATGCGCCTCTTTTGGCTTAACCCAAGATAACTACTTCACAATATGATTCTTAGATGCCATTCCCTTGTCATAACTTCTCCTTTATATACTAGGAGTAGTAGAGCATAGGATTAGCAATGCTAACTAACTAAAGGTTACTCTAACTACAATAACTAACTACTAAAACTGATATAACAGTAACTAACTAATCAAACAGACATAACAGACTTGCAGATACAATAATAGCAGATACAATGTACCAACAGGGTTATTTATGTCTTTTTCTTTCTAGTATACACTTGGAGAGGTCTAACAATGCCTCCCCCTCCATTATCAACCTTGTCGTCATGGTTGAAGTGAGGGAATTGCTTCTTAAATGTTGTCACATCCTCCCAAGTAGCATCTTCTGTTGCACATCCTTTCCATTTGACTAACACCTGCTGCACTCCTTGGTCCTGTTGCTGTATGATTTTCCTTTGTAGTATAGTTTCTGGTTCACAAACCTTTCTATTGTCCTGCAGTTCTTCAGGCAGTTCCTGTTCTACTGAGTGATTTCCCACTGCTAACTTGAGCTGAGAGACATGGAATACTGGGTGTATTCTGGCAGTTTCAGGTAGTTTAAGTTGAAATGCTACTGCTCCTATTTGTTTAATTACCTCAAATGGGCCATAATACCTAGATGATAGCTTAGGATGTAGCTTAGTAGGCATTGAGGTTTGCTTGTGAGGTCTAATCTTGAGAAACACCCGATCCCCTACCTTGATTGGTGATTGTTTTCTATGAGCATTAGCATATTTGCTCATTTGCTCTTGTGCTCGTTGTAGGTGTAGCCTTAGTTGTTTGAGGCACTTATCTCTATTAAGTAAGTCTTGAGCCACAGTCTCCACTATGATTTCGCCTGGTATGTATTTGGTTATGGTGGGAGGGGGTCTTCCATAGACAATTTCAAACTGTGTAGTCTTAGCAGAACCTTGATAACTGGTATTGTACCAGTATTCTGCCCATGGCAGATACTCAAGCCATGCTCGTGGCTGCTCTGCACAGAAACACTCAAATATGTTTCCAAGATCCTATTAATCACCTCTGTTTTTCCATCACTTTGAGGATGGTATGCTGTACTCATTTGCAGCTTAGTGCCCTGTCTCTTGAATAATTCCTGTCAAAAACAACTCAGAAACAGCGGGTCTCTATCACTCACTATAGATATAGGGACCCCATGCGGTTTCACCACCTCCTTGAGAAACAAATCAGCCACTGATTTGGCTGTGAAAGGATGCTTTAGTGGTAAACAATGACTGTACTTACTCAACCTATCAACCACCACTAAAATTACCTCGTAACATTTCACCTTAGGCAATTTAACTATAAAGTCCATACTTATCTCCTCCCAAATTGCATTTGGAATAGGAAGAGGTTGTAGAAGACCAACAGGGGAACTAGCTAGGTATTTACTCCTTTGACATACTTGGCAGGCAGCCACAAAATTGGTAATTGTGTGTTTCATGCCAATCCAATACAAAGATTGTCCAATCCTTCGATATGTCCTATAGATACCCGAATGCCCTCCCATTGGGGTTGAGTGAAACTCCTCTAAGAGTGTGAGGATCCATTTAGATGTAGCTGACAGCACCAACTTACCTTTATAGTGTAATCTACCTTGCTCAAGAGTATAGTGTGTGTGTGAGTTAGGGTCCTTAATGAGGTCTGTTTTGATTTTTTGAAGTGTAGGATCCTGCTCAACTTCCTCATCTAAGGTTTTGCTATCCTGCCAGTTGACTATACTAATATGATGCGACTCAAATTCACTACTAGCTTGCTGATTATTGATGTTTTCACTTTCTCCATTAGTGTTCTCACTGTCTTCATTGGTTTGAGTGGTGGTGTCTTCAAATTGCCTAGAAAGGGCATCTGCCACCTTGTTGGTGGAGCCCTTCTTGTAAATGATATCAAAATCATACCCTAGAAGTTTTGCAATCCAATTTTGTTGATTTTGAGATATTATCTTCTGTTCTATTAGGAATTTGAGACTCTTATGATTGGTATATACCTGAAATTTGCTTCCTATTAGGTAGGGTCTCCAATGATTAATTGCTAGAACTAGGGCCATGAGCTCTTTTTCATATATGGATTTAGTGATAGACTTGTCAGATAGGGCTTTGCTAAAGTAGGCAATAGGTTTTTTGTGTTGAGTTAAGACTGCACCTATACCTAGACCAGAGGCATCACACCCTATACTAAATGGCTCATTAAAATTTGGCATTGCAAGCATTGGAGCCTTAGTGATAGCATGCTGCAGCTCTTTGAAAGCCACTGTACTATCAGAGATCCACTCAAACTGTCCTTTCTTAAGAAGATCGGTAAGTGGTCGGGCATTCTTTCCATAATTGTGAACCAATTTCCTATAGTAACTGTTGAAAAATTCAAGTGTGAGTAGCTAAGTCCCACATCGGCTAGGAATGAGCTATATGAATGACATATAAGAGAGGGGACCCATATACCTAATACCTTAAGGTTTTGGGTAGAGATGTGGTGTCCAAGTCTCTTGGTGGTCTGTTCATTGGATAGCTCGGTAATTCTCCCTGTGCTCCCTCGGACTCCCTAACAACTGGTATCAGAGCCAAGGTTCGGCTCTGTAGGGGAGCGGCTAGCGATGTGGGTGACTCACATTTGAGAGGGAGATTGTTGAAAAATTCAAGTGTGAGTAGCTAAGTCCCACATCGGCTAGGAATGAGCTATATGAAAGACATATAAGAGAGGGGACCCATATACCTAATACCTTAAGGTTTTGGGTAGAGATGTGGTGTCCAAGTCTCTTGGTGGTCCGTTCATTGGATAGCTCGGTAATTCTCCCCGTGCTCCCCCGGACTCCCTAACAGTAACCCGTGAGACCTAGAAAGCCTCTAAGAGCCTTAAACTTAGGGATGGGCCAATTGATGACTGCTTCCACCTTTTGAGGATCCATGGATACTCCAAGTTTACTGATAACATGACCAAGGTATCTCACCTCTTCCTTACCTAGCTCACATTTCTTTAAATTGGCATGAAATGAATTAGTCTCTAGGGTGTGTAACACTTGTTGTTGGTGATCTAGATGCTCAAGCCAAGTCTTACTATATACTAGTGTCTCATTCATAGCATGTTGGAATGTAGATGGAGCATTAGTGAGGCCAAAGGGCATCACTAGGGTCTCATAGTGACTGGTGTGTTCTAAAGGTCGTTTTATGTATGTCTTGCTCATCCATCCTGATCTGATGATACCCAGCTCTTAGGTCAATATTTGAGAAATAGGCTGCCCCATCTAATTCTTCTAACATTTCATCTATGACTGGTATAGGAAACTTATCAGGGATGGTTGCTTTGTTCATTTAATCCATGCAAAAGCGCCAGCTACCATCTTTCTTTTTTACTAGGATTACTGGGCTTGAGTATGGACTGTTACTAGGTCTTATTATTCCCGCCTTCATCATTTCTGCAACTTGTTTTTCAATTTCAGTTTTTTGTAAGTGTGGGTACCTATATGGTCTCACATTGAGAGGACCCTCTCCATGTTTTATTGGTATCTTATGGTCTATATCTCTCTTAGGGGGTAATTCAGTTGGCTCGGCAAAGACCTTAGGATATTGTTCTATCAGTGAGGTAATTTCGTTGGGGAGTGTTTCACAGTCAGTGCTAGCAAGGTGGTACTCGGGTGGTTCATATCTATCCTTATGGTTCCATACTACAGCTATGACTTCTACCTCTATCAGTTTAAGGAGTTGTTGAGGAGAGATGAAAGACTTACCAAGACTAGGATCCCCTTTGATTTCCACAAGACCTTGTTGAGTGTTGAACTTCATAGTCAAATTCTGCCAATTGGCTTGGACTTCACCCAATGTAGCTAGCCAAGAGACTCCCAAAACCATGTCTACTCCACCCAAGGAGAGAGCTTGAACCACTTTCTTGGGGCACATAATTAGCACCATGTCACGAATTGGTTTACGCAACCTGTTGAGGAAATAACCGAGCATGATGTGTTCTGGAGTTCCCTTTGCTTGTGCGAGCAACAATTCAAAATCACGAATGTACTCCTTGACAGTGCTGCGTTGCTTGATTGCAGAGAGGCGTTTGTGAACGGAATCGAGAGCACAATCGCCAAAACGTTCCATGATTGCCATGGAGAGTAACTCCCAAGGCGGATCTTGTCCGTCTTCCTTCCAATACTGGAACCAGTGTATTGCGTCGCCCTCGATACAAATGAGAGCAAGGCGAAGTTTTTCCTTATCACTAGTAATGCTTTGCAGTTCAAAAAATTTCTCCGCTCTAGTAAGCCAACCCAGAGGATCTTTGCCTTCAATTGTTGGTAATTCAACTTTTTTGGTCCATGCTTGTGATATTCGCCTCTGTCTCGCCGTCAACGTCGATGACTGTGTGTTGTGAGTCATTCTTTTTGTTCACAGAGTAATCGTTCTTGGGCGGTTTGGGGTCGCTCTTGACACCGGCATCTGCACTCTTGGGTGTTGTAGGTTTCGTTTGAAGTTCTTGAAGAGCTTTCATGATATCTTCAAAATGAGTGTCAATCTTGTTATTGATGTCAGTACCCAGATGTTCTAATTTCTTGTTGAATCCTTCAGTCACCTCGTGAAGTCTTTCCTCCATCTTCTTCTCAAGAGCAGAGATGTTGGCCTTTGAATAATTCACGGTGGCAGGTCGGACCAATTGTTACACCAACAAAGGTAGGGAACCTAAAGAGGGCGCTCAATGCCCTAATTAGGGTTATTTTATTGATCACCGATAGAAGAAGAACTACACAGACGCACACTAGGCGTCTCTCTTGGCTTAACCCAAGATAACTACTTCAAAATATGATTCTTAGATGTCATTCCCTTGTCATGACTTCTCCTTTATATACTAGGAGTAGTAGAGCATAGGATTAGCATGGCTAACTAACTAACTAACGGTTACTCTAACTACAATAACTAACTACTAAAACTGATATAACAGTAACTAAATAATCAAACTGACATAACAGACTCGCAGATACAATAATAACAGATACAATGTACCAACAGGGTTATTTATGTATTTTTCTTTCTAGTATACACTTGGAGAGGTCTAACAGATATACATAAATTCTAGGACTAAGAATCAGAGGGAATTACTTATCCCCTTAAACATGACACTCCCCCTCAATCTGGGTGACAGATGTTTGTCACTCCCAGGTTGGATCTGAGAACTTCATATGTATATCTTGGAAGAGCTATTGTTAATATGACTTGTTTGGTAACATGAGGGTACATGATTAACAATGATGATGCCATGATCAATCTTCTCCTTTGTGAAATGTATAACATTGATGATGCCATGGTCAATCTTCTCCTTCATAACACCAACATCTCTTTGGTTGTGTCTTAAGTTCTCCAGTTGCCATGTTTGGAGATTGGGTTCTTTTTCTGGCTGTTTGGAGATTCCTGTGATGTACCCCGGATTGACCTTCCTATTGGATGAAGTTTTGGCCATTCAGTTTATGGTCTGTGATAGGGAGGAGAGTTGGTAGGGATTGTACCAGTCTCCACCTTGGACGACGTTCCTATTCGTAGGGTCGACACTAGAGCAATAGATGGTTCAGTGCGTGTGCTCTAATACCATGCGGAAAAGTGACTTCTCTTTTTCGCTAATATTCAGAATGGTTCAATGCTTGGTATAAATAATGACAGTTATAATTCTGTACATTAATTCTATTCTAGGCTTAAGAACCAGAGGGACTTGATTGTCCCGATAAACACTATAAACACTAACGTAGAAAGAAAAGAAACTATTTTGATTTTGTGTCTGTGGAGAAAGAAAAACTATTACATCAAGCCAAACAAACAAGGCTTAGGAATTGAGAGTGTGACTTAAAAGCAATACTATGGCTATATTTGCAGGCAGGATATACGCTTTATGATCGTGTTATTCGTCCAGCTGAAGTTGGCGTAACGCACGAAGTGGAGGATAACAATGCGGCTGAATGATTATGAATATGGCATGAAGAAATGCTCGAGGACTGGGGTTATCCAATGTTTCTTTAAATAGTTTACACTAGGTCTTATTTGCAGGATATTATTTTGTCCAGCTGGGAAGGGATGATTTTCTCCTTACATCAAGAGTTTATTAATTTGAATTTTTTGTAATAACAAAATACCATATGGATTTCATTCCATGAGATTTTGGTTGTATTCATGCTATTTACAGGTTCATTATATTTATAATAGTAGTCTTGTCCCTTTCTTTGAGCAAATAATAACTTGTAAGGGGCAAAGATATGTTAGTTGTAAGAATTAACGTTGAGTCTTGAGAGCATCTGTTTTATATTTTATTATTGTGTTGCTTTATTTTATTTTAATTTCTTGTGTGCTTCTTGGCGTTCGATTTTATTATTTCATTCTCAATATGTGCTTCTTGGATCGCCTCCTTTCTCCATGCCTATCCATCCCAAAAAATAAGAGAGAGGAAGAAAGATACAATAAATAAATAAATAAATATTATGTTATTCATTGTCCCTTTCATTGTAATGGATTAGAGGCTTAGAATTGAATATGTCAATATGGATTAGTCGATTGGATTCCCTTAATATTCATTGATGATATTTTGTAGACTTTTAATAAATCCTAGAGACAGATGAACCCATTAGATGATTAGAGACCCGAAACTAGCCTAAGTTGTATCTTTAACTAGTTGTGATGAGTGAGTTAATTGATTAAAGGGCCAATTAAATGTTAAGCGATTCAGACCTACTTACTCCATTTCACAATACTTGTTGTTTTTAAAGAATTATTTTGTTTCACTTTACTTGTCATTTTCAAAGTCCAATGTAGCATTAATTTTTGCTTTCCCTTAACTATTTATTGTGGAGAGGGAAATATGTGGAGTGAACTAATAAATAGTTAAGAGTATTCTAAGAAAAATCCAAAATACCCCCAAGCCTTAAGAAAAACCCTCAACCTTATCTCATTTGTCACATAATCCGTTTTTCCCCAAAAGTACCTCCGAATTTTCTTCTGAAACGAAAGTAAGTAAATCCGTGTTCACGAAATTATGTAAATAGGCTTGGTATTTTTTCACAATGGAATTAGTGTAATTTCGATGGCTGCTAACGGAATTATGTGCCCTAAACATACCTTCGTTGTTGTTTTATTTGGAAACATATTTAGGGTAAATCCGATGGGAGAAAATGGATTTATCATACATCAGTTTATCTATTTTTTATTTTAATTTTTATTTATTTTAAAAACTAATACTTTGTTTTTGTAGTGTCGTACACTAGAGTCGGTGGCAAGATACCACGAAATTCACCGGGTTTGTTAATTCGAGGGCAATCGTCATGGTCGTGTGGTGGTGAATCAGAAGATACTCTGGTGAGTACACGCACGGGTTAGAAACATCGGGCATGCATGCTTCTCACCGAGATAGACTTGTTCGGGGACGAGCTGGCACCCATCGTATGGTTCAGGCTCCTGAGCAGCAGTCCGACCAGGACTACAATCAGGAGCACAAGCAGGAGCCTGACCATGACTACCATCAGGAGCCTGGTCAGGAGGTCTACCAGCAGGACTACCAGGCTGATGATGCAGATGATAGTTCGAGCTCTTCTGATGACGACATGGAGGAGAAGCGCTATCTTGGACTCAGAGATGGTCAAGTGCTTACACGATTTGAGGAACACGTAGCATTTAATATTCTAAGAGGCCATGTAAATTTATTTTTTTTACATAATAGTTAAGTTAATTTTTTCTACATAGTGTTCTTATATGTAGTTAGTTTAATAATTGTTTCATTAAAATTTATTCAGCTGTGGGAAAAATTGAAAATATCTGCATATGTGAACAAAATCAATAAACACTTGTCGCCTCTAGCACAAGCCATTGGGTTTTATTAGTTCATTGATCAGTCAGGATTAGGGCCTCTTTTGGAATAAATGCTCATTTGAATAATTTCAGTTAAAAATGAAAACAAAAATATTTTTTTTCATGGAAAATATTAAAATTATTATTTAGAATTTTTCAACTTTTTTAAATTCAACTCTATAATTACTTCCCTCATGTTTTAACAACTTTTTTGTTGATAATTTGTGATGGTCTTCTGAAGCACGTAGAGGTTTGTTGAAGAAGGGTTTCTGATGGTACTTAAAATTTTTCCAAACCCTAAAGTACCCAAAACACACTGATAAGTGTCGCGCTTTACATGTTTTGTCATGAAATTAATTTTTATTTGCGTAATTCAGTTATTGAGGGTCAAACTTGGCGTATTTGAACAATTACAATTTTATCGAAGCCCTACCAAAGCACATTGCTTAGCGTCACACTTTACATATTTTGTCGCCGAATTATTTTTTTACCAAACCAGTTATTACGGAACAAACTTTGCGTATTTAAATAGTTAGAAGTTTTTTTCCAAACCTTAATGTACCCCAAAACACATTGCTTATGGTTACACTTTAGTATTTTGTTGAGAAATCAATTTTTCCACCGAATCGGTTATTGAGGAACAAACTTCGTGTATGTAAACATATAAATTTTTTCGGACCCTAAAGTACCTCGTAGCACACTAGTTAGCGGTTCCCTTTACTTCTTCACTCACGTAATTATTTTTTTCAACAACTCTATTAGTGATGAGCGAACTTCGCGTATTTTAATTTCTAAAATATTTTAGGACCCTAAACCCAAAAACACACTGTTTAGCGCCACACTTTACATATTTTATCACGAAATTAATTTTATTTTTCACAAAACTGATTATAGAGGAACGAACTTTGCCTATTTGAATAGTCAAAATTATTTTGAACCGTAAAGTACCCGAAAATACACTATTTAGCACCACACTTTACATATTTTGTCACAAAACTAATTTTATTTCTCACCAATTTTGTTTAGCATCAATTTTTCCTTAAGATTAAAAGATGATAACAATAAAAAATATATTTTACAATAGTGGGACCCACCCAAGACATATGCATTTTTCTTGAAAATTGATTATCTCTATTTTTCTTACTCACACTTTGCTTGTGGGACCCACTAAAATGATTTGGATCCCACCTAAAATTTGGCTCCAAACTACCACTCTAAACTTACTTACATTCAAGTTAGCCTTAAGAGTATTAAGATTAAATTCCTCATTTATCCTCTATTAAATGAATATTTTCTATCATATTTAAACATTAATTGTAAATGTTTATTTTTGTCATTTTATATCTATAAGCTAGTTCAATCGCTCATTTCACCAAACTCTTTAAATTTAATTCGCTAGCTCATCCACTATAAGCTAGTTTATCCGTCATTCGCTAACTTATCCAATATCCACTATTTTTTGTGGAATGGAGCCTATAGTTTAGACATGAATCTTCACTCATATGACCACTTTTCAGAACTGCGATAGAAAAAGGTGACTGCTCGTTGTGCATATGTTCTAGTCAATTATTTACTATTGTGTTGGAGAGGGAGTGTCAAAGACTATCACCAGCATTACTCTTGGATAGTATGAGTCTCTCCTTCTCTAAGGAACTTAACTTTGAATAATAGAGAAACCAAAATGGCTGAAAAACTTGTAATTAGGAGTTCTATATACTTAGTGTGTGTTTGGGAGTTTAGAGAGGAGGAGAGAACATGCAACTTATAATGTTAATTCTTTAGGGTGTGTTTGGGAGTTTGGAGGGGAGGGTGGGGAGGACATAGACCTCATAGTGTAAATTTATTAGTGATAAGGAGAAAATTGATCCCTCTAAACCCTCTCAAACCTCTCTCTTAGTTCATTTTTGGATCTCCTCCAAAACCCTCCAAAATTAGGGGATTTTGGAGGGGCTCCAAAAATGAACTAAGAGGGGGGGTTTGAGAGGGTTTAAGGGGATAGCTTTTCTCCCTATCACTAAAGAATTTACACTATTAGTCTCATGCCCTCTCCTCCCCTCCACTCCCCTCCAAACTCGCAAACACACCCTTAGTGATATCAGGTGCCACCCTTCTACTAGGTGGGATATTAGGCTATATCAAAACAGGAAAAGATACTGGACGGACCTTCATTAGCAGATTCATTTTCTGTAGTTTTCCTGATCATACTAGAAGTTAGCGTCTCCAAAACTTTCCAAATTTGGAGGGGTTTTAGAGAAGCTCAAAAAATAAACTAGGAAAAGAGATTAGGGGGGTGACTTTTCTGCCTATCACTAAAAAATTAACACTATTAGTCACTCCCAAACACACCCTTAGTGTTCATTTCCTAAAACTTTCCTACAATGCCCGAGGCCAGGGAAGCTGCAAATAATTAAGACTTGTGCATAAGTGGTGAAAAATAAAAACAATAAGATCTTAAGATTTTATATATACACATCTTCAGCCACTAACATAATGTCAAGTAATGCAACTATGCTGATCAAAACTAGTTACTGATAATTCATTCCTATACTACTAGCACTAGACAATTACTGACTCTAAAAGATTCTGACTAATAACTACTTTTATGTGAACATAGGATGCAAGATTTGAGCCATGTATACTGGCACAGTGTTTCTTGAATTAATACTTCCTTCTAGATAGATAGATAGATAGATAGATAGATAGATAGATAGATAGATATTGTAGTTCCAAATACTTCTACTTCATGGAATCATCCACTGGATTGTTTTTTTTCCAAATGATCATCATTGCTCTGGTTGTTTTCACCATTATTGCCTTGGAAGCCAAAATCCAAGTTACTCATGTTTGAATCCTGCAACACCAATAGATTTGCAAACCAATGTTATTGATCATTATAATGGTACCTAACAACAACAAAAGAAACACCTCTTCCAATTTCTGCTACACAGATTCTTATTGTATTCCATTAAAATTCAAGTAACATTATCACAATTATATTGTTTGTCCATTTGATTGTCTAACACAACCCTCCTCTTTTTTCCAAACATAAAATCAGCTATTAATAATTAGCAACAGAACAAAAAATAAGGATTGCCAGACCAGCGGTCAAGAAACAGAAAGAAATTCAATTATACAATGCATAAATGCACATCAAATGATTTTTAACCGGATATGAAAAATTGAATGCCAGTGGTTTTTTTTTTTGATAAGCTGAATGCCGGTGGATGGTAACATGAGACTATGCAATATAATTTACTCAATGACTATATATATATATATATATATATATATATATATATATATATACCAATTCTGCATGTACAAAACAATAACTATAGTTAAGCAACATAAATAAATCTACTAAGCATGATCTGGTAGGTGTCATATCTTTCTGCAGTTCTTGCTATGATGTAATATCATGACCATTTCATCCTCTCGAAAATCAGTAACAGCATAATGTTAAATTATATTATCATCAAACAGCCATTTGTGTACGTATGTGTGTGTGTATGGCTAGAATACTACTGTTAGGTTTGTCATACTTAGTTAGCTATAGCAACAGTTAATTAGCTAGTTAGTTAAAAATTGGTTAGTTGGTTAGTAAAGGCATGTTGTCTATAAATAAGAGGAGAGGTTGATAGTAAGGGGAATCTTGTCAATTGTATACACTAGAGGGCCGTTTGGCTTAGGAGAGGGTTGGATCTCTCGAATATCCAGCAAACACCCATGTAATAGTCCTATTTCGTTCAATACTCCCTATGTTACACAATATAAGCAAAAGTGGGTCAACAAAAGTTGATGTATCTGGTCTCAAATTGGGACCAAATACATCAACTTTGGTTGACCCACTTTTGCTTATATTGTGTAACGGAGGGAGTATACTAGTTGGTTCCTATCAACTACCATGTAAAGGATAATTTGAGAGCAGTCTGAAACAACTGAGGCAAAGATAAAATTTGAAGAACATCAAGTCTAAATTAAAACTGAGGAAATGCTGAATGAACACCATTCAAACCGGAAACAGAAAATTCAGTTACTTTACCTTGGTCTCCTCCGAGATTTCATTAATATCCAGCTTTCCATGCACCTCATGCTGAGTCACATTTGTCTGTTTAGGTGTCAATTGTCCACTCTCAGTTGTGGGTTCATGTTCAACCTTTTCAATAACCCCCTTTTTCTGTTCTTCTAGCACAGCAATCTGCATCAGAACATTGAGATGACCAACCATTACTTATAATGAAAAACAGTTATTCAACTGAAACCATAGTCCATAACACACCAAAGGGGGTAATACTAATACTCGTTTAGGACTGGTATATAAACAACTAACAACTTTTTAGATTCATTGAAAAAGTGATGTATTTCAGTGAATCTAAAAAGTTGTTAGTTGTTTATATACGAGTTCGGAGGGAGTAACTCATAAGATTTTTTTTGATTAAAACTTGCTGCTAACTAATGGGAGGTGTGGCTCAATTGCCAAGTCCAAATAAAGAAACCTAAACTCACTAACAGTGATTCACCCACACACACACCAAACCATACACAATAATAGAACATAACCCTGATTCAATCCAAATTCCAAAAATATAATGTATAAATTTTAGGCAAAATAGCATCCGGGGTCCCTTAACTTATTTTCCATTTTCGTTTAGGTCCCTTAACTTTAAAAGCTAACGTTTAGGTCCCTTAACTTTTAAAAACGTTTCATCATAGTCCCATTTAACGTTAAAAGCTAACGTTTAAGTCCCTTAACTTTTAAAAACGTTTCATCGTAGTCTCATTTAACGTTAAAAGCTAACGTTTAAGTCCCAGTTGTTGTTAGTTTAAAAACGTTAAATGGGACTACGATGACACGCTTTTAAAAGTTAAGAACCTAAACGATTAAACTTTTAAAAAGCTAAAGGGCCTAAGCAAAACTAAAAATAAGTTAAAGGACTTTGCATCGCTTATTTCTATTTAAGAGTAAATTAAACCACAAAAGTAAAATTGAAACTCGAACTCAAAATTGAAAGAAAGCAACTAATAAACGATCTTATCTTCTTCTCACTAACTCAAATATCCAATTCATCCTACATGCAAACATTCAAATCCAATACAATCCAACCCAACCCAACCCAACCCTCTATCTTCACATAACAATCACTTTCTAGAGAAAGACACAAACCCATCAAAAGATTGCAACCCACAAGCGCAACACAATAATAAAAATCAAAACTTTATTATAATAAAAAACAAAACCCCAACTAAATATTTTCAAAAACAAAAATAGCAACAAAAAATGGAAAGAGAACAGAAGTAGACATTGACATACGGGAGTATAACGAAACTTCCTCCTCGGAGGCTCGTCAGAGACGTCGGCGGTGTCATCAGAGGAGGCAGTGATAGGAGTCCAGCGGCGGAGAAGGAGGCGAGAAGAAGCATTGTTGTTGTTTTCAGGGTGAGACTTGTTGTTGGGTAAGGAAGAGGGGGAAACGTGAACCCACTTCTTCTGCCACTTTCTGACGGGACCGGTGAACACGGCGGGTGCACCGTAACGGGAGGAAGCTCGGCCTAGCCTAGTTGAACTCACCGTCTCCATATCTTGTTTTGTTGTGTTGTGTTGTTCAGTCTATAAAGGAAAGAGGTGGCAAAGTGACAAGTAAGCTGTTGGGAATTCGGATTGATTGATTGATTGAGGTTTTTGAATTGATCGAAGAATATGGCTTCGTCCATTATATACCAAAGTAATTCATTTTTTAGTCAAATTCTAAAATAATCCACTTTTTATATTATATATCAAAGTAATTCACTTTTTTTTTTTAAAGTGGAGAACTCGCCCCCCCACCAAATCGAGTTCTACACTACAATTTTGCAAAATTTTTTATTTCTAGTGCAGAACTCGCCCCCCACCAGGGTGAGTTCTTCACTGCGTTTTTTGATTTTTTTAATTTCTTATATTTAATTTGATTAAAATGTAAATTAATTTAATTTAATTTCAATAATTAGTAAAGTATAAATACTAAATTTAATTATTAAAAAAATATAAATTTAAGTGTCACAAAGTAATATTAAAAGACATGAATTGATTTAAAAGACTAATACGAAAAGTACAGTAGTAGTAAATGTGACTAGTTTACATTGCAGTTAGGGCAGTTATTTTTATTGTAACCCTCATTTCTACAAATTCCGCATCGTTTGGTGCGGATACTCGTTTCTCTTTGATCCATCTCTGTACGAATACGAGTAGACTGTGGACGACCCTTTTTATTTCTTCATTTAGTTGGATCATGCTGTAGTTCAATAGTATTGAAATCAGGCCATGAGGTCTCAGTTGGCAAGGGTTGGAACTCCACAATGTAAGTTTTGAAAACATTATGCATCGTGTACGGTGGATCCACGAATTTCATGTGGTCGAAATTGCATTTTGCGCATGCTGCGATGACATGTGAACATGGGTAATGAAGTGTCTGGAATTCCCCACACTCACAGGTTTTTGCTATAAAGTCCACCACAAATGTGGTCGCAGGTCTACCACTTTGTGGTCGTGCAAGTTCCCGAACTCGGAACAATTGGTTGGCACGATTGTGAATTGCGACGCCATGCGTTTTTGAGACTTTAATGTTTTCCGCAATATTTTTCAACAATTTTTCAAAGAACATTGTTCCGGATGTCATCATCGCCTGTGCCTGTGTTCCCCGTTTGACAAATATCTCGTTCATCCTGAAATATGTTGCATCTATCAATGAACGGATAGGGAGATTCCGCACCCCCTTAAGGACATTGTTGATGGACTCTGCAAGGTTTGTTGTTATGTGCCCCCAACGGGAACCTCCATCGCACCACAACAACAATTGTTCTGGGTTAATGTCTCCAACCCAAGCCACCCCATCAGGACCTATTCGTCAGCAATTTTATTTTTGTAGTGAATGGTAGATCTTTCCGTCATTGAATATGCTGAAGCAAGTAAAGTAAGATGTTGGTAATTATGGAATGGAAAATAGAGAATAAAAAATTAAAAAAGTTTCAAAGACATTGACCCATATTGATGAGATCTTTCCTGGCAGGAGTGTTTTTGAAGTGTCTCATGAAGTTCTGTGCTATGTGGCGAATACAAAAGACGTGTTTCCAGTTGGTGTTTAGACGCCTAACAGCACTTTTGATAGACTCGTGTCTATCCGATATCAAACAAAGACCCTCCTGTGGTGTCACAAACTCTCTTAAACGAGATAGGAAGAAATACCAAGTCTCCGTTGTCTGCATACACAATTGGGAAGGTACCGTTCCTTCCGTCTTGTGCGATTGCCAAAAGAAGAACCCCTTTGTACCTACCATACAACCATGTTCCATCAACAGAGACTACTGGTTTGCAGAATTTAAAGCCTTTTATGCACGAGGCAAAACTCCAAAAGATGCGGTGGAATACACCTTTGTTGGTAACTTGCTGTCCATTCTCATAGAATGGTTTGACCGCCAACGATAATCGTGCTCGTATATAGTAATAGAAACCATTTAGGCATCTGGTTACTTCATTGTAAGAGTCTTCCCAATTACCGTAGGCTTTTTCGATTGCTTTTTGTTTAGCAATCCAAGCCTTCCTGTAGGAACTCGTGTACGTGAACCGCTCCTTGATGTGTGCAATCAACATAACCACTGATATTGTTGGGTCCTCCCTTACAAGTGGAAGGATACGAGAATATATGAAGGAGGAGGTCAGCTGGAAGTGATCTTGGGAAATAGTTGATGTTGTACATGTGTGTGGGTGAGTCAATCGTGTAATCCCCACAACCCAGTTTTGCTCGAGCCTCACAACACACCTCCACAAACACGTATTGTGAACACAAGAAACCTCCCAAACCGTACTACTAGATTTGTTCACTCGGTATGCAAATGTAATTGTTTAGGTGATATGTTTGGATGAATTGTATGGCTATTTCTTTTGTGGAAATTTCATTTTAAGTTTGAGTTCGTTTGGGTCTTCATTGGATAAAACTTGGTTCCTACCATGGCATGGCCAAACTCTAAATCATAAGGTTGTGGGTTATCACCGTGACGCTTTGAAAGTGTGATACAAGCTCGCGAATGCAACACCTATGTTGGGGTTAGTTTGAATTGGTTCCTGAGCGTCTTCACGCTGAAGAATTTCATCTTCATCATCGCTATAATCCCCAACGTCCTCATTATGGACACCAACAAACATACTGAACGGTGGGGTATTAGTTTGAGTATGTGGAGGGTTAGTTGTATTAAGTTCAATGGGGTTTTGTGAGGATGATGGTGCAGAGTGATGGTGATGTGTTGAAGGACTATAATGCATGTCAGTTTGGGATGATGAAGGATTGAAGTGAGGATAAACAGGTGGAATGAGATCAGTGTATGGTTCAAATGTTTGTTGAGAAAAAGGGATGTTGTGTGGTGATGAAGATAGAATAGAGTGGGGGTGACTTACTTGGGTATTGTTTGAAGCCGCATCAACCAAATCTGCGAATTTTTCTGGTGTGCATATACCTTGACCTCTACATTGTTGGTAATGCTCCATCATCATTTCAACATCTTCATTCGATGTAATTTCGAAGCCCACATAAAAGTCATCGCCAACCGTGAGTGTTGTGGGGTACCGATATGTAATACTAGAAACCATTCTGGAATGGTCAGGAGATATTTTTTTTCAGTGGCTTGTCTTACTTGAGGTAGTTTGAATTTAGAGTTGAGTTTGACAAGGGTGTAGTTATCACATCTAAATAACAAACCGTGAGTATTTGATTTTTCGACATAACCATTGTAAAACACCGTGATAAAAACTGGGGTTGGAGTTGGAGCCATTGATGAAGTTGGGAGGAGGAGGGTGTGTTTGAGTTTTAGTTGGTAGTAGGAGGATTTGTAAATGTGTGGTTAGTGGTGGGAGATGTAGTGCCTATTTATTGAAAGTCAGATGGTTTAGATTGCACTGAGGGTTTTTGTTTTGAAGGCCAAGATTGCACCGACAATTTTAACAGTTAGGATTCCACCGACAGTTTTGTTTTTTTTTTCACCTCACGGGATGGTTGTCGTGTCCTTGCTTGGGAATCTTGAATAGCTTCTACCCGTGAATAGCTTCTATCTGATCATATATCCAATCTTGTGAATAGTGTCTTGATGAGTTTTGTTTTCAATTAAAGTTGTATGCATTGAGTAGAATTATTATCAGGAATCTCTGCATAAAGGAGATATGTCTATGCATGCGTGAGAGATTGAGAATCTCTGCCAGTTGTGAAAAAGCAAGTAAAGTGGTTGAATGATTTATGGGTCTTGTGTCTTTAGTTGTTGTGTCTTAAATTAATTATATTATATATATATATATATATATATATATATATATATATATAAGTGAGAGAGCTCTAATGTTCAAAGTTAGGTAAAAAACTGTTTTAAGTTTAGGTGAAAAAATGATTTTCATCACACTTTCTAGTAAATAAATTACTTATTAAAACATTTTTTAAAAAAACAGAACACTTTAGTATTAGACTTTGTCTACAAGGTATAATATTTAAAAAATTAGAAATAAAATAAAATTCGTGGGTAAAATGTTCCTAAAGTTAGGTAAAAAATCGTTTTTGACACTTAGTCAAAATTTGTTTCAATCTTCAATTCCTATCTTCTACACCTCCAAACTAATACAATAACTAATAAATCAAAGAGACCTCCTTTACTTCATGTCATATAAATTTATGAATTTTATTAAAAAATTTAACCTAACTTAAATTCATTTAACCTAGACAATACTATGACACTTCCATAATGAAAAGACATGTGAATACTTGTCATAAACCATGTGAAAGACATCTGAACAACCTAGAGACAAGCAACTTCACAAAGGCATGTGAATTAGTGTCATAAAGAGTTATTAGGGTCATGTGAATAACCTAGACACAAGTATGTGTACAAAGTCATGTGAACTACTTTAATAAGGGTTGAACACAAAAATCAAAATCATCATTACACTCCTACACCCATTTTGGTCGTGGCAATATAGGGTATATTTTTTTAAAATTATAAAAAAAAATTAGGGGAAATAATGGACAATTTGGGCAAAAAACCATTTTAAGTTTAGGTGAAAAAATGATTTTTAACACACTTTATAGTAAATAAATTACTTATTAAAACATTATTTAAATTTTTTTTCCCAACACAGCACTTTAGTATTATACTTTGTCTACAAGGTATAATATTTAAAAAATTAAAATAAAAATTAAATACGTGGGAAAAATGGTCCTAACGTTAGGTAAAAAACCGTTTTTGACACTTGGTCAAATTTTTTTTCAATCTTCAATTCCTTTCTTCTACATCTCCAAACTAATACAATAACTAATAAATCCAAGATGCATATTTTACTTCAGGACCTCTACTATCATGTCATATAAATTTTTTAATTTTATTAAAAAATTTAACCTAGACAATACTATGACACTTCCATAAGGACAAAGACATGTGAATACTTGTCATAAACCATGTGAAAATCATCATTTTCACTCCTACACACTCACCATCGACCCCGTCCATAAAAACCAAATACAAATATCAGTTTTAAACTTTGGTGCAATCTACACCGTTTAAACTGTCGGTGCAATTTGGACCATCCAAGTTGCTTATAAATAGGGACACCTCCTCCATCATCTCCTCCATCATACAAACACTAACTAATCCGAAACCAGATACCAAAGGTTTTCCAACCCTCTTCAGCTTCTTTTTGCAAAAATGTCTTCCCTACTTGACCAATCTAATCACATTTCCAACTCTATCAAAAATGACCCCATGGACGTTCACCACAAATTCACACTTCCCACACCAGATGAGTCTATACTACCTTTGATAGAAAGAGTTGGGTTTTGTAAAATTGCTTCAATTGGCTCGTTCAAAATCGAACCATCCTTGGTGGCAGCAATGATCGAACGCTGGAGACCAAAAACACACACGTTTCATCTTCTAGTAGGTGAGTGCACAATAACTCTCCAAGATGTCTAGTTGCAGTTGGGGCTTTCTGTTGACGGAAATGCCATTACTGGAAATTGTTCAAAAAGTTGGCCTGAAGTATGCGAACGACTATTGGGTAAAGGTGTCCCACCATATGGAAGAGAAGGCAACTGTATTAAGTTGACGTGGCTACAACGTGAATTTAACAAGGTTCTAGAGGGGGCTTCCATGACAGTACGTAAACAATACTGTAGGGCTTGGTTGATCTTTGTTGATCGGGGATACATACTCCCGGACAAAACATCAAACAGTCGTCAAGCATGAAATACCTACTCGTATTGAGAAATTTCGACGAAATTTCAAAATATAGTTGAAGTCAACATGTTTAACAAACTTATACCGAATGTTGTGTACGACATCTACATTGCACATAAAGGCTATGGGTGGATGTACTCTTTTGTTACAGTCTTGGGTTTGGTACTGCATGTCTTTCCTAGCACCGTCTTGCACCCGTTCTTATGCTTGGCCACTAGCAAAGAGGTAAAATTTTTACACTATTTTAAAAATACTAACAATTATATTTGATCTTTATGTTAACCGTTACTTTTTTTTACCAGATGGGTAAATACGCCACTTAACCACACAAGATGTCCAAGAGACATTGTTTCATACAGAACAAGGATCGACCACATGACAGCTGAAGATTTTAAGTGGTTGCCTTGTGATGATTTCACACTTTCACCAAACGCATATGAGGGCTCTGCCATATGGACTACAAACACAACTATGGTCTGTTTCCATATGGTAGAATGACACCAGGCAGATAGAGTCAAATTGCAATACCGACTTGTCCAAGAGATACCAGCAGAACCACGCGATTTGACTAACATGCACTCAATCACCATGCAGGGACAGCATGATGTCGATTGGGCTCGATATCACAGTAGCTGGATCGACTTATGGAATGATAGAGAAAATCGGTGTGTTGTGGGTCAACCGTGCTTGAACACCAAAGCAGTCTGATAGATACATGCGCTGGTTTTTTAGAAATTCAAGGCCATACATTTCTGTCGACCAACAACTAAGGGATCCACGTGCTAGTGGTGTTATTGCTGATGTGGATGAACAAGATGAAGAACAACTACCCGGTCCCCCAAGAACTCAAACCGAACGTCGAGAACGTAACCGTAATCGTAATCGACGTCCGGCAGAAACTGACGAAAGACAGAACCAAACTTTTACTCAGACAGAAGAATATGTGCCCCACCGCCACTCTATCTCCCACACACCAACATCTCAGGACTACCAGTCAATAGAACATATCTATCGACATTCTACGGCTGACAGTGACCCTGATATGTTCTTTAATCTGTTTGGTTTTCACGCCGATACGCCCCAATCTGCGATTTATGCTCGTAGCTTTGAAGAGAGGGCCGTAGGTGCTATTTCTTCATCAGTTCCCCAATTTTTTCCATACCCACCTGCCCCTGAGGCCGATGGTGCTACTTTTTCATCAATGCCCCAATTTTTTCCAGACCCATCTGCCCCTCTGGCCGGCGGTGCTACTTTTTCATCAGTGCCCCAATTTTTTCCAGACCCACCTCCCCCTGCCTTGACTGAGGAAGAACCAGAACAACCACAACGGCGTCAACGTCCACAGCGTAATCCCCGTCCTAGACGGTGTGGAACTGGGTCTCATCTTCTTCGTTAATATTTTACTTTAATCTATTATTAGTTTGAGAAGTTGTATTTCATAATTAACAAATTTTATTTTCATCACTTATTAAATTTAAGTTTTTAATGTTAAGTCACATTTAATTCAGTTGTATCAATAATTAAATATTTAATCTTTAATAATGCATTGTGGAGAGTGTTGCATTGTGCAGAGTGCTGCATTGTGTAGAGTGTGCATGCTGCATTGTGCAGAGTGTGCATGGTGCTGAGGTCTTATTTTATTTAACGGTCTAGATTTTGCCGACACTATTTAACAGCCTTGATTTTGCCGACACTAAACCCTAAAATCAACGGTTATGATCATTCTAAATCAACGGCTCACACACGATCCCCTCTATTATAAATATATTCTCAAATTACACTAACATTCACACCAAAAGTTTACCCTCAACCTACCATTGCCTTCTGAGTCATCTTCTCTTCTCTACTTCTTCCCAAACACCGTCCCCCCTCACGCTAAAATGGAATGGCAGTTGTGCCCAAACCAGTACTCAAATGACAAATTCCTAACCGCCCTTCATCATAGTGGAACTGTAACCACCGATGAACATGGTGTTGTCTTTCAGTGTCCTAATCATATCTTCTGTAGGATGAATAAGGACATCACATTCCCCCAACTGAAGGAGAAGGCTGGGAGGAAGATACGGCCAGAGGGAGGGTGGCGTCAAGACGTGGAGCGTATACGTTACCGAAAGTACGAACGTGGAGAAGACGGGACTGGCTATTTTTCAGTTATGGAGATCCGCAGCGACGACGACATCCGCTTAATGATGGAATATCATGCTACACTTCCCATGGGGCGACAAATCTTAGAGCTGTACGTCGACACAATACGCACTCCAGAAGAAGTCATTCATCTTCTGCAAAAAGGACCACCTGCACCACAACAACCCATACCGGAAAGAGTCATTACGCACACTTGTAAAATTTACTATCAGGGCACTGTCGAGGGCAGGGAACAAGATGGTGTGTATTTTGAGGGCCCCAACACTAAACATTCCAGACTTAACAACAACATCACCTTCGCCGAAATGAAAGAAAAACTAACGGAAAACGCGCACGTAGAGGGTGTGGAGCAAGAAATCACTAGTATCGTTTATCGCTGCCCCTACATCGGCCCACGTAATCGTATTCGGTGGTACCACGTGCCTATCAAGAAAGACAAGGACGTTCGAGAAATGTTTCAGAAACATGAGAGGTTCCAACGTTGGATTGAAACTTATCTCGAATTGTGTCGAAAAACGCAGTCTCGCGAATCCATCGTCCGTAGCCTTATCCCTCCAGTCATCCGATGGCCACTACCTAAGAATCCATGGTAGAAGTAGAAGTAGTTTACATCATGTTTGCCTCTTCTTGTATTATGTTTTCCTGTCGTTTCTTTTTAAATTTCCTATCCTTGTATTTCTGCAATTTCTGTTTTTTATTTCTGTTCTTATCCTATATTAAATTCTGTTCCAATTTTTAATATCTTCATTTTTTACCGTAATTACTTTATAAATAAGTTTACTAATTATTCTAATTATTTAAATTAATTATTGAAATTAAATTAAATTAATTTACATTTTAATCAAATTAAATATAAGAAATTAAAAAAATCAAAAAACGCAGTGAAGAACTCACCCCAGTGGGGCGAGTTACATCTACAAATAAAAAAATTGCAAAATTGTAGTGTAGAACTCGGTTTGGTGGGGGGCGAGTTCTCCACTTAACAAAAGTGGGTTACTTTGATATATAATGTAGAAAGTGAGTTATTTTGGATTTTTTATTTATTTTTTCGATATGGAATAGTTTTTTTGCCCCATATTTTGTTGTGTTGTCGGCGGAATGGAAGGGAACAGCAGCAGTGTTGTTCAGTTTGTAAAGGAAAGAGGTGGCAAAGTGACAAGTAAGTTGTTGGGAATTGGGATTGATTGATTGATTGATTAGTGTTTTTGAATTGATTGAAGAGTATGTCATCAAACAAAAGACTAGTCAACTCACGGTCAAAGTCAAATCCTCAAAGGATGAAATCACTACCACCAAATTTTTGAGTTTATTGCTGCAATAAATATGTTTGAGTTTATTTTATTTTTCTTACAATAATATTTTGGTTTATTTTAACTAGAAATATACTCGTGTGTATTCTTTAGATAGATAAATTTAGACTGAATTCAATAACAATAACTATTTGGTGGAGAGATTTGGTATCTTTGGACAAGTCATTAGAGGAATGTAAAAGATTTGCGTGGTGTATAAGAAGAGGGCTGCGTAACAGCGCTCTAATAAATTTTTGGAAGGATTAATGGCTCGGTATTGAGCCCTTGTTCAAGGTCTTCCCGTTACTGTATGAAGGGAGCGGGCAGCAACAACACTCCGTGGCAGATTTTGGCTTTTGGGACGGTGGTAGATGGACCTGGTTATCACCGTGGCTTGACCACTCCGGCCCGGTTAGAGCAGCTAAAGGCGAGATATTGCAAAGCATCTTGCAAACTGTTGCTCCCAGCAGTTCGAATTCATATTGCTAGACATGTCCCTAGGATCCTTTTGAAGAGGTTCTCGGTTAAATATTAGTACCAACATCTGGTTGGAACTGTTCCCCCCATTGATGTTTCGGCACTGCATGGCTTATTGGCAGAATTTTGGAAATCGATTGCCCCTTCTAATGCGGTTATCTTCGGTTGCCGCCTATTGTTGGACGCATTACCTTTACGCGCTCAGCTGTTACGCATGAACGTTATTCTGACAGCAGAGGAGGCCTGTTGTCCGCTCTGCCATCTCAACTGCGAATGTAACACCCCAAAATAATTTAGTTATTCATTAATTAAGTTAATTAAGGGTTACAACATTTTATTAAGTCAAATAAATAATTTAGAGTTTTTATTTTATTCAAGAGGTGTTTAAGTACTAGGAGGTGCAAATAAGGGCCCATGGACCATTAGTAGGCCCATATCCAAAGAAATAAACTTAGGGTGTAGGGTTTTCTCCCCATTTTTGAAGAAAAGAAAGAAAAGGAGAGGAGAGAGAGAGGGGGGGCCGACGGTCACAAGGGAAAAGGGGAGGGAGAACAATTCTTCATCTTGGCTTGTGGTAAGTGGGTTTTGGTTCCATTCTTCCTAATTTTTCTTGCTCTTTCTATTAGTGTAAGTTTCATCCTCTCATTCCCTCTCATTTTCACTTTGCCATGGAAGGGGTTTGAAGCTCAAAGTTGGTGAGTGACTATTTTTGGTGGTTCTTGAAGTTGTAAAGGAGAGGGTACTAGTGTTCTTCAATTCCTAAGGTTAGGGGGCTCTCTTTTCATCCATAATAGTGTGTAGAGTGTGTTTTGTATGTGGGTTAGGTTTTAGGATAGTGATTTGATTGATTTATGTGTTATTTGTTTTGGTTGGTGTTGTGTTGAACTCAATTTGATGAACTCATGTTAATTGTTGTTAAGATGAACATGATATGAACTATGTATGCAAGGTGTTTGATGTATTGTCTCAATGAAATTGAGTATGAAAATATGATGATTGCAAGGTGTTTGATAACTTGCCTAAATGAATTGGTGTTGAAATTGGAGTGTGAGGCATTGTGCCGTGATTATAATTGGTTTGGGTGATTGATCATGATGAGTTTTACTTGCTCATGGTTTTGTGCGTTTTCTGGGCACTGATTCGGACTTTTTGAAATTGGTGCTGTTTGGTTGATTCAAAAATTAAGTGGCTGAGTGTTTTCGAAAATAGACTTAAAGTCGGTCGTTTTGGCACTAGTTTCGTTCAATTTGGAGTTGTGTAGCTCCAGTTATGAGTCTCCAAAGTCAGGTCAAATTTCTAGAATCAAACTGTGAGTAGGTTCGGTTTTTTGCAGGTTTTATGTCTTCAAATGAACTCTGTTTTGAACGATTCTTTTTCCATTAGAAACTATACTAAAATTGCTTTTGTTCGGGCTAAGGTTTTGTCCCATTTGGTCAAGTTTAAGTCATTTTAGAGTGAAATGAAGTGGGAGGACAAAATCATGTCCATCATTGGAACTGTTTCGGGTTGTTTCTAAAAACTGTACTAATTGGCTCATTGTTTTGAATTTTTAAAGATATATTCAGAAACTACACATTCGTGGCTTTCCGACGAGTGGTCTTTTGTAATTTTTCGATGTCGTTTGCTATTTTAAATAATCCATTGAAGTAGGTGTACTGTCAGAGGAATCCAAAGATTTTGTGCGGGTGTTGCCAATGTTGCCCAAAGTGTCTAAGTGCAGTTTTGCTATTTTTGACTGTTCCGTGTCGGTGACTTGAATAGTCTATTTAATTGGTGTCGGTGAAATTGGTGGATTAATTGCTAGCCTTAGAGCTAATGGTTGATGATGTCTTGGTGAATTTAAGGTGGTTGCTCAAGGTGGTTGCTTAAGGTGGTTGTTCAATGGTGGTGGTATTTTACATATAATGAGATTGTATGTGATTGATGCAATGGTGGTGGTATTTTACATATAATGAGATTGTATGTGATTGATGCATTGTTCATGGTGTCAAGGCAAATTTTAAGGAGGTTGATGGTACCACATGCATATGCCCTTAGTGTAGGGTTGCATACATGCACATATTCATGAAATTGGTGTTGCCTTTTATGGTTGTGAGTTGATGTCTTTGTACTTAATGTCGTATGCTATTTGTTGGATTTGTGATTGTTGCTAGTTGCCTTCTCTAATATAAAGCTCACTCTAAATGCTATTATTTATGTAAAGAGACTCACCCTACTGCTTTCGTGTTGCTTCTTATGTCGACAACCTGCAGGTGATAGCGATTGAAGGTTCTTCTACCTTCTTTTTGGGTCTGTAGAGTCATGCTCTGATACGTAGCACCGGGGGGCGTAGTAATTTATGGTTTACTGACTTGATGTTGTTTCACTCTTTACTTTGTGATGTAAAAGAGTCAATACTATTATTTTGAGATATTCCGCTGCGAGTTATTCATTATGGCTGTGATGTATTGAGATAGGTGTATTTGAGGGCTCGTCCCAACTTTATGTGCTATGTATCAACGACATTATTTATGTGAGCCTGTAATTGATGTTAGCTCATTTTGAAGTAAATGTGACACTCGCTTTCAATTGTGTAAAAGATTTTTGAAAACTCTGATTTTATCAACTAAATAGTAGTTAATTAGAAAGGGGGTGTTGGCGTGAATGTTGATTTGTCTCTGAGTATGGTGGATTTTTACAGAAGCTGTGCTCATTGGTGCCAAGGGAAGAAGTCCATACGTGTAAAACATGTCTTCTGGCTCACCACGTGTTGGAGTATTTGGCTTGCAAGAAACAGAGTCGTCTTCAAAGATGAGGAAGCTAGTGTGGACTCGGTTGTTAATCGGGTTAAGAGTCTCTCATGGAGTTGGTGTATTTATAAACTGTAGTGCAACTAATCCATGTCTATTTCTTTATGGGGTTTTAATCCTCTTTCATGCTTTCAAGGGGGAGAAACAGTGGGTTGATATTCACATTGTAAGCAATCCTCAGCTGTTTTGAGGTACTCTTTCCCCCTGCCTGAGTCTTTTTCCCAATGGGTTTTGGCTCAGGGAGGTTTTAATGAGGCCCTCCCCCTTCCATTTCTGTATATGGGTTGGCGCACTCCTAGTTCTTCCATCAATACAATTTTTGCATATCTAAAAAAAATAAACAATAACTATTTCAAGTTTTTTTTGACAAATATTTCAAGTTGTTAAGAACGGAAGTTTCACCGTTTTATAATATTGTATTTATTTGACATTTTTTATCGTTGCTAAATACATGCAATATTTTTCTGTTGTATGTCAAAAGCATAATATAAAATGATTATTCTGATAACTTGTAACGTTCCACCATAAAAAATTAACAGTAATGAAATTATAGCAGCAACATGTAATGTTTATTCGTTGAAACTAAAAAATAAATAAATAATTCGATAATATCTAGTATTTTCTTGCCGCGGCTCAAACAACATGTTCATTTATAATAAATAAGACATCGTCAAGTAATTACCAATCATATAGTATTAATTAAGCTCCCAAAGCAAATAAATATACGACTTAAACTTTTTTTTTTGACAAACACGAATTACATTTTACCAGTAATAAAATTATACCAACAACATGTTACAATTTCCGTTGTAACTCAGAAGCAGGACATAAAACAATTATTTTGAAATGTTTACCCTTTGAAATTAAAAAATGTAATGTTTACACCTGTTGTATTGCTTACCCTTGCAACTAAAAAATAAAATATAAAAATAAAATTTTCGACAACATCTAGTATTTTTTTGGCAAAATAGCATCTGGGGTCCCTTAACTTATTTTCCATTTTCGCTTAGGTCCCTTAACTTTAAAAGCTAACATTTAGATCCCTTAACTTTTAAAAACGTTTCATCGTAGTCCCATTTAACGTTAAAAACTAACGTTTAAGTCCATTAACTTTTAAAAACGTTTCATCGTAGTCCCATTTAACGTTTTTAAACAAACATCGTTAATCAGTTGTTGTTAGTTTAAAAACGTTAAATGGGACTACGATGACACGTTTTTAAAAGTTAAGGGACCTAAGCGAAAACGGAAAATAAGTTAAAGGACCCCAGATGCTATTTTGCCTATTTTTTTTTATCACGGTTCAAAAGCAAAATGTTCGTTGATAAAAAATTTGATCAAATAGATTGTAGATAGAGATTATAGTAGTTAGTGTCTTCATTAAATAGATAATAAATAGATTATAAAATTGAAATGTGAAGAGAGAGAGAGAGTAGACACAGAGAGAGATATGGAGAGAATTGAGAACAGTAAGAGTGAAAGAGAGGAAAGGGAAAAATGAGTTTTAAATGTGAAATAAAAAAGTTAAGCGATGATTTCAGAATTTGGTAGTTTGATATTTTTTATAGTTGTTGAATTGATTTGATAGAAAGATATGAGTGAAAGAGAGGAAAGAGAGAAATGAGTTTTAAATGGGAGATTAAAAGTTAAGTGATGATATGAAAATGTGGGACCCGCAAAAGATAAAAATTGAGATAGAATAATTTGGAATTATATGTTTGTCTTCAAAAAGTGGAGTTCAGAAAATAGATAGTTCAACATTTTTATGGTGGTTAAATTGATTAAAGAGATAAACTAATTAAATAAATAATTGATTGATAGAAGTGAGAAGATAAACGAAAATGTCTGGGACCGGATCTCGGGAATTACCTGGATCCGAGGTATAAGCTATGTTGCTTCGTGAGATTTGAAGATGGACTACGGGAACTTGGAGATGGAGATCGGATAGTCCGAGGTAGCTCGAGTTTCCACGTCGGGTGGGGTGTACCTGCAGACACTCTAATGTTTAAGTCAGTATGAGAATTGGTGAGAGGAGTATGGAATAAGAACGTACCTGAATCTAGAGGGCTGGACCTCTATTTATATGCCAAGGCGACGTACATGGAGCGTTGGATTCAGAGGATAGATCCCGACCGTTGGCTACGCGTCCCCAGGGCAGTGGTGCGCAATGAGCCGCTTCAATTTGTGGATTTGCCCAGGCCCAATCCTTGTGGGATTTTAGCCCAATCCGGAATAGTGTTCCCCCAAGTCGAGGCGGGCGAGACGTTGAGTCGCGACTTCGGCTTGAATAGTCCGAGATCTTTGCGAAGAAGAGTGATGATTGCCATGCCACGTGTTAGTGGATGGTTGGTCGTGAGGTTTGGGAGAACCGATGCGTCTGTCATAATTGCAGCTCAATTTCCTATGTCAGTGTTTTGAAGGGACGTACTGATTCGACGTGCCGCTTCGGTTTCCGAGGCTTGGGAGTATATATGAGCCTTTGGGAAGGAGCTCATTTTACCTTTGCGAGCCTTAGCGAGTTTTGAGTGCGAAAAGTTTTGTTCACTTTCCGTCCGCCGCGCCGAGTTGAGTCTTCTTCGCTCGTTCGTCGTGTGATTTTGGGTTTCTCGCTTTATTTGAGATCAACATTCATCAAGTCGAGGTAAAAATTCAAGCTGATGTCGAATTTGGAGCAGATGAATCTGTCATTGGAGGACCAACAAGAGCATTCCCCGTCGCTATCGGAGGCCAGAGGTTCAAATATATACATTCCTTTTGGTAAAGATGTAGAGAAAGCTCCCGTACAAAATTTCCTTTTCCTCATTCTCTCTTTATCTATGTGCGTCCTTCTCTCTCTCTTAATGAGTAACAAATGGTTTCTGGTTTCACAAATTAGTGATTCAAGGTTGAAGATGACACAGAGACTGATTTGTCCCTTTTTTTTTCAAATTTTGCAATTTTGTAAAGCCAGGGGGATCTATATGTCCCAAAATACCCACTTACGTGGCTTTTAACGTGACAACGTGGCACTTAACGTGCCACGTAGGAGACATTAATTGTGCTATTAACAATTAAATAGATGGAGGGGCTAATGTGTCTCGTTTTAGAATTACCAGAGACTAATTTATCCCAAAAAAATTGTCAAAGACCAAATTATCTTGCAAAAAAATTAACTGGGACAAATTTGGGTCTTTATTTATTTATTTATTTATTTATTTCTAAAAAAGCGACGATATGAAAACGGAGGGAGCTTGAGTTGAAAATCAAGATACGTTTTCTCTGTCCTTTGAATACAGAGATTACACAGACACACACCCACACTGTCTCACTAAAAAACACACACACACTCTCTCTCTAGCTGAGTACTTGTGAGTGTGACCGTAACCTGCGAGAGTGTGACTGAGAGTAATGCAGATCTGAAAAACCACAAAACCCCAACACACACCCTTAAGCCTAAAACCACGATCTGCTCTTCAACCATTCCTTCTCAGATTTCCACAACCTTCATTCATTCCTACTTTTCCTCATCTTCAAAACAACCAGAACAGATATTTCACTTATTTCCCACTCTTGCTTTGTTGATGCAAGGTTTCAACTTCCTCCTACTTAATTCTGCATTTTCCTTGTGAATATCAACTTCAATTTTTAGTTTTTTTACTTTATAGTGAGTTTTTTTTTCTCTTTCTTTTTCTTTTTCTGGCGATGCATTGAGGTTGTAATTGTGTTGATTTAGTGCTTATGAAGAATTAACTATATGCTCAGTTTTCTGATTGTGTTACTTTTATCAATTTCCATTAGGAGTAGGTGTTTTCTGCATTTCGATTTTCATTTTTAGGAAAACGTTTTATAAATTGGTGTGCATTGTTACTGTTGTCATATGATTTGTTGATTTATTGGGGGAAGGAGAAAGAAATTTCTTATGGTTATTGTTTTTTGCCTTTTTATGCAGGCTAGGTTGTGCTGAAACTTTAATGGCGGTCACAAATGATCATAATCAGAATCCTCTCCTTGAAGAAAACACATGTGGTTCCTTGTTAAGAAAGCTGCAGGTAACTTTATTAGGCTCTTAATCTGTGTAATTGCTGATTTTCCTGGTCTTTTTTTATAGGAAAATGTTAGCCGTTAGTAATTAGTTAGGGGTGGGCTAGTGGGGGTAAATGTTAGTTTACAGGATTTGAACTCTAGACCTCATTCTTCAAACTCATTCGTATCCCTTAGCTTGTCAATTGAGGTTATCTTTATTTGTTGTAGGAAATATGGGATGAGGTTGGTGAAAGCGACGAGGAGCGAGACAAGATGCTTCTTCAGATAGAGCAGGAGTGTTTGGATGTGTACAAGAAAAAGGTTGAGCAGGCTGCTAAGTCAAGGGCACAGCTACTTCAATCCTTGTCTGATGCTAAGCTTGAGCTTTCTAGTCTTCTATCAGCTCTCGGTGAAAAAAGCTTCATAGAAGTTGTAAGTAACTAATTAAATATGTCCTAGTCTCCCACAGCTGGTTGCATTGGCAATTTTAACAACATGGGGACGCCAACTCCTCGATTCGAACCTGGGTGTGACCGTGTGATAGTGTGTGTGTGTGAAGTGTTTATTTGCCATTTCGGCTAAGCTGACAAAAAATTTGTCCCCGTGTGATATTGGCATCATCCTACAACTGCAAATATAAATTAGTGATGTATTGAAATACTAAACTGGAAAACTGATTTCCTATGCATATTTTTCGGTTACTTTGCAGCCTCAAGAGACTTCAGGCACTCTTAAGGAACTGCTTGAAGCTATAGCGCCAATACTAGAACAGTTATGGCAGCAAAAGGAGGAAAGAATAAAGGAGTTTTCAGATGTACAGTCACAGATTGAAAAAATTTGCCGCGAGATAATTGGGGACTTGAACCACGATCAGACAGGATCAGTCGCAGTCGATGAGTCTGAGTTGTCCCTGAAGAAGTTAGAGGAATTTCAGTCACATCTCCAAGAACTTCAAAAGGAAAAGGTATCTCTGCTAAATCATATAATATATTAGTTAATGAAAAATTTAAAAGCTTTGTTTAATTTGCTAATAACGCGTTGAGAGTTTTGTTACTTTGCTTTGCCTTGCAGAGCGAGAGGTTGCACAAGGTTCTTGAATTTGTGAGTATCGTCCATGATCTTTGTTCTGTCCTTGGCATGGACTTCTTCAGCATTGTTACTGAGGTTCATCCAAGCTTAAATGATTCTACTGGTGCTCATTCCAAAAGCATAAGCAATGGCACCCTAGCTGGCCTTGCTGAGACAGTCACGATGCTGAAAGAAGATAAAAAGCAGAGGTTGTACAAGGTAATGCATTTAAAATACGGTATGTTAGTTCTGTTTCCCTCATTCATGCTTTGTTGCTTATACTATTGGTACTAGATGTATGTGCTTCCCTGGCTACTAATTCTGGCAAACCAGGGTGTTTGATAAAAACCAGGGTATTTCATTCATTCTGATATATTGTTACCCGTAAGGCCTAGCTTAACTGGCAAGTGCTTGTTAGGCGGGATATCATCACCCGAGTTCTCGAACTCGAGACCTCATAGTTGTGTGTGAGTTTCAGGTGGCACTTGCCACTCTATCTACAGGCCAAAAAAAACAAGATAATGTTTCATTGGAATTAGCATAAATTCTAACTAAGGGCGCCTCAGACGTAATTATATCACCTGTAAACACGACATATTCAATTTTGTTTGATTTTTAATCAGAAAGTGATTATCATGGTGTATTTGTGATGCATAACTTTGATCTGAATATATTTTGCAGCTACAAGAATTAGCTTCTCAGTTAATTGATCTGTGGAATCTAATGGACACCCCTCTAGAAGAAAGGAGACTATTTGACCATGTTACCTGTAATATATCAGCTTCTGTAGACAAAGTCACTGTTCCAGGGTCCCTTGCTCTGGATCTTATTGAGCAGGTACTAATCTATGAAACACCGACAGTGGCACTTGACACGACACAGACACGTAGACACTAATAATAGTTTGAAAAATGAAAGTAACTAAAGTGTCAGTATTGTTGTTTGACACAACACATGTCGAACATCGGACACGTTTTCAACCTGATGTGTCGGTGCTACATTGGTACTAATAGTAACAACCTTCTAAACTTAACTTTTGCTCCATAAATGATGCTAGCTTATTTTTTCTCCTATGCTATGAAGGCTGAAGTGGAAGTTGAGAGGCTTGATCAGCTAAAAGCCAGCAAGATGAAAGAAATTGCACTCAAAAAGCAAGCCGAACTTGAAGAGATATTTGCCCATGCTCATATAGAAGTAGACACAGAAGCTGCTCGAGAAAAGATTTTATCACTGATTGATTCTGGAAACGTTGAACCAGCCGAATTACTGGCAGACATGGACAAACAGATAGCAAACGTGAAGGAAGAAGCTTTAAGCCGGAAAGAAATATTGGATAAGGTTGAGAAATGGATGTCAGCATGTGAAGAAGAGAGTTGGCTTGACGACTATAATCGGGTACATGAAATTTAGTGTCTGTTTGGTTTGAGAAAATATTTTATTTTCTTTTCCTGTTTTCAGTTTTAATTACAAAGTACAAAAATACAATATTGTTTTTACTTTGTTTTCTATTTTCAAAGTTTATGTATAGGAAACAATCAAAACTATTTATTTTGAAACAGTGAAAACAGGCTCTTATTCTTTGTTTTAGTGTTTCTGCTTATTGGCCATCATTATTTAAAATGGTTAGGTAATATTCTTTGATTGAATTATTATATTTACCTCTTATGGTGCATTGTAAAACAGGATGAAAACAGGTATAATGCAAGTAGAGGTGCACATTTAAACCTCAAACGTGCGGAGAAAGCTAGGATCCTGGTTAACAAAATTCCAGGTATTTCTTGACTGTTACTTAACAACCATCACAAACTATTATTATAAGAACTTGTAATCTGTGGTTTGCTAGCAGATTCTAGTTTACTACCATGGTTTCTTGGCATGCATGTGCCTCGAATTAATTAATTTTGGTATTTTCATTTTAAAAAATGCAGCTTTGGTTGATACATTAGTTGCTAAAACTCGTGCTTGGGAAGAAATACACGACATGTCATTCAGGTACGATGGTGTTCCTCTGCTTGCAATGTTAGATGAATATGCCGTGCTCAGGCAAGAGCGAGAAGAGGAAAAACGAAGAATGAGGGTAAGTTTCAGTGACAACATGATTAAGATGACTGATTTATAAATTGATTTCTTCACTTGCTAATGAGACAGTTAGCAAAATTGAACTGACCAGAACACTCATGCACTGAAAGAGTTCATATCATAATCTGTTTATTTTACATTCTGTAGGATCAGAAAAAGAACCATGAGCAGCAAAACACAGAACAGGAATCTTTTATTGGTTTAAGACCGAGCCCTGCTCGGCCACTAGGCAACAAAAAGGTATTAGGCCCTCGTCCTAATGGAGGAGCAAATGGTACTCCTAACCGACGACTATCTGTTTCTGCTCATCAAAATGGAAGTAGGTCCACAATGAAAGATGGAAAAAGGGATATTACTAAACCAGCTGCTCCAGTAAATTTTGTGTCCATATCAAAAGAGGATGTTGCTTCCCATGTTTCTAGTTCTGAACCTTTCCCAGCATCACCTTGATGAGATCTGCATTTTCATCTTTGTAGCATTGTCATATTTTAGTTACTGCTGTAGGATTATAATATATTAGTGACTAGTAATTGAAGAGGAACTGTTCTGAAATATGTATGTTATATGTGCCATTTAGAGATATGAGAATTAGAGGATTTCTGAGATGTTATGAGTTGCAACAGATTTGTGTTTTGGACTTAATATTGGATACCCAAAATGCATATATGCAAGTAATGATTCCATTTAGCACAATATTGTTGGAGACAGTTGAAAGAAAGAAATTCTCAAAAACTAATTTTCATTCATTGAGTCATAGCTTTTATAGAGCCAATTGTACATCAGAGAGAAGCTTTAGATCAATACACACCGCCGGTGGAGATCACCAAAGAAGATCAACGCGCAATCTCTTGACAATCACGAACAAGCATAGAGCGCAGAGCTTGTGGCAGATTCAACTTCCGTGCACTAGAAAGAGCTTCAATGTCGGCTAGCGCAGCTATTGAGTGAGCAATTGTGTTTCCATCACGAGCTACACAGGTAATTCTACTCCCTTCAAAGCTATATATCTAATGACATTAGTATCCGCAACAATACCTCTAATCTGAAGATCAAGGACAATCCGAACTTCATAGAACTGGAAACCCAACACGTACCAATTCAAAGCGCAATATACTTAGCATTACCATAGTGAAACTGTTGATAATGATAGCGGATAAATTAGATTATAGTGGATAAGCTAAATGATTAAATTTTAAAGTGTTTAGTAAAATTAGTAGTTGAATTAGCTTATAAATATATAATGATATAGATGGATATTTATATTTATAATGAATGCTTAAAAATGAGAGAATATTCATTAAGAATAAATGAAAATTTTAATTATAGCATGGTAAAAATGATAGAAAAAAATGAAATGTTATAAGCTATAGGTTTAGACTTTTCAACAAGTAGTGTTTAGAAAAATGCAGTAAACTAGTGAAAAATGCTATAAGTTAGTAGAACAAAACACTTACTTATCTGCTACAGGTTAGCAGATTCCTCTTACCAAATAAAGCCTAAATAATATATATCACCAAGAGATTCATTCAAAAATCATATGGAATACAGAACATACCTGTTTGATCCTAATTTCTTATGGATCGAATCACTTTGTGATTGCCATGGATGGTAGAAATTTCAACAAGGGGCACATGCTTGATGATCTCGTTCACATTTCCTCTATAGATACCAAAGCTCTTCACAAAATGGTCAAGTGGTGTCAACTCAATTTTGAGAACTTCAAGCTTCTCTAAGTGCCTTATGCCATTAGGTATCTCATTGAGCTTGGGCATATAGAATAACTCGAGTTTCTTTAGAGAATGCAATGCTCCTTTGTCGATAACCATTGAATTCAAGTTATTCAAACTATAAATGTATAGTTCCTTTAGTTTCTTAAACCCTCCATCTTTGAAATGCAAACTTTCACCTACATAAGCTTTGAGGCCAATAGAGAGGGACAACAAATTTGGCATATTTTGTAGTGATTTCATTGGGTCGTCAATTAACTGGGAGCATTCCAACTTCAACTTAATAAGATTTTGAAGCCCTAGAATCCACTTAGGCAACTTCTCTAACTTCGCTCTCACACTTAGATTTGGAAGCATCGGTGGGGGCGAAATCAAATGCAAATTGACGACTCTGTCTTTTGATTCTGATTTAATAAGTAGTTTCTCCAAGTGTTGCATCTCATTGATTAAGTAACACAAAGTGCTTCCATGTTCTCCCCTTACAAAAATAAAGCCTAATTCCCTTAATTGCTTCAGCTTTCCCAGCTCTCTGATTAGCTCTATTACTTCATCTTCATATAAACCAACCGAATATAGTGTTTGTAGGGATGTCATGCGTCCAATACCAGACTTCAATTGATCCAAAGACATTTCATTGCCCAAAAGATGTCGTAGCTTTCTTAGCTTGCTAATCTCCTTTGGCATCTTTAAAATAGATGTACCCCTTAAATCCAAGGTCTCTAGGTTTAGAAGCATGCCAATGGATTTTGGAAGTTCATAGAGATATACATTCCTCAAGCTTAAATACTTCAAGTGGATAAAACTTGCCAAATTTCGAGGAACATTAAAATCCAAAGTATCTTGAAAATCAAGCACCTTCAACAACCTATATTTTGTCAAGATTCTCCTCACAAATTGTTTAGGTAATTCTTCATCTGTGAAAACCAAAGAGCGACCAACATGTGGGCTTTTGATACTTGCTATTGAATCATTGGAAATGGTTGTTATTGATAAGCGTCGAATCGTTCCACTTAAGGATGATCGCCTATCTACACTAACATGATGGCAAAAACTTAAATCCTCAATTTTTTCAAGGATCACCACACGTAACATATCATGAACACGACAACCTTTAGGTTTTCCATCGACGGTAATTGAAGCTACTTGCACCAAACTTCTATGGATCAACTCTATCAAATATCCTTTTGCAACTTCTTCCAAAGTCTTCCCCTTTTCCCCCTTCACAAAACCTTCAGCTATCCATTGTCGAATCAATCTCTTTGATTTAACTAAATAGTCTTCTGGATATATTCCAAAATACAAGAAACACAACTTGAGATTGTATGACAAATCCTTCATTAGCTCTGAACTTAGGTTTTCACTAAACATCTGCCATTGAAGTGCATCTCTATCTTTGCCACATAAAAGACCTCCGATGGTTATAATTCCCAATGGTAAACCCTCACATTTTTTAACAATTTCAGAAGATATAGTTATAAGTTTTTCTGGACAACATCCATTCAAGTCGAAGAATGCCTTCTTATAGAACAACTCCAAAGATTGTTCTTCAGTTAAAGGTTGCAGATTATGCACTTCAATAAAAGAAGATTTCTTACAAGACATGGCAACATTTATGTCCCTTGTTGTCATAATTATCCTACTTCTATTTTTAACATCAGCGACTGCAAATTGAATCTCTTCCCAAAAATTTGCATCCCACACATCATCAAACACAACAACATACCTCTTATTCTGCAAGTGGTTTCTCACTTCATCAATCAATGCTCTTTGATCCATTAAAAAAATATGGTGAGGAGGGTCGTTCCTTTTTTGTTTGTAAAATTGGTGCAACATGTCCCTCAACAATCCTTCTACTGTGTATGATTGAGACACTGTGATCCATGCACGATATTCAAAATGCTCAAAGACTTCCTTGCTGTCAAAAACTTTCCTGGCAAGAGTTGTTTTACCTTGCCCTCCCATTCCTACCACAGAGATGACAACACGCTCTTCTCTTCCCTTTACCAACCAACCAATTAATCTCTCTTTTGGCTCGTCAAACCCCACAACTTCAGCTTCCTCAACATAAAGAGCAGACATTCGAGGGTGGTCGTTCCATTTGGAATTATGCCCCACTTTCGAGCTACTACTAGATCCGTGTTCAAAAGAAGGTTGGATTTGAAAACCGTATCTTGCACTTCTTTCCTTGATCTCACAAACAGATAACTTAATATCCTGAATCTCAGACGCTATGTGATGATGTTGTTTCAAAGTTTTGACTACGCGAGCAATCTTACAAAGTAAAGCCACACATCCAGAACCACGAGGTTGTTGTTCCACAAGGATCATGTATTCATCAATGATATCTTCGATGCGAAAAGCTGCTTCCCTAACCTCCTTCACCCATACTTTGACGCCTTCACCGTTGTTACCTCCTTCAGCCACAGCTCTTCTATCTGCATCCTTGAGGAAGGCTTGGATGTATTCAAGTTCCTTTTTAATGTCTGCAAATTGTTTGTGTACACTTTTTAGCAGATTGGCTTCTTCACTTAGTAGTGGAAGTAGTTGGTCAATAGCACAGCCATTTCTGCCATTTTAGTTTCTTCCCTTTTTATTTTCTCTAAATTCTAAATTCTAATTTTCCCAACTTCTTATTTTCTCTCTTCTTTTTGCACTCTCATATGGGTTTGCTAGATACCAAGAAGTAAGATGACTCTCCATATTAATTATCATAGAGGTAAGATGAAGCTAGGAATTTATTCCCACTGTAACCAAGAAGCATAGCTAACGTGGATACTTGAAATTGGAAGGCTTGAAGTTTTGTGAAAGAAGCATGGAATAAAGCACATTACGCACATTCAAGTTATGTTAAAGCTGGATTCTTTAGACATCCAAGAAGAAACATTACACATGGGTCTAAGTGATTATTGAATGAAGGAAAGAAAATAGAGAACTATCAATCAAAATAATCCCTAAGGAGAGTTGAATTAGCCTCTATACACTAGTGAAAATCAATAAGAGTCGAAGATATTTTAAATTTTTCTGATGTGACAAAAATTTAATGAGGTACATAAAAAAGATTTAATGACAAAAATGATTCCTAAGGAGAGCTGAATTAGCCTCTATCAATCAAAATGATTCCTAAGGAGAGCTGAATTAGCCTCTAAAAGCCTTTGAGTACATAAGAAAGTTCAGTGTGGTAATTATGTCGTGAGGTTATCTGTCACAGTAAATAAATATTAGGATACCCTTTTACCTTGTAGATTAATTTTTAGCATTTTTATGCTTTTGTCTTGTTATGTGAGTCACCATGCTTTAGAATATTCCCATGGAATGACTCACCTAGTTTTCTAAAAGTTGGTGTAGCATCTAGGTTAGAACATTCTTAGCATCTAACATTGAGTGGCTAATCATTTGTAGTCTCATTTGCCTATATATTAAGGCAATCATGGAATGAATGAATCAACCAATCATTATCAATTAATACAAATTTCTCCCTATGAATTCCTCTTTTATTCCTCTCTTAGCTCATCACCTTCGAAGGGTATTCTGATTTATTACATTTTCTAGCTTGAGTAAGGGTATTACCGGAGATTATTCTCCCTAGTATTCATTTATCTGTTACATTATCCTACTTAATAGATTAGTCTTTTGGATTCTCCTCGTGAGCTTAAGTTATAACCGACCACATTCTATTCACAAATATGAACATTTACACTGTTAGGCACTTAGGCAACTAATACTAAGAAAATCTATCATTCATATATATAGTGTAAATTTTCAATGGGAACAACACACACTTAATATACTACTTTAATTAGATGCTAGTCATCCATGTGAACATAATAAAATTCTAAACATAACAAATTAAAATTAACATTTAATATAATATATACTAATTCAAAGTACTAATTGGACTTGATATCTAGGCCTAACTGAACCCACTATATATCATACACACCATGCAGTAGAAGTGTCAAGTAAGGGAAAGCACAACTAGAGAACCCCATTTCTAGTCTTTTTGTTATGTTCAAAAGGTCTTTTTCTTTCCCTTTTAATTGATCCAAAAGAAAGGGAAGCAACAATATGAAAGAACTGTAATTGTTCTAACAATTCTTTGCCATGATTTGTAGCCCTTTGCTCCACTCTTAGGAAAAGTTGCTCACTAAGCTTGTCACCAATATGAGCATCAACAAGAACACCAGACACACTTCTACAGCTATTGGCTAGAGCTTTGCCTACTTCATTTGCATCATTTGGTTGGTTCACTACAAGTGGACTTCCTCCTTTGAAGATTTCAAGTTTGTTTATTGTAAATGAACCATTAGCTTCAACTATTTCCTTGAAGTCTTGTACATTTGGTGCATATACTGGAATGTTGAAATTGTCTCTTTTCTCATTGCTAATTAATCCCTGTTAAAAAGCTAAAGGTTTAATCCACATACCATATAGATGTCAATACATTATTAGATATATATAGTATATGTATGGAAGAAGGTAGCTCGGTTGATCAGTTAAGGGATATCGAATGAGTACAAGCAGGAGGTTTTAGGGTTCAAACCCCAAAACCTAACATTTTCCCTCTCCTAACTAATTAACCACTAATACTTGCTTATGAAAAAACATATAGTATACACATTGATTGGTTGAAAAACCTTGAATTGCAGTCTGTAACCATAATTGCACCCACACTTGCTGCATTTTTCCGCAATTGCTCGCAACGTAACTATTTTCGAGGTCTCAACAGTCACAATCAAAACCACAATCATAATTTAAAACCTTACTATTTAAGCTACAATATTAGGTTTCTTATGGTCTGTAATTGTGGTTGCATGGCTGTATTTGACTGCAATTCTCTACGATATCAAAAATATTGACCCGAACCTGACCATAATTTAAAACATTGAGAGAATAGACCATTAAAACCCAAGTTGGAAACAAATAATTCCTTATGATCACACCACTTGATTTAGGTTTCTGCTTTTAACAAAAGAGGTTTGTTAACAACAAAAGTGAGTAAAAAAAAAGTTGTTCTAAGTTTTGAAGACAATTCTTACACGTTCTGTAGACATATTTTATTAGCTACGTAATAGTAAGACTCATACTGTAATGATCTAATTAATTATGTTCTGTAGTCTCTAAATTAAAGTATTGGATGCCTAACATGTTACAAGTGAAGTGAAAATTTAACAAAACACCTTACAACAAAAATGATCATTCATGTTTTTCTTTTTACCTTACTAAGTTATTTTTGGTCTGCCAGTGAGAAACATATAGTTTAGCAGGCATAAAAATGTTTTTTTTTTAATATGATAAGAATAATTACCTCTTGGACAAGATCATCCCAAGCATCTTGAAAGTGGGTCCCAAATAGGAGACCAGCCCCACCGTGGTCTGTAGGGTCCACTGAAGTTCTACCCAAACAAACCAAGAACATGGACCCTCCACTTTTCATTTCCACTGACCTTGAGCTAAGAAAGCTTGCCAAGTCTTCTTGGAATTGTTTTTTGTAGGCATTTATTGTCTTTTCACTAGCTCCATGGATAAACACCCTGCCTTTGTTGTATGCACTTGACCTTTTGTCTAAGACAGATTCTGGTACCTGTGATGGGATGAGACCCACATCAAAAAAAAAAATACTTTAATGCACTTTGTTCATATATATATATATATATATATATATATATATATATATTGACACACATCAACATGTGGTGGGATTTGTTAGGTAATTCGAGACCCACCTATAAGCAGGTTAACCTAGAGAGTACCCCACCTACTATGCATGCAAAATTATATATTGTCCAACTACGTGTCACTATGCCCCTGAAATAAGGTCCTTTTTTATCAAATGGGTGGATTTGTTGCAAAACTTTTGACCCTAAGTTAGTTAGGACTATGCTAGAAAGTTGAAACTAATTCATCATACATGTAGATGTTTTATCATAGTATTCTCGGGTACTGGCAAATATTTCATTTTTATTTTGTCGTGAACATTACTGCATAGAGACTACATAGATTCTTTGATATGGGTGGGGTAGGGGTGCAAATTCATGAGATGAGACCATATTAATGTCATAAAAAGGAGAAAATGCTTAAAAAGTTTTAGCAAACTAACATAGTCCTAATTATTCACCAAAACTTTTCAAAAAATGTCAAAAGCTGCATAAAAGAGAGAAAGTAATAGAATGATTTGAATGGGTAAGAGTAAGACAATCTTTTAGACTCAATTTGCCCAACTAAACTAAAACAGAAAAACACAAGAAAGCTCTTGTTTAAAATATTATAGTTCCATTATTGTTATCTTAAATTTTAGTTGGTTGGGTTTAAAAATATGCTCACAATATTTTTTTTTTGATAAGCATGCTCACAAATATTATAATTATGTGCTCAAGCATAATTATCTAATTTTTTTTTACGAGACATAATCATCTAATTTTAAATCTATTAGTTTTGTGTCATACATACTACCTTTTTTTATTATAAAATTATATAAAAAAAACATGAGTTCGGCACAACTACTTTTTCCTAAATAATGAATTTTCAAATAAAAATACATAAAAAAAGAAAAAAAAAACAGAGAGATGATGATATACTAACCTGAGATAACCAATGCAAACAAAATGCTGAGTGAAAAACATCAATAGTCCTAGCAGGAAAAAGCCTCCGGTAGAAAGATCCGGGTACACCGGCGGCAAAGTAAGAGCGGTGGTTGGTAGCAAGACACTCTTCCATGCTAACTCCATAGTTAACAAATGGAGGAAGTTGTTGAAAAAGGTTATTGAAGTCATTACTTGGAAGGTCAGAGAAGAAAGCAGAAAATTCAGGTGGGTTAATTCCTAAAGCTTCATAGCGTTTTATGATATGCTTGATGATCACATCCACCACATTAATTGAGTTGCTTCCACTTGAACACCCTAAGTCAACCACCACAAATGGAATTTCATTGTCTTTAAGCTCAACTTCATCTAGTGCTTCTTTTAGAAGGTGTAGCATTGAATTGGCATGCATTGCCTACACAAGATAAATATATATATAAATCATATGTATATGCACATATATGAGAAATATATAAGATTGGTTATTTTCATGCATGTTAGTTCTAGCAATATTATTTGGTGCACGCGTTCTCACAACCCTACAAACCTTCGCAGAATGTGGGTAGAGTTTGTACACGATGAGCTGGAGTTTAATTTATTAATGAACTTTTTCTACTTATCGAAAAAAATATTATTGTGTTAAAATTTAATGTCATGTTGTTACATGAAATTTGTGTCTTTGTAGATATTAATGAAGTAGAATGCTATTAAATTAAAGTTTGAAAAAATTTACAAAAAGATGGGCACAAAAATTTGGAGATCCATTCTCATGTACGTTGAGTTAGAAAGAGAAAATAATGAAAGAATTAATGAAGCAAAAGGGTACCTGTGCTTGGGAATTGTTGGCATAGCTAGCTTCTCCTTTGCCACCTTTCATGCTAAGCATTCTCTCAAGTTCCATATTAGACACTACAACATTGTCACCCATGGGAGCAAAATATATATAACTCAATTACTCAAGTAATATGAATGAACTAAGAAGACTCAATGGAGGAAGAAAGTCTGTGTGCCTATAAATATATATATAAATGGTTGTGGTGTTTTTTAGGTAATATACTTGGGGACAATAGGGACAACTCGGGTGATAATATTTAGTTAATTTAAGAAATGTGAATATTTAATTTTAACCGTAAGATTAAAATTAACTTTTAAAATTACGTAATTAATTACAAAATCTCTGGTGATCTTTATTTTAAAAAATTAATGGTACAAAATTTTGTGATTAATGACGTAACGAAACTGTTAATTTTAATCTAACGGTTAAATGAATTATTCTTTTTTTTAGATAGACAATTGTTAGTAGGGTGGGGGAAATGTTAGTTTCCGGGACTTGAACCCGGGACCTCTGGTGCACTCCTTCATGTCCCTTAGCTCGCCAACTGAACTACCTTCCTGGGACAAATGAATTATTCTTATTTCTCACAATAATCAAGTGTTATTACCTAAATTGTGTTAATTATGTTTGCTAATATTTCTATAGGTCCTTCCCTTGATCTTCATGATCACAAAAGACAAGGAAGTAGCAAGAAGCAAAAGCAGCAATTATTATGTATTAACATTAATACAAAAAGGAAAAACCAAAGTATAATCACTAGTGCAGAAAAGGGATTTAAAGTCACGCAAATTGGCTTTTTAAAGTCACGCGCCCGCGTGACTTCTATTAAGGCGACTTCAGATGTCGGAGATTTAAAGTCGCGCAGAGTGCGACTTCATAAGTTTGTTTCTAAGTCGGACTTTTAACCGCTCGACTTTAATTCCTCGTGTTCTCTCTAGACCACCCTCGTGGATAGCTTTTAAAGTCACGCGCTGCACTTTAAAGATGTTTTTAAGTCAAGGCGTTTTAAATGCTTGACTTTAAAAGTTATGTTTTTAAGTCAGGCGTTTTAAATGCTTGACTTTAAAAGTTATGTTTTTAAGACATACATTTTAAATGCTTGACTTCAAAAGTGTTTATTTAAGTTTTAATTCTTTTTAGCTTTTGGGTGATCCTCGTGCATATACTAATTTGGCCCTCATCAAATTCATTAAATCTAACAATACATATTCTATATAAAATAAATGTATTATATTTTGCTTAAAAATATCATTAGCAAACTAAAAATATCACAAACATACAAATTCAAATAACACTACTTTTTGTTCCAAACCATAAATGGAACCAATTAACCATAACAAAAACAAAGATAAATATGAGAACGCTTTGCACCTTACTACATGGGTGGCATTTAGCTTATTTTTTCACAATACTCAAATCCATTTGCGACCAACAATCAAGAAGGATCAATCTATTGAACAAGAAATAAATAGCAACAGAAATCATTGCAAAAGACACTTCGCTTTTACAATAAAACGATCCAATGCCAATCCAATAATATAATCGAACCACACTAATAAGAAACCAAAATTCGATGAAAAGTGAAAAAATTGTACAACACATACATCTCATTGAAATCCTCAAATTCCAAAACCAAACATAGTCCTTATCCTTCCAAAAATATGATCCCTCCATCCCCTCTCAGATTCTCCACCACAACGCATTCCCAAATCTGCATTTTCAAATTCAATTTCAATCATTCACCTCAATAGCTATGTGATCGAGGATCTTTGAATGATTACCGAACTTCATTTTTCGAGCTTTCATCATGAGTAGTAGAAGTTGGCTACACAGAGAAAAATTGAGATAAACTATTTGAATTATTTGAACTCCATAAGACTTAAGAGTGTAAAAGTAAAGAGAAAAAATGAATTAATAAATGAATGAATAAATAATAGAAGTCTGTGGTCAACAAAAACTTAGATAAACAGTAACAAGCTATTTGATTTAGTAAATTATCCAACTAAAGAACGTTAGAGAATGTTTGTAACACTTACCACCCCAATGTGCCATTCGTGACTACTAAATTCTTTAAACGTTGTTTGCATCCATTTCCCGCACAAAGTAGAGGGGAGATGTTGCCTATTAAGTATGAATTCTTGTCTATATGAGATGATCTATATATCTGACATTTGGGATGAAATAACTCATACACTTCTCGGATGTGTGGCACTTACTTGAACATTATGTACTTTTTAAAGACAGCATCATGCATTGCTTGAATATCTTCATTTTCTATAATGCTCAATTGTTCTTGCAACACGAGTAGATTTTGAGATATGTGGTGGAATATTATATAGAACGAAATAAAATAATTGAGTAGAAGAAGCACTGTGCATTTGTTTAGATATGAAACAGCATCAGAGAACAATGCATGGTTACTATCACAAATATAATGATTTTAAAAATTGAGCTGCATATTATAATGACCAGCTAAGATACTTACAGTGAAGTAAGGCACGGAAGCCTTGTAACCAACTAGTGTCAAGTAAAAGACACATGCAAGTGCAAAGCATGAGAACGACGTTCATTTAAAGAAAGACGCTCACACATGATGCAAAAGAGCCATGAGAAATTAGCAAAATGAGACAAAAGCGGTATGTCCAAAGAGCACCTGTTACATATACACCAAATGACATCCACAAAGAGCATGTTTGAAAATTGAAGCATGAATACTGCAAGAAGTCGACCACAAATACAATTATACAAACTTCACACCACTAAGATGTTCGCCAAGTGTAAAATAATCTTTAAGTATGCCTCCAAATTAGGAAGTTGTGGAAGACTTTCCAATGTTGTGATTTGATTTCCAGCAAGATAGAGTTGCTTTGCATAAAAGATACTTATTAATATTAAATTCACAATCATCAAATTTTTGCAGCCATAAGACAAAAGCACACACACACACATGAAAAACAATATACCCGTAGTACTGCAATTATCAAGAGGCTCAAATCCGGGCCCTTAAAATCATTAAAACTCAAATCAAGAACTCTGCAGCTTCTTTCAATCGATTAGCAAGAAATTCATTTGAAATTATTCAAACATAATATCCGGATGGAAACTATATACAAAACCTTCACTCTTGTCAATATCTCTATGCCTTCCAAAGGTAGACAATAGATTGTCTCTTGAGATAAACAAACGCCCAAAAAAAAAATAATAGTTAAATTCTATGAAAATCCAATTATACGAACTAACTAGAGAGCATTAAAATACAACTTGAGATTCTTTCTTTACACTATGCAATGCTTGAAATAAATTAAGGCAAATCGATATTTTTATTTGAGAATCTTAAAGAACAAAACCTAAACAATTACGAAATAATAGCAATAAAACAAACATCACTCACTTGTCGTAATATTTCAGAGGGCCAATATACATAAGAGAAAATTAGCAATATACATTAGCAATATACATAAGAGAAATTTCATAGAAAATATCTAAACACATAATAATTCATGAACGAAAATTATTTAAACCCACAATCTCCAAAACCTAAAATCCCTAAAATAGAAAAGGGTAAGAAGTAAGAACCAAACCTTTGAAAACGAACAGATCTACAACATAAAAGCAAGCAAAAACAATCAATGACAATTAAGAAGAACAAGAACAGTAGATGCAGCAACAAATTTCAAAAATAGAAACCTCAACAATAGAAAGAAAAAATAACCAGAAATTGAGATGGAAGATTTCTGCAATGAAGAGAACGGAGAACGACGTGGAGGAGGATTCCTGCAATGAAGAGAACGGAGAACGGAGGAGGCAGCGATAGTGAGGCTAGGGTTTCATAACATTGTGAGGAAATGGAGAGAGTTGAGATTTGAGAAAGAGCTGAGAACGTGAGTAAGTGAGCGATGGCAAACGAGGAAAAATGAGAACGTGTGTTTTAATTGTGAAATACTTTTGAAGTCAAGCAATATTACGGTTTGTCTTAAAATGTTAAAATTTTCCACTTTTGAAGTCACGCATATTTCACGCTTGACTTAAAAACTATCGCGCCAAAAAAAGTTTTTGAGTTTATTACAAGTTTGCCACCGCGTCCTTATATCAAGACAGACATCTGAGCGCGTGACTTTAAATGTCTATTTCTTTTCCTTATTTTGCACTAGTGAATAAGAGAACAAAATTAACTCAAAACTTGGGTGGAAGTGGTTAATGCACTCCCTAGGGTTTGATCTCCGAATGAAACAAATTGGAGGAAATATTTACTTATCTCCTAATCAAACTCCAAATTATTCAGAGTTCCTTTCTCTTAACATCAGAGTGGGTCAAAGACCGCTCGAAAAAAATAAATAATAAGAAAACACAGAGGAATTGAAAGCATATAATATGGGCGTCACATGCAAGTAGGCCCAAGAATGGCGCCGAATTTTGATTTTTATTTAGCCACCAAACAACTTCCTGCCCTCATTTGAACAGAAAATAATAATATTTACATGTTCTCACCTTGATCATTGCAAATAAATGAACAAATAGCCTGTGAGTTGACTTGTGCATTGCACCACTTTTATAATCCACCAATTTAACATATAAACTCCAATCAATTTTAAATGATGATTTGTATATAATCAGGATTTTTTTTTTTACATATTTTGGGTAAGGGGTAAAATTTGGATTTTATGCAAGGAAATTTAAAATTTTAATTTGAAATATATACTTTTAAAATACATAATTTATACTATGATATGTTCTTTACTAGATTAGGTATTAGATCAAAATATACAATATAATAACCAAAATATACAAAATAGTTAATATTTTATTTGTCACTATTCAATATTTATATTTAAATAATATATATATATATATATATATATATATATATATATATATATATGTATATATATATATATATATATATATATATAAGTTTGTTTTGGTAAAAAAATGTATTAGATCACAAAGATTAGGTATTAGATCAAAATATACAATATAGTAACCAAAATATACAAAATAGATAATATTTTATTTGTCACTATTCAATATTTATATTTAAATAATATATATATATATATATATATATATATATATATATATAAGTTTGTTTTGGTAAATATATATATATAAATATATATATATATATATATATATATATATATATATATATATATATATATATATATATATATATATATATATATATATATATATATATATATATATATATATATATATATATATAGTGGGATCAACTTACTCAACTTATTATGATGATCATGCATACCAAAAACTATTGAAATTGAATATCCGTAGCTATAGAATCTTATAGTCTCTACTTTACTTGTATTTTTAAAATCATAATTAATATACGTTGAATTGAACTTATTTGATCAAGGTATCAAACTTTTTTATAATTTTATAGGAATTTACATATTTGATCTACTCAATTAGAACTATGAACTTAACGGTTGGGTCGACAAAATATAAAATGTGTGAAGAGATATTAAGTGGAGTAACTCTTATAAGAGTTACTCTTGGAGTAAGTTGATCCCCACTTATTTATATATATATATATATAAATTAAAAATTACTCAAATCTAATATAGGAACATCCGGGTAATCGTTTAAAAGAACATTGTATACACGTATTAGAGACTAATATTTTCGTCTTTAACTTCCACTATTATTTTAATATTTTTTTTGGAGAAATTATTTTAACATTCTTTTTAAAAATGTATCTTAAACTGAGTCGGTATTGGATTCTTTAATGCAACTCTACATCTATGTCTCTCTATTCGATTTTCTCGAATGTGACTTAGGGTACTAAGGAAAAGTTCAGTAACTATTACTAAAAAGGGTATTGGGGTAATTTACTAATAATGTTTTATATTTATATATATAAATATATTAGATATAATATAAATATATTAGATATAATATAAATATATATGTGATGGTTGCCAGTGGTGGTCGGCGGTGGAGCTCCGGCGGTCGTCACCGAGAGTCTCAAACGGTCGATCGCCTGGATCTCCGTGATCGATGGTCACTTACCACAAGTTGGAATCTATGGTAAGTGGGACTTAGGGCCACTTACCACAGATTCCAATTTGTGGAAAGTGGAAACCAAACAGTTTGAAAAATAGTAGTATTTTTTTCTATTTCTATTTCTCTCTTTAGAAATTAGATTGTGAAATTGTTGTTGATATAAGAATGGAGAAATGAAAGTGATGTATAAATAGAAGGTGAATTAGTGAGGAAGAGACAAAATGGTGAAAGAGATTTGGATGCTCTTGTTCCTTTTAGAGGAGCATAGTTCATGCACAATCAGTGAGAGAGAGAGACACAGAGAGAGAAGTGATTGTGGGGGTATATGAGTCATGATGAGCTTATGATTGTGAAAGAGATTTGGATGCTACTTTTCATAAATTGGAATATGTGGTAAGTGGGGCTTTGATGACCACTTACCACAAATTCCAATTTGTGGTAAGTAGCATCCAAATCTCTTTCACAATCATCCTATACTCTTGGAACTATATAAACTGAATATTAAGATGAAAATAAAGAGAGATAAATGCATAGTAAAATACCTAAATGCTTCATACCTTTGTGGTTAGGCATTGGATGCTACTAACCACAAATTGGAATCTGTGGTAAGTGGGTCTTAGTGGCCACTTACCACAGATCCCAATTTGTGGAAAGTGGAAACCAAACAGTTTGATTATGTTCTTGTTTAATTGCCTTGAAGGTGATTGGCCGCCGGAGTTCCGGTGACCGGCCGCCGGAGCTTCGCCGTCGGCCGCCAGAGCTCTGGCGCCGGCTCCCTCCGGCAACCACCACATATATATTAAATATTTGTATATATTTATATTATATATTTATATATAAATATAAATATAAATATAAATATAAAATATTATTAGTAAATTACCTCAATACCCTTATTCATTATCAACCATTAGATCAAATTAAATTAATAAAAAAAGAGATTCAATGATTAAAATTAGTTTAGTAAAAAAAATTAAAAAAAAATTTAGTATTCTAAGTCATAGCCGATTTTTTCAATCTCTTTATTTTCTACCAATGTTCTCTTACCTTTCACTTTTATTTTTATGATCAAGTAGTACAAAAATAGAGATTCAAGTACGAAAACTAAAGAGATAATAATGACAAAATGGGTAGTACCAAAATAAAGATTCAATTACAAAAACTAATGAGATCATGACAAAATGGATAATCTCTTTCCATTTGCAAAAAGTAAATGTGGAAGAAGAGAAATGGTAATTATAAAAATAAAAAGATGGGAGAATTAAGAGATACATACAGAGGATTGTGAAACATGTAAGGAGGATTCAAGTTTTGATAGAGTATGGATCTTTTGCTGCCACTATATATGGTGCAACGGGTCGTAGAAGATCACGAGAATAGAGAATTCTCTATATATTTTATTGTTTTTTCTCCTTAATTACCTCACCGAACATCTTTCATTTGTTTACGTTTTGTTTATTGTTTCTTTGTTTTTTATTTGTTGATAAAACTAAATTCCTTTGTGGGTTCTCTTCTGCCATGTTTCCTTCCCACCGATTCTCATCTCTTCTTATTTTTCTCTTTCTCTTTTCTTTTAATTCTTTTATTCTTTTTCTTTTCACATTATTATTTTAATTCTTTTCATTTCAAATTCTTTTTCCTTCACAAAATTATTTTATCATTTTAATATTAAATTATCTTCTACTTCTCACTTGCATGGTATATGGCGTATTTTAATGTCCAAATTCTTTCTCTTTTTAATTTTTTTCTCCAATATAATGTATGTCATTTTTTATTTATTTATTTTTACTTTTTTAATGTCCTTTTTTATTTTCTTCATATGGTGGTATAATTTTTTGTCTTTAAGCATTTTTTATGAAAAGATATTATACGAAGTCAATATAATTTCATTGTCATTAGCAATAGGAAACCTAATCTGTTGTAGGTACAATCATTTTTATATTTTTATTTATAAAAAACGGTTCTAGATCCAACTTTGGCTAGAGAAAATGGGTCTGGGTGCCCAATTGTAAGCAAGCCCAGTTGCACACTATATATACCGCTCTACACTCTAAAATAGGGTAAGCTTTTTTCACTCCTCTCATATGCCCCATCTTTATTATGGACTGACTTGAGCGCCAGAGTGCCTGCAGGTGGCGGCCTCTCCACGCTTCACATCAAAGCTGATATCAACTCGGATCTCGGATTTCCGTCTCAGCATCACCATTGTGAGGTACAATTCTCTCTCAGTGTGTTCTATTCTCATTTGTTTAATTTTGAATCCCGACGAGAAAACATAACATAATGCCAAAATAATTATTTTTACATTTTATATTTATAAATTTATATTTTGATTTTGAGTTAAATAGAGAAACATTACATATTTGTATAATTTCATTAACTTTGATTATCGACCGGGAAACATTACACGTTACTAGAATGATAAATTTTTATATTTTTTTATTTATAGTGTCTTTAGTTTATTATGAATGAGTATTGTTTTGGAGTAAATACTAAGGTTCTAAATACACCCCCCTTTTAAAGAAAGTTTATTGGGCTTCCAGATCCATCAATCAATAGCTAAGATCTAATCCCTGAATCAGACAGTTCAGATCTGTTAACTCAAGCACATTTTTTCCTATAAATATAGCACTTATTGCTAATAATAAGGTACACATTTATTATCACTTTATACCTGCATTAACTCTCCACTGTCCGACTTTAGTTTTAGAGTGGCTTCGCAGGTACACCTCACCTCGTCTCGGAACTCAACATCGGACTTCAACATTGTTGAACAACATCGGACTCTACCTACTATCTAGGATCGGATAACCCTTAGATACGGTACAAAACATTGGCGACCACAGTGGGAGAAACTTGAATTTAATTCCTATCACCTTCTTTCTGATCACCCTACAGTTGAGGCCGAGACAACGCATGGCAAGTGTCATTGAATCAGTCGAACCCCGACCAGTTCAACCTCGACCCCGTCTAAGGGATACTCCCGAGGGAGTAGTAGTTGTTGCACCCCGAAAAATCCGGTTTGGGTTTCTCAGTGTACAACGTGTTTTTGAAGCCGCCACCAATATTTTAATTTTAAGACCAAAACATTGAAAAAATGTCTTTTGAACAAGGCGGGTGGTCTTTTGAAAACTAGAGATATAGGTTCGAGGGTCGATTACGTGTGAGGAAGGTACTAGCACCGCACACGTCCTTTCTACCGAAAGGGAACCTCTAACTAAGTGTGTGGTTTTAACGTTTGATTTGAAAAATACCTAGATTTGCCTATTTATTTATTGTTTGAAGATGAATAGGAAAATTTAATGAAAATTTTTATTTTTGGCGCTTGACGAGAGTTGGCCTCTCGCTCCTACGTATCTCCTGGTGCGATGGAGAATTCAAAGCTACGTAGTTCTTGGTGGTCATGAAAAGGTTTTGTTTTTATCTTTTTAGTGAGTTTTGAAATAGGGCGAGTATTCAAATGAATGATTAAACTAACAAAGGTTATGGGTAATCACCGCTAAGTACTCTTGAAAAATGGGAGTCACCACCGCTAGTCGATCGAACAAAGGTTACGATTGACCGTTAGTAGCGACTCGTTTTTTATTTGATCTTTTGAAAATGGTTTTCGAAAGAGATTAATTGGCATGAATGATCAAACTAACCAAAGTTATGGGTGACCATCGCTTATTGTTCTTTGGAAAAGACATTGCCACCAATGGCTAGACGAACAAATGTTCTGATTAGCCACTAGCAACAATGGGTTTAAAAATGATTCTTTTTTGTTATGAAAAATGCTAATGTTTATGGTTGAGAAGATGATTTTTATTTGTTGCGCTTGACGAGAACGTGGCTCGCTCCTACGTATCCCAAATGGGAATCAAAGCGACGTAGTTCTAATTTGAAGATGAAAATGTTTTTGAAAGGGTTTTGGAAAGGGGAAGAGCTTTCATAATGACCAAGCAAGCAAAGGTTTTGAGTGATCATTACTAATAACTCTTGATAGCGTTCATGACAATCAAACATGCCAAGGCTTTGGGTGATAGTCACTAATAACTTGCATTAATTTGGAAAGAGTTTGAAAGATTAAAGAGAGAGGGTGAGATAGCGAAATTTGGGAGTGCTAACAATAGTTTTTTTTATATATAAAAACTGGAGGGGTGTAACCAAAAACGTGGGGGGTGTTATTAGCAATCAGATATAAAAAAAAACTTAAAAAAGAAAGCCCATATACTCACAGGCTTAAACCACACACACTGAAACAAAAACAAAAACCTAAATCTATACTCTCCTCATGCGCCGTTCCATGCCTCTTTTGATAAGAAAAATTGCAGAGAGAAAGAAAGACGGAGGACGCGAAAGGGAGAGGGAAGAAGGTAGGTCGCAAACCAGAAAGGGAGAAAGTAATCGGGGAGACGGAGAGAGACGGAGGACGCGAAAAGGAAAAGAGGAAGGTCGTTATCTACAGACACTGATATGAAAAAGTACTTGACCATATTTGCAGGCTCGCTTATTTTTTCTTCTATTATGATGCCCCATGATGACCGAAGTTTATGTCCACGAAGTTACCTAAGTGGATTTTTAGCATCACATGACCAACTTGTGTTTTCTCTCTCTGAAGCTTTGTTTAGTAAAGACGTATGTTAGTGCAAGTATAGATGAATGAGTCAGTTAACTTGGGGTTATAAAGGCCTATGGTGAGGACATGAAGGGGTGAATGACTGACTGGTCTTTGTCAAGGTCATGAAAGGTAGGTTTTTCCAAGCCAAGAAATGTGGGATTACCCCAATTTAGATTTGATGACGGTGAGTGAATAACCTGCCCCTGTCTAGTGGTCACAAGCTAGGGGTGTAGAAGATGATGAATTGGGAATGCATTGGCTTTGGAATGAAAGGTGTAACACCCCTTTTCTACCCCATAATTTATACGTCATTTATCAGAGTAATTCTCTTTTGCAAATATTAATTTAACCGATAGAAAAGAAATGCCACATCGTCATTAACAAAACTCATCAATTGCACTCATCAAGTTTGTGCAACAAACATCCGTCATGAAAATTAAACTCCAAAACTTACGTCACAGCGGAATAAAACAATAACTCACTAATACCACTCAAACACGTCTCACATCATTGGTATAATCATTAAACAAATTAATTAATTAATTAACAAAATCCAACCACGCCCCCTAGGTGCCACAGTATCAGAGAGCGACTCGACAGACATCCCAACAGCTAATAAAGAAGGCAGCAGGACCTTCACTCGCGGTTACCTGCAGCGTTCCTACAATAGAGCAACATTCCAAGCAGAAGGGGTTAGAATTTCAACAAAACATAATTAAGCACATAATAGAGTAACTTGAACAAAACAGTCATACAACACCATCATCACTACCAACATCATCGTCACTGAACACTAACTCAAATTACAGTTTGTCACCCCAAGTCATAGTCATGATTGTGCATGGAAATGCAACCCACGCCTGGGTATATGCATGATGATACCATTCTCGTCATAAATAAGCCACTATGGGCGCATCGTCACTGTTTTACGTCAATAGGAGGCCGAAGCCTATTCGTCATAATATGCACATGCTATGAGACACTATGGACACATGTGCACACACTAAATCACTCACCATGGAGTCCTCATCATCGTCGTCATAAAGCACTCATGGAGTGTACTCTTCATAACCATCACAATTTTATCACAACGTCATCATAAACATCACATTTAAAGTTTGAGTAACAACACATTTAAATTCTGAGTAACAACACATTTAAAATCTAAAAAAAAACATCACCTTGTCATGCTTAGGAAACATCACATTTAAATTGAGAAACAACACATTTTCAAGTGGAAAACATCACATTTAAAATTTGAGTGATAACACATTTATTAAAAAAAATACAGCAGCCCTTGCATCAATTTAAAACAGCAAACAACAACCTATTTTATGAAAAACAGCAGCTCTTTTATTTTATAAACAGCAAACAGCAACATTAATTTGTGAAAAACAACAACAAATTTATAAAGAAAAATACAGCAGCCCATATATCAAATAAAACAGCAAACAGCAACCTATTTTATGAAAAACAGCAGCCCCTTTTATTTTATAAACTGCAATATATGTTTAGGAAAACAGCAACAATTTAATAACAAAAACAGCAACTTATATTCTTAAAAAACAGCAGCCATTTATTAACAAAACAACAATATATATTCACGAAACAGCAACAATTTACATAGAAAACAGCAGTATTTTTATTTTACAAACAGCAGCCATTTATTTTAACAAACAGCAAACAACACATAATTTATAAAAGAAAAACAGCAGCTCATATATCAATTACAATCCGCAATATATATTCATGAAACAGCACCAATTTAATACAAAAACAGCAACTTATATTCTTGAAAAACAGCAACCATTTATTAACAAAACAACAATATATATTCACGAAACAGCAACAATTTACATAGAAAACAGCAGTATTTTTATTTTACAAACAGCAGCCATTTATTTTAACAAACAGCAAACAACACATAATTTATAAAAGAAAAACAGCAGCTCATATATCAATTACAATCCGCAAACAACACATGGTTTATAAAAGAAAACAACAACTCATACATCACCATATCCATGAAATCGATTCTAACCCCATCAACTCACCCAATTCGAAATTCAACTCATCATCTCATATAGTTAATCACGTGATAACATCAACAATTCATCAAACAAAATCAAGAACCCCACAAAACCCATCACATACTCAATTATATTAAATCGAAACGCTCACCCTTACCTCTTAAACGTAGGCTCCGTAGAAGACGATTGGAAGCACCAACGAGTAACTACAGCAACACAACGAGCAAAGCCTTGAACTTTCTCCTTCCAATTCGCGAAAACCCTCTCCTTTTCTCCTCTCTCTGCGCGCGCGCCTCTTCCCCTTCTTTCTTCTCTCTCTCAATTTCGATTTCTCTCGAATGAGTGAGAGTGAGGGTTTCGCATAACCCTCGGGGTTTAAGTGTGGGCCTTTCACGCATTGGGCTCACAACTACACCCCCTACTACTACTCGATCCCACTCCTACACAAACATGATATTTCCTCTTAATTTAATTAATTCACGCTTCAACTAAAATTAATAACTCAACTAATCAAATTAATTAAACTAATTAAATTTTTTTTTCGGGGTGTTACAACTCTCCCCCACTTAGAATTTTTCGTCCTCGAAAACATACCTAATTCAAACAGTTCCGGATACGACTCTCGCATACTATCCTCCAGCTCCCATGTCAGGCTTTCACCAGCTGCTCCAACCCAAACAACCTTCACCAGATTGATCTCCTTACCTCGTAAGGTCTTCACCTCACAATCCTCAATTCGTACAGGCATAGTCTCCACAGTGAGATTATCCCGCACCTCCACATCATCTACTTGAATCACATGAGATGGATCCGCAATATACTTCCGAAGTTGCGACACGTGAAACACGTCGTCCAAGTTCGAAAGATTAGGTGGAAATGCCACCCGATATGCAATACTTCCAACTCTTTCTGTAATCTGATACGGCCCAATGAAACGAGGAGTCAACTTCTTCGATTTCAGCGCACGCCCAACGCCAGTCATAGGTGTGACCCTCAGGAACACGTGCTCGCCCGCTTCAAATTCTAAGTCTTTCCTGCTCTTATCATGGTAGTGTTTGCTGGTGTTTTTAGCAAACAATCACTAGTTTTCAATATTGAGACTGTGAGATCAAACTAGAAAATCTCTTTGACAATTGCCTTTAAGTTTTGTGTTTTGACGTGCGTAAGAACGGTAAAAAGTAGAAAGAAACAGATTGAAAACAAAATAAAAGCAGGAAATGCAACAAAGGTAAAAAGAAAGTAAATATTGCATTAATTGAAAGAAGACATGGTTCACCAACACGTACAAGGTATCTGTTTCACTCGTATTTCGCTTTAGTTTGGAAGTTGAGTTTCTCAGAGTTCTTGTGAAATGTGGTGACCACGATTTCCTATTACAAAAGAGTATTTATTTATACTCTTTGAAACAATCGTGGGAAAAAAGAATAACTGCCTCCTAAAAATAGGGAAGTAATCGCTTGCACTAATCTTGCTCTGCACGTTTCGACCAACTCATTGTCAACCGCTTGGCGAAGTGTTGAACTCTACTCTGTCGAAGGGTTGAGTCTTCTCTCGTCGAAGGTTTTTTGCCTTGCTTGCCTCATAGCTTTGAGAGCCAAGCTTGTCGAAGCTCACTTGCATTTCTTGCACTTGCATACCTTTTCTGTCGAATTGATGGAGCATTGACTTGAATATTGACCTGTGGTCCCCACAACATCATTAAATGTGAAGTCAACCCTATTTAAAGCTTCATTTAATGTGCTGTCGAAATTTTGAGGTAACAGATTGCCCCCCAAAAAATGCTTTTTCGACGAAATAAGGAATGGAGGCAAGAAAGGGAATTTTTTGAATACTGTGCAATGGTCACTTCTACCGCCCTTTGCACTTCAACAGTAGTCGAAACGATAGCCATCATGACTTGCACAGATAAAGTAAACCGTTTCATTGGCACACGTAATATAGTAGGTGGGCCATCACGTCCTCAAAGGTCACAAACGTGTGGGCGGTGGTGAACGTGCCCAATAATCAAGGCCCTCCAAACATATATAAGCGGCTAAAACCCTTTCATATCCCTTTTTACTCAGTTGAAACCTTGCGAACAGTCTCTTTGCATTCCTCATCTCTGTACTTTGCAAAAATCCCAAATTCACAAAAGTTTCAAACTTTCGCTCTCTTTTTCCAATCCAAACCCAAATTCTAGCCTGCATTCACTCTTCCTCACCTATGGCTTCATCATCTGCCGCTGTGATGCAACCTGAGAGTTCAAAGAAACACGACGAACCCAGCAAAATCCAAACCCTTGATGGCTTCGTCGATGAACCTGACATCAACGACAAACAATCCACCCAATGGCAAACTCAGTGCGATTCCTTCTCGAGATTTACACCCATGCTTATTTGGGTCCTCTCGCTGATATTTTCTGGAAAGCGATGAAGTTTCGAGATTTTCCTAGCCACGTTCGCCTTCAACCTAGAATCTTCGCTAAAACCCCTTTTCACTTAGAATTTCTGACCAATTCTTCTAGGGTTTTTAGGTCTGCTCCTAGGCTCGACCAACAAATCTATATAGATTGGCTTGACAAAGTAGAAGCTAAGAAAGCCAAAATCTGGAAAAAACAGGGTATCTTCGACCTTATCCAACTGTCTAGGTGTGGGCCCAAATATGATAGCACCCTAATTTTGGCTGCTATGCAGTTCTGGGATTGTGCTACTCATAGCCTCCATCTGAAATGTGGCATGCTATCCCCCACTTTACTAGATGTTGCTGCCATTACAGGTCTAAAACCCCTAGGTAAGACCTTTGACCCTACACTCCCTAAGTACGAGTACAAATTCACCTTCAACAATGCTACCTTTGCCCCTTACATTGGTGAACACCATAGACTTGACACTGAGGAAGTGTCCGCTATAGAGCATGTAGCTTTCTTAACCCTCTGGTTATCTCTTTTTGTTTTCTGTACACGTTCCCTTCAGGTTTCCAAATCTTATATCCCATTGGCAATCCAACTCCATGAACAAGAGGATATCAACCTTGCCAAGCTGATTCTAGGCTCTCTCCACCAACAACTTGACAATGCTGTTGTGGAGTTGAAAGAGGACGAACCTACAACCAAGTTTTTGGCTTCTGGCCCCTTATGGTTGTTGCAACTGTGGTTGCTAGCCACTTTTGAATTTCGACTTAGCTTGTATATTCCAAAATCAGTTCGACCATCTCTGGAAACGAGGAGAACTGAAGGAATTCGACTAGCACAGTTGAAGCCCAAGCAAACAGGCCTTACTGCCGAAGAATCTTTCTTAGAGTACTTCGAAGTCTTTTTGAAATGCACTACCTTCACAGACTCTATGGCCCCATTCGTCAAAAGGCCTTATGGTCCCACATGGTTTAAACAACCATTTCCTTCCACTTCTGTCGAACAAACTGAGGAGATCCACCAAATTTGGCAATCTTACCTCTCTCCTTCCATCCTCTCCACCAGACTCACCACTAGCAAAACTAAAAATAGCTTGGGACTCACTAGGTATTTCCCAAGTTATTTTGCCAGGCAGTTTGGGCTTTGTCAAATCGACTGCGCGCAATGTGTTTTCACAAAGCGAGAATTTGTAAGTCCGTAAAGCAGAGATGGCTTACAAGCGGGCTTTCAAGAAATTTCATTACAAAGCCTTGAATTTTGAACCTCTCGCCAACCCAAGGTTTTCATGCACCGAGAAGTTTCACGAATGGTGTCTTCGTTACTATATTAATCTTTCTTTGGAGAAACCATTGACACTTTTCCTAAGAACATTGTGAAGAAGTTAGTAAGGTCGCTTTCCTTCAAACAACAAAGGTACATATTTTTTTCGACACTTAAAATTTTTCTAAGTCTTAAACACTTCATTTTAATTTCACTCCTGTCTACTTATCAATGTTTTCGACATTAGAAAACTCCTGCACTGAAGTTGAAGATCAAAGTAAACAAGACCACCACAACAAAACCTTCTCCCCAAGTCACGAAGAAAGTGGCGCATGAAGTCCTACCCTGCACATCACCCCAAAGAAGGTATGGCATTTTCCACTTATCTTAAGTTGTTTTTCGACTATGGCTTTTATTCATGTCGAATGTTTCTTCCAGAAAAACAACCAAAGCAACCAAACCCCTTGAAGCCCCAAGGCCAAAGAGAGAGCGGTTATTCCTCCGGTTTTGAGAGGTCATATACACCTTGTTACATGTCGAAATTTCTCTTGATTTATCACTCACTTTCTCGTGGTATTACTTGTACTATAACTTGAATTCTTTTTGCAGGACACTGAAAGTGATGACAACATTCCTCTCAATCGACGGTCAAGTAAAAGGACCTTACCTGAATCTCAAAGGGCAACTCAAGGCATTACTATCAACGAAACTTCTGAATCACCTTCTTCTCCTCCAATCAAGAGGCTTAAGGTACATGAGGTAAATTCCTTTCGACGTCATTTCAACCTCTCCGATCTCACATTTCGGTCTTAACTTAAGTGATATTACTTCTCGTAAAACAGTGGTGGGACTACTCGTTGATAATCCTGCTGTCGAGTCTTTGGCTGAGGTTGCCGAACGAGAATTGTCGGCCCCAATGCCTCCTTTTCCTTCGTCACCTTTTGGTGTAGTTGCTGAAGAGGTTTTTCAAGCACTTGCTGATCCTGCAATCCCTGTTTTCGAGGAGCTTGTTCCAAATGCAGATAACGTCAAACCAGAGGCTTTTGTCGAAGAGAATGCTCAAGCTCCAGAACCCAACGTTCCAGAAATTGAAAGACACGAAGTAGTGGCTACCTCTGTTGAAATCCCTGAAGCGAATATGGTCAATCAAGAGCAAGAGGAGCCTAGAAGGGAGGAGCCTGCAAATCAAGGCACTTCTGCCAAAGAGTCATCTAACAGTGCTGTTAGTGGCCAAGAATTGGATGAGCTGAAGAAGACAGATCCTTTGGCGGCTTTGAAGATCATGCTGAGCCTTAAAAGCTCGTCAAAGTCGTTTGATTTGCACTCTTCTTGAACACCTCTCGCCCATCAATCAGAGACAATCGAAAGCCTACTTCACAATCGAAAGCTAGAGTCTTAGAGGGGATCTCGTAGCAAATATTGAAAATGACCCCTCTGTGTATCTTGAGGTAAAATCCCTCATTCACAAGATCACTAAGTTGGACCCTCCTCAAAACCTCCTTACCTTCTTCATGGAATTTGGCCCTCTCTTCGAGCAACTCTCTCTCCTGATCAACCAACGGTCGAATATCTTCAAGCAAAAGGCTCAAGAAAATCAACTCTGCGAAGTGGAACTTAACTCTCTCAAAGCTGATCAAGATGATATAGAAGCTCTCGAAACCCAAGCAGCCAATGATGAAAAAGCAATTGCTGAATGGGATGCAGAGATCACTCGTATTGGCGAAGAGATCAAAACACTGCAAATGAAGATTCTGGAGTCTTAGCAATCTCCTGAATCTTCTTTCTATTTCTGGATCTAAACTATATTCTGGAGTTCTGTTTCTGGTTCTGTACATATACTAAGTACCATGTGTAAAGTCACTAAGTAACAAAATAATTTTGGATTTTGTTTGATGATCACAACTAAGTTAGAAAGAAAGCAAAGTAAAAAATGTTGATAGTGTAAAAGAGAAAAGCTAGTTGGAATGTCTTCATCAAGTAATTTACTTATAAGTGTATGATGCAAGATGTGATGCAATTTGCCTTGAAATCTTTGTTGCATTAGCTATGTGCCTTTTTCGGTCACTTTCTTGAGAGTATCATTACCACTCTTATGATCCTTGTTCTATGCAATAAAGAAAGGGGTGTTAGTGCCAATCTTGCCTCCTAACAATTATCCAATTTGCTTAAATAAATTCACTCTTGTATTTTAAGTACCCACAATTATCCTATGGACTATACTATCCTATCTCTAGGACTTAGCATGGTTTTCACAAAGTTTTCTTTATGTAAAACACTCACCCATATTAGTTCTTGAGTTCTTAATTGTAAGCCATTTCTGATCATTTACAATTCTTACTTATTCTAAGTGATCAAGTTCAAAATAAGTAATGAAAATATTATCAAGCAAGAACTAAAGTACAAACATACATACATGCAACATACTTACTTAAAAGCTCATTAAATGATTAGAACATTCCAACTAAGAAAGGTTTAGCTAGCAAGAGACATTGCAAGATATATATAAACTGAATAGACCATGTTTATATATATAGAAATCACAAAAGAGAAACAACAAGAGTAAAGTTACAAATGTTGAAAACCTTTGTATGAAATCTTTTAGCAATGCACTAGCATTACTCCTTAGCACTATACAAACACTATGAAAATGAGTTAAGGAGGAATTATGAATTCCTTCCTCTTCCTCTAAAAATATAAAAACTAACTATGTATATTGAAATTTTGATCTAACTTATGGATTGTGATATATTTCCAAATGAAGTCGTGAGGTCCTTTTATAGCTTTCAAGTGAGGTGCTTCCTTCCTTCATGTTGAAGTCATCTTGAGTGGATCATAGCTGTAGTTGCTTTCCAGAGTTTTATCCATGTTGAAATCTTTGACTAATGACATAGGGCGGTTCATTGATGTGTGAACATGTGTCCCTATGTTGGTGACTCTTCAAAGCTATGCCTATAGCTATGTGTGAATGGTAGGCGCCTACTATACAAGGTTGGATGGTATCAGAGAACCAAGCAGGAGGTCATCACTTGCAAGTGGATGCATATGAAACAGACTGCTTATTCACCGAGTAGTGCAGAGGATTTGATGCGGGATCGGTCAGCAGGAGCATTGATGCGATTAGCATTGAGATCAGATCAACAAAACATCAAACATACCACAATATATCCAAAATGGCCTAATAATAACTATAACCATTTAAATCACTCAAGTTATCATATATCACATAAAATACTATATAAACTCTTTATTATTACTTGAAAGAGAGCAAATACTAAGTTTAAACATATGAAATACTCTATATAAAATAGAGTTATCAGTTGCCCCGTATGGTTTTGTGTATATGAATATGACAAGGGATGAGGTGAGTGTAGGGCAGATTTCTCCAAATGAAGGGTGAAGGGATTGCCCCACTTGGTAATGGGATTTCAAAATGATTGTTTTAGTGAGGTTGTGAAAGGTGACAGAGTTAGGGCTATGGGTTTTTCGAGTTGGTCTGGTATGGATGTTTAGACTGGGTGTGGTGTGGGATGGACATTGGACACATTTTCCCAAGTTTAACTGGAACAAATGGTGAAAAGAATGCCCCACTTTAGGATCTAGGTGATGATTCTAACACAAAATTTTTGGTTATCCTTAAGATGACCCCCACAGATTATGATAGTATTGTATTTCAAAGCGATGAAAACTTCACTTGGTGATCACTAAACCTTGTCTTGATGTCAACAGAACTTGAATGAATCTTTAGGGTGCAAGTCCTTTGATTTTTCTCTTTATTTGAGTTTTTTTTAGATACATTTTTTTTTGAGCAAACATATTGTAAATAAATAAACTTATTTGTCTTAAGATTAAAACTTTGAGAAAACAAAAGCAATCGGTCATTGATCAGAATGGATTTTTGGAATTGTAATGTGGCTGATGGTTAATGGTTTAGGAAGGAAGGGATAATTGGGCTCGAAGAAGTGTTTGATGATTGATAGAACAAATGATATTTATTTGGTGATGTAACTTGGCTAACGGGTAATGATTTATGAAGGAAATGATTATTAGGCTCAAATGAGTGTTTTGAGGTTTTATTGAGACAGTAATTGATGTTAGAATGGACCTGTTTAGGATTGTCACTTGGCCAAGGGTTTGTGGAGGGTAGGATATTGAGGCCAAAGGAAGTATTTGAGAGTTGATTTCCGACAACGATCTCTTATGTGTTTAATGGTATGAAGTATCAACTTACAATTTCTACTACTTTTGCTTCTTTTTTTCAGAATTTTTCTTTTCAATCCTCTCTTTTTTTCACTTTTTTTTTTTTTGTGATTTTAATTTCTTTCTCTTTCTTTTGAGCTGAGTGAGCAGATAAGAGTGATACACTATCTTAATTTAGAATTGATCCATGTCTAGGTGATTGAAAGGTTTTTAGATTTTTGGCTTAAGGTGGGTAGCACAGGTTTTTTTCGAGGGTATGGGAAGATGGTCACACTTCATTTCAAATCATGATTGCTCGTTTTCTCAAAAATTAACTTAAGGACAATAATTTATTTACTTTTATATATTTGCTATTTTTTCTTTATTTCTTTTTTTTATGCCGTAATTTTTTCTTAGGCCGCTCTTACGAGTTTTCAACCTAACGGGCCTTTTTGAATTTTTTTTGTAAAGGACTTGCACCAAGGGAATACAACGTTGACAAGGTATTTTAGAGATCATAAATTTGCCCCAGTATGGAGGGCCTAAAGCGTTTTCATTAGTGAGAACAAACCAAAAAGTCGACTAGGTAGGGGAGTATGTACTTTAGGGTGGTCGGGGTGGGGTTAGACTTGGACGGGGGATGATGATAAGGTACGGACATTAACTGACTCAAACAAGAATAAAGACACATGTTACACACAAGTTACTATACAAATGCTTCGTAGAGAGTTAACATTAGTTAAAGCATGCAAGAAATTTTTGAGAGACCATTTCGGTCATTCACCATGGGATGCAACACTTTGTTAGAAAAAATGTGAACGAGCTGCTAATTTAAAAAATTAAGTGCCTTGAAACACCTTGAGCTTGCAACTAAGTAAGACTAAACTTTTCCAAAGAAGAGTAATTTATTTCACAAGAACGTCTCATCTCTCATCATAGTTCTTCTCTAAAATTTATACTGTTCTTTTTTTAATGCATGATGTAAGTATGCAATGAATGAATGTGCATGATATGCGAATGGATGTATGTGAAATGCGAATGTAATGATAATGTACGTGCATGAAATGATAATATATGATTTTATTTATCGCGCCGGGGAATTATAAGTTTTACGTTTGGAGAGCAAAGTACAAAGTTTGACTTTGACTTTAGCATGCATGGCTTCTCTCCAAAATAAAGCTTTTAATTCTCAGACGGTCATAAAAATACATGCGACACGGGATTTTTTATTGCAAATAAAAGGAAAAATGCATGAGGCATAAACTTCTAAAAGCTTGTGGAATATAACAATTTTTGTTTTTTTTTATTTTTTGATTTTTTTTATTGATAAAAGATTGTATGTATCAATATTTGTTTGAATGCAAGAGTATGAAGCTCCTTTGTGACCCTAGGAAGGTATCCTATGGAGTGGGTCTAAGGTTTCTTTTATAGTGAACCTCACAAGGATGGTTTTAAAGAATCCTACACATGGTCCCTAGAGCCAAGGACCCTAGTCAAGAATACTGACCCCAACAATAGGCAAGCTATTAGAAGGGATAGCATCCTTAAAAGGAATTAAACTCTAGGTGAGATTTTCATGACCACCCAACGAGACGTACGTCCCGCAGGCCATCACTACGCAATCTCATTCTAACTTAGGTTTGCACTCGAGTCCGGGTAGAGGACTTTTCTCACATGTGTGTGATGTGTAGAGGTGTAGTGTGTGTAGGAGCAGTTTAAAATAACCCAAAGCTGCAAACAAAACAAATATACATACAAAATATCATCTTCTATCCTAGGGTTTATATATCAAATAAATAATATAACATGCAAAAATAAATAAACAAGGGAAGGGTAAAAATTAAATTAATCCTACAACTAATTAGACTAGGTTTTGACTCTCTAAAAAGTTAAGTCCCCAGTGAAGTCGCCAGCTGTAGCGACCGAAAAATCTGAGGAAAAGATTCTTCGAAGGTTCAAAAGGAAGTCGCCACCAAATTTTAGTTTAAGGGGCAAATATTGGAAAATCCCTTTAGGTTTAGGACAAGGCAGGGTTAGAGTTCGGGAGTCGTTATGCGTGGGGAAGGTATTAGCACCCCACGACATCCATTGTCTAATTAATTAAGATTGATTAATAATTACCCTTTTATTTATAGAGAAAAAGACTTATTTAAATTTTTAATTTTTAGTGCTTGACAAGAGTTGACTCTTGCTCCTACGTACCTCCGGATGCAATGAAGGAATCAAAGCTACGTAGTTCTTCCTGAAAAAGGTTTGTTGATTGGTGTTTTTTAGTGTAGGGGTCCTAGGGCTCTTTGAACTGTACAGCTCACTGATCCTAGGACGCTGACTAACCCGATTGTACAACTGACATAGTCCCCTACATTTTGAAAATGTTTTTTTTTTTGTGTTTTTGAGAGAGATTGGTTTGATGTGAGGTGGATTGGTTTTAGAATAGGTATTCTAGGACTCTTGAACTGTATAGCCCACTCGTCCTAGAACGCTGACTAACCAGGTTGTACAACCGACTTAGTCGCCTATTTTTAGGAAAAATAATTTATTCATATTTTTATAAGTTTTTAGGATTACCGAACTGTACAGCTCATTGGTCCTAGGATGATGACTAACCCAGTTGTACAATCGACTTAGTCTTTTATTTGATTTTTGAAGAAATAAACTACTTTGTGCATAAAAAAAAGACAAAAACTGATAATTAATAAAGACTAGGCTAAAAAAATAAATAAACAAATAAATAGCTATATACATAAATAAATATGAATAGATACATACATAAACAAATAAATAAATAAATAGATTATATTATAAATAAATGATAAATAAATATGTACATAAAAATAAACAAAATAAATACAAAACTAACCTGGACTCGACGAGTGCCGAACCGAACCGAGCAATCTGACGAGGTCAATCGCGAACCGGACTCCTATCTGGTCCATTTTGACCCCAAGACCGTAAGAACAACTTTGAGAATCGGAAAGCCGACTCAAAACGTCCAAATGATCAAAGACGGGCTTTTAGTAAAATGGGACGCGAACACTTTGACCCAAAAGATCACTTAACCCGCCAATGATCTCCCCCTTAATCTTCACCTCTCAACCCCTTTTATAGCCAATTGCTAGGGAGCTCTTGTTTCTTGCGAGCGATGTGGGACTAAAACAAAGTAGAGAAAACAATTCCCCTTTAAAACACAATTCCCATTTTTCTCAAATCTGCCACCGCAAAATTGTGATTCCGGATTCGTTAACCGTTGGGTCGTCTTCCTTTTTTGACAGTAGGTTCGTGAGACATATATCTCTGCTTTCACCGTTCGGATCGTCGAAACGAGGTCTGAGGAGAGAGAAATTGCCTTTGCAATAGCTGCAGTTTATGGTCCGTTTTTCTCAAACCCCTCACCGTAAATGTGCGATTCCAGATTCGTTAACCATTGGATCATCTTCATTTTTCGACAGTAGGTTTGTGAGACATATATCTCCACTTTCACCGTTTGGATCGTCGAAAAGAGGTCTGAGGAGAGAGAAATTGCCTCCGCAATAGAGCTGCAGATTTGGGTATTTCATCTTCTTGTTCTTATTTTGTAAGCTCTTGTGTTTTGCTTCACTTGCTTTTTCAATTACTCAAAGAGGGTCAAAAGGAAATAACATGTGGGATGATTGACCAAGAATCAAATCATGCATCTTTATTTCAACTTTATATTAATTGTGGTTGATATGCACAAGCTACTTATATTTTACTTGAGTACATAGAAACGTTTGTTGCACATACACTACTTAATAAAAAAAATAAAAAATATATATATTACAATGATATAAGAACTCGGAAAAAATTGGGGTATAACAATCGTGTCATAGTTTGGACAAACCACCCAATTCGTCAGATTTTACATCGTCCAGATCTATCAGGTAGGATAATCAAGTGGGCAGTAGAACTTTCCAAATTTGGGATCAAATATGAATCAATACCGGCAATGAAAGCTCAGGTTTTGGCCGATTTTGTAGCTGAAATGACTCCGGCGGAGGCCGAGGAAGAGTTATGGACGATCCATGTTGATGATTCTTCAAATCCCAAGGGGAGTGGAGCTGGAATAATCCTGGAAAGTCCATCAGAGTTATCATTGAAGTGTCACTCACCTTCAAGTTTTTTACATCAAACAATCAGGCGGAATATGAAGCATGCATTGCAGGTCTCCGACTTGCTCTAGACCTACGAATTACTCGGCTGAGTTTGAATACCGATTCTCTTCTAGTGGTCTCCCAAATCAGGGGGCAGTACGAGGCAAAAGACATAATCCTCCAGAAATATTTGACCCAAGTACAACAGTTGCTAACTCAGTTCCAATTGGCAGAAGTGAAACACGTCCCAAGAACGGAAAATTTGAAGGTCGATGTTCTGTCCAAATTAGCAAGCACTAAGGCCTTAGGAAATCACCGATCTGTAATCCAAGAAGTCCTTAGTAAACTGAGCGTTGAAGCCGACCTGATCCCGATTTCATCCGTATGTGTCGTGGAAGAAAGTAAAAGCTAGATCCTTCCTATCCTGAGATATATAGAATCAGGGGAAGAGCCTTCTAATCCTAATGAAGGAAAGATCTTTAGTAAAAAGGAAACCTCTTTCTCGGTGATTAACGAATCTCTTTACAAGAGGGCCCTCTCTTCGCCATTGTTAAAATGCATCGAAGTGGAGGAAGTCGATTATGTGTTGGCCGAGATTCACGAGGGAATCTGCAGACAACATCTGGGGGGAAAATCTTTAGCTCGGAAGGAATTGAGGGCGGGATACTTTTGGCCGACTATGGAAACAGATGCAAGAAATCATGTTAAAAAATGCCAGAAATGCCAGATCTATGCTAATGTCCATGTAGCCGCTCCTACAAGTTTCACAAGTCTCTCCTCCCCATGGCCTTTTGCATGGTGGGGGATTGACTTTCTCGGACCTTTCCCAAAGGCCTCTGGCATGATAAGATTCTTGATTGTGGCGGTAGACTATTTCACTAAATGGATCGAAGCTAAGCCATTGATCGTCATAAATGCAAAAAACTGCATATCATTCTTAAAAAAAGAAATTATAACCAAATTCGGGCTTCCCGAGGTTGTAGTCACGGACAATGGAACTCAGTTTGCCGAAAAAGATTTTCGGAAATTAATGTTTAAAAATCATGCATCATTTTACCTCTATAGAACATCCCCAGACTAATGGTCAGGCAGAATCAACAAACAAGGCCGTTCTTAATGGCCTGAAGAAGAGATTGGACGACGCTAAAGGAAACTGTGTGGAAGAACTCTCTTATGTACTATGGGCATATAGAACCACCCCTCAAAGCTCCACTGGGGAAACACCGTTCTGACTTTCTTATGGCAGCGAGGCGGTTATCCCAATAGAAATTGGGGAGTTGAATTGGAGGACTTCAAATCCAAAAACACCGGAAGACAATGACCAAGCCTTGAGAGAAGAGATCAACCTTGTGGATGAAACCCGAGGTCATGCATCTCTCAAGGAATCACTGATTAAGAAAAGGGTGGCAACTTGGTACAATCTGAAAGTCGTCCCAAGGGATTTCGATATTGGCAATCTTGTCCTAAGGAGAGCCGATGTAGGCTTAAAAAACGCCTCACAAGGCAAGCTCGCGCCTAATTGGGAAGGTCCATACCGGGTCACCCTTAAGTCCGGTAATGGAGCCTTCGAGTTAGAAACATTGGAAGGAAAGCCGATACCAAGAACGTGGAATGCCACCAAGCTCAAGAAGTATTATAGTTAAGCTCAAGGGCAAAATGTAACACAGACTACAAGTCAATTATTGTCTAAAGTTTAATGAAAATCAGTATTCTGATACTGTTATTTGATCCCGCTTGTTAGACTTAGCTTTTTCAAAGCATTCTGCGTCGTCAAATAACAATCAATTTGGGGGGTGGGATATACCCCAAGTTGATTTCTATTAAGAAACAAAAATCTAAAGGCCAATGTTGCCACCCTCCTAAGGGCGAGTTAAATCTGGGCCGAGTCCCGGTAAACTGCCCTAAGGACGATCTAAAAAGGCTAATGTTGCCGCACTCCTAAAGGCGAGTTAAATCTGAGCCGAGTCCCAGTAAACTGCCCTAAGGACGATCAAAAAAGGCTAGTGTTGCCACACTCCTAAAGGCGAGTTAAATCTGGGACGAGTCCCGTTAAACTGCCTTAAGGACGATCTAAAAAGGCCAATGTTGCCGCACTCCTAAAGGCGAGTTAAATCTGGGCTGAGTCCCGATAAACTGCCCTAAGGACGATCTAAAATGGCCAATGTTGCCACATTCCTAAAGGCGAGTTAATTTTGGGCCGAGTTAAAAATGGATCCATAAAAAGTAAATTCGAAAAGACGATGTTAAATACTTGTAAACTGGCGTCAGAAAGCCAAATCCAAAAATATTACAAACCATCACAGATACGGCCGGGTCCTCAAGTTTTAAAAAGCTAAAAAGTTAGCTAATTACAAAAATGACCACTGAGAGCTAATTCAAAGTCGTCAGGGGGGTAGATGATCCTAACAACATTGTCATTAACATCATGCTCAACGATTTTACCATTCAAGACTGACTAATCCGGCTTCAGAATGTTGGTATTAGCAACAAAATTGGGCTGAACGATAGCAACCTGTTCAAGGGCGTTGTTGAAAGCCTCTACCAAATCGTCCTCTCCGAGTTTAATCGCTTCTTTTTTGGCAGCCATAGCAGCATCCCTTTTAGCTGTCAATTGATTGATCTGAGTTTGAAGGGCGGAAGCAGATCCTGCTTCGAGTGTTGCCTTAAGCTCGGCCAACTCTGAGTCCTGGACCTTAAAAGTCTCAGCATCTTTAGCAGCTTTCTCTCTTGCCAACTTCAATTCATTCTTGCCAACTTCAATTCATTCTCCACTTCTTGAAGCTTGGCCTGGTGGTTGGTTGTTAACTCTTCCTTTTCCTTCTTGAGCTTCTCAATCTCCACCTGAGCATTCTTCAGATCAGTGGATGTCAGTTCCAAAGCCTTTTGAGCCTCCACATACTTCTTCTCAGCCTCTACAATAAATAAAAAGAAAAAACTAAGTTAATTTGATATTCAAAAAAGGCGAAGTAAAGTGAGAGTTCATACCTTTGATTTTCTTCTCGGCTTCCGACCTCTGGAACTCAACCAGATCTGTCATACGAGCAAGAACGGAAAGAGAAATCCTAAAAGGATTGGCCTTGAACTCTTCAGCTTTGACATTCATGAATTCCTCCGCGATGAAGGGGGCAGTTTTGTGTTTTTTGTCCGACTTGCTTTTCTTGGGGACTTGACCGGAACGATCACTCATTTCAATCACATGTTTTCCCTTATCTGAATTGCCAACCTTGGGAGGACGGCGAGTATCATTCTTCTTTCTCCTTTTCAAAGGTTGTTCGGACTCCTCCACCTCGTCTGCATGAACAGTCAAAAGAGGTTGGACATGAGTGAGGACGACCCTGGAAGCCGGTGTTTGAGAACCGTAACATTGTTTCCTGGATTCCCAACATCTCCACCGATACCATCAGCATCGGCACCTGCTAGAGCCTTCAACTCGCCATGTTGTTTTTTGGAGCCATCTCATCTGTAAGAATCAAAATAAACAAACAACAGAATAAGAGCACTGAAATATATCAAAGTTAAATAACCGACTAACTAAATAAGTCCGACCCTACCAAGCGCAGCAACAACATCTTTATTCTTAAGTGCTTGAACCAATTTCTTGGTTTCGAAGCCCCACATGTTCGGTTTGTTTAGGTCGTTCATTTTGATCCTATCTGCAACATATCTCCTCATTTTCAATGTCTTTCGATCTTCATCAGTTAGACTCTTCTCGGATACCGAATATTTCTTGGTGATCAGATTCCAATGAGAAATAGTCCATCCCAAAGGGAATTTGCTTGTGAGGACGATTTGGCCCTCATCGGTATACTTACCAACTCTCTCAACAACAACAAGAGTAACGGGTTCGACCCAGAATAATTTGTTTTTCCATTGGTGTTTCAAACTGTCTGTGTAGGGTCAGAAAATTTTGAGGTTCCGCCTTGATCGGAGGCTAACTTGTTCTTGTCGTCCGGGTTTGCCACTATTCTTTTCCTTCCTCCTACAAACGTCAAACAAATGAAAAAACAGGGGGAGAGAAGTGGGTCTTTCTAGGTGAATGCACACGAGTTCGTATGCACGAATGAAAGCCCATGCATTTGGGTGAAGTTGGGAAGGGGCATGTTGCAATTTCGCCAAAATTCCTTGTTGAAAACGGGTGAAAGGAGGTCGGATGCGCATATGCACTAGAGTAGTGTAGTAAATCGCGAACTTCAAAACTTTAGGATAGGTGGCCACATGTTCGTCGCCTTTCATCCCAATGGTGCACCATGTATAAGGATCTTTCCAATAAATCCTCCGAGTATGCCTGTTGCAGTCCTCTTCAGTCATAAAAACAAAGTCGGTATCGCGCAACTCTTCAGAAACCTAGGTGTACTTGCCGGGAGTCCCCAAGAGGGGAATAACCGGAAGATCCTCCAGGTTAACACCAATATCAGCATACCCATATAGACTTTCCACGCTCTCAGTCTCGACGCCATCTTGGGTCCTACTTTCTTCATCACTTTCCATGGCAGAATCATTTGTATCCGGAATATCTTCTTGACCACCCGAAAGATTGCTATTTTGTTCCTCCTCTGATTCTGAGTCATCAGGAGAACCGGGATCCGAGTTCTAGAAATTTTTGTACCTAACAGGACCCCCAACTGTTGACTCTGTCTCAGAATCATCATAGCTATCAGATTTAGACAAATCAATTGGTCCGGATTGGAGTACCTCACGTTCTTCAAGGACAATTTCTTCTTCATTCTGCCTCGGAGGGGATTCTTGGTTCGACCTTGCCGCCATCAACTTTGCCATGTCTGGATGCCGAGCTTGATGTACGAGTTTAAGTGTTTCAACACGACTTGTCTGTTTGATCCTCGCCGGACTTGCAGGAATGGGGGCATACCATCAGGAAAAATCGTCGGAAAGGTAGGTTCTCGACAAGGTCGGAACTCGACCTGGCAACTCCCACCCTGACGAAATAAAGACATGATGGGGGCACGATCCCAGCCCGGAGGAATTGAAAGACAGAAAACAAACTTAGAAGAAGAAAAATAAGTTACTAACATCGTTTGAAAAATTGCAGAGCCTTTGTTACTTTAGATAGCCTAAACTCGTTCTCAGAGTCGGGGATCAGAGGAATTCCAAGTTTCCAAACGTAGAAATGAACTACTCTCCACCTTATTTATAGTGGGCCAAAAGACGCCAACAGGAAGCGGGCATACCGATGTGTCTAATCAATGGTCACTAATGACATAGCGCGAAAAACGAAGCGTCATCATTATGAAACGCCTCGAGTTCTTAAATCTAAAAGGTTTAGGCCCCCAATTCACAATAGAGCTGATCAACCAAATAGGACAATGATCTGATATGTCCCTATCACCTATCCACTGAGCCGAAATATGCCATCTTTCCACAAACCTTTCAGATACCAAGAATCGGTCAATTTTACTCATAGAAATACCATCACAAGCAAAGAAAGAGAATTTCTTACCAAGCACGAGAACGTCAATAAGCTCCATATCCTCTACAAAAGCGAGAAAATTCCTTTATTTCTCAATTATAATAACTATTTTAGGACCCCTTCCTTTCACTTCTGCTTAGCACCGCGTTAAAGTCCCCACCCACGCACCATTGTCCATCCCCATACTCTTCTTTTAGGAAACACAAGTCATCCCACAAACGCCTCTTACCGGCTAGACTACACGCGGAGTAGACATTAACCAAATGACAAATAGAATCGTGAAACTTAGCAGAGATGCATATGAACTGCTCCCCAATAACAATTGACTGGATCAAACAAGCCATGCACCCACACACAAAGGAGGCCACCTGACTTCCCCTCGGCATCCTTACTTAAGAAGTCAAATTCACCTCTCCCCCAAATAGACTCAATCAATTTTTTTGTCAACCCACTGCGTTTAGTTTCCTGGAACAAACACACATCATAATACCGGAGGAGATATTGTGTTTAATACGCCTTCTTTTCTCCGCTCCTCCCCACCCTCTCATGTTAAGTGAATAGATCTTCATAAAGACTTAGGAGTGTTCCCCTTCTTTCTTTGTGTTGCCTGATCCCTCGCTTCCATTGCCTCAATATTCTCAACATATACTCCATCATCACCATTTGCTGTGACCCCCAGCTTTTCCCTTGCATATTTCCACATTTTTTCCGCTACCATTTTCTCAAGTTTCTGCACAAAACGGCTATTACCCATCACAATTCCAGAGTCTCCCACAGAGTTATCACTACGTGTCACACCACCTTTAGACGACGGGTTTGTGACAGACGTAGCCATACCAATGGAGTTTCGAACCACCCCATCACTTCTCAACTGGCACTAGGACGAAGAAGATGAAGCAGGAACTGGATTATTCTGAATTACCATTGTGTCACCGTGGCTGGGCTTCAACTTGTTAATTTTCAAACAACTGGACCCCTCAGCGCACACAACCTCTGCTTGGGCCAACTTACTACATTTACCTTTTTTCCTGTGGCCCATTTTCTTACTTTTGTTCTTGTTTGGACTTACTTTCTTCCTGCACCCCCTTGCTTACTTGTACTGCCCACCTCAAAAACGCCACCAAAAATAACTTTTTTTGCACTATCATTATTATGGGCTCCACCACACGTTCCTGGTACAGATTCACTACCCAATTCCACTTCAGCTTTTTTAGATCCACTCCCTTCCAAAGCATCATTGAATTCCCCACCAATCACATTATGTCCTTTAGTATTCCTAGGAAACATGGGGGACATAGCACTACCCACATCATCATTATCGTACAAAGGACTGCTCCGCCGACTATTCTCGAGAAACCCAACAGCCTCCTCAACAGCTGGGTGCACATCTTCCTGAACCCTCTCCACACCATCGCCTACACTACAGCCTCCACCACCGTATCATGACCACCGCCCTGAGGCAGCTTCTCACCTACATCTACCATCTCCATCTTTGTGTCGCTAACCCACTATTCATCTGTGCTGAACAACGGTAAACCACTGCCATGGTCTTCATCGGATTCATCTAAGCTTTCAGAAACGTAACTCTTTCTGCCACTGTCTCCGTTAGAAATCCACTGCAATGGACCACACCATTCTTCAACCATCTTGATCTCATAAGGGGATCCATTAATCTTAACGTCTACCACCATGTTGAACACGTCGTACACCCGTGACCTTATTCTGATTCTTGCTATATCCATGGCCTCCTTCTTCCTTGTAGCCTCATCAACCCTCAAGAAATCACCGAATTGACGAGCCAACGAGGCGAAAAATTCTTCGTTCCATGCATGTATAGGGACACCGTGACATCTTACCCATACCACCCTTTCATTGTCAGCTTTTGCCGGACTCAATGATAATGTTATCAAGCTTAACTGCAAACACCCTTACGTCGGAAACATTACTAAAGCGCACGAATCCAAATCTTCATCCCCTCCTATCCCATTTTGATGGGATCGCCACCTCCATCACCTCACCATAAAAGGATAACGCTTTCAGAATGTCCTTTGCTCTATGAGTTTCTGGAAAATATGAGAAGTAAAAAGAAGTGTAGTTCCGCTGATTACACCACTGAGCATTTGTTGCAATGTCTGTCTTACCCGTAGAGACGACCTGGTTCCTCTTCTTCCTGCTTACAACCTCCTTCCATTCTCCACCATTACCATGCCCTAGCGCTACACCTTCCTCCATTAGCCCCTTTGCCTCTACAATTTTTAAGTCCTCATATAATGTGATTAATGGTGCGTTTGATTTGCTAAGCACTTTAGGACTAGATGAGATAACTCTAGTTGTAGTTTATTTGATTTAAAAATTATTCATGGTATTGGATAGAAGTGACAAGAGACTGGATAAAAATCTAAATTCTTGTACCACACAAAACCAAAGCGTTTATCAAGAAAGTTAAAATTTGCATGTCAATTTTAACTTTCTTTGGACTAGATTCTTTTTAATAGGATTGTTATTCTTTCCTTTTGGATGTAATTTTGTTTTGTTCATGCGTATTGGCCTAGTCTCCCATTTCTTTTGTATCTTTTTTGTTTTTTTCAATAAATTGTAGAGGAGCTACTCTTTCATTCTTGATGTTTTTTCCCTAAAGAGAGTTTTGCATCAGACGGTTTTAACAAAACTACCATTTCTTTTACTTAAAAAAAAAACATCTCATTTTGCCCTTTGTCACTAATCAATCTTACTGATGGACAAATAAATGAAATCCCAATAAACTAATCAAATCAGCTTATGAATTTAAAATTATTCTACTTTTGCCCATTACTACTCACAAATTTCCATCTTAAAAAAATTACCCCGTCATGATTCATTCGATTGATCAATTTATGTTTCCATAGGAAAATCTTGATTAAATGAAATTATAGCCTTTCTCACTATAGTTCCAAATCGTTGTGAACAGAAGAATGCAGAATCATTTTTGTCATCATCTCTGAAATTTATTTATTTCTCAAAAAATTGCTAATGAGAAAAACAATGTCTTCTTCCTATTGCATTGGGTTATTGTCTATTCTCTTTTGCTTTCTGCTGCAGAAACCCACTCAAGCAATAAAACAGGTAAGTTCTATTTCTGTTTCCAGCTTCATATATTGCTACATAATTAGTTTGTAATAACAACATTTAAATTCGGGGATATTTTAGTTTTGAATAAATAATTAATTATTCATCTTTTTTTTTGTTAGTCTTATGTCGTATACTTAGGACCATATTCTCATGATGGTCTAAGTCTTTCATCAGTTGATGTTCAATCCGTCACAAATGCCCAGTACAATTTGCTTGGATCATATGTTGGAAGGTAAAGAAATTATCTTCATTTCAATGAATTAAATTCTTTTTGGTAGCAAAAATATAATATGATGTATTTTGTTAAACAGCACTAAGAAGGCCAAGGAAGCTATCTTTTACTCTTATAATAAATATTTTAATGGCTTTGCTGCACTACTTGATGAGAATGAAGCAGCCAAGGTTGCAAGTAAGTGATTTGGCTCAGTTTTTATTGATTAAAAATTAAGTGATTTTAATGTTAAATAATTTAAAGATTAGTTTTTATAGATTTTTAAGAAAATTGAAAGATATTTTGTATTTTTGTAACACAATGAAAAACACTTTTGCGAATTATATAAATTATATGTAATTTGTGTATTCAAGGCACATAAACCTATGTACAAACCTTCACATTCAATTGAGCGAAAGATTAAGACAAAAATACCAAAAGCATGGAAAACATATACAACAATCTTACAATATATATGTGAAACCGAGGCATCCCAAAAAATAACCAGTAGATCTAAACAAAACATACTAGTCCTATCCTCTAGAAATCGTTGTTTGAAAAATGCTTTTTATGATAAGCTACCCAAAACAATTCCCATTTCAGAGCTCGTTTGTTACTGAGGATAAAAAATAGGTGATTTTGTTGTTAAATAATTTTAGAGACAAGTTTTTAGAGATTTTTAAGAAAATGAGAAGTTGTTTTGTGTTTGTGTGTCATCATATATCAAAATCACTTATTTTAAAAATAAAAATCATTCCTAAAAAATGATTTTTGTGAGAAGCTACTCAAATAGATTATCGTTTGAAATTGTTTTTAGATTCTTATTATTTTGAAAAGCTGTCACAAACGGAGTTTTTAGATTATTTTTAGATTTTTATTTTACTGAAAAGATATAACAAATAGATGGAAAACGTCTAAAATATATTCTTTAATAAAAAATGGATTATTCTTTACAAAATGTGACAGGCTCATAATTCATATATTATTATCGCAATATATCCCATGGACATTTTAACATATAGTTATTTTTTATAATTAATTATTGTTTTTTACAGAGCATCCAAATGTAGTTTCTATTTTCTTAAACAAAGCACGAAAATTGCACACAACTCATTCATGGAATTTCCTTGGATTAGAAAGAAATGGTGTGATTCCAAAGGGCTCAATATGGGAAAAATCACAAGGTGAAGATGTCATTATTGCAAATTTAGACTCAGGTAATGGATTGGACCTCAATATAATTAATGTGGCCTTATTTTGATGTTGTTGCTTTACACTGCCCTTTCTCTAATAGTATAAGTTAGTATCCCTTCATTAATTTTTTAAAATGTCAGCTAAAATTATGTAAAGAGATGTCTTCGACAAATAAAAAATGGGTGCACAAATAGCTTGTAGAAGAGTTTAATTATTAGAAAAAAATCAGAATTTTGCAAAATAAAATAAAATATTGGGTGCACAAATAGCTTGTAAAAGAGTTTAATTATTAGAAGAAAAAAACAGAGTTTTGCAAAAAATAAAAAATGGGTGCACAAATACTTGTAAAAGAGTTTAATTATAAGAAAAAATAATCAGAATTCTGCAATATATATATATATATATATATATATATATATATATATATATATATATATATATATATATATATATATATATATATATATATATATATATATATATTAATGTTGCTAATGATCCATCAAGTAATTTATATAATGATGGATCAATAGCCACATTAAAATAAATCAAATTCTACAATATATTTATTTTAATGTGCCTACTCTTGAATAATCGTTAAGCTGTAATTTTTTATATTTTTAACGTAGGTGTTTGGCCTGAATCCAAGAGCTTTAGTGATGAAGGGATGGGACCAATCCCAACCAAGTGGCGTGGGATTTGCCAAGTTGATCAAAATAATACGGATAATTTTCACTGCAACAAGTTAATCGTCTTATATTCAATTTTGATGAACTTATTTTTTGTTCTTTTGGTTTAAATATATTTTTCATCCATGCAAATAGGGTGTTTTTTTTTAATTTTAGTCCCTCTGTTAACTTGTTTGTTAAAAAATGCTGATGTGTCAATTTTTTATTCTTCATGGCATATCCATGTCATATTTTTCTATTTCTCTTAACTTAAAAAGTTGTGTAGGATTAAATAACTCACTTTTGTCTTGAACCTCCAACCATCAACCTCCACCACCTTTCCATCTCAAGGGGTTTCCTTTGTTTAATTACTCACTCTTTTTCATTTTCTCTGATATCCCCTTACTCTTCTCGGGTTCTTCATTAAAAGAAAAATCTAACTGAATCAAGATCACCCACCTTTGCATATCCCGAAATCATCAGACTCTAAGAAACTACACTTATGCTAGGAGTTTCATCAAACACTTGTATTTACAAGAACAAAAAACATATTCAAACTTTTTTTTTTCATATCATGGTTGTTCACTTATTTGTTTCCATATCATGATATTTTTTGATCAAAAAAAATATCATGGTATTCAAGGCATGTAAGCTTCATTAGATGTTACGAATTAATGGTGTGACATTTTAATTAAATAATAATAAATCCTTACTGCTCCAATTTTGATTCACAATATATATATAGGAAGCTAATTGGAGGAAGATACTTTTTTGAAGGCTATCAAGCAGATGTTAGAGAATACAACAACACTACGTTATCATTTTATAGTGCTCGTGACTATAACGGTCATGGTACACATACTTTATCAACTGCTGGTGGTAATTATGTTGGCGGAGCAAGTGTATTTGGCTATGGAAATGGAACAGCAAGTGGTGGATCACCTAAAGCTAGAGTTGTAGCCTATAAAGTGTGCTGGCCACATATTGATATTGGTGGTGGTTGTTATGATTCAGACATTTTAGCTGCTTTTGAAGCTGCCATAAGTGATGGTGTTGATGTGCTTTCTGTGTCTTTAGGTGGTGGTGGTGATGATCAACCTCCTGAATATTTAGCAAGTGCTATTTCTATAGGTTCCTTCCATGCAGTTGCCAATGGTATTACTGTTGTTACTTCTGGAGGAAATTCAGGACCTGCTCCCTTTACTGTTCACAGCTTGGAACCATGGGTGCTCACAGTTGCTGCAAGCACAGTTGATAGAGACTTTGCCAGTTATGTTACCCTTGGTAACAACAAAATACTCAAGGTATATATATATATATGTATGTTATTGTTTTGTCACACTTGATTTTTATTTTTGTTTCCCCCACAGATCTAGAGGCTTTGGCTATGTTGCACCGACGCTTCAGAATGAAGACATGTCCAATGTCTAGTTGCTAACACGACTGACACTAGAACTTCAATTAGTTTCATATTCTCAATTAATTACCAGTGTCTATGTGTTTGTGACATTGTCATATATATCTGATGTTTGTACATGTGTTGTTGTTTTATAGGGATCCGACGACAACTAATCTAAAAAGTACTTGTTTATCTGTTTATTATTTATTAATTATAGGGAGCTAGCCTTTCAGAAAATGAATTGCCACCTCATAAAATGTACTCATTGATAAGTGGTTATGATGCCAAATTGGATAATGCAACTGTGGATGATGCGTAAGAATACTTTTTTTCTTTCTTTCTTTCTGAATTAATCTTATGAAATATTTTGTATAGTAGATATTCTATTTTTATAGCCTTTTTTGCAAGGAAGGAGCTCTTGATTCAGAGAAGGGCAAAGGGAAAATACTAGTGTGTTTTCGAGATGATAATGATAGAATTGACAAAGGTGTGCAAGTTGCACGCGCAGGCGCTGTTGGAATGATTTTGGTTAATGACAAAGAAACAGGGAATGATATTATTGCTGATCCTCATCTCATTCCTGCTTCACATGTTAGCTTTATAGATGGAAGTTACATTTTGAATTACACCAAACTAACAGAGTAATCTTCTTCTTCATGCTCTATAGTTGATTAGTTCTTCCTTGTTTTGTTACTATATATATATATATATATATATATACATTTGTACTTGTACAAATAAGTTGCAATATGCAGCAGGTCTCCTGTAGCTTCCATTTCTAGAGTGAAAACACAATTGGGTGTAAAACCATCTCCGGTTGTTGCTTCATTTTCGTCAAGGGGGCCAAATATCCTTGAACCGTCACTCCTTAAGGTTCAATCTTCTTTACTTTTATAATCTACCACCCCCTTCAATTGATCTTATACCTATTTTCATTGTCTAAATTGGAAATTTTTCTCCCCAGCAGCCTGACATCATGGCACCGGGAGTCAACATCATTGCTTCTTATAGTGAAGCCACATCTCCTTCGGAACAAGAAACTGATAAACGTAGAACTCCTTTTATTATTATGTCAGGCACTTCAATGTCTTGTCCTCATGTTGCTGGAATTGTTGGGCTTCTCAAAGCTCTTCATCCAGATTGGAGTCCAGCTGCTATTAAGTCAGCAATCATGACCACAGGTAGATTTATTTTTAACACTACTTTAAGATTATGTATTTTTTTTCTTATACCATCTAGAATTACTTGCAGCAACAACAAAGGACAACATCGGAGGGCCTATGTTGGATTTATCAGGTGAAAAGGCAACTCCCTTTGCATATGGTAGCGGGCAGATTCAACCCAATCGTGTCATGGACCCAGGACTCGTATATGACCTAAATATTACTGATTATTTGAACTTCTTATGTGGTCATGGCTACAATAGTTACCAGCTGAATGTGTTTTACAACAAGTCTCACACTTGTTCAAAATCATTCAATTTAGTAGATCTCAATTATCCAACAATCACAATTCTTGATTTGAAGATTCCACATTCAGTTAATGTTACTCGCACTCTTACCAATGTTGGGCCCCCAGGCACCTATAATGTACACATAGAGGCACCACCCGAACTTTTAGTCTCAATTGAGCCTGACACACTAAGATTTAAAGAAAAGGGTGAAAAAAGAGAGTTTACAGCCACGTTTACTTTGCAGATGCTACCTAAAGATCAGGCGAATTATATCTTTGGAAGGTTGGATTGGACTGATGGACAACACCATGTTAGGAGCCCTATTGTAGTTAGGTATTCTCATTAGGGAGTCTTAGGTTGAGGAAGTTTTTTTTTTGGTCTACTTAGGTTGATGAAGCTTGTTTATCTTGTTTCTTGTTGCTTTTTGTAAGTGATTTAATATTCAGCTACAGAATCCAAAGCCCAACTTTTAAATTATTTTCTCTTAGATATTTATTCTGGATTGGAGTATTACCTCTTACATATTTATTCCTGAAGATAAAAATAAAATAAATGTCAAAGTTCTAAAATTAAAATGGTAGGTATTTTAAACTTTTTTTATGTCTTTTCAAAACCAAAATTGTATTTTATTTACCAAAGTTTATAAAATTAAAAAGACCAAACTATACTTTTTTGTTCCTTATCTTTTTTTGAGTTTTCAAATTGGTCCTTCATTTATTATTTTTTTAAAATGGTCACTTATGTATCAAAGTTATAGCTATGTGGTTCGTCATTTATTTTTATTTTCGAAATGGACTTGTTATAGTTAAATTCCGAATTCGAAATTGACCAGGTTGATACATCTGCAAATTGGAAAGTTCGAGAGCAACCAATTTCGAGGAAATTGGGTAGTTTTTAAATGTTAAGTTTTCGAAACATGAATCCAAACGCTCAAACTTGAGGGCAGTTAATGGCCTGTTTCCAAAGGCTTTTTGAAGCATTGGGACAAGTGGACAACATCTACCAAGCCAAGAGCTATGTGTCAGCATACCATTATTAATCATTAGTTTGTTATTTTTCTAGTTAGATTCAATTGGATATGTGTCTACCATGCAAGTAGGTGGTTATCTTTTGTAAATTCTATATATAGGTGTTTGTAAACAGTTCTAATGAAAAAATTCATAACACTCAGTAACCCTTACTCGCCTAACACATCTGACTACACAAGGCCATTGGCAATTGTGGTTAAAAATGTATGTTTCCTATCTTTATGTATTTCAAATATTATTTTCAATCAATATTTTCTTTTGACAATTGAGTACTCCACTATTGTCTTTTGTTTTCTCTTTACTTCATATTTTATCTTACTTCTTTTACTTTGATACTTAAAGAACTTCTAATGTTCACCCATTCCTGGGTTTGATTCCCCATGTCTTGTTTAAGTCATTTTTACTAGTCCATGCATCAAATTCAACAAATATTATTGATCTTGATTCCAATTCCTGATTCGATTGATGATATAATTGAATTCCTTTGACAAAATCATGTTTTACACTTTGAACGAGTCTTAATTAAACTTGTCTTTAAACCTACCAACTAGTGAACCAAGTATTTAATTTGAGTCCTCTTTATGCAATCATTTTTCGAATTCATATGTTTAACAGCGAAATTTGTCTGTAAACAAATTGGCATGCCCGGTGGGACCCAATTAGGGATAGCTTGTTCCAAGTTTGATTTTGCATGTTTCTTCAAAGAGGAAAAATGGCACATCACAGAAATAACTGTAATATATCATCTATAAGTTCTCCAAATCAGAGCAAAAATAATAGTAATTCTGAAGAAGAAGTTCAACAAGAAATGGATTCATCTTTCTTTTTTTAGCAAAAGAAACCGATTTTATTAAAAAAGAGGAAAAAGGAAGAAAACAAAGAAGATACCAAGGGGGGACTAGACCAAGACCCTCGCCAAGAAATAAACTAAAGTCAAAGCAGTAATTGGGAGCCCTAATCTAAAGACCCTCTAAAACAAACCAACCTAGCGAATAATAATAAGACAGTTTCAAGGAAAATATTACAAAACCAGATCAAAAAAAGACAAAGACAGAATTTGACTTTGAACAAGTATTGTATCAAACGACCAATTTCTTTTTTTCCCTCAATTTATTCTTTTGCGTCTTGGATTCATCTAAACAATTCAGGAATATAGATGTTATCCCATGGAGAACTAAGGTCGAATTTTGTTATAAGTCAACTGGAATCGGAACAACCAATCGAACTAGAGAGGCAGAATGTTAATGTGATTCAACCACTTTATGGTTTACCTCGTTGTTTCATTCCCCTTCCAAGGGTGACGTTAGCAAGTTTGAGTGTTCATACTGGATTTCGGGGAATTAACAATTGGGGAATCGACAGTTCAAGACTTAGCCATTTGAACCCCCCAAAATGTGGCCTTGAGGAATGTACTAAATTATCCAATAACAAACATGGTCATGCATTAATTTAGGAAACAAATGGATGAAAGCAATCGTGATATGGTAAATATGACGACTTTAGCAAATAGTCAATATGTTTAACACAAATGGGATGAATTACTGATGTCTTTGGTGAACCCCAAGAAGATAATAAAAAAAGGGTTCAAAATATCAACAAAAATATCCAAGAACAACCTGTTGTTCAACCAATTCTAAATAACTTAATCCCTCGAAATGTTGCTATTGTAAGTAGAAATCAAAATGTTGATGATATTTTGTAGCAGATTCGACAAAATGCTGATGGACATCATGTCGAAAATGTAGTGGAAAGGGTCTTAAACAAACATGGATTTAACGTGGAATATGAAAATCAACCATATTTTGTGTTTTCCTTTTCCCATGTGGTTCTACAGACATAATTTCCCATAGGAATTAAACTTCCTAAATTCTCAAAGTTTGCTAGTGAGGCAGGAGAATCAATAGTGGAGCATGTGGCTAGCAATGGCGAATCTACATTGGTCCCGCGAGGTTCTGTTGAACCCCTTGCATTTTTTCTAGTACCCTTATATAATTATTTTAAACCCCCTGAGATTTTCTTAATATTAGTAAATTAAGTTAGGATATTTGAAAAAATTTAAACAATCCTATGAACCAATATTATTTATAATGAATTTTTTTTGCACCCCTTGACGGTCTTTGATCTGTCACTTAACTAAAGATGCATTCACTTAGTTCACTACCCTACCTCCAAATTTGAGTCCCAACTGGGCTCATTTAGAAAACATTTTCCATTAACAATTCTTTCGAGAAGAAAGTAAGGTCAATATTATTGTCCTGGCCAACATTCAAAGATAAAATAAAGAATCTATTGATGATTGTAGCGACCGAAAATCCGAGAAATGATTCTTCGAAAGGTTCAAATGAAGTCGCCACCAAATTTTAGTTTAAGGGCAAATTCGGAAAATCCCTTTTGGTTTAGGACAAGGCAAGTTTAGGGTTCGGGAGTCGTTATGTGTGGGGAAGGTATTAGCACCCCACAACATCATTTGTCTAATTAATTATGGTTTATTAATATTTACCCTTTTTATTTATAGTGAAAAAGACTTAATTAAATTTTTAATTTTTAGTGCTTGACAAGAGTGGACTCTTGCTCCTACGCACTGCTCCCTGATGCAATGGAGGAATCAAAGCTACGTAGTTCTTCCCGAAAAAGGTTTGTTGGTTGGTGTTTTTTTAGTGTAGGGGTCCTAGGATTCCTTGAACTGCATGTACCATCGATTCCTAGGGACGACTAACCCGATTGTACAACCGACTTAGTCCCCTACTTTTGAAAGTATTTTTGAGGTTTTTTGAAAGAAGTTTGTTTGATGTGAGGTGAGTTGGTTTTAGAATAGGTATTCTAGAACTCCCGAATCAGCATGTACTCATTAGTTCTAGAACACTGACTAACTCAACTATTACAACCGACTTAGTCCCCTATTTTTAGGAAAAATGATTTATTTACAATTTTTATAAGTTTTTAGGATTCTTGAATCAGCATACCATTCATGGGTCCTAGGATGATGATTTACTAAACCTATTGTACAACCGACTTAGTCTTTTATTTGATTTTTGAAGAAATAAACTAATTTGTGCATAAAAAAGGACAAAAGTTGATAATTAATAAAGACTAGGCTAAAAAAATAAATAAATAAATAACTATATACATAAATAAATATGAATAGATATATACATAAACAATAAATAAATAAATAAATAGATTATATTATATTACAAATAAATGATAAATAAATATGTACATAAAAATAAACAAAATAAATACAAAACTAACCTGGGCTCGACGAGTGCCGAACCGGACATAGCAGCAGACCGGACTCCAATTCGGTCTATTTTGACCCCAAGACCGCAAGAACCGCTTTGAGAATCGAAAAGCCGGCTCAAAACGTCCAAATGATCAAAGACAGGTTTTTAGTGAAATGGGTCGTGAACGCTTTGACCTAAAAGATCATTTAACCCGCCAATGATCTCCTCCTTAACCTTCACCTCTCAACCCCTTTTATAGCCAATTGCTAGGGAGCTCTTGTTTTTTCGCGAAATATGTGGACTAAAACAAAGTAGAAAGCATTCCCTTTTAAAACACAATTCCCGTTTTTCTCAAACCTGTCACCGTAAAATTGCGATTCCGGATTCGTTAACCGTTGGATCGTCTTACTTTTTTGACAGTAGGTTCGTGAGACATATATCTACGCTTTCACCGTTCGGATCGTCGAAACTAGGTCTGAGGAGAGAGAAATTGTCTTCTCAATAGCTGCAGTTTTTGGTCCGTTTTTCTCAAACCTCTCACAGTAAACGTGCGATTCCGGATTCGTTAACCATTGGATCATCTTCATTTTTTGACAGTAGGTTCGTGAGACATATATCTCCACTTTCACCGTTCGGATCGTCGAAAAGAGGTCCGAGGAGAGATAAATTGCCTTCGCAATAGAGCTGCAGATTTGGGTATTTCATCTTTTTGTTCTTATTTTGTAAGCTTTTGTGCTTTGCTTCACTTGCTTTTTCAATTACTCAAAGAGGGTCAAAAGGAAATAACATGTGGGATGATTGACCAAGAACAAATCATGCATCTTTATTTTAACTTTATATTAATTGTGGTTGATATGCACAAGCTACTTATCTTTTACTTGAGTACATAGAAACGTTTGTTGCACATACACTACTTAATAAAATAAAAAAATATTACAATGATATAAGAACTCAGACAAAATTGGGGTATAACAATGATTATATTAGTAGGTTCATGCATATGGAGGCTAGATGTTTAACTTCTATCCCTGAATATGAGTTGGTGCAGTTGGTGGTAGAAGGTTTTGATTATTTTGTTTGAAAGAAGATAATTAATCAAAAATTAAGGGATACATCCCAATTGGTAGATAGTGTCAGGCAGGTAGAAAAATTAAACTCTAAAAGAGAAAAGCTTAAAAAAATAAACAAGGCTAAAAAAGGATAATTTTCGTAAGAAAAATGATAACTATTTGAAAAAGGAAAATGACTGTTTTCCTCAAAAAGATAAAGGAAAATTTGTTGCCTTAGTAGAACAAGATTGTGAATATGAAAGTGAGTCTGAGGAAGAGGAGTCTAGTGGAGGTAACTTGTCTAAATTAAAGCCAGGGCCTCGTTATGTTTGTTCAGGATTAAAACCTTTGTCAGTAAAAGAGATTTTGTGAAAAAAGATATATGATTTTGATAATAACAAAGCTGATCAAATACTTGATATTCTTTTGAAAGATAGACAATTGGTCCTAAGTGATGACCATAAATTTCCTACATCTGAACAAATGAAAGGAAAGAAATATTGAGAATACCATAATGTCTTTGGGCATATACTACTAATACTTGTATGCATTTCAGGGACATTATTCAAAAGGCAATCAAAGAAGGGCACCTAATTTTCGAAGTGAAAAAGAAGTCACCCATGAAGGTCGACACGGGTCCCTTTTAAGTGGTTGTTAAGTATTCTTAGCCAGAGATAAGAGATAAGAGACAAGAGACAAGAGATCTGGATGCAATGCATGAAGTTAATGATAAGTTAATGACAAAATTTACCATGAACCTGGAGGAACTATGTTGATATGTTCTAATATTTGTGGAAAATGTGCAACTAGAGCAAAGAGATCATGATATGTCCAAGGTGAAGTGCAATCTTTGTTAGAGTGTCAGCAAGGGATTTCGAAAACTCTGAATCAAAAAAAGAAATTTGAGGAATCCAAAGGCAAATAGGGTGTTGTATTTGTACCCGGAAGCATTCCCTTCATAAAGCCCTCATTTCCAAAGTATTAGGAAAGTTTCTTATGAAGCACGTCAAGTCCCTGTTGACAAATGTTTTTGACTCAGATTTTGAAGATGAATTGCATGACATATGTGTGGTGGTGTCTATGCTGTTGGGATTAAAGAACTGGAGGATTACTTCGAGAATGCTGAAGAATTCTAAGGGTATGCCCTTGTGCTAGTAGGTTGCATGCTTAGGTCCTCAATAATCACAAGGACACAACCCCTTGCATTGAATTTTACAATATTCAAAGCTTTATCTGATTGCATGAAGACCTACTATAAGCATTTGTTCATACAAATAAGAATTGATAGCAGCATTCTTATTATTAAAGTCCTCATAGATGGAGGTGCATCATTCAATCTAATGTCTGGGGTGTGATGGAAAGGCTTAGAAACACTATAGATGACTTGGTTCCACATAATCTGTTGATAAGTGACTTCAATGAAAAAAGCTCGAAGTCCAAGGGGATCATTACTCAAAATATTCACATGGGCACCATCACTCAAAATAGAATGTTCATGGTGGTTCCTTTGAGAGCCAACAACTTATTATTGGGTAGAGAATGGATCCATGATGTGTGTGCAATGTCATCTACTCTGCATCAAAAGATGTTCATCTGGAATGACCTTAATAAATGCCTAGTTATTGAAGCTAACCTACAACCTTCTGATGCCAAAATCTTCAATACTGGTAAGATTTTGGTAGTGGTCATCCCATTAAAGAGGAAGGCACCGACTTCAAATAAGAGAGGTGAACCATTAACTATGGTCCTCAAACCTCATGTTGGTTTTCGATTAGACCACAAGGATGTTGAACAAAGCCATGATGCGGCCGAGTAGGAACCTTTATGATGGACTAGAGATTTATAGCTCAAAATTTGGCCTATTTGGCCAAAAAAAAGATAAGAGCGGTCCTCGAGGCAGAAAGTGATGGTACAGAGTTCTAAGAGCCTGTGGCAGAAGGTGTCAACAAAGTTCCTCAAGAAAAGGATCTAGCAGAAGTAGAAAGCATGGAGATTATTGCTAATTTAAATCTCGAAGGAGAAACCCAAGTAAGCACCCTAGTTTCTAACAAATAAAATAATAATTGTTTGTTAGAAATCCAGAACAATGCAGAAAAAGAAGAAACTTCGAAAGAAGATATGCTCGAGGAAATTCTTGAAGGAGAAAAAGAGGTTAAGGACAGCCTTTAGGCTGCATTTATGATAATGCACCCCTTGGGTTCAAGGGAGCAATAATTAAAATTCTAAAAGACTATAAAGATTGCTTCACTTGGGATTAGAAGGAGATGTCAGGTCTAAACAGGAGTTTGGTGGAACATAGATTGTCTCTAAAGCCAAGAAAGAAACCAGTGAAACAGAACCCTTGAAGATTCTCACCTAATACCGTTCAAAAAATAAAGACAGAATTTTAGAGGCTGCTCGAAGGCAAGTTCATTCGAACTTCCAAGTATGTAGAGTGGATTTCGAATATAGTGCATGTAATTAAGAAAAATGGTTCTTTAAGAGTTTTCATAGATATTAGAGATCTAAATGCAACAACCCCAAAAGGATGAATATCCTATGCCTATAGAAGATATGTTGGTCGATTCAGCATTGCGTAATGAAATATTAAGCTTAATGGATGGATATTCAGGAGATGATCAGATATACATTACAGAGGAAGACGTCCCCAAAACGACATTTTGATGCCCAGGTGCCATTGGAACTTTTGAATGGGTTATGATGCCATTTGGCTTGAAAATGCTGGTGCTACCTACCAAAGAGCCATGAACTTAATTTTCCATGAATTTATTGGCACTTTTATGCAGGTTTATATAGATGATGTTGTGGTCAAATCTTCTTCGAAGGTTGCCCACTTGGAACATTTGAGGCTATCATTCAAAAGAATGATGTTACATGGATTAAAAATGAATCCTATTAAGCCTACCTTTGGTGTTACTACAGGAAAAATCCTTGGCTTTCTGATACAAGGAAAGGGGGGGTGGAGGTAGAGACAAGCGAGAGAAAAGCTATCACGGAGACCAACTTCCTTCAAAGATTCATATCGAATCTATCTAGAAGGACTAAGGTGTTTATTCAAGAGGCGTTTTAGGTGATCAAAATATATTTGATGAACCCTCTTATCATGATGCCTCCAATTCGAGGAAAACCCTTGAAGCTCTATATTTCTGTCTCAGAGGAAACAATGGGAGTTTGCTTGCTTAAGAAGATCAAGAAGGCCATAAAAGGAATTTTTTTTACTTAAGTAGGACTCTAATAGATGTTGAAACTATTTTTAGTGCTATTGAGAAGCTCTGCTTGGCATTGTATTTTTCTTGTACAAAATTGAAATAATATTTGAAACCTTATGAGGTCATTGTAACTTCTCATTTTGATATAACAAAGCACATGTTGACTAAGCCTATACTGCATTCTCGAATAGGGAACTCGAATAGGGAAATGGGCTTTAGCATTAAGAGAGTTCTCCTTAACGAATGTGCATCTTAAGGAAATGAAAGGGAAAGTAATTATTGATTTCTAGGCAAATTATTTTTTCGATAGAAAGAAGCCCTTTGAAAAAAAAAATTGTTGATCTAGATACTTGGAAACTTTACTTTGATGGTCACTGCCACAAGAAGGATAGTGGCATCGGTCTGATGATTATATCACTTAAGGATTGTCCTACAAAATTCTTATATAAACTAACAATCAAATGTTCAAATAATGAGGTTGAGTATGAGACAATTATAGTAGGCCTTGAACTGTTGTTAGAATATAAAGCTCAAAAGGTTATAATTCGAGAAGATTCCTTTTTGGTTATCATCAACCAATTAAGAGGTGAATACAAATGTAAATGTAAAAGTTTAGTTAAGTATTTTAATTTAGTCCAAACTTTAATTAAGAAGTTTGAAGAGGTTGAGTTAGAATACATTCCAAGAGTCAAAAATTTCCAGGCCAATGAATTGGTCAAAACCGCATCTAGTTATAACGTCTTCAAATTTATCATATTGATTAAAATGAACCATATGATTGGCGAAAAGAGATTCTGGACTATCTTCAAAATTAATCTTCGAGCCAAGATAGGAAACTAAAATACAGGGCCATGTTTTACACCAAGGTAATCAAAACCGGACTGGACATTGAACCGGAAGAGGTTGCGGTTCAATTCCCGGTTTTCCTCTCAGACAGTTCTCAGGTTCAATTATACCAAATAAGGGTCCGGTTCAACCGGTCGAACCTCCCATCCCGGACCAATATTGACAACATTGTTTTACACCATTTTAAGTGATGAATTGTACAAACAACACTCAGATAATACCTTAGATAGATATTTGGGTGATAGTGAGGCATACATAGCACTAGCAGAGGTCCATGAAGGAATTTGCAGGGCTCATCAAGCTGGCGAAAAGATGATGTGGGTCTTGAAGAGACAAAATATGTTGGCTTTTACTTTTCCCACACCCCCTCCTACTTCTCGCACGCCCCTAATCTTTTTTTTTCCAAAAATGACCTCGCGTGGGACGCTCGTATGGCGTGGTTTAAGTGACTGTTCGAACGACGTTGGGCAAACCTGTTCGAACGAACTCATGCGTGTTAAGGAATTTTTGCTGTTCGAACGACCTCATGCGTGTTAATGAATATTGCCAACTGTGTGTGAGAGGGTGTGTTATTGCTGCCTCGAATGGATTTATGCGAACCTGTTCGAATGGTTCCGTTCGAACAGGCGTTCGAATGGTGTCATTCGAACCATTGTTATGCAGAAACAGAAACTTGCAGAAACAAAAACACAGTGATGGTTTATTTCCAGTTTAAGTTTTGAATGCATCGAGCAGAATTATTACAGAGAATCTCTGCATAATACAAGAGAGATGTCTCTAACTTAACATTGACTTCAAAAGTTGTCTACAGAATCACAGTGTTGGTGATTTCAAAAGTTGTCTACCAAGATTCATATACAAAGTTGTGTACCAAAATTATAAATCTAATTTAACATTGACTACCATCAGTATTTTTACTTAAATCTACACAAGGAAGGGGATGGGGGTTGTGATTGTATGAGCAAACACTTCCACTTTTGCATTCGGCTAATAAAAAGCGAGTCCCAACCCTTTGCTATGGGTGCCCTATTAGTCATCCACATCAAATCCGGCGGGGCATTGGACTTCCGGACTTCATAAAGATCTTCAAAAGACAACAAAAAACATAATGTTATGTAATGTTTTGGAATGACTACATCGAATCTAAATAGAAGACACTTTACCATAAAAGTGTTTGTGTTCGCGCACGAATAGGATGTTGAATCGTCGGGCACTTCGAATGGCGCAACATTGAAGGGAAAAATTGTGTAACAACAATTAGGTGACCAACAACTCGGGACAACTTTGTACTACTTGTTATCGATCGATATACCCATTTCCTAGGTATAGTCATCCAATTATCTTCAACATTGTTCCCATGATGTGCCCTCAACAACGACTTCATCAAAAATGTGACCTTACCAATACCACCATACGATCAGTGTAGAAGTCATTGTATTGGTTAAGCTCCTCCATCGGTCGATTCGATCGATTGCCAAGCCTCCTCGCCCGCTTCCAAGAAATGCTTTGCAATACACCTAATCCACGATTACCATCACCAACCACGTTAACAAGTTTTTCAACATAGGGGCGCATGTATGCGGCAAGATCCCTATTATGTATGTATTAAATACATCCATAACAAAGCAAAGATTCTGTAACAATAGGATTCGATTGTAAACGACAGAGTGGTGTCAAAGTAAGAGCTTTTGAAACAATGGCGATGAGCGACTTTCGTAACAATAGGTGTGGGTGTTGGTTTCTTATGTAGTGGAGGAGTAGGGATTGTAGTAGCACCGTCGACTTGAGTTCTCTTTTTGCTTTGTGATGGATTAGGTCTTTGGACACGTTGACAAAGTAGGAGCGAGGAGTTGAACCAGAATCAGTATGGGTTTGTAGGCGTTCCACTCTTGCTTTGGGGAGTAGGTTGTTTACGAGACCGAGCAAAACATCCACTAGATGAACCACGGGGAGTCAAATTTGTCATCTACATGTTCCCAAAATGACTTGTCTCGCTTTGTTGAGTAATCAACATTCCCTTTCTTATCTTTTTTCGGTGCTCCCTTTGTAATGATCGTATCCGGAGGTGGACACATAGAAGTCGTGTCTGGGAATGCCAATTCACGTGCTTTTGCCTTAATCATAACTCTACCGGCGTGATCAGAGGCCTCAAACCCTTCTTCCGATAGCTTCAAGTTCAATTTCTACACTCAACTCATCATCCATTACCTGCATGTCGTATTTTGAAATTCAACCTCTCGCCAATGTTGGTGAATCATGCTCAACGGAATTGGAGTGCAGTCCATCATAACCCTATAAAAAAAGCGACATTGATTTAGTGACAACCCATCCCATATAATGTTGAGTTTATAGACAAAATAACAAGATGAGTGTACATCATACCTTGAAAGCTCACATGCACATGGTAGTCCGTGTGTAGTCCTGAGTGTGCATCGACATAATGATGGGTTAAGTGAAACGGATCCATCTGCTGCATCTCTCCCAAAATATGGTCTATAGCATTAGATGAAACTAAACCCTTAAATTCATCAAAAATCTTCTTCTTCAAGTGTTGAACTTTCACTCTACTCAAACTATGCTCGAAGTGCATTTTAAGGTCAGAATGTTGTATCCTAAGCATGGTCTGCATTCCATCCCAGCACTTGCACAAATCTCCCCTACTGTCTCGTAATATTTGCTTCAAGTGAGAGTGTGCGGACTCAACTCTGTTGGTGGTAGTGTTGCCAAGGTGCATATGCTTATTTATCCATGCATCAATAAACTTTTCCTTGAAGGGGTCTAGCGGATGGTCTTCACATACTTGTATGAAATCGGGATAAGGAGTCGCCAAGTCGTTAAACAGACTCCAACTCATAATCATACTCTTCCGTAGTCTTTGCATGGACAATGGATAGAAATGCACCCATAATGTCATTAACAACGACTTGGTCTTTCACAATGAGCCTTGCTTTGGCCTCACATTTTTCTTAATGTGAAATTGGCACAACAAGTTTGCGGATGTTGGAAATATTGTCGCCAGAGCATTCATCATACCCGTGTCTCTCACGAGAAGTATGACTTGCGGAAGTTCATCCTGTTTCCTAAATAAACCCCTCAATTTCTCAAGAACCCATGCAAAGTTATCCATCCTCTCCCAATTGACATAAGCAAATGCAAAGAGAGTAAGTCTTCTCTGTTGAGGTCACACTAACGATCTCAACCAACGGATACTGCACGGTTGGTTTTATATGTGGAATCAATCAACAAAACAATTGGGAAGGTGTTGAGAAGCTCAATAGAATCGAGGATGGGCCCAAAAGATGTCTTTCACAACCGTAGTTCCGCCTGCGCAAGTCGAGTCCAATAAACATAATTATCGCGTTGCAAATAAAACATTAGTTGTTGGAGCTCGATCCTACCTCACGCATAGCCGATCGTTGCCTTTGACGACGGTTGTATATTTGTTTCACAACCGTATAGTTATCATCGAGCTTCATCAATTTCACTCATTAAGGATCAATTTAGGCGAGAGTATGATTCCTAGTCATTCTAGCCACTAGTTCCTTCTCTTCTGAAGTTAACCTACCAATGTACGGACGTCCATCATGATAAGTAACCATCCTGTGGTTATGAGTTCCATTCATAACCCTCAAAATCCATCCTCCAAGCTTCTTAATAAATTTCCCTTTCAGTCTGCAAAGGAACAACAACATTTTCTAGTGTTTGTGCCTTCCTCAACATTTGTCTTATATGATCCAAATTTATCACAAATCAACATGCGATATTGTTTACACGATCGTCGTCCGGTGTCAGATCTTCCTATAACAATCACCATCCCAAGAGATTTCCCAACCGCACACACCCAAGTCAGCAGCTCCTCACGAGTAGGAAATAACTGAAATTCAATTACCATGTGTCAGTTACATAATTTGAATAGTTAGCTAAAATTAAAACAACTAATTCATTCTTACCGTATCAGTTTGGAAGGAACTAGTAAAGTCTTGGGATTCAACAACGTCGGTTGAGATGTCAATCTATGACGATTGACATCACATCACTTCTTCGATTGACAACTCAATCGCTCGGATGCACCCTCATTTTCATCCATTAAACCAAAAAACTCGCACGATGTAAGCGCAACTTCGATTCTTTGTCATCATATACGCTGCTCAAACGGCCTCATGCGAACATGTTCGAATGAGGTCGTTTCAACAAATCAAATTCACACCCCAACTTAACATTGTTCGAACACGTTCATGCGAACATGTTCGAACGACTGTTCGAACCGACCGCGTTTGCGAGAAAAAAAAAATGGCGTAAAAAACTCAAAACAGAACCAAAATGAAAAATGTTTGGTAGGGTTATTACCTTGAGCTAGTTTCCAATGATGGGTAGTTGAATGGGAGTGAATGATGAAGGTGAGGATGGGTGGGTTTTGGAGTGGAGAGAGGAGGTTTAGGTGTTGGAGAGGAGTGTTTTTGGGTGTTGGAGAAGAAGAGGAGAGGATAGAGAGGAAATAGAATTGTAAGTGGGGTTAGTTTGGTAAATGTGTAGGGTGAGGGGGTGTGTTTAGAGTAGGAGGGGGTGTGGTAAAAGTAACAGCCAATATGTTTTGGCCTACGATGCTAAAAGATTGCTTTGGTTTTGCTAAAGGTTGTGAGCAATACCAGAAAGGCCCATGCTTCTCCCACTACCCTCTCTATTTAGTGCACACCATCCTGCAACAAGTCCAAAATACCCTTAATGAATAAAATTTTCCAAGCGTGCTTTTTTTTTTGGGAATTCACGAGTCCGACACCAATGTACCAAATCGGTACGGTTGCCTAGTGTCGTGTCTTATGTCTCGTGACACCCCCCACATGTTGAAATTGTAACAGGTCCGGGTTCAATCCAACGAATCGGTACAATTCCCCACTGCCGTACTCAGTAAAAATTGAAATTAACAGGTACGGTGTGAAGGTTTCGTACTTGTTCAAATTTATGTTACGCTGCAGAATTTTTTAACAGTAATTATAATAATCTAATCTAACAAATAGTTGTAGTCACTTACGCGTTTGACGAATAATTATAATCTGATCATATAATTAACTAGAAGTGCAACTATGATAATTAACCAAAATTACAAAATAATTCGTGAAAGTTACAAAATTTTCATTCAAAGTTGGATTCATACGTGTACGAAAAAAATTGGGATTCATACAAAGTCAGACTAAAAAAAAAAAAAAAACTACTGTGTTTGGGGCCAGTCGCCTCGCCCATGTCTCCTCTGATAGACACATCCTGTAAGTCAGTTGAACGACCTCGCCAAAGCTCTCAACCGGTCAAGTATGCCCCAAGCACGCGTCCCACGGGGAACATTTCGATGCAGCGCAATCTCCAACTCAACCACCAATCCTAAACCCTAAAGTTGGGATTCATACGTGTACCAAAACAAGTTGGGATTCATACAAAGTCAGACTTAAAAAAAAAGAATAAAAACTACTGTGCCTGGGGCCATCCGCCTCGCCCATGTCTCCTCTGATAGACACATCCTGTAAGTCGGTTGAACGACCTCACCAAAGCTCTCAGCCGGTCAAGTATGCCCCAAGCACGCGTCCCACGGGGAACATTTCAATGCAACACAGTCTCAAACTCGACCACTAATCCCAGTATCTCGGGAACTACCTGTGACATAAAAAAAGTATTAAAAAAAGTACATGTTTAATAAAATAATAAATGAAAACAAGTAAAACACCTACTTGTCTAGCCTCATACTCATCATCCAGTATCTAGTAATTAGCCAGAAGTAGGATTAGTGTGAGACCCTCCTAAACCAAACAAAGTACCCGAAGACAGTATCTGGTAATTACAAAGCCATACCAAAGGGATTTTGCAAAGTGAGACCCGTAACTCAACAAGGCTGACCTATACATCAAACTGCTCGGGAAAGGGAATGTAGATACAGTTGATGTGGAAGTAGCATCAACAGGAGCATCCTACTGATGATCATCACCAGCATGAACATCAGCAGTAAGATCAAGGGCAGGATGGCCAGCATCATGCTCATTGTCCCGTCCAATGTCAATAGTATACTCTACTGCGGGGTCTGTGCCCACGTGCCTGCTGTTGGGTCCGGCTTTGGCGTCGTGTTCATCCTCCTTTCTTTTGCAGTTTGAAACAGCAGGCAGTGGCCTCCTTCCACAGGGCTCAGTTTGAGCCAGGGACACTTGGGATTGTGAATACCCGCTTCTGGTCTTCGCCATACCTAAGCGAGGCAAAAAAACAAGTTAAAACAAGCAGGCAAAACTATTTAGCACCAACTATGCCAGTTCGGTGGTGATGTGCTGGATATTGCATTTTCAGGATTTTAAAAAAATAAGGTACGACAGAAACGGGACGTACTGGTTCGTTACCAATCTGTTGGACGATGTAAATTCAAATTTTTCAAAAAGGTCTGGTACGAATGTACCGAACCAAGCTCGAATGCAGAAAAAAATACAAACGCAGAGAATATCAGAGGAAAAGTATGGAAGTGCAATGTACCTGGAGAGTTGTAGACATGATAGAGATGGAGTATTGGGTGTGGAAGAGACTGGGTGTGAGAGAGTGAGAAAGTGAGGCAATGGAGGCTGAGAGGATGAGAGGAGATGGAGGGTCAGAGGGTGAGAGATTAGGGTACGGTGGAAGAGAGTGAGGGGTGTGAAGGGGTTAGGGAGGAAGAGTGTGAGATGAAGTGGTTTTGGGTAGGGGTATTCTTGTGTGAGGTTTGGGGGTGTGTGGTGAGTAGGGAGTGGGATAAGCATGAGCCTACCATAAATATGCAAATATCCAACATGTTCGAGCATTGTTAGTGATTGCAATTTATTGATAGTATTTGGGTGGTAAAATTGTGTCACTCTGTTGGGAGAAGATGCTACTGACTTTGGTTTTTCATGTTTAGCCAACATTCAGATATATAGTTTCAGAAAGTTGTTAACATGTATGGTTTTCAACATCTGAGTGTACAAATTTACCAGGGAGAAATGTATGGAACGCAAAAACATAGGTTTATGGGTCACCAACTTCATCACCTTAGATCCGGTCAAAAAAAAAAAACTCCATCGCCTTAGATCGAACTCAAGTACCAACTGAACCTATTCCTTAAGAAGTGTGTTAACTGCTGACACCCAACATTGAAATTAAATTGGTACCATTAGAATTGACCATGAGGAAAAAAAGAACACTGAACATGAAAAACAAAGTTTTTGTCATTTCATCTGAGTTAACCCAAGAAAAATAACGACCCTTTTTTTTCCCACATAGTGAGACTAAATTCATAAGGTGAACAAGTGGTGATACATTCATATATCTACATCTACATACATATATACATTTTCTTGACATTTTTCAGACATTTACCACAAATATACAGCAGAAAAATTCTTTAAATTTTACGATACATATGTTGACTGTTGAATAAGATAGTAGTCTTCTTGTAAAGAGAAAACATCAGTACACACTGAAATCCATGGATGAGTGTATAAGACAGTAGTATTTTGAAAGCCAAAGCCATTAATAATTGGCAATGGGAATCCCCTCTTTAGTTGGAAGTTCAGGTATGGTAAGACAACAGTTTTGAGAACACTTGACACCAGTGACTGCAAATATATTCATAAAGTTGATGAGTGAGAGGTTAGAAAATGATTGAGGTTTAGCAATCACAATATTTGAAAATAGAAATTAATAGTATTTCTGTGTACATAATAGATTATGTTAAACTATATATAGAATATAAATGAACCCTCAAAGTGAAAGATGAAGGACAAGCACAAGAGCAAAAAATTATGTTGGAGAGTCCTTGCTAGTTGCTATGGACTAATCTTAGAATTTAGGTCTAACTCAATCTTACAAAACCGACCTTTAAAGCTTGTATATAAACTCTTTCCGGGACTTATCTATTTTTAATGTAGGACTTGGATTTAGACCTGAATCCCCTGCAGTCAAGTTATGGTGCAGTCACTACTGTCAGTAAATGCTGGCCATAGGATATAGATCGAATGGCTATGATTAAATTTTCTAAAAAAGAGATATAAAATACAGCTATAAATCTAGACTATCAGATCATAATTCTATGGTTGAGATTGCGACTGCTGCAAAAGTTAACAGCAAGGGGTCCATTTCTCTTGGGTTTCTCCCGGTACACCTCCTCACGCGCTACGCTATTAGGCTTGGTGCGTGAATAATAGTGATGAGTGGCATGGCAAATCTAAGATGGGTATTCTGCTTTACCTGAATAAGATGTATGCGCAGTTTCCCTATTTTGCTCCATTTCAAGTATGTAGAAAATTCATGTAATCTAAGCCTTCCAGCAAAGTTGTTTCCTACGATCTCCACACCACATGAAGCACTAAGATCCTGTAGAATAAGAAACAAAAATGGAATGTGTTACACTGAATATTGCTCATGGCTACATAAACTGATAAATGTGATCAGGAACATGCTGAGACAAAAATAAGTGGCTACTTTGAAACATTATTCTAAGTCTAAGGATGAAATGATACAAATGTTATATTATGTAAGGCTCTGTTTGGTAAGTCAATCCGCTAGCAGATAGTAGATTTGACTAGCGGATGACGAATTAAACATTTTGTCATATTTTATATTGATTAAATAAATTAATTTATGAGGTAAACATGTCATTTTATGTCATTTTACATTTATCAGTTAGTTTAACTGTTAATTTTACCTAATACATCATTCGCTATCAGCTTATCTGCTATATACTAGCTTATCTACTATTCGCTATAAGCCCATTCACTAGCTTATCCGATATCCGCTACTTTTTCCAAAAACAAAGCCTAAGACAATATGAAGACAAGAGAATGAATGCTGCATAACGTAATCTGTCACAGTTTACAGCTTATGACAGAGTAATACTGCTATATCAGTATATTACTGGTGTAGCAGAGTGATGGAATACTAAAATTAAAACATACAGAGTGATGTAATACTGCTATATCAGTATATTACTGGTGTAGCATAGGGAATCAATGGCTCATCACAAAACATACACAACCCTTTGGCACGTCTATCAGCCATATCAGCAGGTGTAAATGTCCTTGTGGTGTTTTTGAAAACTGGTTTGGCTAGTGTTTGAGTGTCATCAGTGGTAGAGGGTCTAGTGTGTGAGGTGGATGGTTTGTTTGGCCAAGTAGTGTATTTAGGAGGGTTTCTGGTGGTTAATGTTTTGGCAGAGTCATGTAGTCTAGCTAGGTTAGAAGCATGGGTGATAGAGGTTGGGTTAAACATGCGTACATGCATCTGAGTGTTGTGTTCTAGGCCAGCAAGGAAAATACTAAGGGCATGCTCAGGTAATAAGTTCACTTGAGTCAAGGCAAGCTCAAAAGAATCAAGATAATCAACTAGTTTACCTGATTGCTTGAGTTAAACAAGTGAGGCCAGAGGGTCATCATACACATCACCAAATCTAGTGCAAACATCTGCAACATACTGCTGCCATGGAGGATACTGATCAAATTTCTGCCTCATGTAGTTCAAATGCCACTGTAAAGCCAAGCCTTCGAGGTGGATTGAAGCTAAACACACACGGGAAGCATCTGGTGTCTCATCTAGCTGAAAGAACTGGTCACATTTGTAAATCCAGTCTCTAACGTTCTTACCATCAAAGCGTGGAAACTCCACCTTTGAGATACGTGTAGCTAAGTGGTGTGCCTGGTTATTTGGAGGAGGAGGAGGAGGGGGAGGTGGAGGAGGTGGAGGTGGAGGAGGAGGAGGAGGTGTACCAGAACCAGGTATTGCAGCTTGCACAGTACGAAGAAGGTGGCGTATCTCATCCATTCCTTCGTTCATTTGAGCCTGCAACTCATTCAAACGTGTGTTGAACGCCTCAGTGGTGGTGGTGAAACGTTGATCAAGGTCTTGCACAATCTGAGTAAGAGTCATGCTGCAGAATCGAACCTGCGATACCAAATGTCACGGTTCTGACATATGACAGAGTAATACTGCTATATCAGTATATTACTGGTGTAGCAGAGTGATGGAATACTGATAAGGATAGTTGTGCTTGGCTAGGGCGCAATCTATATGCCGGTAACTAGCACTAGCTGAACCTTGGGGCTACAATGAATGAATGTGGCCCGGAAAGCAATGCTAAGGATTAGGTTTAGAATATTCGAAGAGAGAGAAATATTTTTATGAATGATTGGTAATGATTTCATTGCAAGCATCCTATAAATAGGACAATCGAAATACAATCCAATCCTAGGAATAATCTAGAATCCTGCCAGCTATGGCAGTGCTAGAAATGACAGCTATGAGGCAAGACATGTCCTCAATAAGACAAAATAACAGCTACAAATTGAAATACAAACAACTAGAATTGAAATGCACCAAGTGCTTTAGGTAAAAACAGCAATGAAACAGTAAAATTTAGCAGCTACACAGTAAATGATATGCATACTGTGACATAATCTGAATGTTAAAAAGAGGTATTCTAGCTACTTAAAAGATTGTTTTCTTTATGAATTTTTAACTATCCACCTAAGCACAATAGTTTTCACTTCTAGATTTCATCAAGCATACCACTGAGATGCATGCGACCGGTATGACTTCCCCACCTTCCAGAACATCAATTGTTATATCTACAGAAACAGAAGCCCCAATATCTTGGTAGGTCACTTGTATAGTTGGTTGAGAAGATACAGATACATTAATCTGCATGTCATCATTTGGATATCGCTTGTATAATTGAGGAACTATGAATCTCCATTTAGCAGTGTTCAGAATGTCTTCATCAGGTAGTTCATCAATGATCAATTGCATTTTACCTGCCTGAGCCCAACAAAAACACAAACTTATTAACAAGGATTTATTACCGGTTTGGAGAAACAACTTAATTAAACACTTATGGTATAAACACTTATCATATAAGTGCTTATGCATAAGCTGTTTATATAATAAAGGATAAAATAATGCTAAATTATTTTTCTATAAGCCATAAGCTGTTTTCATAAGCTATCCTGTGAAGCTTTTGAAAATTAGCTGGAAATCGCTTATGAACATGTCATAAGCTATTTCCATAAGCACTCCCAAACAATCTCACAAGTACTTATGCCAGTAGATAAACCCAAATAAATCATTCCAAGCGGGCCCATAATAATGTTGAAAGCATCCAACATTAATACTTGAAGTAAGAGTTTTAGAAACTCACATTGAAGTAAACTAAGGAAGCAGAATTGAACACATTTTCATGTATTGAAACTTTTATCATCTTTGGCAAACCACCACAAGCAGAAGAAACCTTAAATCCTTTCTTGTAACCATGAGATACAAAAACTTCATTTATCTCTGTGAATAAACCATTAATTGAAATTGCAATGGAGGAACTAGTCAACACAGGATTGCCAATGAAAGAAACATTTAGTGCAGCAGTTTTGTCTAGGGAGATTTGCTTTGGAAGAATTTGCAAAACATTATCAAGCTTTGCTATCCCTTCTGCTATTTTATCTGAAATGCCCTTTTCTACTGCTGATGCTATATTCTCTTCAAAAACATCTATTAGTCTGAAATAAGCATAGAGAAGAAGCTAACTAATGGCATAAATATCTTCATTAAATTTATATAGGACCCTAAAAAAGAAGATATCAAAAGTAAGAATATATCAGAAAGATGGCTTAAGAAGAAGGCTTACAATTGGTAAAGCCAAGCAGCCCCACCGTCCAACTTTATAGATAAATCACCCACATAGCATCCATAATCTAAGAGACTCAACTTAAGAGTTCCTTCTTGGTTCCTTAAATTTAATGTAAGCCCCACTTGCATGTCTTTAACCTTCCAAACATGGCACAGCAGAGCACAAATGAGTGAGAGTGAGGGATGCTATTGATTATCCAACAGCATATGTGTGTCTGCTTACTAAAAGTCTGCTTTGCACATACTTTTAGCTACCAATATACTAACTGAAATACACCTGCTTATTGTTTACCTATATTATATATACTGTTGGGAGAGTTCAGAGGAGCACTGGAAGTAACAACAAGTTAACAATCAGGACCACCGAGAGACTTAGATACCACATATCTGCTTAAAACCTTAAGGTAATGGGTATATGGGTCACCTGTCTTATATATCATTCTTTTAACTCGTTCCTAGTCGATGTAGGACATTCACACTTGAATTCCCAAAAATCTCCCCTTCAAGTGTGAGTAACCCACATCGCTAGACTTGATCCAAAACAGGATCCAATTCATGCTCCCCCACCAAGCCGAATCATGACTTTGATACCACTTGTTGGGGAGTCTGGCAGAACACCAAGAGCAACAATGAGCTAGCAACTAGGACCACAAAAAGACTTAGACACCACATCTCTCACCCAGAATGTGAGTGGTTAGTCTTACATCGACTAAGAATGAGCTAAATGAATGATATATACGAGAGACAATCAGTCGACTCATATACCCATTGCCTTAAGGTTTTGGGTGGAGATGTGGTGTCTAAGTCTCTTTCTGGTCCTAGTCGGTTACTCGTTGTTGCTCTCCGGTGCTCCCCCAAACTCCCTCAAACCTTCTAAACCTTGTTAAGCACTTATAGCATAACAGTTGATCATTTAAGTCCTTATGTATAACCTAATTCTATAATAATTGATAAAATAAGTTAAATTGTTTTCATACAAGATTTAAACTCTTTTCAGGAGCTATTATATAGAGCTTATGGAAATAAGCTAAAAAACAACTTATAGACATGTCATAAGCTGTTTTCATAAGCTCTCCCACTCACAAGTGTTTATATCAGTAAATAAGTCAGTCTGAATAGACCCTAATTTAAAGCATAATAGAACTAATCAAACTACAATTCAACAAAACTCTTGGACTTCAACTATAGAAAATGATCACAAAAGCTAGTAAAAAGGTATAAACATAAGTAAAATTTCAGTTTAATACCTTCACTGAAGCAGTTCCCTTATCTGAAATCCCAATTGGAATCAACCAAGAACTAACAGAATACTTCCATTTCATACTCAAATCAGCAGTAGCACCTGAAACTACTAAAACAATACCACTCTCTCCAACCATAACAGAAGAAGTATTAACTTGAATATCCTTAATTACGATATCATAAAGAACAACCTTAGCATTTCCAACAAGTGGCACTTGTGCAGAATTCTCAATCTCAGGAAGCTTAAGCATAACAATAGAAGCAATACCTTTCTCTATTAACAAGTCTTTGGCATAATCAAGACCCTTATCAGATATAACCCCAGAGATGAAACTATCTTGGAGATAACCACTTGTTGGTATCAATAGTAGGGGTAGAAGAAGGAGGGAAATAAAGGGTGCCATGAATTTTTGTAAAGAAGGTTATGAAAAGGATAAAGTTGATGACTTTGAAATTTGAGAGTGAAAGGTGTTTAGGAATTGGTAAGAGCATGGAGTTTTTATGTTTCAATAGGGAAAGATAAGAAATTTGAGTGACCCATGTGATGAAACGTAAGGGTTGGTGATTGTTATTGTTGTAATTGCTATGTGTGGAAATGGAATTATGAATGGAGATGTAGATAGCAGGAACAGGAAGAGTCGTTGGTGTTGGAATTAAATTGGATTTACTTCATTATTTGTGGTAATTTGATGTGCTGAGGCGACTTGTAGTTTTACTTTTCGTTTCAGTATATTCTTCTGGCACTTTTTTTTTTTTTGACAAATAGTATATTCTCACACTAAAAAACGCATCATTCACGAGAGATAGATATCAACATGTTTAAGAAGGGATTTGGATATTTTTTTTGTTTACAATAGAAATCAAATTCATTTCATTAATGATAACTAGTAGCATCTGCCCGCATCTACGTCTGTACATGGTCTTTGTCATGTCTTTTAAATGAACAAACTTGAGATATAATTTAAATAGTTAGAAAGACCGTGAAAAAAGACAAATTTAAAGTAGTTAAAAAAATGAGTCTCAAATTAAAAATTAGATAAATATTAAAATCTAAAAATGTAGAAGTATTATTTAAAAACAATCAGTGCATTTATCTTGTGTTCTTTTATATATTAGTCTGCAGGTGTTGTTATCCCGTTTGTTTTTATATATCGGTCAATTTATATCGTGTTTTTACACACATCATTGCAATTTTCCCGTGTTTTTTTTTATATTTCAATTAAGTTATCACGTGTTTTTAATATATCATTGAAGTTATCTCATAGTTTCAATTGATTATTTTTAGTTGATTAATAGATTATAGTAGACGATAGCGGATAGATGTAGATTATCAAATATTTCTATGAAGTGTTTTTTTATATCGGTCACGATTATCCGTGTTTTTATACATATCATTCTAGATTATCTCGTGTTTTTATACATATTAGTATAGTTATCCCATGTTTTTTTATATATCGATCACGATTATCTCATAGTTTCAATTGATTATTTTAGTTGATTAGTACATTATAGTAGATAGTAAAAGATAGATAGTAGATTATCAAATATATCAGTGTAGTTATCCCGTGTTCTGTTATATATCAGTATAGTTATCGCGCGTTTTTTATATATAAGTACAGTTATCCCGTGTTTAAATATTAATCAGTAGTTGAAATAGTCATTAAGTTTTCCTTTTTTTTGATATATTAATATCGTATTTTTTTATATATCATTGAAGTTATCTCGTGTTTTTATATATTAGTGCAGTTATCTCGTAGTTAGATTGATTATTTTAGTTTATTTGTAGATTTGATTTGATTTGAATTTCGAAATTTGAAGAAAAAAAAGAGGGGAAAGTTAAAAAAAATGGGGGAGAGAAGAAAGTGCATTGGGAGAAGAAATTTGAAAAAAAAACGTGATAGTAAATTACAATGTTGCCCTTAGTTAGATGAGTTGTCAAATAAATAGGGAAACTTGTCTGAGTAATTTAAGTATGACTTGTTTGTATAAATAGATATTAGAAGTAGATAGTGGGTAAACAAAGTTGGTGAGTTTAATTTGAATTTTGAATTTTGAAAATAAAAAAGTAAGAGAAAGTTGGAAAAAATTGGGAGTGAGAAGGAAATCCATTGAGAGAATAAATTTGATAAAAGTATGATAGTAAAGTACAATGTTGTTCTTAGTCAGATGAATTGTCAAGTAAATAGGGAGGCTTGTTTGAGAAATTTAAATGTGGTTTGTTTGTATAAATAGATTAAGTGTGGTTTGTTTGTAATAGATAAATAGATATTAGGTTAGATAGTAAATAGGAGTAAATTGTAAATTATTTAATATTAAATTAAATATATTAGATTTATAGTGGATTAAAAAAAATTGGGAAAATAAATATTTTTAAATAAAGGGTGTGGGGCCACTAATGATAGTTGTGTAAGAAGTAGGAATATTGGGAAATGTGAGATTGAAAGAGAGTGAGTGAGAAAGGAATAAAAAGTAGAATTAAAAAATGATAAATAAAATAAAAGTGGTGATGTGTCAAAAAAGTAAGATGTCTAAAATTGTAATTTTGTAAGTTGTTTATTTGTATAAATAGATAAATAGATATAGTGGATTAAAAAAAATTGGGAAAATAAATATTTTTAAATAAAGGGTGTGGGGCCACTAATGATAGATGTGTAAGAAGTAGGAATATTGTAAAATGTGAGATTGAAAGAGAGTGAGTGAGAAAGTAAGAAAAAGTAGAATTAAAAAATGATAAATAAAATAAAAGTGGTGATGTGTCAAAAAAGTAAGATGTCTAAAATTGTAATTTTGTAAGTTGTTTATTTGTATAAATAGATTAGATTGCAGTAATACATGCAGAAATGTCAAAGAAAATTTGAGACGAAACTGAAAAGAAGGCTATTCCGGCAAGAGTGTGAGCCACCTTGTTAGTTTCTCTCCTAGAAAACTCTATATGAAAGTTTTCAGAAAAATAAGCAAAAGACTCCCTACAGAAGCGCAAAATACAGCCATAATCCGAAATAATAGCTGGACAATTATTAAAATCATCAACTACAATTTTAGCATCAAGCTCAAAGACAACGTCTTTGTAGTTGAGATCACGAACCCAATCCAATGCTAATAATAATCCAAGTGCCTCACCCTTGTACGGATCAATAACCGGAGTGAATAAATGAGTTTTTTCCGCTATAAAAGAGCCATTGTCATCACGAATGCAGCAGCCGTGGACACAGATGTAGCACGTGCAGCAGTCCAATCGGACATGTAGTTGCTGCCGTGCACCAAAACCAAACCAGTCGAGTCCCGAATGTTGTTCCCCACCACATTATTACGACTAGACCATATGCTCCAAAGCCGTCATACACCAAGCGACGCTCAAGTCTCTAGACAACTCCTCAAACACCGGAAAAAACCGAGAAAAACCGCCCTCAACACCAGCTGTAATCTGCGAGACAAGAGGCTCAATGCCAAGGGTCCTCCAACAAGTCTCAGCCAGCGCACATTTCACAAACAGATGCAAAGTTGTTTCATCAAAATCACTACAAAAAGGACAAGAAATTGGTACTTCGACATGACGATGGGCAAGGACAACTCTAGTTGGGATAACATTACGAGCCAATCTCCATTACAAGTTATTCACTTTAGGCGGCACTCGTAGCTTCCGCAACAAATTCCAACACCCATCTACATGAGATGGCATTATTAGTAATAGTTTGAGTGGCCAACCTATAAGCACTTCTAACCGAGTAAATGCCATTCCTCTCTCCCTTCTAACACAAAGTATCCTCAGCCACACAAGGTAGTAACGGGGCTTGTAATACTGCTTTAGGGGATTGCTCAGTCAAGGGAAAATGAACCAATGCTTCATTCCACACCTTAAGCTCATTAATTAGCAATCAAATAATCGACCAGAAGAAAAGGATTAAAATTGTTAGGCTGCCAGAGCTGAATTATAGTAGAATCCACAGTCCACTTGTCATCAAACAACCATATAGAATGCCCATCCCCAATACCCCAAGCAGCACCTTCACAAATTAACCGTTGTGACACCATAATGCTATTCCAAACAAAACTACCATTGCTGCTGTTATTGGCATGTAACAAGTCACCATGGGGAAAGTACTTGGCCTTGTAAAGACGGGAGACCAAAAGATTTGGTTGAGATTGAATACGCCAATGTTGCTTACCCAAAAGAGCCAAATTAAAAGCCTTTAGATTTCGGAACCCATTCCTCCAAACACCTTGGGAACACAAAGTTTGTCCCAAGGCATCCACCGGATCCCTTTGCTTTAACCACCAAAACCACCCCACCAGTATCCATTTAGTAATCTCTCAGTCTGATTAATCAAGGTGGAAGGGATTATAAACAAACTCATGAAGTAAGTGGGAATAGCTTGAAGGACGAATTTAATCATGACTTCCTTACCAGCCTTAGAGAGCATTTTTCCACCCCAAAAGTTAATTTTTTCACTCCAAAGGATTTGGATTCTTAAAATCACTTTTTTTTCTGAATTCACCATCTAGCTAAAATGTGGTGAGAGAATACTTAGAAACAATAAGTGAGTTAGAAAAATAACTAAATACTCTTTAACCTAACCTAAATATATGTGAATGTAGGTGAACTTAGAAAAATACCTAAATATTGTTTAAGGTAAATTTTCTTTGACTTTTAATTTTTTACCCCACACCCCACAGTCGTACCATATACTCAATAATTTTAATTTATATTATTATACCCTTACCAAAATTCACCACTTTTCCGAATTTATGTATTACAAACATAATTCTAGAATTTGGTCAAAAAAAAAAAAATATAATTCTAGAATATATTTTTAGTTTTAAATTTTTATTTTTAGACATAAATTTGGAATTAAAAATATATTTTGGAATTCTGTTTGTATTACATAAGTCTAGATTGAAAATTTAGTTTTAGTTATATACTATTAAAAGCGCTTATTTGAATAAGCATTATTAAAGCATCCCAACCATGTTGTCCATAAAATATAAATAAGGGATCTACACCAAAATAGTCGAGTTGGGCTCCGAGGTAAAGACTCTTTGATCACTTACAAATATATTTATAAATCACCACCCAGTAAAGAAGACATGAGATAAGTAGTGACGGTTGAGCCAATTTAATGTCAACTGAGGCAACTTTTATTGGCGAAATGATTTTTTTTAAACTCCAAGGAAAATGGGAATTTACTTTAACGGTTAACGAATGATATGATAGGATCAAATCCTTAATCAAATCAAATATAACATTTGGTTAACACATGTATTAATTGGGTTTATGCATTTACTTTACCATTTTACTATTAAAAAAATAGTTGATTGTTGAAGATAGATCTACCAAATCGGTATTCGAAACTTGAAGATTGACCTCAGTTTTCAACTCCCACACTTTGCACTTGTCTGTACAACTAAATAACCCGCGTAGGCGTAGCGCAAGGGACAACAAAAACGACTCTTTCCGTTCCATTCACATCTCATCTCATCAACGACGAAACGTTCACACAACGGTGCCGATCGGTGGTCTTGCCGTTACTGCTAATATCCACACGTTCCTACTTCCTAAACGACGTCGTATCAATCACCCTCATCAAACTACCTCTCCTTTTTCCCAATCAAGGAACCCTAATTCGAAGAAAGTTCGATTCTTCAAATTAACAAGTAACGTTTGATTCCTCTTTTACGACGCTTTCCTTTTTTTTTTTGTCTCGTTTGAATTGTTTTCAGCTTTTTATCTTCCGAATTATAATTCTCGAGCTGCTGAATGAACTTTAATTCTTCTCAATTATACTTGATTTATGTGCCTGATTTTGATATTGTTTGGTTGTGATTATTGTTTTCTGAGATATATTAGTTTTGTGTCTGATTTTGTTGTTAAAATTGGTTAATTTTGTGGGGATCTCACGATGGGTGATGATTTTGTAATTTTTTTCCATTGTTTCTGTGACCACGATAAGTTCGAGGGACGTTTTGTATCGTTTCTTTCACTTCATTGTTCAGAGAAATTGTGGTGTAGATTTTTGAATAGGTGAATTTGTTGTTGAGGTAGTTAGTATAGCTTTCTGGGTTAAGAGGTAAAGATATTGGTGAATATTCATTTTGGGTATGTGGGTGCTAGTGTTGGCTAGCGGTAGTGGTGCTAATTGGAAAATTGGTTCAATGGTTAAAACTTAGTAGTCTAGGGTGGAGATGACAGTTGGTGATGAGGTTTATGGGATGAATTGCTTCTTTTTCTGAATCAAGGAAGGAGTGTAGGACAATGTTCTGAGTCTATTTCAAACTTTAATAGTTAATCCCTCTTTATAAATAGAATAACCACTTTATTAGGTGGTTTAAGCGGCAATTTTTTTTTTACTAATATTATCTGGGGCATACCCATTTAATGGCTATGGGGTTAATGGAATGGCATGAGACATAAAAACACCTTACGTGGGAAGTAAGCTACAATGCTTATTCTTACCCTTTTAATTACCATCGACATGTTGATAGGATGGAACAATTTCTCAGATATATGAGGTCTGAGAGCCTCCTAAAGCATGATAAAGAGAGGAAGAGAGTTTTTGATAAATTTCATTCATAGCCTTCCACTAAGGGCAAAAAGCAGCATATAAAGCAACAATTCAAAATCCAGTACTAGATTCTTACAGCTCACCAAATGCTGAATCACTCAGCTTCTAGAAACAAAAAGAAACACTGAAATAAAAGCAACATTTTATTCTTATTTGTAAGTAAGGAAATCACGAAATTTGTTGGGAATCTGAGTAGTGCGTTTGGGCCTCACAATAGGTGCTGGTGTCTGTTCCATTGGGCTGGGATTGTCTGGGCCAGCAACATCAGTACTACTAACTGCACCTCCAATATCAGCAGCTGCATCAATACCTACCCCATCAAGAACCACCTTGTCCTCAAGGTTGTAAGATTGACAAAGCTCATGTAAATCCTCCCAAGAAGTATCATCAGGGGGCAGACCGAGCCACTGTACCAGCACTTGTTTACGCTTCTGCCCATTCACTTCCACGGTACGATGATCAAGGACAGCTAGGGGAGAGAGCAATGGAGAGCTGTCAACTGCTTCAGGTGGTAGTAACTCGACCGATGGAGGGAAAGGACCATGGTAAGGTTTCAAGAGAGAACAATGAAACACATTATGAATCTCTGAATATGAAGGGAGCTCCAATTTATAAGCCACAGTGCCAATACGCTCAATGATACGATAAGGACCGTAATAACGTTTCTGCAATTTGTTGTATTTCTGACCAGCCAAGGATGTTTGTCTATAGGGCTGAAGTTTGACAAATACCCAAGTGTTGGGCTCAAATGACACTTCCCTGCGCTTACTGTCAGCGAGATTCTTCATCCTAGCTTGAGCTTTGATCAAATTCCTCCTCAAAAGGGCCAGCATTTCCTCACGTGTAGCCAACAATTCATCAGTGGCAGCAATGGTAGAAGAACCAGGCACATAGCAAGGAATGGTGGGTGGTGGCTTCCCATACACTATCTCATAAGGAGTCATACCAAAGGATGAATGAAATGAAGTATTATAGTGGTACTCACTCGGCCCAGGTAAATACTTGTGCCATAGAGATGGTTTCGATGCACAAAGGCACGTAAATCGCTTCAATTGTCCTACTTGGTAACCTCTGTTTGCGTCGGTTGACCTGGTGGTAGGAGGAACTCATCCTCGATGAAAGTGCCACTAAACTTGAACAAATCTGTCTGAATTTGTTTGATGAAGACTGGGTCACGATCTGAAACGATACTACGAGGAAGTCCATGGTGCTTACAAACCAAATGGACGAATAATTCAGCCACCTTATACGCCGTATATTGAGCTGGTAGGGCGCCCAAATGCACATATTTTGAGAACCGATCCACCACAACAAACAACACGAATACCCTCTAGAATTTGGCAACCCCGTGACAAAGTCCATAAAACGCCCCTCCCAAACATTGGAAGGTATTGGCAAAGGTTGCAAGAGGCCCCGGCTTGGCGGGGACATATTTTGTCTGGCGACAAACAAGGCAATTAACAATGAACTCCTTGATATCCTTGCGCATAGAATCCCAATAGAAATTAGCGGAGAGCGCCTCGAAGTCTTGACCACCCCAAATATGTCCACCGATCAAAGTTTCATGAAACTCCTTCAATAACAACAATTTAAAGCGTGAGGTAGATGGGATCCAGATTCTGCCATTCTTCAATAAAAGCCCATTATGCACATTATAGTCAGTGAAGTTCAACGGCTCAGCAAGAACCTTACTACACAAGTGCCGTAAGGCACATCGTAGAGAAGTTCTTGGCGTAATTCCTCGATAAAAAGAAACTGAGGAGTGGACAGCAATTGTAGTTCAGCTGTAGGGACCTCGGGACACCGAGAGAGAGCATCAGCAACAACATTACTCTTCCCGGACCTGTAATGAATTTCATAATGATAACCCGATAATTTAGACAAATAGAATCTGCGCTTTCGGTGTTTGAATAACCTTGTGTGAGTAACTCCTTGAGATCTGCGGTGGTCCTGTTTGAATAATGAAAAATTACCCAGAGATCTTGACGCCAACGCTTTCTCGCACACGCGTGATAGCATGTAATTCTTCGAGATAAGTGGATGCCTTAGACATCCTCGGGCAAAACAACTTCTCAAAATAAGCGATAGGGTGATTATTCGCAACAATCTCGCACCCATAGCATAACCGTAAGCATCAGTTGTATCACAAAAGGGAGGGTAAAATCAGGCAGGGATAGTATCGGAGCGGAAGCCAAAGCTGATTTCAATGCATCAAAGGCATTCTGAGCATCAACAGACCATTCAAAAGCATTTTTCTTTAACAAAGAAGTAAGGGGGTGAGCAATGCTAGCGTATCCTTTCACAAAACGACGGTAAAAGCCAGATAATCCCAAAAAGCCACGCAAACTCTTAATGGATTTGGGAGTGGGCCAATCAACCACCCCTTGTATTTTGTTAGGATCAGGAGCCACTGTTCCCTCAGCGACAATGTGACCAAGATAAGTAATTTGTCTCTGCCCAAAAGAGCACTTAGAGGGCTTAAGGTGAAACTGATGAGTGCTAAGGATAGAGAATACCTGTGAGAGGTGCCCAGAGTGTTCATCCATAGAAGAGCTGAATACAAGAATGTCGTCGAAAAACACAATCACGGTCTTGCGAAGCGCGAAGCGAAAAACATCATTCATGGTGGCTTGGAATGTTGACGGAGCGTTGCAAAGACCGAACGGCATTACTCGATACTCGTAGTGGCCGTCATGAGTGCGAAAAGCTGTTTTATGAATGTCTGCAGGTGCTACTCTGATCTGATGAAAACCAGAGGTCAGGTCCAACTTAGAAAACACACGAGCTCGCCCAACTCGTCCCAATAATTCGTCAATCGTTGGCAATGGAAAGCGGGTCACGAATAGTGATTGCATTAAGAGCTCTGAGAGTCAACACACATACGCCAAGAGCCATCTTTCTTCTTGAGTAGCGGGGCCAGGTGAGGAAAAGGGACTGCGTCTTTGGGTTGAATCCAACCTGTATTGATGAGTTTGGCTACTTGGTTTTCAATTTCGTGTTTCTGTGAATGAGGGTAGCGGTAAGGACGTACCTTGACGGGTGAGGCGTGGGGAACCAGGGGAATAGTATGGTCAGTGACTCTAGGTGGGGGAAGGGACGACGGCTCAGAGAAAAGGTGTAAATACTGGGTGATTGTGGTTTGTAATTGGGGGTCAAGTGTGTCTAATTTGGGAAGGTGGGAGGAAGCCAGGTCCGGTTTAGTATTGGTAGGTGGTGTAAGTGGGTTAGTTTCTGGGCTGGATATATGGATGGAAAAAAGTTGGGCCTCAGGTTCAAAGCGTGTAAGCTTGTTAAATGAGTGGAGGCCCATAGTGTGAGGAGAGGTGTCTCCATGTAGCTCTATGGTGGAGTTATTATAGATGAAGGTGAGGGACAGGGTGGAGTAATTCATCAATACAGGCCCGATTTGTTTCAGCCATTGGGCTCCCAACACGAGATCTGCTTCCCGCACGCAAGTCCAAAGACAAAAATAAATCCATACAAAATTTATGACCTTGAATTAACACAGTTACCTCTCTGCAACAATGAGAACAAATGAGTTCTTGACCACTGCCTACCACAACACGAAAGGGAGAGATTGGATCCTTAGGCAAGCCCAATGCATCAACCATTGAACTTCTGAGGAAGTTATGAGTACTTCCGCCGTCGACCAGGACGCCAACCGAATGGGAACCGATAATTCCTTTGACCCGAAATGTGTCGCCAGGCGATCACCGAGAGGCGTGCAAGCTTAAGCGGCGACCTGCGGAACAATCTCAAGATCTCCGAAACGATTTACTGCTGCTGCGAGATCCAAATCACCGTTACAACATCATTATCATCGTTAGTAAGCATGAGAAATGAGCGAGCACCACATTTGTGATTGCGTGACCAAAGCTTGATCACAATTAAAGCAAAGCCCTTTCTCTCGCGTCGTCATCCATCTCCGCTCCGAGAAGGTGTGTTTAAACGAGGCTTCCCGATGGAACAGAAGCAACCCCGAGGAGGATTTGGGTGGCAATCAAGAATCCGGGTGCTCTTGGGAGGTGGTGGGTGCCATGGTCGTGATCTATTGGCACGTAGGATGTCCTGTTGCTTCTCTCTCTATGTAAGAGCTAGTCCAAATTACTTTGAGAAAGAGAAGAAGGTCGTAACGCCAAGATTTCACGCCGTATCTCGGCTTTGAGACCCGAGATGAAACAACTCAAAGCAGATCCGCGGGAGAGTCCTTCCAATCGGTTTTGCAAAGCTTCAAATTCCGTCGAAGTAAGCCGCCACGGTGGTTGGTCGTGTAAGCTTAAAAGCTTCCTCTGCAGGATCGCCGTGGCCGTAGGAGCAAAACGAGTCTCGAGCGCGTGAGAAATTGCGCCCACGGCTATTTGTTGGTTCCTGTGCATCCACCGATACCACGCAAAGAGCCGGGCCGTCGAGATAAAACGATGCGATTATGTCTACGATCTTCCTCCAAGTCCGGTGATATGTGAAGAATCGGGAGATCTTGAAGATCCACCACGTACGCGTCTGAACCATCAAATCGGGAACATCGAAGCTTCATACGAGGCCGGTTAGCGCGAATCGTAGTGGATTGAGACGACGCCGTTGAAGGTGTAAGCGTTCATCTGTTTGCGTATGCTTTCAACTCGAGAAGAAAGAGTAGCAACTCGACGAGAGAGTTCCGCAATGGGTCCGGTGGAGTGGGGCGAGCCATGGAGGTGAGAACAATGAATGAAAGCACCAATGATAAGATGGAACAATTTCTCGGATATATGAGGTCCGAGAGCCTCCTAAAGCATGATAAAGAGAGGAAGAGAGTTTTTGATAAATTTCATTCATAGCCTTCCACTAAGGGCAAAAGCGAAGATATAAAGCAACAATTCAAAATCCAAGATAGATTCTTACAACTCACCAAATCTTTGAATCACTCAAACTTTAGAAACAAAAGAAACATTGAAATAAAAGCAACATTTTATTCTTATTTGTAAGTAAGGAAATCACGAAATTTGTTGGGAATCGAGTAGTGCGTTTGGGCCTCACAATAGGTCTTGGTGTCATGCTCCATTGGTTTTGGGATTATGCGGGCCAAAGAACATCAAGACTACTAATCGCACCTCCAATATCGGCAATTTGCATCACATGTGGCATACTTTTGGGGTTTTGTATCTTAGCATTGTCATATCAAATAGACGCATGTCACTATTATCCTTCTTATATAATACACTATCTACTTTATTAGCCAATTTGGGGGGTAATTTTTTGATGACATTAGTTGTAAATAATGCAAACTTTATGTCAATTATTAATCTAGCAAAAATTAAGGCTCCATTCATTGTTTTTTTTGTCCAACACTCATTTTTTTTATTATCAAAATGTACCTCTCATTGTTAAACACATATTATTTTGGTTTTTTCTGTACCCCCACTGTTTACCAATATACCCCCACTGTTTACCAATATACCCCCACTCTATATTTTTGGATGGACATATCCCTAACAAAAATTGAACCAATCGGATTTATGTTTGTGATAGGTAAATACAATTTATGTTTTTTCAAGTCGTATGTACCTATATACGATTTCCCTGACAAAAAACAAATAAATTAAAAAATAAGTAATCATATTTATCTCAGAATAAGGTAAATACGATGCGATTTTTTAAGGAAAATCGGATTTATGTTTGATGAAGGTAAATACGCCTTACTATTTTTGAAGCTTCTGGGAGGAAATCGTATCTAGATAAATACGATGCAAAATTTGCTGGAAATCGTATCTATCTCCTGGAAGGTAAATACGATGAGCTCTAAAATATTTCTGGTCAAATCGTATGTAAGTGAGAAATGGTAAATATTCTGTCAATTTGTAATTTTTTTAGTCTTTTCACCCTATGCGTGGGGGTATGAAGTCAAATGGCGGGGTACCAAAAAAACCCTTTATTTTTTATGAACTATCTTGCCCTCATTATTGTTATAGAGTGTTTTTATCAAAGTTTTTATGAATTAAGTTTCTAACATCACCCCGCATTGGTACGTATCTTTGCAAATATATCATATATAAACACAACCCTGTTAACATAAAAATTCTATTCTATGTTTGGTTGTAAATTATCAATTCGTATCACCCACTAACTTTGCAAAACATAATTTTTTTTAACATTTTTTACACAAATCCTTATAACCACGTGCTGTGCATCGCACAGGTGTACGTCCTAGTAATACTAATGTTCTGTTGGTATTACTAATCGTTTAAATGTTTGAGCAAGCATGAGGTTTAATCTCATTGATAGAGAAAAGCTTGGCTGTCGTACCTTTATTTTCTTCTTTGGGTCATAATTGCAGACAAGAAACCAGGGTGCGTGTGTGTGTGTTTTTTTTTTGAGCATTTGGCTCTTTTTTCAAATTTTGGTTTCAACTTGGTCAAAATAGTTACTCTTACCTCCATGTATGTTATATATCAGATATGCCAAAGAGTAAGAGGTGTATTTCCTCTCCCTTAATAGGTTTCTTTAACGAAAAGAAACTTCTCAGTCTATCCGATTAATGTTGTTGACACGTAGATTGCGACTTTTCTTTAAGGTATTAGCTGACCATGTGATTTCCTTTATTGAGTGTGAAAAACTTTTTCAAATGTGTTATGGAACTGGGTTGTTCCCAGAGCTGCAATAAATAGGTTTTTGCTGCTTTTGGATTTGAAACTCTAATGGTGCACTTCATTTGTAGAGGTTACTTTGTTTGACAACCCTCTTTCTATCTTTTTTTTACGTGGTTAGTTGATTCTATTTAGTCAATAACAGATAACTTTGCTTAGCGGCCGACCCCAAAAAGTGTCTACTGGTATGGCCGCCACGTCGAAGTCTAGGAAAAGGTATAAGCAATTAATACCATCCATATAAAAGCTCAATAGAAAAACACACAAAATTAAACACATAACCATAACTAATAATCGAAGTTCATTGTTACTAATATTCAAACATTGAAAACAAGGCAGTGGTTGTAACTTGGCTGACATGATAACAGTGCACAGATGGCAGCAGGGATAGAGGAATAGTGCAGAACAGTGAACGGAGAAGATAAACAGTGCAAAACAGGAAGCTGAAAAGAGGATCAGAGGCACAGGGCTGCGGCACCTCAGTTGGCTAAAATTGACCAATAAGTCCAAAAAAGAAGAGTGAAATGCTAAAAGTGAGCGCTTAGGGGCCTCTATGCAACGCTACGCCGCCATAGTGGCCACTATTGACTACAAATAGTAGATTAGTATAAAGCTCTTATTGGGGATGGATGGAGCGAGTGGAGCGAGTTCATAAAATTTAACATAAAAATTACGGAAATTAACTTTCAGAGTGACTGATGCTGTATGTTGGAGTCAGAATCTAGCAAATGGCTGTAATAATGTAAATTGCTAGTGTCCTATTTTTTCAATATCTTTTTTTTATCATAATATTGTTTTCACTATTGCATGTCAGCAAGTGCTATTTTGAAGCAGCCACATAGGTTGAAATCTCTTGATATTAAAAATTTCATAAGTGAAAGTAATTACATAGTAGTTACTTTTATCAAATCATAGTTTATGAGTTTCTCTAAGCGGTTAAATTGATCTTGTGTTGATCACACGAAGTGGAAAGGTTCTTTATCTTGTTAGACATTATTTGAATGTTTTTTGGTTTCGTAGATTATTATTACAGTTAGGTGGATTCTTTCTTGTGTTATTTTTGGAGTCATTTGATGTAAACTGTAAGAGGTAAAGCTTCTATTGATTATTTCTTCTAAATAATCATCATTCTTTTGGGTCTCATTGTTTTTTCTTCCTTTTCACATATTTTCAGGTCAATGGCATCTTCTTCAGATTCATGGATGAAGGAATATAATGAAGCAGTGAAACTCGCCGATGATATCAATGGCATGATTTCTGAGCGAAGTTCATTTCCTTCATCTGGACCAGAAACCCAGCGCCATGCATCTGCTATGAGAAGGAAGATCACAATATTGGGAACCCGACTTGATAGCTTACAATCCCTTTTGTCAAAACTCCCTGTAAAGTATGTATTTAGTTTTTATTGTTTATGCTGATTCAAAAAAGATTGTTGTATTACAGCAGACCAAGAGAACCAAGAACACAGTCTATTAGGAATCTATTAATTTTTCTTATGAAAAATGTTGAGAAATCCCCCCGATCTTAACATTGTGGTATCTCCTTAGGATTTCCTTATTAGTGTAACTATAATATAGAACTTCCGTGATAATACTGATAAGAAAATATGTTATCAATATAAAAGTCTCATTGTCTTCTTTTCAGCTTTAAAGGTTTGTGATGAAATTCATTGTTTCTTTTGGCCATGGTAAACAGGTCTGAGAAGGAGATGAATCGCCGCAAGGATACTCTTGCAAATTTGAGGACAAAAGTTAACCAAATGGCTTCAACGTTGAACATGTCAAACTTTGCAAATAGGGATAGTTTGTTTGGGCCAGAAATAAAGCCAGATGCAATGAGCAGAACCGTTGGCTTGGATAACAGTGGACTTGTTGGTCTCCAACGACAAATTATGAAAGGTTATTTGATTTGAATTGTTTGAATGTTGGAATATGTTGCTTGTTGTCTGGGCTTTGGATATTGATTTGGGAGGGTGCCATTCATGCAGAGCAAGACGATGGCCTTGAGAAACTGGAGGAGACTGTAATAAGTACAAAACATATTGCGTTGGCAGTGAATGAAGAACTAGCTCTACACACTAGACTCATAGTATGTTCCCCTTCCTTTGTCAATTGTCTTTGCTCATTTTTTATCAATTTTTCTCTCCTTTCAAAAATTGAATCTTTTCTCTTTTTCTACTAGGATGACTTGGACGAACATGTTGACGTTACAGATTCTCGGCTGCGGGTAACTTTTCACTACAACTTCTATATTGGGACCATAACTAGCATTTAAAATTGAACTTTATGATATTGGAGAGGCTTACAACAGGCTCAATTAGTCTACATCATTTAATAACTTTTGAATCCTATATTGTTAATATATTTAGTTTATACATTCTTTAACTCTGATTAAGATACCATTAGTACTCACAATTTAACATTTCCAATTCCTATAAAAATTCTTCTGTTTGTTTGGGGATTTCTGCTCATGATGTTGCTGTTTTTATTAGGAGATTTAAGTAAGTTTGACCTACATTTCCATTGTCTAAGTTTAACATCTTATGGGAAGTTTCAAATTTATGGTCAACATATAAAGCAAAACTATATGAAAATAATTTGTTGAGTATCTGTGGATGCCTTGCAATAAAACATATCATTAATTGTCATTTTTTTGGGTTAGGTGATGATGGCTTATTTTTAAGCTCTAAATAATTCTGATGTATTTCTAAAATCAATTAAAGTGTAATCTTCATATCTTTAACTTTATACTTCTAAATTGAGATTTGTTAATATTATAGAAGTTGCACGCAGCTAACCTTTCTGTTTCTGTTGTGAAAACAGCGAGTGCAGAAAAATTTGGCAGTTTTGAACAAACGTACCAAGGGTGGTTGCTCCTGCTTGTGCATGCTTTTATCAGTGATAGGTATAGTTGCTTTGGTTCTTGTCATATGGCTGTTGGTCAAATACTTGTAATGCTCGTGAAGTTTCTCTTTTTGTTTATGTTTCCTGATGTATGCATTGAAACATAGTAACCGGGTTTCTTTAATCGTTCTCGGTGTATTGCCAATGACACAATCTATGTCTTGAAAGGCCATGATTTGTAATTGTCAGATATTTTTAAGTGTTGATATCTTTGTGCGTTCTTTTGTATAAGTATGAGAGTTAAAGTGTTTTCTGTAGTGCCTTAGGTCACCTACGAGCATTTTAATGGGTGAAAAGAGAGAAAATATACATGACAATTGACATGCAGTCTCTCTTTCAAGTATGTAATCCAGGACGCCCCAACAGTGCATAATCAAATTCCAATAGAGGTTATTTATTTATTTATTATTATTTATCACTTTATGTGAGTATAAGTTGAAAGTTAGGTCTTTTTATTTTATATATCGCGGGCATATGGGAAAAAGTTCTTTGTAGGCGGTATAGAGATGAAATTGATCGCTGCTAGAATAGAATGGATATAAGGTGGGAGAATATTGTAAAGCTTCACTGAAAATTGGGAATTTTTCTCTAGCAAGAAGTATTTTTGGTGTCAAAGGGCGGGAGCTTTTTCTATTCAGATTTAGCAAAAAAAAAAGAGTAAGATTATAAAAATAGGATGCGGATCATTTACACAAGTGACACGGGATGCCGTCCGATTTCATTAATTCGGAATGAGTGGTTCAGATTTTAAGGGGAAACTGTGCCAGCACGTAATGGCCTTCTATATTCATAATTGCAAATGTGGGTCTACTGAAGTTTTTGTTGAATTAATAATTACGCCCGTTAGAAACACTTAATTACAATTTGTACCTTCTCTTTACTGTGGTTACTTTTGTATAGTTATCTAAACTGTAGATAAAGCTTTACTCATTTACCCTTAAATCAATGTTCCCCTTTCATTTAGTTAGTTGTGTATCGTGTTCAATCACGATTGAAAACTAATCTCAAAATAATATTGGTAAAGTGAAGAATGTTTCGATTGGGTTTTTGCAATTGGTGGTAGTTCCATCTTATTGAAGAACCATTGAACCATATTTTCATAATGGAAGAAACGTATCTCAAAAGCGCCAGAATGAGTTGCTTACTTGTCTGATTAATTACCGATAGTTTTCCCTAAGTGGGTCAACATATTTTTGTGGAAGAAAGATTAATGGTCTACGAAAAACATATGTGACGATGAAAGGTGGAATAGTTTGAATACAAGGGTTGTGTTTATGGTAATGTTGATTTTTTTAGTTATATGTATTATTCATTGTTATTAAAGTCGGATCGGTCAAGACACCTGCTTGTTTATTTGGTTCTGCAGTTAGGCCAAGTCGATCTTTAATCGTCGCATGGCCAGAAACTTTTTTTAAAAATTACTAAAAATAGATATGATATGTATAAATTTATAATTTAAAAATCTGAAAAAAAAAAATTCCACCACAAAGTTAACACAAGTCTTCAAATATCAAGTCTTCAATTTCCAAAATCCTACCCTACCGGTCGGACCGGCTGGTTCACCGGATTTCTAATTGAGCCGGGCGGCTTAACTGGTTTGCGTGCAGTTCTGTTTTAACATGCAAGTCGTGCCGATAACCCCACCGGAATCTGGTCCGGCCGGTCCGACCGAGCGGTAGGGTAGGGTTTTCATAACACTAGAATTATTGTTGATTATTGTGTATAAAGATAAAGTTAATTGATTAGTGTATTGGGTGAGAAATGATGTGTTTGAGATAAAAATTGTAATTAAAAAACTTAGCTATATACCTGCAAATATTAGTTTGTTATAACATAAGAATAGTTATTGTTGATGAAAGTAATATATTATGAGATTACTGCAAATATTTTCATTTTGTCTTTGTTAAACTGTCGTTAGTGGTAGGATATTAGTGTGGAAGATTTGTTATAACATTAGTACGTATATTAAGTGTTTAATGAATACCAGAAATGCACATTACAAAATAAGTAATTCATAATCAAAGCAATGGAACTATTAAGAGGGAAGAAGTAATTAATAAGTAGATAGATAATAATAAAAAGAAAAACAGTCCTGATTACAAAATGATGAAAAATAGAAACACCATTACAGAAGATGATTAAAATGTAAAATTATTCAGAGCCGTAGTCAATGAAGTCATCCATTGGATGAAGAAAATCCAATTCATCTTCATCATCTGGTGGGAGGCTCACTTTCTTCACTCTTTTGTGGCAATTGTCCCTCCTATAAGGCGTTAAAATAAGTTTTTGACAGCCGAGAAGGTCAAGAGTTTCGAGATTTTTGCACCCTTTTGACAATATGACCGACACCAACATTACTATGGCGTGGTAATTAAAGACATCATCAGCATCCAACAAATGTATATGAATTGTTAATGATTTCAACTTTGGACAATTGAAGCCTATGAATTCCAAATGAGTTGAAGATAAGCTTCCAATTGTTAAGTTAATGTCCTGTAACATTGAATTTCCAATAACTACCTGAAGGAGAGATTGCGCTTCATACCCCCAACAATTTATAAGATGTAAAGTTCTTAAGCAATGACTACTGTAAAATTGAATTGGCAATAATCAATGAGAAGGAAAAATAAACGAAAGAAAACGACATTGAAAGGGTATCGAATTACAACGTAATGACATAAAAAAAATTAGGCAGTATACATGTATTAACATATGATTTGGATTAAACAAGAGTAATATAGTTACCTATGAGCCAAGTGTATGAGGAGTTGATTGGTTGCAAATTTGTCAATAAAAATATGTTGAAGTGTATGATAGGAACCAACTGGTATATTGAACGAAATAGGAGTATTACATGAATGTTTTCTTTGGATATTTGAGAGATCCAACCTCTCCTAAGCCAAATGGCCCTCTAGTGTATACAATTGACAAAAGACCCTTATTCCTATCCCACTACCTTCTTATTTATAGGCAACATGCCTTATTGTTACTTGACTAACTAACTAACTATTCAACTAACTAACTAACTAACTAACTAACCCTTAACTAATATAACAAACATTAACTAACTCTAACTACTATACAGACCTATCAATACTCCTCCCTCGGACATTCACCTTGTCCTCAAGGTGACTAAGAAAGGGAAAATTACAACAAGTATACATCAATTCCACAAGAAAAATCGCTGTTGACAAGTTGCTTCCCAAGATGAGCCCACCACACACCGCTGTGCCACCCGTGTGAGCTTTGCAAGAGAGGATCGGTTGTTGGTGGAGATATTTGCTGCTGTTGAACGTTGAATCCCATGGCCTTCCAAGCTTGTAGGTGAAGGAAAGTGCCATTTTAACAACACACCAATAAGAAGTTCTGCAAGAGCTGTTGCAAGTAACATCCTCAAAACCCCCACTTAATAACAACAGAGGCATGCAAAAGTACCTTAATGTAGGAGAATCTGCACTTAATGCCCACTGTGTTAATATTAATAGGATTACAAACTCACTTGAAAGTATGTCAACCTGCTTGCCACGTGTGTGTTACCCACCACCATCATAAATCCATGTTATCCCATTCATCGAAAGCATGACTAACCCATTAACATCATCGCAACCTTGAAGTATTTTGGGTCGTTTCTAGTTGACTTGGTAACCCACTATAAGCTTGAACCCAATTTCCACAATCAATATGGATTTGATGCTTCGTACAAAAAATAACACCCTGTACAAATCTTCATCCCATTGACATGAGTTAAAAGATGACACCTCATGCCAGTCTTTGCCACCAATGTTTTGATAGAAGCATCATCCAAGTACATTGGAGTCAATATGTTAGGAAGCCACTGCCAAACATCATATGCATCGATAATTTGTTCTTTCCATACACACTGTAATTCACTAGCAACCCCACAAGGATTGTTCTCAGTGTGCCCGCATACCACCACGCCTTTACCAGTGGAGTCCCTAACATGCATTTTATCAAACAGGAGCTGTGCAGACTTCAACTCTATTAGAACCTTCTTCACAAATTCATTCAATGGTCCACCTTCTTTTCTATGAACAACAATTGACTTTGGACTTGCACTCTTAAACAAATCTCCATTTGATAATAGAGGATAAGTGCAGTGTCGCAAAACTCTTCTTGCATGTTTCTTTCCCAGAGTTACGCCATTTTCAGAACAATTAGTGCAACCGTAAAAGCTTACACTTACCCATGGTGGTTTCATCAAAAGCCACCCCATAGTCAGCGTGAGAGAACCGGCGGATGGCAAGAACAGTGATACCCGCTTCGGCGGCTGCACCCACAAAAACGACGCACGCATCAACAACGGCGGCGATGGAGCGCTTTCTTTCTTGCACATTCGGCTGCATCTTTGTTGGATTCGGATCGAGATTGGCACATCTTGATTTCTCATCTTTTCTTACCCACGCAATTTGGGCTCGCCCATTAAAATTGAATCAAGCCCAATACCCAATTCGATGTAAGATCCAATTCCACCGATTCAGGCCACGAAGGTATCCTTGCACTCTTCTCGGTGTCTTTGCTTCGAACTTCTCGCACCCACGTTTGCTCAAGAGAAAACGTGTGCCGGTTTGGCCTTTCTCCGGCGGCTGTGACGGCGTCCGGTGGCCTGGACGTGGATGGTGGTGACCAAGGACCTCTCGCCTTCCATTGCCTCGTCTTGACCCCTTCAACGTCCCCTTCTCCGGTCACATTCTGGTCTGGTGGTTCCGGCGGCGGTGGTGGCTTGTTCCCCACTTCTTGCTTTCCTTCCCTTCGTTGCGTTCTTGATCTTGTGTAAACGATTTCGCTCACACGAGCTCCAATCACCGGCAACGCACCAAGAGGTTCTGGTGGTGACGGTTCAACCTTGGTTCGTTCTATTACGACAAGTTGTTTCAGCTCCGATGGTGCCAACGATGGACCACGACCTGTTGACACTCTCTTGGACTCCGAACAAGCCACTTCGTTGCTGGAATTCCGCACTTCCTTCCGGTGTGTAGTTTTCTTGGAAGCAATTCTTGAATTTTTAGTTGCTCGCCTTCTTCTCCACCTTACCGTGATGCCTCTCATCTTAAGTGCCAAACAAACATTCTGCTTGGACCATATTTGGACGTTGCAATGTTCAGTTTCCACCTCTGATTTCTTGCTTCCCGTTGAAAAAGTAGTTGCGCCGTGTTTCTTGGAATTTTGATTTGAAGAGTGTTCTTTTGCAAGAACCGTACCTTCACTTCTGTCCTCCACAAGATTGGACTTACCAAGACTCGTGATTCTCCAATTGCTTTCTCGTTGGTATTTTTCGATGATTTGACGTATACCAGCCACCAATTCTTGCCACTGTTGTGGATCCATAGTGCACACAATGAATTTTCCTTGCGGATCGAAACTTGCTCTGATACCAGTTGATAGGAACCAACTGGTATATTGAACGAAATAGGAGTATTACATGAATGTTTTGCTGGATATTTGAGAGATCCAACCCTCTCCTAAGCCAAATGGCCCTCTAGTGTATACAATTGACAAAAGACCCTTATTCCTATCCCACTACCTTCTTATTTATAGGCAACATGCCTTATTGTTACTTGACTAACTAACTAACTATTCAACTAACTAACTAACTAACCAACTAACCCTTAACTAATATAACAAACATTAACTAACTCTAACTACTATACAGACCTATCAGTGTACTTGAACTTTTACTAATAGTGTAAGTACAAATCCCCACCATTTCTTCATCTGAAATGTTGTCGTTGTCTCTCATGTCAATAGTTGTCCAAAACTTAGGGTCTTTCAAAATATCCCACCAAGTCATATAAACACCACTTGCATTTTTGACTGTGTAAAATGTTTTCTTGAAGAACAATTGGTAGTTCAGGCAATGTTGTGGGTTTAGGTAACTTTGAGTCATCAGTTTTAAGGTGTTTGGCCTGGTTGGAGTCATTACCAAATTGTTCCATTTTGCTCTCAAATGGGAAATGGTTATGCTATTTTTTATTTAAGTGTCCATTTATAGTCGGTGTGGTAATAAAACGAAAAGACACCATGTTAATGTAGTCGTTTGGGATTCATTGGGAGTGGTATGTTTTCGAAGCGTTTTGGTTAAGCAACATAATGGTTCGTGGTGTTACCAAGGTTTGTGAGGATGCGGAAAAGACATGGTTTGAAAAGGGGTGTTGTTTGGTAATGAGATGAGGCATTGGGGCAAGAAGTTGTTTTGAAAAGTGTTTGGTCCAAGAGTTACTGAAATTGTAAGGGTTTTTTTTTTTGTACCCCCACCCTGTCCCCTTAAACCCCCACCCAAATTGAAATCCCCAAAATGCCCTTTGTCATCTATTTTTTTTTTTAAGGATCATCGTATATATGTCAATTGGGACATATATACGATGTGCGATTTTAACACATCATCATATATGCTCGAAGAAGTATATACGATTGGTCGTTACGACCAATCGTATATACTTCTTCAGGGCATATATACGATGTGTTAAAACTGCACATGGTATATATGTCCCAATTGACATATATACGATGCGCCTTAAATTTTGTTTTTTTTTTTAAATTTGTAAAAAAAAATTTAACGCTCATGATTTAACGTTCAAAGTTGATCAACGGTGTAGATTGCACGCCAAAATCAACGGTTGATAATCTTTTACCTCATCTATAAATACTCACTCCCACCATCACTATTTTCACACCAAAAATTCAAATACTCACTCATCCTTCTCTCACACATCACAAGTGAAGATGATGCAGGGTTCGCTAATGTCATACTACGAGCCTTCTTCCCTCACTCTTGTTCATTCTAATATGGGGTTTGTTGATCATCAGGGTATCATCTTGAAAGATGATGGTATAAGTTTCGATGGGAGAGATGTTGTTTCGTGTAAGTTAAAACACGATATATCATTTTCTCGCTCTTAAGCGTAAACTCATCGGATGGTTCAACCAGAGAACGACGAACATGAGATAATTCGTATCGCTTATCTAAAACCCAAACAACTAGTGGAGGTATTTATCGGTCTACCATGGATGTCAACAAATGAGGATGACGTCCGAGACATGATGTCCATTCATATTACAATTAAATGGAGGAGTTACATTCATCTCAGACGTCGAAACCGTAAGACCGTCATTTGAGATCCTTCGCCGATTAACTCCACCAACTCGTGAGTTTATATTGTATTTTCATTTTATCTGTCTATTTTTATTCAAGTTGTTTATGTTTTATCGCTTGTGTAACTTTGTTTTTTCGAATCAATGAAATCAAAAATTAATGGAAACTCGTAAAATAAATAAAACATCCGAAAAAAGTTAATAATAAAGTGCCAATATAATATCAAATACATCAAAAACAAATAAAAATCCCTAACGGCGTCCCCTACTCGCCCCCGTCTGCCTAAGCTCTCCAGCCACGTCATCCGGTGCAGCCATCCCCACCAGCCTATGGAGTGTCCGATACGCCGGACTGCCATGCGCTATGTCGCCGTCACGAATCCCCTCTCTACAAGCCCTCACAACCTCCCTAATCCAGTCATGATCGTCGTAGCGTATCTCAGGGGAGGGTGTCCAGGGCTGAGCTCTAGGTGATGGTGGAGCCGGTGGAGCCGGTGGAGCCGGTAATAGTCTGGGGATAGAAGCCCGGACGTACCAATCTAAGTAGTTCCGTACAGTCTGATCGGGCCGCTGAGCAACCCGAGTAGTCCGCAGGATGTCCTCCACAGATGCCATGAAGTGGACGATCCGAAACACACAGTCAGTATGACTCGGACGGCCACTCAGAGGATCACGCGGGATGATCTGCGTATACCCAAACTGTCGCAGGCACCTATCAGGCATGTACGGAACTCTGAAGTCAGCCCAGCTGATGAAGCCTCTGTAGAGGGAGATCTGCTCAAAGGGTCTACTACCACCCTCCCTCCTCAAATGGTCGCCACAGACATCCTCTCGGCCTCACTCATCAAGCATCTTCCCAGTAGTGGCTCACGGCAGGTGGTCCGACTTCTTCTTCTGTAGCGCCCGACCGGTGGCTCCGCACCCGGGATATGACCACCAACCTATCCACCATCCGGGAAATACCACATAATCCAAGCCTGAAATGCAAAAATAAAGAACATATTTAATTCACAAAAATTTACCAAAAGTCAGTCCGATTTAACAAAAATACAAGAAGTTCAAATGTGTACCTGAAATAGGCCGGCATACCCTCCACACCGCTATTGCGTAGTCCTCAAAGACGCAGTGTTCAAGGACTCATACATGGCAGCTCATCGCACTGCACCCCATGCATAGCCTCCAAGAACATCCGCTCTCGTGATCATCCAGTAGACCACCCACTTAGCCTCACTGCCTCCGGTCTTCGTAGTGAAGATACTGTAGAGTCGGCCGGGCGCGTAAAAGCCCTCACAAAGAATAAAGATGTCACCCCCTCCTCCAAGTTACGCTCATACACCGCTTCCACCCATTTGAAGTCAGTAATACGGGACCCCACCGGTGTTGTTAGCGGCCTCAACCCGTGACACACCCGGATATGTCTCAAAGCAAGTGTGTGGTGGCAAACTCCGAGCTCACGGTGATGGCGAGAGGTGTGGCATAGTTCCCTGGATGGGAAGGTGGAGCGGATAAGATATGTCATCCAGAGTGATCGCCATCTCACCAAATGGCAAGTGAAATGACGGTGTCCGAGTGCCACCTCTCGATAAAAGCCGACAAAGAACTCATGGTCTCTTCGTGGCGTGGCGACCGGGAGAAGTGGGGCCAATCTGGAGTCCCTAACCACAAGTGGTGCGCCAAGTAGGTCGGGGTGGTAATGAAGATGGAGTCTAGTATGGACTTTGTTGCCATGAGCCCATACTTTGACCACACGATATACTCCCAAATAAAAATAAATAAATAATGTAAGCAAAAAGTGCAGACTATGTGACTTAAATAAATTATTTAAGCAAAAATGCAAAACTTACCGGGTCAGCGAGTATAGAACTGCAGACATGCTCTGCCAAGTCAGTGAAAAGAGAGGGCTGAGGCTCCTCAGGCTGAGGCTGATCCTCCTCCTGATGCCCCTGATCCTGCTGGGGCTGCTCCTCCTGATACTCATACATAGAAGAGTCTGAGTAGTAAGTATCGACCCTGGCCGCCTCGCCGATACTCGGGAGGTGGGGATGGTAATGAAGAGGTTGAGGATCGTACTGAGGATACTGTGGATGATACCGAGGAGTAGGCTGGGAATGATACTGAGAAACCGGCCTCCCTCTATGCCAATCATCCTGCTGCGTCTGCTGCAGGTAATCCCCAAGATAGAAAGCTCCAGCGGGCCGATCTCGAGTCGCGTCATGGTGCTCGGCCGATACTCACCGCTCAGCCGTGCTCGCTCTGTCTCCTCGCTGAAGCATGGAGCTGATTATGCCTCCGAGTCCTCGGAGCAGTAGATGACTCCCCTCTCTCTCTGATCGGAGAGACCTCACGTCTCCCTCTATGCCTACCGGACACTGCAAGCGAAGAAAAAAAAATTAGTAAAAAAAAAAAATTGCTCATCGTATTTACATCAAAAAAGGTGTATATACGATGCTTACTTTTTTGCTCGTCGTATATAGGGTGTTCTGGGCGTATATGCGAGTGGTGAATTTCTGGCTAATCGTATATACGCCTTGACAGGGGTATATACGGTGAGTAAATTTTTGCTCATCGTAAATAGGGCTGTGGTGGGGTATATACGACTGATGGATTTCTGGGCTGATCGTATATACGTCTCTGTGGCGTATATGCGAGTGAAGGTGGTCAAACGTAGGTATGACCAATTATGTGAAGAAATGGTGATTTTGTAAACAGTCAGGGGTATTTTGGTCTTTTCATACGGTGGGTGGGGGTGTTAGAGGAATGGGTGGGGGTCCAAAAAAAAAAAACCCAAATTGTAAGTGTATTACAAAACTTGAAAGGCCCAATAATTTTCTGTTTGGTTGGGTTGGGCCTATTGAACTATACTTAATAAAAATTTGGGTTTTTTTTTGGACCCCCACCACTCCCCTTAAACCCCCACCCATACTGAAATTCCCAAATTGCCCTTCAAAAAATCTGTTTTTTTGACAAAATATCACGAATCGTATATATGTTTTTTGGGGCCTATATACGATGGGTAAAAATTTGACATCGTATATATGTTCATTGTGCGTATATACGATTGATGCGTTTTAAGTCAATCGTATATACGCACAATGGACATATATACGATGTCAAATTTTTTCCATCGTATATAGACCCCAAAAGAGATATATACGATGGGCTTATTTTTGGTTAACAGTTATGATTTTATTACCAGTTATAATTTGAAGTCTCGTGATTTGATTAACATCAACGGTGTAGATATATTGGATTAAAGAAACGCGTATAATTACAAAAACGCGATATAGTAATATATACACGTGTAATACAAAAAAGGTGTGAATCTATCTACAAGCCGTCAATAGAATCATCGGCTAAATCGATACATGGCGCATCACTATGAGTGGGAGGCTGCACGGGAGGACACATAGACTGCCATAGGGTAAAACGTCTGGCATACAGATGCAACCATGAAGCGCACTCGTGAATAGTGCCGTACCACCGCAAGCAATAGGAGGCAAATGCATGCAAGTGGGAGAGATTGAAAGATGCAACCAAAGTACATTTTGCTCGCTCGTAATGTATATGATTTTGAACTTAGATGAACTGTAAGTGCCTCTCAAAGGCGTATAAGTGAAATTCATAGGCAAAGAAAATCAACCAATGCAACATTATACCGTTGCAACCATATACCCCATCTCGTGCAAATCAAACCACTTTGACTCCTACCGACGTCCAGATGACTCAATAGTTAAAGCTTTGCGAAGCTCTAACGATCGGTTCTTCCCAAACATGTCCGAATACAATGTTTCCTGCCCTTTGTTTCCGAATCAAAGCTTGCCTAATCGAGGCCAAGAGTCCTCACCCATGTCAAGTCCAACTCCGATCGCTTTAAAAAGCGCAGCTACCGCCACCTTCAACATCAACAATTTTTTCAACATAGTTGCGCACGTGTCTTTGGAACAAACGGTAAGTGGGTTTTAGTCTCACTGCCCGTGATAATACTCTAGAAGCACCGAGATAATTTGGTTGACCATTTGTGTAGGAATTTTGGAAGCCCTGCATTCTTCACCGCTTTTTACCTTCTCATCCACATGCTCCCACCTAGAAGGGTCACGCTTAGCATCAAAAAATTTCTGTTTTTTCTTCTTTGGTGCACCTTTCGTTCTGACTTTTGATTTAGGTGCAACCATAGAAGAAGTAGAAAGGAAAGCTATCTCATTCAGCTGCCTCTTAATAAGATATTTTTCCTCCTCACTGACTTTATCAAATCTTGCCTGGATCGATAGCATCAAACTGATAAGAAATATCACAGGTAGATGATTTATCCTGCGTGGATTTATCATCTACTGCATCCAAACTCAAATGTTTCCAGTGATCATCAACAACATTAAGCGGAATAGAATTGCCGGAAGCATGAAAAATACCGATCTCACAAGCACAAGGAAGTAGATGTGTCTTCCTTTGAATGCACCGACACCGCCCTTTGTCATATCCAACCCCAGATTTTGACCTTTCAAACTCTTTCACCATGTGACCCAATGCAGATAACGAAACAAGTCCTTGAAGATTTTTAAACAGTGGAATATTAGACTTCACTTCGATTCTGCTGATGCTTCTTTGAAAAGACCCGATAATTTGATCAAAATGTATTGCCAGCATGTCATCAATAGATATCAAACATTTTGATAGATCACCCTTCGAAGTCTTCAACTGTCTTTTCAAAGACCAATGGAACGATTCCGCTCTGAAATAATAAACAAGTGTCAAAGAAATTTAATCGACTATAAAAAAAATGTCCACGTGTCAAAAAATATCGAGTAACGGATAGAAATAATAAACAAGTGTCAAAGAAATTTAATCGACTATAAAAAATATGTCCACGTGTCAAAAAATATCGAGTAACGGATAGAAATAATAAACAAGTGTCAAAGAAATTTAATCGACTATAAAAAATATGTCCACGTGTCAAAAAATATCGAGTAACGGATAGAAATAATAAACAAGTGTCAAAGAAATTTAATCGACTATAAAAAATATGTCCACGTGTCAAAAAATATCGAGTAACGGATAGAAATACCTGTTGGTCGTGGAATTCCCCAAGTGTGGGATCTGGTTAGTCCATGCTGAGATAAATCGCTCCTTGTGCGGTGTCAACCATGTGTCGTGCACATATTTAATGAGAGTAGGTTTATCAGAGCAAACAACCTCAAAAAACTTCAGATTAGATAAGTACTCTGACTCATCAACAGAATCAATAATACATAGCCAGAGAGATTGGACCTCCTCCCGTCTATCCTTGTGCACCAACTCTTTAATCTTCGCTTTGACATTTTTTGTAACATGCCAATGACACAATAAATTTGTAGAAGAAGGAAAGACATCAAGAATAGCAGACATACAGCCGAGATCTCTGTCTGTCAAGAAAACCTGAGGATGAATAGAATGCAAATCACAAATATCTTTCAGCTGCTGCAATACCCAAGAAAAATGAATAACAAGCTCCTGTCCAATATAGGCAAATGCAACATGGAAACTCAACTCGGTGTTAGTCACTCCCACAACTGCAAAAAGAGGCAAGTTGTATCTGTTGGTCTTGTAGGTTGAGTCAAGAATGAGAACCTTCTAAACAACCCGAGTAACTTGACGTAAGTGGGATGAGCCCACATGATATCACCGACTACATCGCACTCTAATCGCCTACTCCAACATAGATAATTATGTGATGCAATCAGTCTCAACACCTCCTGAATGTCCGTTCTAGGACCCCTCTTTGTAGACCGGTGTTTGTGACGCTGCTTATAAACTTGACGAAGAGTAGTCACATTATCCGGATCTAGCTTCTTCAAAGCAGTAATAGTAGCTTTCGGTCCGACGTCATCAAGATCCGCATGCTCGTTAACCAGATCCTTTTGCGCCTTAGACAGACGCCCAAATAAATAAGTACCAATGGAAGTTTTAAGCAACTCGTGTGTGTGTCTACCACATTTAACCGTCACACACCAACCCCCACGGCTAATAGTGCAAGTAGCTTTCAATCTAAAATGACAACCTCTCCTTTTAGAACCGAAAACCCTTGAATCATTAGTAAACCTGCCTTGCTTCTCACAGCCAAAAACAATCTTATCTCGCCTCCCTCTTTCCACCGCTTTTTCGATCTCACAATAACAACGACTACACCGATATTTCTACCAACAAATTTTGGCCCACTCCTCCACACAAGGCGTGTAGAAAATATCTACAAAATATATAATTTACTAAGTACTTAAGTAATTTAATTCTATTTACCAAACTTGAGTAACAAAAATATACCGTATCCGCTCGTGAACGCCGCTGTAGTATCAATATCAACGAGAGCCAACCGAGAGCTCGGCATCCGCTGTCAGAGAGGCGGTCAATATCTGCTCCAACAAAACAGATATCAACTCAGAAAAAACAAAAAAATAACCCAGTCGTATATACCTCCTCAACCTTGTATATACGATAGGTATTTTTTTGACATCGTATATACATGGCCCAGATGTATATACGATTAGATCTTCAAGCCCACTCGTATATAACCTATATACGATGGGTAGTCAACTAAACATTTAATAATACAATCGCATATATGTCTTGAAGGACATATATACGATAGGTAGTCAACGAAGCATTAATATCGCAATCGTATATATGTCTTGAATGACATATATACGATGAGTACTTTTTCAGGTCAGCGTTAAATATTAAATGTAATCGTATATACCTTCCATTGAGGTATATACGATGCGAGAATAATGTGGGTCCCAGTTAGAGTGAATTTAATGAAAGTCAAAATGTGATTTATGGTCAGGTAAAATCGGTATATCACAAATGGGTGGGGGTGGGAGGGGATGGGGTGGGGGTATAAAAAAACAAAGCCTAAAAATTTTCATAGTGTCACAAAATACGCAGAAATATTTTCTCTATTCGTGTTATGTATTTCGTTGATGGTCTAATAGTTGTTTAACAAATTAAAAAATTGACGTTTGATTTTTAAGGACATAATTAATCAAATGCCTCATCATTTTGGAATTAAGAAAGAATGAAATTCAGGTAAGAGATGAAAATAATGGAAAAAAAATGTTTCTATTTCTTAAAAAAAGGGAAAACAGTTTACCATTACTTAAGTATAGTGAACGACCCGTGAATTTCATATATAAAGATTTGTATTCTAAAAATTAAATAGGGATTTCGAAATATAATTCAACTAACAATGAATTCCTTATGATGATGCAATGTTCCAACAAGATTGAATGAGGATAGTCCACACAAGAAATACCAATTGTTCAGGTACAACCATATCGAAAGACGACGAACATAAGTTTAAGTAAGAAGAAATTTGAGACGACAATTAGAAAGAGTTTCACACATGACATTTAACAATCTCAGCACGGATGAAAGATTCATTTGACAGACTATGGAACCTAAGACGATGTCCACAAGGAGGAATTGTAAGGGATGCAATGAAATCGTACCAACCATCCGTAATGAAGCATTGCATAGATGTCCCTGTACCGAGGGAAGATTCTTCTTTCCAGTCTAAGGGCCAGAAGTCCAAATTCACTGGATGGTAGTAATGAAGTCACCAGTGTCACAAGGAAGGGGGGTTGGAATTGTGACCCTTTTAAATTTTCCTGAAATAAAAGAACTTTGATTCACAAGTGTACTTAAGAATCAGGAGAGTGCGTGTTATGTGTTATACAGAAACAATCCTCTTAATGAGTTAGATGAGTCAAGAAGGGTGATTGAATTGTCTTCACAGTTATGTAGAACTGAGAAGAATCATTCAAAACTTCTTCACTCTTTTCACAGTTGCTTCCCAATTGTTTTAAGTAGAGTCTTACTGTGAAAGATATATTAAGTTTGTAAACCACTTGTTAAGAGTTTCAAAACATTTTATAGTCTTTGAAAAGTTCTGAGAATGGTTGAAAAACTCTTGTTCTAGTTATAGCTGAGAAGGGTCAGAATTAACTCTTCTCAGGTTTTCAAAAATCTCTCCTCAAGAGGAGTTTTTTCTCAAATCGTAAACTAAGTACTTAAAGCAATAAATAACACATGGATTTATAGTGGTTCACCCAACAATAACATGGGCTGCTCCACTCCTCACACTCAGTGAGATTTTCCACTAATTTCCAAATAGTTTACACCCTTTCACATTTCACACAAGTTGAAAGCTCTTGGTAGTTTTCTTCTCACAAATCTACCTCATCAGATACTCCACTAATAGACTTCTCCAAAGCTATTAGACTGCTTTTAACACAAAAGCACTCACTTCTCAAGGCCTATAGCAACACATGCTACTTGAGAAGGTTCCCTATTCAAGGTTCTTTGATTACAAGGGTTTTAGGATTACTTAGGGCTTGGTTAACATATATAGGATATACATGAATGATTTACAACACAAGACTTAATACATACTCGTGAGAAAGATGAATCCTTACGGTTTAAAAGTAGTGAGTATGGAAGAGAGAAAACTTGAATGTGTGAGAAGGTTGATAGCTCAAAGTTTAATTCACTCTCTTGAAGATCAATGAAGACCAGAGCTGTTGTTATATAGAGATTTTGTTGCCCTTTTAACTCCTGGTCCAAGAATTAGAGCCGTTGCATCAACAGCTAGCCGTTTGGAGCCGTTGCAAGACGCGCCTGAATTGTCACTTTCAGGTTTCTGCAGAAACTGGCTGTTCACAGCTGTCATCACCCTTCTCACTGTGATTCTTCTCATGACTTGTTAAGTTGAAGATGATGCTTCTCAAGATGAATCTTCTCATGTTCATGCAGTACTTTAAGGATGATGACTCTTCTTGTCATGACCCTTCTCAAGTCCATGACTCTTCTTAACATGATTCATATGATCATGACCCTTCTTGGGATCATGACTCTTCTTAGCTTGATATTGCATTTCATCTTCTTCAATTTTCTTTGTCGTGACTCTTCTCATGCTTGATCTTCTTAGATGTTCTTCTCATATTGTCATTTCACTTGATGAATCGTCTCAAGCAGAATTTTTGGATTATATGTTGGGTAGATTGGGTTTTGGAGCGAAATGGAGAAAGTGGATGCGCACTTGCTTCTCATCCAATTCTATCTCTGTTTTAGTTAGTGACAGTCCAACTAAGGAATTTGTGGCACAAAAAGGGTTAAAACAAGGCGATCCTCTTGCACCGTTCTTGTTCCTAACCTTAGCAGAAGGTTTAGCAGGTCTTGTAAGAAAGGGGGTGGAGTCAAATAACTTACACGGCTTCAAAGTGAGTGAGTCATTAACGGTTGAATTGTTACAGTTTGCGGATGACACAATTTTCTTTTGTGATGGTGGTGAGCAGAGTGTGTGGTGTTTGAAGGTCATCTTACGATGTTTTGAACTCATCTCGGGATTGAAAGTTAATTTTTCGAAGAGCAATGTCATCGGTATTAGTATGGAGTAGAGGACAATGGAGGGGATTTCACAATTTCTCACTTGTAGAATTAAGGAGTACAAATTCCTTCAAATTCCTCGGGGCACCGGTAGGAGAAAATCCAAGATTGACAAGCACTTGGCAACCGATTATTGATTCGATCAAGGTAAGATTAAATAGTTGGAAGAGCAAACAACTATCCATAGGGGGGCATGTTACTCTTATTAATTTGGTACTTGCTTCTCTCCCTTTATACCTTTTCTCATTTTACAAAGCAGTGAAGAAAGGGATTGAGGAAATTATTAAGCTTCAAAGGAGTTTTTATCAAAGGTGATGGGGAAACTAAAAAGATGCCTTGGGTGAGTTGGGATAATATATGTAAACCAAAGGATAAGAGTGGACTCGGAGTAAAAAATTTAGAAGTTTTCAATTTAGCTCCATTAATGAAATGGAGATGGAGGATTTTGGTGGAGAATGGCACTCCGTTTTGGAAAGAGGTGCTGGTGTCAAGATACGAGTTGAAAGAGAGATGTCCTAAATAGAATGAGTATAGAAGAGGGTGAGGGAAAAATTAAATTTGGTGGAGAGACTTGTGTCAATTGGGGGTCGGTACAAATTTAATTGGTGATTGGTTTGATGATATCGTTAAAATTAAAGAGGGAAGAGTAACATGGTGAGATTTTGGACTGATAAGTGGTTGGGGAGGGATTGTTTTGCTGAGTTATTTCTTACACTTTATATTGGCTGCAGTGATAAAGAAGCAGTGGTGGAAGATAGTCTGATGATGGCTGGAATTGGAGCTGGGATTGGGAATGGACCAATACTCTGTCACGAGAGGAAGAGCAGAACATCAATTATTTCAAATAGTTGCTGGTCTCGATCCAGCCACATGCACAGGACGGTGACATATGGGTTTTTGTGTTGGATGTTGTTAATGGATTTGCAGTGAAGCACTGTTATGTGTGCCTAACTGAAATTTTTGTAGGTACAGCTGCTGCTCTTGTGGACAGCAGGGTGTGTGTGTGGAGGCAGCCGTGGAAAAATGATTTACCATCAAAGGTGTTGATTTTTGGATGGAGGGTGCTGTTAAATAAAATTGCTACCCGAGAGGCGCTACACCGCAAAGGGATCCTACACTCTCAGTTGGATAAATGCTGTGTTTTTTGTTTCGAAGAGGATGAGACAGCTGCACACCTTTTCTTACACTGTCGTGTGGCCACAACCGTTTGGCAGCAGGTACTTTCTTGGATGGGGGAATCTATTGATAAAATTGAGGATTTGACATCTCATTTTATGGACTTCGGAAAACTAATCAAGGGGAAGAAACAAAAAGGAGTAAAACATCTTATTTGGTTGGCGGTTATTTGGACATTTAGTTGATTAGGAACAAAGTAATCTTCAAAGGGTAGATACCTTCAATTCTTTTATTAGTTTTGGGTATCAAGGATATTGCATGGAGTTGGTTCAAAGCTTGGATGGTCGGAATGGTACAATTGTCCATTGGGTTGTTTAGCATCTTTGTAATATTTCATGTAAACTCATATGTAGTCGGGGTACTCTTTTTCCCTCCCCGGGTCTTTTTCCCATTGGGTTTTGGCCCTCTGAGGTTTTAATGAGGCCCCTAAGTGTAAGGGGTTGGTGCACTTCATGTGTGTCCCTTAATACAACACATTGTTTATCTAAAAAAAGCATTCACCAATTAGGCTACACTATCTTATTGTATTTCTCACGCACTGCAGACTATCTATGGAGGCCTTTTTTACCGTGCATGGGGTTTCATCCAGTGTTATGTTGTGGATGGTGACTTTGAGAGGAAAATTTAGTCGCTAGAGGATCTCACAAAGCCTTGCGTGTTACGTCAAGATAGGTGGTTGGAAGGATTTCCTTCCTTGGATTTTGTTTATTTACAATAATAGCTTTCTATTCAAGTTTAGTAATTGTATCAGTTGGTTTGAGGTTGGTGATACTCAAATTCCTAGGCTAGACTTTGTACAACAAAAAATTGGTGCAGTGTAAGGGAAAATATGAAGATTGCATATGATAGGCAAAATAATTACAATAATAAGAAAAAGAGGCCTTTAGAATTCGAAGAGGGAACTCATCTCTTTCTGAGAGGGACCCTATGAGACTAACATTGGTCGGGCAATTCAAACAAAAAAGCTTACTCCTTGGTTCGTTGGCCCATTCCAGTTTCTTATCCAGATTGATCCACTAGCTAGCCTAAAAATATTTCTTTAGCACCGATTTTGTCTAACCTTAATGTTGTTTTTCGTATGTGGCAACTTAAAAGTACTATCGTTATCCACACATGTAATTTAACCCAAGTTAATACAGTTAATGGAATCTTGAAGATGAGGCTTTACTAGTGCGAATTGTCGACCTTAAGATTAAGGAGCTTCATGGTAAGCATATCCTATTAGTTAGGGTGATACTAGGTGATGCTACAGGAGATACTACGTTGGAACACAAATACGATATTCAACAACATCAGCACTTGTTTCCATGTATGTAAATTTCAGGGACGAATTTCTATAAGGAGGGTGGTATTGTAAAATCCTATTTTTCATGCTTTAATTATAATGACATGTTTAATGAATTCGTTAAAATGCATGTGTGCGTTTATGGTTATTATAAAGGGCGTAGGTATGAGATTTTAGGGAAAAATGAAAGAAATAATGATTTTATAAAAGCATAGTCACTAAGCCAGTGATGCTCAACCAGCACTTGCTTACTGTAGGCGACATGGCGTGCATGTACATAGGTTAGTGTCCAAGTGGCCAGGTGGTGCACAGAGCATGCATGTGTGGAAGCTCTATAGATGCTTTACACAAATTCCCATTTCGTATCCTTTCAATTGATTGTGTTATCGATGTTTCGGTATGTGTTCCGGATTGGGCCAAACCCCACAAGAATTGGGCTTGGCCCAAATCCACATTCTCTTAGCGCACTCCAACATTCACCATCTGCATCCAATGGACAGGATCCGAACGCCCAGATCCAGCGCTTCGGATACGACACTTTGTCTATAAATAGAGGTGCATACCTCCAATTCCCAACATGCTCTCATTACATACTCATCTCTCAAACTCCCTTACTGACTTAAGCATCAGAGTGTCTGCAGGTACACCCCACCTGACGTGGAAAATCGACCTACCTAGGACTGCCCGAAGTCCATCTCCAATTGTCCGAAGTCCATCTTCATATCTCTCGAAGCAACACAACTTGTAGCCCAGATCCAGGTAACCTCTGAGATCCAGTACCGAACATTATGAATTAGGTTTTTGGACCATGGGGAATATGGATATCGTTTCTTTTCAATTACACGGATGTAGGTAACCTCTTCTTCTAGGCTATTTTAGTTAGGTTCATACTAATCCTATGTTGGTTGTGTTTTTGGCATTCTGGCCAAAAGTAGGGCTTATCGATGTAGACCAGATGGTTGTGAGGCCGGTTGTGTGACAATATTTACTTGGAAAATGAGGTAACGTGAAATTATTCCTCTTATCCAATAGCCATATAGTCTCGTATTAGTGCTCTAGTTTTTCCTAATGAGTATTTGATTGTATATCTGCAAACTGTGGCAAAATATGGATCACTCAAGATTTTCTAATATTTTTTTTTTTCATATTTCCATAGGTATTGATGGCTTTGAGGGCCACTTGGTTGTGTTGTAAGTCCACGATCGTGCTGTATGAGACACACAAGCTTAATCCTCTGATTCATATTTATATATTGTCTTTGTTTGCCTTTAATAAAAAAAATATACTCTCACTAAATACTTAATCAGATATCTTATCATTCAGATAGGAGTAATGTTAGGTGTAGGTTTGATGGCGTCACCCAAGCATACAAGGATGTTTTTTTGCAACAAGAAACATCCAGAGTCAACAACATGTAGTGCAAAAGCATGCATATGACTAGATAAAGTCTAGAGCATTATATAAGAATGACTACCAACGGGGCACATGTTTTATAAAGACTCTATATTTTAATTTTATACATATTTTGAGATTAATATCATGATTAAGTGCGGATTACTATGACACCTGCAACATATTATCTAACTAGTTTCAACCACCTAACTAAATCAAGTTTCCAACCAACGATCTACCATTTTTACTATTGGTAACATTAATAGACACACAAATTACTTAATTTAACACACAATATTCAATAATCATCATCTAGTAAATCAATTGAGATAGTTCAAAATGCATTAATCTAAGTTTTAAGACTTGAGGCGTTAGAGAGGTGCAATATGCATATGTGATACGTAGCGACGACGATACAGTTTTTTTTGATAAGTCGATGAATTTATTAATAGTGGGTACAAAGGGTACCACCTCCCGATACATTCTATTTCACCATGGATAAACAATTGGAAGGATCACTACACCAAGCCTCATAAGTGGCAGATAAGTTACTACCCACCCCATTTACAAACCACCCCCAATATAGTTGTTTAATATGTTCTACCATTTGTGATACATTTGGTACCCCTCCTCTAAATATTATCTTGTTCCTATTAATCAAAATTACCCACACCACTGCAATCCACGACAGATGTTGCGCCTTCTTCGCGCTTTTACCACCATAATTAATGACCAGCTGCTGGAATTGAGCCCACTGACCATCAGCTTGGCACGCAGGAACTCCTGCCCAGCTACACACTTGCTGCCACACCTGATAAGACTGACTACAATGGAAAAAATGTGTTGTATGTCTTCATCGTACCGGAAACAGAACACGCAAGTTGGTCCCTAGCTGAATGTGATAATTCCACGTGATAGAATACAATAGGATTGAATTGTAAATGTAATTTAGTGATATTGAGAGATTGAGTTATACACTTGTACATTGGTGTAAAGATAAAATCAGCTCACTAATGTGAGTAGTATATATAGTGATGTGAGCACTTGTAACAGACTTAGAAAAACATAATAACAATTTCAGTAACAGAACCGATCGTTCACTCTCTCTCAAAGATGCATCACATCTTCTCCACTTTCATGGTGTAACACCCCCTTCTAATTTCTATTATTACCGTGTAAATAAAATCAGAGTTTTCAAAAATCGATGTAAGAGAGTGTCACATTTTCATCTCTTTTAAAAAACCAACACACATTATATGACGCGAGATCCACAAAACAGCATGATATATAGCACGATAGTTTAGGGACGAGCCCGCAGACACCTGTTTAGTTACATCACATAAAAATAATCTCCAGCGCCGCAGAATAACAACAAGTCTAGTGAACATAATAACAATGCACCAAATAATCTCAGTCTAATACATTAAAAGAAACAACAATACTACGACGCCCCTCCCCTGGTGCTACATATCAGAGCTGACACGACCAACCAAAGAAGGCATGAATACCTTCACTCAGTATCACCTGCACGTTGCCCACATGAGAGGCAACATAAAAGCAGTAGGGTGAGTCTCTTTACATAAATAATAACAAGTAGGATAAGCATTACATTAGGAAAGCAACTAGTAACACTAATCTACAACAATTAACACATTTATCATTTAATTATAACACCAAGAAACAATATTAACGGATCAACTAAGCATCACCAAGATTCACCATGATTAAATGAGTATATGTATGTATGCAATATGCATGTGGATCCATCATCACCGCAATAAGCCTCGAGGGCACTCACCGCTTTGGCCGAAGCCTACATCACCGCTGAATGCACATGATTTATGTGACACCATGGCAATGCACCACAACATAATACATTTACCACATCAATCATTAACTCACCTCTTTTCATTCTGCAACTCAACTCTAATCACAATATTTGGCCGAAGCCTACACACCGCAATGGCCGAAGCCTACATCACCGCTTATTCATCACCACAACACAACACACTTCATTCTTGGACTCAATGTCACACTAAGGACTAAAGTCAACGCCGGGGACTAAACCCACACCTAAGGACCCTTTTACCACCTAAGGACCAATACAACACCATAAGGACCATTTTAGCACCTAAGGGCCAATCCCACACCATAAGGACCATTTTAGAACCTAAGGACTATTTTGACACCTAGGGACTAGTTTGGCACCATAAGGATCAATTTTACACTTAGGGACTATTTTGAACCCACACTTAGACACCTTTGCACACCTAGGCGCCAAAACAGGCGCACAGGGCAGCCAAATGGCGCCCAGCAACACACGCTGGCGCAGACACGGGCGCACAACTGGCGCCCTGGGGCAGCCAAATGGCGCCCCCTGCCCAGACACCACACGCACCACTCTCACACGCGCACACATGCGCCTGCTTCCCAGCCGAATCGGCGCCCGCACACGCCTCACCCGCCCACTGCACACACACACACCAGACCTGGCGCCACTTTTCCCAGCACACCAAACCGAAGCAAGCATGCAAACCAGGCGCCAAATCCCTTGTAAGGTGGCGCCCCAAACACTATTCACAACACCCTCCAATAATTTCTCAACAACCACACACACTCCAACAACATTTTTATCCAACAATTCAACACCCACTTCAACAACACTAACTTAGACATTTAATCAACATCATGAAATCAACATATTCTCATATTTCATCACATTGAAGCATTTTATCAAACACATTGCATGCACATTTAACAACACATTTATTTCCAACATCAAGCATCATAGTATCACCAATTTAAACTCAAATACAACAACAAACATAAGATTAACACAAAACTCAAACAATCCAACCATCCTAGAGCTATTCCACACATAATGCATATCATACAACTTATTATAAATGTAAATGAGAGCCCCCTAACCTTGAATGAGCTAGAAACTTCAATCCAACACTAAAAACCAACAAAATGAAGTATTCCTACCCTCCTTTTAGTTGGAAACCGAAACCTCCCTCTCCTTGGGGTAAAAATGAAGAATCAACAAAAATGGAAATGAGGAGTTAAAGACTACCACACTAAAAAGAGGAAGAAAAATGGAGAATAATGAACTAAGAAACTCCACTTACCAAGCAAAACTCAAGAAAAAGTCCTCCTTTTTCTTCCCTTGGCATGCGTCAGCCTCCCCTCCTCCTCTCTCTAATTCTTCTTTTCTTTCTTTGAATGAGACACAAAATAGGACTCTACCCTAGAGACCCCTAGGTTTATGACTAGAAATTGGGCTCAATAATGGCCCTTGGGCCTTATTTACACCTCTCCAATTAATTCAATTCACCTCCTGTAATAAAATAAATCCCAACTTAATTATTCCATTTAAATAAATTGGACCCCTTTTTGATAAAACAAACTCAACTAATTAATTGACTTAATTAAATGTTGCAAGCTTTAAATAACTTAATTAAATTATTTTGGGCGTTACACATGGTATCAATCGCCTAAAAGATCCTGGATCCTCTTCATCTTCTTGCTTCCGCCACTCAATCTCTCTGCAATTTCATCGCTGATCTTCATTCTTCCTTCAGCGATGACAACTCCTGCACCTGATGGATCGCCAAAGAGTGCCACCGCTAGTTCGCCGAAGAGCACCACACTCTCTCAATCAGAACAGTCTGAGACGTTTCAATTTCGCCAGGCACCGAAGCTATCCATCAAATAGGATGATCAGAACTTCCTCCTTTGGAATCAGCAAGTGGAAAGAGTAATCAAAACTCACAAACTTCAACGCTTCCTTCTGAATCTCGATGTTCATCCGCAGTTCACATCAGAGGCTGCTAGACTCGCCGACAACATTTCATGTAACACCCAGATAATTTAATTAGTTATTTAATTAAATTATTTCGGTATTTTATGAGTATTGTCGTATTAAAATATTAATATAGTGTTTTATTTAAATGAAGGGAGTAGTGCCCGGTAATTACGGAGTGGTAGGAAGAGGCCCAAGAGCCCAAACCCAATGACTTAGGCTCCTAGGCGCTAGTGTTAGAGGGGAGCGCCTCAATTGGGAGAAAAAGAAAAGAAAAGAAAGAAAGAAAGAAGAGAGTGCGAAGAGAGAAGAGGAATCGGAGATCAAGAGAAAGAAGAGGGAGAAAGTGTTTCGTTGCTGTGGTTTCTTTGGTGTTTTCGTAGAAAGATCATCGTCTTCGGCAAAACCTAAGGTAAGGGTGGGTTCTTGCTCTATAATAGGGTTTATGATGGAGTTTATGTGGGAGTTAGGTCCTAGGTTGTTATTTGATTATGTTTGATGTGCTATTTGATGATTTTGATTGTATTTGTGATGATTATAATTGGTTTTGGTGATTGATCATGATGAGTTCTACTTGCTTATGGTTTCTGTGCGTTTCTGGACACTGTTTCGGTCTTTCTGAAACTGGTACTGTTTGGTTGATCCAAAAATTATGTGGCTGATTGTTTTGAAAATAGACTTAAGGCCGGTCGTTTTGGCACTGGTTTCGCTCAATTTGGAGTTGTGTAGCCTGCTTATGAGTCTCCAAAGTTAGGTCAAATTTCTGGAATCAAACTGTGAGTAGGTTTAGTTTTTGCAGGTTTTGTGTTCTCAATTGAACTCCGTTTTGAATGATTCTTATTTAATTGAAAAGTAGACTTAATTCTCTACGAAATAGGCACTTGTTTCACGAAATTTCGTTAAGAAATGAGAAAGAAAATTTGGTTGCAAGTTGGGTAAAGAGTCCTGTCCGATTTTGGTACCTCAGTGTAATGTTTTGAAAAACTGTACCAACTGGATACTTATTTTGAAAAACGAAAATCATAGGTAGAAACTACACTCAGAGATCTTTCCAATGAGTGGTCTTTTGTTGAAACTGGCGTCGCTTTGCTATTTTAATTAATTCGCCAAGTAAGTGCACTGTCTGTAGGAATTCAGCACTTGTCAGGCCGTGGTTGCCGCTCGTGGCGCTCGTGGTTGCGCCTTGTGTCCAAGCCGTATATTGCGTTTTGTGTCTAAAATCGTGTTGTGTTTTGTGTCTAAAACCGTGTTGCGCTTTTGTGTCCAAACCGTGGTTGCGCTTTTGTGTCCGGTCGCTACCGCTTTGTGTCTAAAATCGTGTTGTGTTTTGTGTCCAAATCGTGGTTGCGTTATGTGTCTAAAATCAAGCGCTTTTGTGTCCGAAATCAGTGTTGCGCCAGGGCGCCATGTTGTTGCCCCTGCGTGCGCCTGTGTGGTCGTGTTGCCACCGGGCGCCGCTTTTGTCTCGCTTGGCACCCTGTGTGGTCGTGTTGCCACTGGCACCGGGCTTGGGTCTTTGACCATTTTATTGTTGATGTTGTTGATGATGATAGATCTAATGACCAAATTATGATGATGATGATGATGATGGGTCTATGACCTTTTATTTAATGTTAGTGTTGATGTTGTTGTGTCACTTAGATGGCTATGAATGTTGATTGTCCATGGTGTCACATGCATTACATGTGCATTATTCGAGTGATATAAGGCTTCGACCTTCGAGCTATAGATGATGATGATGCTCAAAAGCGACGATATGCCCAATTGGCAAATTTATTTGATGATGGTACCTCATGCACATGCCCGATGTGGGTTGCATTTCATACATATATTCATATCATTGTGATATTTCCTTGGTAGTTATATATATGGATGTGGTAGTTATATATGTATTGATGTGGTTGTGTAGTAGTTGATGTAAAGGTCCGCACTCAAAGATATTCTCTATCATTTATGCTATTATATTGTTAGAGACTCGCCCTTTCTCGCTTGAATGTTACCCTATGTCGGGTAACGCAGCGGTAACCATATGTGAAGGCTTGACTTCCTTCATCTTTTGAGCCTGGCCGTCGCTCCGATACGTAGCACTCTGTGAGGAGGAAACGAACACTAGTTATTAGTTGATTTTGCTATTGATTGTTGAACTGCTTTATTGATGATGATTATGACTATTTTTATTCCACATTGCGTGGTGATAGAGATTACCATTATGTAAACTAAACAGTGTGTTTTGAGAGTTCGTCCCATTTATGATGTGTTACGATTATGTTTTGATTAATGAGCAAATTTATTACCGACTTTTTGATGTTTATTGAAGTAAATGTAGCATCCTCGAGGTGTCATGAAAATGATTTTTTAAAACTCGATATTTTATTATAAATTTACCTGTTAGAAACGGGTGTTACATTAGTGGTATCGAGAGCGATTCGTCCGTCCGCCAAGTTGTCCAGCTTTTAGTGTCTTTTGACGATTAAGTGTTGCTAGGTTAGTTCTGATTTTCGCTTTATGCCGCAGTTGTTAAGTTGAAATGGTCGAAGGAACGACGCCGCTTTTGCTTCCGCTTGCAAGCTTATGGCGCAGTCGTGGGGAACCAAAGCAGAATGATGGTGAAAATTCGAACTCGCAATCGCTACCTTCGTGAGAGAAGTCGCCTACCTTTAAGGGCAGGTATGATCTCGATGGTGCTCTAGCTTGGTTGAAGGAGATGGAGAGGATCTTTCGTGTGATGGATTGCACTCCAGCACAGAAGGTCCGTTATGGTACTCATATGCCGCGTAAGAGTCGGCGACCGTGGTTAGAGGTTAGGCGAGATTGAGTCTCAGCAAATGAAGAGGTCACTGGGTCAGATTCATCGTGAGTTTCGAGGAAGTATTTTCCGGAGGATGTCAGAGGTAAGAAGGAGATTGAGTTCCTTGAGTTGAAACAGGGAAATATGTCTGTGACTGAGTATGCTGCTAAGTTCACAGAATTAGCAAAGTTCTACCCGCACTACACTGATGCCACTGCTGAGTTTTCCAAGTGCATCAAGTTTGAGAATGGGTTGAGACCCGAGATTAAGAAGGCAATTGGTTACCAGAAGATCCGTGTGTTCTTTGATTTGATTGATAGTTGCAGGATTTTTGAGGAAGACAGTAGTGCCCACTATAAGATTATGAATGAGCAGAGGGGCAAATTTCAGAACCGTGCAGGTAACCATTGATGTTTATTGAAGTAAATGTAGCATCCCCTTGAGGGTGTCGTGAAAAATGATTTTTTAAAACTCTGATATTTTATTATAAATTTACCGGTTAGAAACGGGGAGTTACATTTCTGATGCATACAATCAGTGGTTGGTTCAAGACCAAACCATCTTCACTTGGCTGTTATCTACTCTTTCCTATTACTATGCTCACATGAAAGCCAAAGCTCGCCAGGTCAAGTCCGTATTGAAATCGACGAAGAAAGGTACCAGATCCGTCTCTGAGTATGTTTCACAAATTCGCGATCTCTTTCACTCGCTCTCCGCCATAGGCACTCCGATCTCGGAATCGGATCCCTGTGACGTCGTTCTCGACGGTCTTCTGGAGGAATATTCTCTGTTTGTGATGATGATGTATGGCAAATCTTAGAATCTCAATCTAACAAATCTTGAATCTCTTCTACTGGTTCAAGAGGCCCAGTTTGATAAGTTCAAACATGAATTAACTGTCACAAATGCATCTGCAAATCTGGCTCGCACTAATGGTGCTTCTGGTTCTGGTCAATCAAACAACAACAAGGAAAATTCGAAACCTAACGTTCGCTACATTTACTCTTATGTCGAGGCAGAGGCCATTACAGCCGTGGTCGTCGCGCGGGAAAAACTCCGGCAACTCTGGTGGTCGCCACACTGCTGGTACTGGTGGTTCACGTCCTACGTGTCAATTGTGTGGGAAATACGGTCACGCCGTCGCTGATTACTTGCACCGTTTCGACGAGCACTTCGTCCCACAGCCTCCGCTGGAAAATTCTGCACAGAAAAATTCCTCCTCTCCTCAATTCGATGATACAAAGGGAGAAACTGATACGGTGAATGCTTTCCTTGCCTCTTGTGCCACTGACGGCACAGGTAAATTTTGCGTCCCTAACTTCTATAAGATTCAGCAACCACACAAGTATAAGCCATGGAAACTTGATTATGGGGCTTCACATTGCATTACACCACATGCACATTATTTTCACAGATACATACCATATAAAGGACACAAAAGAGTTCTTGTAGGTAATGGTACTGGTATTCCAATTGCTGCCACTGGTTCTGCCAAATTGATATCCAAATATGCAGCACATACCACTTTCACTTTGAATAATTTACTGCATGTGCCTAGAATTACACATAATCTCATTTCAAACTTTCATAGTTTGCAAAATGATAACAATGTATATTTTGAATCGCATCCTACCAATGTGTTGTAAAATCACCGAATCTAGCAAACCATTGTTGACTGGACAGGTTGGGACTGATGGCCTATACAGCATTAGAGACCTTATACCTCTCACTGGGACCACTACCAAGGAAATGTGCACTGATAGTACCTCACCTTTACTTTTAACTAGTGTTGTCAATAATTCCAATAAAAACTCTTATTCGTGGCACCATCGCCTTGGCCACCCTAATAGTACCATTGTCACTCGTGTTTTGAATTTGTGTAATGTAAAAATACCTATTAAGGATACCTTTGAGTTGTGTCAATGATGTTGTCTTGGTAAATCCCATAGACTTTATGCTCCACCATCCACTACCACACACACATCACCCTTTGAACTAGTATACATCAATTTGTGGGGACCATCACCCTCACCTTCTAGTTGCGGTTACTTCTACTATGTTGCATTTGTTGATGCGTTCACCAAAACATAAGTTCAATACCCTCAATGCCTTCACCCAATTCCATCAACTAATCAAAACCCAATACAATGCCCACCTTAAAGCCATACAATCCGACAATGGGGGGGAATACAAAACCTTAACCAAACATCTTACAAGCCTAGGCATCCAACACCGCTTCACATGCCCTCACACCTCCCATCAAAATGGGACCGTTGAGCTTAAACATCATCACATTACCGAAATGGGACTTACACTTCTAGCTCATGCCTCCATGCCTATTGCCTATTGGGATCATAGTTTTACCACCGTCGTTCAACTCATAAATCACCTTCCCACTCCCAAGTTACCTAACACTATCTCACCATTTCAAGCCCTCACTAACAATATTCCCAAATACACCAACTTCAAAGCCTTCAGATGCCTTTGCTTTCCCTTGTTAACTCCCTACAACAAACACAAACTACTATTCAAAAGTACACCGTGTGTCAATCTTGGCCCCTCTCCTCAACACAAAGGGTTCAAGTGTCTTAGTGCTTCGGGTCGTATCTACATCTCTAAGGATGTAACATTTCATGAAACCACCTTCCCATACAATACTTTGTTTCCATCCACTCCTCACATCTTTACTAAACCTCCGACTACAGCTCCAACCAACCCTATTGTTATACCCTAATTTTGTCCGTCGTGTTTTTTTTGTTTTAGTCATTTAATTTATTTTGAGTAATGTATAGTCCAAAGTGTAAAAAAAAAGCTAATTTAATTTTTATTACAATTTAGGAGTGTCCAAATGTCCCAATCTCTAAAATACAAAAACAATGATAAAAATACAAAAAAATATAAAAACGAAAATTAAATAAAAGCCCAAGAAAAAAATAGTCAAAAAAACAAATAAACAACAATTAATGTTAAACCTAATTTCTACCTATAAATAAACAAATAACCTAGAGTCTAAACACACAGAAAGAGATCATGAAAATTACAAAGAAATAAGGATTAGGGCTTCACATTGAAACCCTAATCAACAAACACAAAAATCTGAATAAAGTTGCAATCAAGCCCGGAGAATTAGCAACAAAGAGAGCAAAGAAGAAACATATTAGTTGCAGTGATAGCAAACAAACAACTTCGGAGAATTTGTGTCGGAAGCTAGGCTCGCTTCTTGTACTATTAAATCTGAGATATAGAATATATGTGCATAATCTGTCATTTAGGTCCCTATGTTTAAAAGTCTTTTTATCTCATATTATACAAATGCATGGATCTGTTAGAATTTACTCATGTGCAAATTTATTCAATATGTTCAAATTTATTCAATAATATGGTTCAAGACTTGAAACACTAATAAACAAATCTGATGTAGTTGAATTAAGGTTTGTGTGGCAAATAAATTAAGATTTATACAGTAGGTAGTTAGAAAAAACAATTATTAAGCTTGTAAATAAACTTGGATTTATACTGCAAGTAGATAGATTAGTGTTAATAAAACAGATTTGGGTGAATAATGAAGAGGGGGGTTATACTTAAAAATAGGTTTTGTAATGGTTGTTTCATTCAAAAAAATCAAAGCCAGACCAGAGAAAGCATAGAAATAAACTTAAAAAGGGGGAAATCGAACCTGTAAACGTCGCCGGAGACTTCGTCTTCTCCGATGAATCTCCGGCGAGCCACCACGAAGCCTCCCTCCCCCAGACCGAATCAAAACCCAGATAACCACCGCGGAAAACGAAGCTTGAACTGAACCCAGAAAATCACCGCCAGAAAACTCACCACCGTCGTCTACGTCGCCGGCGCCCACCAAGGCTCTCCCTCCGGCGACGTCTCCCTCCCCTCTCATCGCGACCCATCACCCTCTGCTAACCATGGAAGCTTCGGTTTCTCTCTCTCACCGTGAAATAAGGAAACATTTTCACCATGAGTCTCACCCTCTCTCTAGTCGCAAGCAAATTGAAATGTGGGAGAGGAAGAAATGATTTTTAGGGTTTCTGTTTTAGGTTTGGGCTTATATAGTATCTCTTTATTTTTATTTTTTTTAGATGTTCATAATACTATCTGCACCCCACAATTTGATGCGCGCACCCTCCCTCACTTAAGCCCAGCTTCGTATACTGGGCTCTCCTATGCGAACTGAGCTTCTTTTTTACACCCCCTGTTTGATTATACCATTCATTCAACTAACTGCATCCCCAGTTTTAAATTATGCAATATCCTTTCAGCTAACTACACTTCCCTCATTTCTATTTTAACAAATTACTATCTTTTTCCTATTACATCAAAAACCATTTTTTCATTAATTAAAAAACACTCAACACACAAATATTTTTTATCAAGAACTACATGTGATTTGATCCCCCACCAAGGGGTATGTAGGAGCAGAGGGCGGCCGACCTCTGTCAATTGCACTAATAAAACCTTTTTTTAAGTTTCTTTAATTATTTTTTTTTCATTACTTCTCAAATGACCAAAACAACTAACTTTGTATCAAGTCTTTATTAAATTTTAATTTGTAAAAGGGTAAAATTCATTATATTTTAAATTAACAATCTTACACAATTAATTAAGAGGTAGCCTTCCTTGAGAAGGATGTCGTGGGGTGCTAATACCTTCCCCGCGCATAAACGACTCCCGAACCTAAACCTAGCCTCTATCCAAACCCATAGGGATTTTCCGAATTTGCCTTTAAACTAAAATTTGGTGGCGGCCTCATCTTTCGAACTTCGAAGAATCCTAACCCGGATTTTTCGATCGCTACACCTATCGCTCATCTACCAACAACTCCAGCTAACTCACCAAGTTTGCCCTCTTCCCCTACAAACGTCACTGAGTCACCTAACCTCACAGATGCCATTTCTCTACCTCAAGCTGAAGAACCCGAACCTATCACACCAATACTTCCCAGTCCACCCGAACCCTTACCTGAACCTTCTCCTCCCCCTCCAACGGCCCCTGCGCCACCAAACAACACCAATACTCATCCCATGACTACTGGTATTGCACGGGCAACCTCAAACCAAGGGTGTTGCACACTCAACTTGAACCTACATCGGTTAAGCAAGCTATATCTGATCCCAAGAGGCTAGATGCTATGAAAGTCGAATACAATGCTCTCGTCACTAATCATACTTGGTCCCTTGTCCCCTTACCTCCTAACCGCAAGGCCATAGGTTGCAAATGGGTCTTTAAAGTCAAAGAGAATCTTGATGGTACTATAAACAAATACAAAGCCCAACTAGTTGCTATGGAGTTTCACCAACAACATGGCAAATACTATAGTGAAACCTTCACTCTAGTGGTCAAACCCACAACCATTCGGGTCCTCCTCACCTTGGCCCTCACCTATCATTGGCCTATACAATATATTGACATTAACAATGCATTTATTAATGGAATTTTACAGGAGGACATCTACATGGTACAACCACCCAGCTTCGAAGGATAAGTCTCTTGTGTGCAAGTTACAACGATCACTTTATGGCTTGTTCGGCACCTAGGCTTTGAGTCGCTCTCGACTAGGGGTACTTGGTTGTGTGTTCCATAGATCATCTAATATGGCTCGGTGGTCGAGGCTCGGGCCGGATGAGCGGTTCCAAACGTAGCCACGCTGGGTGGGGGTACTGCAAAACACTCGACACTCAAGTCGGTATGTGTCCGAATAAGAGCAGGTGAACAAGAAGAGAATGAGAGAGAGAAAGAGAGATAGCGCTCTGAGGGAGCGGAGTGGCAAATGAGACAGACTTGTCCAAATGAGAAAGACGTGCTGGCAGAGGCGATCTCTCTATTTATAGAGCGAAGAGGTGTACCGTGGCCGCCGGATCTTGTGGAGAGATCTCAACCGTCGACCTAGGTTGGATAGCACGAGCAATGTTGAACGGTGAATGGCGCAGCATGGACCAAGATATTGGGCCGGCTTAATATCCAAATGGGCGCCGCAGCCTCAGTCGAATCAGGGGTTCCCCCTGCCAAGATTTGAGCGTGGAGCTTGTCCTCGGCTTAATCTGCCTTTTCGTCTTCGTGGAACCACGTGTCACATGGAGATCGGTGAGACAACAAAGCAAGGCGCCGCTTGGTCTGCTTGAGGTGCTCAGTATTGATGGTGTCGGGCAGGCGCTTTTAATGGTGTGACGTTCTGTTGCAGGCGAGAGGAATGGACGTATATAAGGATTGAGGGGAGGATCCCCCTCACTTGCAACTGAGAGTAAACTTTTTAGAGAGAGAAACAGCGCAGGATTCTTGAGAGAGAAAACATCAGGCCACCGTCCGAGTTCTGCTCTACCGCGCGAGTTCAATCTTCCGTCGTACCAAGACCGAGTTGTCCCGAGCTTCCCTTCTGCACAGGTTAGTTTCGAGTAACTTATCTCAGTTTTTAAAGCTTAGTACCTATAGAGTAGTATAGTTTGCCGAGGCGATCTCCTGCTAGGGAGGTCTGCTTCAATTTGTCTTGCCCTTTTTACTATAACTCGTAAAACTGAGCCTTGTGTCGAGGGCACCAGGTATGGGTACATAGGATTCAAGAACAAGACGGACCGATCATACTTCATTCTGGTGAATGACTCAAACCGCAATTTCAAGGAAAACTTATTCTTCGTGCAAGCAATGAACCAGGCGGCGAAGAAGTCTATTGCCGAGATGGTGGGTTGAACCTTGCTGAAACTGCACTTCCCATTTAGCTAGAGTCGTGCTCATCACTTCACCAGAGGAGGACACGTCATCACAAACGCCGACTACCTGGTTGAGCCGAGCACCCTGGAAGGGTATGATAGGGAGTCATTTTGACTGATAGGCAATTGGGGCAAAAAGCTGGCCGAGAAGAACATGAAGCTTAATTGTGGCAGAATGTTCGATGCGTTAGCCAATTCCAAGAAGGATTTGCGGGATTACTTTGAGAAACGTAGATCTTATCCTTGTTTATTTTGTTTTCGTTTATTGATCGGACTGTTGCTGACGTCGAGTTCCTTTTATTTCTCTTTTGCAGATAAAATGGACCCCCTCGACCAACTTCTGAACGAAACCACGGTGGGCACCAACGTGGAAATCCCTAGAACTGTGCCGAAGAGCACACAAAAGAAGAAAGAAGACGGCCAAGCCTCTTCCACACGCGTGGAACCAACGACCAAACCGGGCTCTTCTAGCGCCGTGAAGACGACTGACCCAAAGAAGAAGAAAAGGAAAGAGACTGAGAAGAGCTCTTCCAAGGTTGGATCTCCTAAGGCCCTCTAAGGACCTTCCGAGGTGGACCAGCGAAGCACTGACAAAGGCCAAGGAGCCGGGGTGTCTCTAGGCAAGAGGCAGAAGACTGCGGCAGAGGCAACCTGAAGATGTAAGCACAATTGGGCGCCATCCCCTTTTCCGGCCTTTAAATACATGCATTTGGATTGAATTTCATTTATTTTTAAATATGAATGCACATTTAGTTCCGTACCTGCGGTCGGCAGTTAAGATGGGTTTGTTGCCGCTCGGGCATGAGAGTGAACCAGTAAATAGGACAAGTGTAGGGACTTGGCCGAGAGAGAGATTAAGAGGTCGAGGCGACCGGCAAGTGAGCGCTGGGGAGGCAGGCTTGCCTTTGTAAGATAGGAAGACCGTTATGGGTCCCCTTCTCCTTCTTCTTACCGATGTCGGCTGAGGGAGATCGACCTTGGTACCGGAGCTTTTGGGGTGCCCAGCCTTCACTTTCATCCTACTGAGGCCGCTGTGGGCTTATCGGCCTTGGTACCGAGGTCGTAATAGACACTCGGCCTTCTTACCGGAGTCGCGTGAGACGTCTGGCCTTCTTACCAGTGTCGCGTAAGACGACCGGCCTTCGGGCGGAGACCGTGCAATGGGTCTGCTTCCTTCGGCCTTGTAACGGAACTCGTCAGTTCAGGCATCAAGAGAGAAGGTTGGGCTCGCATAAAGCGAAATTGGGAAACCGTTCAACCCCGACGAACTCGCCGATCCGCGTCGGAGGAAGCGGCAAATCGAACGGACTTCTGGGTGGAGTGTTAGACTCAACAACCCGAGAGTCGCTGAAGCCCAAGAGGCCATTCAAAGCAGAGCCCTGGAGCGAGCCGTTGAAGCCTCATGAGGCTATTCAAGAGGAGCTTGGAAGGGAGCCGCTGAAGCTCAAGAGGCTATTCAAAGAGCTCAAAAGCGAGTTGTTGAAGCTCAAGAGGCTATTCAACAGAGCTCTGGCGAGCCGTTGAAGCTCAAGAGGTTATTCAAAGACCAAGACAAGCTCGGTGTGATGAGATGAGTTCTCGAAGGTCGATTAACCTCCCACCGTGGTCGCCATTGTTCTGGCACCTAGGCTTTGGAGTCGCTCCTCACTGTGGGGTACTTGGTCAGTGTGTTCCGAGATCATCTAATATGGCTCTCGCGGTCCAGCTCCGGCCGGATGAGCGGGTTCCAAGCGTAGCTACGCCGAATTGGGGGTACCGCAAAACACTCGCGCCAAGTCGGTATGTGTCCGAATAAGAGCAGTGAACAAGAAGAGAATGAGAGATAGAAAGAGAGAGAGCGCCTTAGGGGAGCAGAGTGGCAAATGAGACAGACTTGTCTAAATGAGAGAGACGCACTGGTAGAGGGGCGACCTCATTTATAGAGCGGCGGGGCGCATCGTGGGCCGCGGGAACTTGTGGAGAGATCTCACCGTCCGACCTAGGTTGATAGCACGAGCAATGTTGAGCGGTGAATGGCGCGACATGAGCCAAGATATTAGGCCGGCCCAATATCCAGCGGGGCGCTGCAGCCCAGGTCGGAACATGGCTTAAAGCAAGCTCCCCGGGTATTGTATGAACGTATTCGCAAGTTTCTACTTGGGTATGGTTTCAAGGCAAGCAATCGTGATCACTCCTTTTTATCTATCGGTCCACCGATGTGCAACTATATATTTTGTTGTGATGTGGATGATATACTTGTCATTGGCTCTTCATCTCGCCTTGTTCAAGATGTTCAAGACAAGCCCGTGGGTACGCTTGTTCTCAAACACCTCGGGAAACCCAAGTATTTTATTGGTCTTGAAGTATGCTATCAACCAAATGGTTCTCTACTTCTCACTCAACAAAAGTACATCAAAGACCTTCTAGAGCGAGCTAATATGGTTGGTTGCAATGGTGTGGTTACTCCTATGCTTTCCACTACCAAACTTAGCAAGAATGGCTCGATGTGTTCAAAGACCCTCTCTTGTATCGGCCAATAGTAGGAGCATTGCAATATATCACTCTCACAAGACTAGAACTTTCCTTTTGTGTTAACAAATGTGCCAATTTCTTGCCACACCTCTCAACTCCCATTGGCTAGTTGTGAAAAGAATACTACTGTATCTTAGTGGCACGAGTTCCTATGGTCTCAATCTTCACCCCGCTCCCACAAATTGTGCTATTTCTCCTGGGTGTACACCGACTTGGATTGGGCTAGTGATGTTGATGATCGCTGCTCTACTTCGGTGCTTGTTTGTTTCTTGGGCCAAATCTTGTCTCTTGAGCTCCAAGAAAGAAACTTTGGTGACACGCCTGGTCCCGAGGCGGAATACGGTATGGCCAATGCCACTTCCGAGCTTCTTTGGCTTCAATCTCTTCTTAGTGAGCTTCGGGTACCATTTCAAAAGCCTGCTCTCTTATGTGACAACCTTAGTGTCGTTCACTTAGCACACAATCTCGTGCTTCACTCACGCACTGAACATCTTGAGCTTGATATACGTTTTGTTCGCGAAAAGGTGGAGAACAAGCAACTTGTTGTGCAACATGTCGAGCTCATGGTCAAATTGCTGATGCTCTAACCAAGGCTTTACCCACTACGCAATTCAAGCATTGAGATCCAAACTTAAGGTGCTTCTCTTGCAACCCCCTTAAGTTTGAAGGGGGGGGGGGGATTTATAGAATACAATAGGATTGAATTGTAAATGTAATTTAGTGATATTGAGAGATTGAGTTATACACTTGTACGTAGGTGTAAAGATAGAATCAGCTCACTAAAGTGAGTAGTAGTATATATAGTGCTGTGAGCACTTGTAATAGACTTAGAAAAACAGAATAACAAATTCAGTAACAGAACCGATCGTCCACTCTCTCTCTCAAAGATGCATCGCATCTTCCCCACTTTTACCACGCTATCTGTTGCAGAGCTATTCTCGTTGGCAAATTATCGAGCAGAAGTCTCCAAGCATGTACCGCAAATTTTGACTTTAACCTTAGATCTCGCATGCACTTTGTAGCATATTTTTCCCGATGTCATCAATTGTTCTCTTAGCTCCCATTAGCAAGAGAGTTTTATATGCCGAGTTCACCTTGTAATTCGTTGATTTATCAAGCAAACATACCCACCGCCATCACTGGTCTCACGATGGTGAATAAGGAGCGTAATATTTGCAAGTGTTCTCGATAAAAAGATGTATATTGATTTAACTCTGGCCTTACAAGCGTGGAGATGTTCTCCAAAGGCAGTAAAGTAAAGTTAGTCTAAGAAAATGTCTCCCCTTCTTCCTCCTCGCCTAGAGTCCTATATCTAGTCCTTCAATCTCCTCGACGCTATCTTGGGAGATCGGCACTAGCGGTTAGCTCGGCTCTAGGTTATCCGCTTTAAACGTGTCCCTTCTTACGACACTGCTCTTCGCTTTCCCCACACCTCTCGCAGCCCATGCCGAGGTTCTCTATCCTAGAGTTTGGTTGGGCTCGCATTGGGCCGAACTCCAAACCTCTGCAGGCCAGCAAGCATCTCAGCATACTCTTGTTCTTCATCTATTATTTGCCACTCCATTCTAACCTCCAGCTCCATTGGCTTCCTTCCCGAATCCAAATTCTTCCACCATGAGGGTTTTTTTTAGCACCTTGAAGCTAAATATGATTTGGTTTTGTGGTCAAATTTTGATACTTTTTTCTCTCACTTTTCTAAAGCAATTGCTTAGGAACTGATGTAAAAACCTACTTTCTATTGTGGTTACAGAATTAACGGATAAAGAAAACACAATTAATTTTATAAAGTTGCTACATATGTTGTCACATAGACCCAATCGTAGAATGTTTCCATACCAGTTAAATTAACAACTGGAATATATAATTTTAAACTTAATTTCATACATGTCAATGTCTTTTAGCTAGTTACTAAGATCATCGGTTTGTAAAAAATGTAAGTTCCCGCTGTAGAATCTATTTTTTGCAATGTGAGATAATTAAGTATAAGTCCTAGAATTATATTCAATGAATAATTTTTAAGAAAAATTTGTAGTGAGGGAATGAGATCTTAGTACAATGGCTAAAACTTCTCTAGACTCACTAAACACCTAAAAACAGTCATCTATATTTGCTTCAAAAGTCTACTAGCTCAAAAGGCATGGGAGAGGTGGAATTTTGGAATGAATTACATAAGAAGGAAAGTCTACTAGCTCAAAAGGCAAGGGAGAGGTGGATTCAACAAGGGGACGGGAATACTAAATTATTTCACAATGCAATAAAGGTAAGGCAGTGGAGGAACCAGATTGAAATAATCAAAGTAGAGGATAGGTGGTTAAGTGAAGTGGATGAAATTAAGGAGGAAGTAAGGAGACACTTTGGAAACCAATTTAAAGAACAACATGGTGATAGACCCACTCTAGATGGAATTCAATTTAAGCAAATATCAGAGAGGGAAGTAGAGTTCTTGGTTGAACCATTCTCAATGGAGGAAATTAAGGAAGCGGTGTAGAGTTGTGAAAGTAATAAGATCCCGGTCCGGATGTATTCAACTTCTCATTTATCAAGGAGTGTTGGGATACAATTTCATTCAAATGGAAAGCTCCCCAAAGCTTTTTAAGCATCACTAGTGGCGCTTATGGGGAAGACAAAAAATCCACAAAGGTTGTGTGAATTTTGGCTTATATCACTTATTGGGTGTATGTACAAAATCATGGCCAAAATACTTGCGGCTAGGCTCAAAGGAGTTTTGAAGGGGGTTATATCGGACTCACAAACGGGTTTTTTACATGGTATACAAATCTTTGATGGAGTTGTGATAGCAAACGAGGTGACAAATGTGGTAAAGAAGAGAAGGTGGCCAGCAGTTTTATTTAAGGTGGACTTTAAAAAAGTGTATGATTCAGTGAGTTGGGACTTTCTAGAATATATGTTGAGAAGGTTGGGTTTCAACCATAAATGGAGGGGTTGGATGAAAGCTTGCTTTTGTGGAGGGACGACCTCTGTATTGTCAATGGTAGTCCCACCCGTGATTTTAAGATGGAGTGGGGTTGAGGCAAGCTAAGAATTTTTGAAATGGTGTCAGGGTCAATTTCCACAAGAGTTGCTTAATAGGCTTGAATATCAATCATGAGGAAGCAAGGATAGCATCCCAATTTCTCCATTGCGAGGGGGGTGAGGTTCCTTTCAAGTTCTTGGGGATACCTATAGGTGGCAATCCAAGAATGAGTAATACATGGAAGCCAGTGGTGCAAAAGTTTAGAGATAGAGTCTCAACTTGAAGGAGTAGGCAACTATCGATAGGTGGAAGAATTACTTTAATAAATTCAGTTTTAGTGAGTCTTCCCTCATATTACTTCTCATTTTTTAAGGCTACTAAGAAGGTGATCAAGGAAATGGTTCAAATACAAAGGAATTTTCTTTGAGGGGGAAACATAAATATACGTAAGATGGCGTGGGCCGTGGAGTTTGAAGGATATTTATCCAAATTTATACAATGCTGCAGCAGACCAACTGTGTACCGTGGCTGAAGCAGGAAATTGGGTGAGCAATAATTGGGTTTGGCAGGTTAATTGGCAGCTGACATTGGCTGCAGAAGAACAAGGAGAAAGGTTGCTGCTGGAAAATTCTTTGGTGTCCATCAGTCCAAACAACAGCAGTGAAGATAAATGGAACCTTCTGCATCACTACATCTCAGGTGTGGCAACTGGTCTTCAGCGACAGATTGTGGGGATGGATGGGATTATGAGGCATGCAAAAACAAAGAAGGCAAGACATCTAATATGGGTAGCAACTGTTTGGGCTATTTGGATTCATAGAAACTCTAGAGAGGGTACTGTGAACATTAACAACATGTTTTTACAAATCAAAATGTTGTCATGGGATGGGAGTGGTTCATAAATAGGATGGGGGGAGACTTAGATATATCATTTGATAGGTGGAATGATAACTTGGGTAATATAATGACTAATGTAATCTGAGATGTATTTGGGTAAAATACTTTGACTTATAACACTACAAAAAAAAAACGACGATTCGGTAGGGAATTAGCGAGTGAAAAAATTTCCCTCGCAAAAAAACGAATTAGCCATAGACTTTGCAAAGGAATAAACTCCCTCACTAAACGTGACCATTAGCGACGGAAACTAAGTAAATAGCGACGGAAAATCAGTGGCTAAGTGCAAGGGCACCAATTTGAAATTTTGGGCACACAAATTTATAGTAGTTAGCGACGGAATTGCTCATCCCTCGCTAAGTCTGACACAGCCTGCAGATCTGACCGTTGCACAGGCTTCAGCCCATGAAATACCGAATATAAATGTTGCAATGTCTAATAGACAAATCCATTATGGTTTCCGTTATTCGAATAAGTGTGTCCATGTAGATACACGTAACAAACCTTTACAACATACACTCATATTTCATAATTTTTTTTTGAGACAATATTTCATAATTATTTTAAAGACAACAAAATAACTCATGTTCTGTAGCGTAACAAATATAAAGTAGAAGGTGTAGTCAACCTTTTTGTTAAAATATAGTAGAAATAGTAATTAGCATCATATGCCAATTAATAGTTTAGTTATTACTTGCTCATTAATTTATTGAGGAAACTATATCTCCACACCAAAGTCCCTTAGCAATCATGGGTTTCTACTTTCTAGCAAAGTATTTTCAACGAATGTTGCCGTCTGAGATTCTGGCTCTGGAGAACAAAAGAGAAATTTTTTTTTAGTAAGATGGTAATAACTTTCGGCAAGTTTTTTCTCGACATTGATTTCAGTGATATGACAAGTTGAATTTTAAATGAGTAGAGAAACTAATGAAGATAGATAACGTGTTTACCTTTAAGCCAATACAATCTAAACTTAAGTTATAACTAGTTAAGATGAATAACATATAATAATAATTTATCTATATCTTTTATTTTGAATGACAAACATATTAGTATAAATACTATCCAAGAGGGTACTAGAGAAACTCAATCCATGTTATAAGAGGTATATATGAATTCTCTAACTTGTTTTGCAGAAACTTTTCCCTAACTTTCTATATATCTATTTCCTCTTACGCATTCTCTCGCATCTTGTTCCCCTCCTTGTTTACTTAATTTTCTCTCTCATAGAAAGTCTAAATTTAGCAAAAGTTAGAAAATACAAAGTTAAAGGATCTATTTCTTGTTATAAGAGAGGAAAAAACAACTGACCAATAGAATGTGGCAACAAAAATTTCAACTGTAGAGATAAATAACTTCTATCTATATCCTAGAAATATAATCAATTTGATTGACAAAAATCACCTATATACTCTTGTCATAATTCTATTTAATCCAAACAATCATGTATTCAAGTTACCTAAGAATTAAAAAATTTGAAGTATATATAAACAACCCTCCCAACTAGCTAATTGAATATAATTAAAACATGAATGTTTTCAAAAAATACAGCCAAATGCTATTAAAAAGCTAAACTAAGAAATGATGGATCATTTTTTGTTTCGAGTGGTGACATTGTATAATAAATTTAATATTACAGAAAGATGTAATAAATTACCAACCTGTAAAAAAGATATTATATGCCCATCCAATTGGGCCTCCGCAATTAAAACTAACGTGACACTGTGGCCTCTTTTTGTTCCTTTTATCTGGTAAACAAAGTGGTGAATATCAAATATAAAGTTGAGTTATTCGTTCTGAAAAAACACATTTTTCTATATGTGTTCCTTGTAATTACAAAGTTTAACTTGTATATTACAGACATATATTAAGAATCATAAGCACAATAGTTGTTTTTGTTTGTAGAATAAAAGTTATGAAGGCATAGTGTCTCACGTCTTCTAGTCTCTTCAAACTTTGCAGAATCTATAAGATAATTTGTAAGGCTATCCAAAGCCACATCTGCAAGAACAACAAATTAGTATTTGAACTAGCAAATATTTTATATCCCTTAAAATTCTTTTTTTTAAAGTAATGATCATTTATGAGAAAATTGACATATATATACTTTATTCTCAAACTTCTATTGTAGGGTTAACATTCAGAAGAAGGAAGAAGAGCATGCTTATGGTTTAGCATGTGCGTCCTGTGGGGTGTGGGCTATCTGAAAAGCTAGAAATGAGATAAGGCTCATGCTTCGTACAACCTCTCCCCCCGGCTACTCACTAGAACCCCCTTTTTGGTGTGAAAAGACCAAAAACCCTTACTGAAATTTGGTTTTTATTATTTTTAAAAGAGTATGCACGGTTCGACGCACGGTTGATCGACTTGATCGAATCTCGCTGCGCCGAACCGGTCAAAATTTACTCAGACACCCCAAATTATGTTTTGACTAGTTTCGACCAAGCGTTTGCGGATCCAAATCGATCATCTGCGGCGCTAACCCTCTCCACCGTCCAGTCAACGGCTAAATTTTTTAATTATCCCCAACGGTTATAAGTTTAACGGTTTCGATTGTTTTAAATCAACGGCTCACGTTCGATCACACCTATTATAGATAAGTGCAACAAGTCATACAAACCGAAAAAGTCTAAAAAAATAAATCGTGCAATGAATAAATTGAATCGTTAAAAATCGCTTAAAATTAAACAACTAGTGTTAGTCATACTAGTGTTAGCAAAAAGAATAAATCGAATAGTTAAAAATCGCTTAAAATTAAACAACTCAAAGACGAAATGGTGCAAAAAGTTTGTGCAGTTAAATATACCAGGGAAGTGGCATTTGGCTAAAGTTCAGTCAAGTTATAAATAGTGTTTTCTATGAAAGGTATGTGGACCCGAGTATAAGATCAATAGGCTTAGAGGTGTTGCTAATTGTTGTTTGTTAGGGATCATGAGTAGCCTAAATTAAATAATCATAAATATATTACCTACTTTGTACGTAATTAAAAAAACAATTGATAGGACAATTTGATCATATTTTGAGTATGTGCAAGGTATAATAAGTTACTATAACCTGATAAATTGAAATCATTTGCAGCAGCTACAACTCCACTTACACCAGCTAAGTTTATTCCACAGCGAAGATTGGTCATACACTGTTTGGATCTTATATCTAGCAACCAAATGATCAAGTGGTCAACCTCTTATATAACGTATTATATGCTTTGAAAAAAATGTTTATTCTTTTTTGAAAGGTGTTATAAATGTAAACTAGGAAAATTAAAGCTGTGATAGTGGATGTATGTATTCCATTTGATAACCAAGTAAACTAATTTATTTTCATATTCATTAATAACAAACTAGTATTAGAACAAACAAATAAATTATATCCATAAAACTAAGTATTTATTGAAAATAATAATAATTTATGAAAACTACGTGATGATATATATGTTTAGTCCCTGCAAAAATAAAACTCTGTTTTTATCTTTTGCAAATATAAGTCTAATCTAGTTTTTTTTTTACAACAAGTTTGATCTAGTCTGGTCCATATAAATATATACATTTTATTCAGTTTGGTCTCTACAGTATGTTAAATATTTGATTTTAGTTCCTCCAATATGATCAGAAAAAGGGACTAAAATAAAATATTTTACATATTACAGTGACCAAATAAGATAAAACGTATATTTGCAAGGAACATAAACAAAATTTTATTTTTATAGGGACTAAACTGGGTCAAACATATATTTGTAAAGACAAAAAACAAAATTTTAGTTTTATAGAGGCTAAACTGGATCAAACTCTATTTGTAAAAACTAAACTTATATTTAAACTAAAATAATACATTTAGGATAAATGCATATTTTTAGAGCCATACATAACTCAGACAAACACATTAATAAAAAACAAATAACATTTAATCTATATATATATAGGACAAAATGATTCACCAGTACTAGGAGTTAAAGCCTCAGACATATCATGAGCTAAAACTTGAGAATTCATGGGTTCCCTCCAAGTATTTTCAACAAATGTTGTCGTCTGAGATTCTGGCTCTGGATTATAAAAAAGAAGAGTTATTTTGGTAAGATGATAATAATTTTCAGTAAGTTTTTTCCCGAGTTTAATTTCTTTTATTAAACAACATGAATTTTAAATGAGTAGGAAAATTAATGAAGATAGATAACCTGTTTACCTTTAAGCCCATATAATGTGAACTCAAGTAATAACTAGTTAAGATAAATAACATCATGTAATACTAATTTATCTATGTCTTTTATTTTGAGTGACAAACATATTAGTATAAATACTATCCAAAGAGAGTACTAGAGATACTCAACTTCATGTTGTTTAGGAAACTTCTTTTTTGTGGAAACTTCTCCCTAACTTTCTATATATCTCTTTCCCCTTTCACATTCTCTCGCATCTTGTTCCCCTCCTTGTTTACTTAATTTTCTCTCACATAGAAAGTCTAAATTTAGCAAAAGTTAGAAAATACAAAGTTAAAGGATCTATTTCTTGTTATAAGAGAGGAAAAAACGGCTGACCAATAGAATGTGGCAACGAAAATTTCAACTGTAGAGATAAATAACTTATATCTATCTTCTAGAAATATAGTCAATTTGATCAACAAAAATTACCTATATACTCTTGGCATAATTCTATTTAATCCAAACAATCATGTATTCAAGATACCTAAGAATTAAAAAATTGAAGTATATATAAACAACCCTCCCAACTAGCTAATTGAATACAATTAAAACCTAGCAGTTTTCAAAAAATACAGCCAAATGCTATTAAAAAACTAAACAAAGAAATAATGGATCCTTTTTTGTTTCAAGTGGTGACAGTGTATAATCAATTTAATATACTACCAACCTGTAAAAAAGATATTATATGCCCATCCAATTGGGCCTCCGCAATTAAAACTAGCGTGACACTGTGGCTTCTTTTTGTTCCTTTTGTCTAGTAAACAAAGAGGTGAACATCAAATATAAACTTGAGTTATTCGTTCCTTGTAATAACAAAGTTTAAATTGTATATTACTGACATTAAGAATCATAAGCACAATAGTTTTTTTTGTAGAGTAAAAGATATGAAGGCATAGTGTCTCACGTCTTCTCGTCTCTTCGAACTTTGCAGAATCTAAAATATAATTCGTAAGGCTATCCAAAGCCACATCTGCATAAACAACAAATTAGTATTTGAACTAGCAAATATTTTATATGCCTTAGAATTATTTTTTTTTTTTAAAAGTGATGATCATTTATGAGAAAATTGTTATATATACTTTATTCTCAATCTTCTATTGTAGGGTTAACATTCAGAAGAAGGGAGAGGATGCTTATGGTTTAGCATGTGCGTCTATGGGGTGTGACTATCTGAAAAGCTAGTAATGAGATAATATACTCTAAAAAAACTAGAAGTGCGATAATATTCTCTGAAAAACCTGTTTGACTTCTCTTTGTTTTATTTAAAACTGCAAATTACATATTTTTGAGTCATTAATAAAATCATTTATAACCCACAAAACGAAAAACTTATACGTTTTCTATTGATAATGCCAAATTATAGGTCCCAAATTTTAATATGTATTTGACTTTTAAAAAAATAAATTAAACATGTATGAGAGTGAGTCACTCGAAATGGTGCAAAAATTTTGTGTAGTTAAATTATACCGAAGGGAGTGGCATTTGCCTAAAGTTATGTCAAGTTATAACTAGTGTTTTCTATGAAAGGTATGTGGCCCCCGAGTATAGGATCAATATGCTTAGAGGTGTTGCTAATGGTTTTTGGTAAGGATCATGAGTGGCATAAATAATCATAAATATATTAATTATTTTGCATATAATTAAAAAAACAATTGATAGGGCAATTTGATCATATTTTGAGTATGTGCAAGGTCTAATAAGTTACTATAACCTGATAAATTGAAATCATTTGCAGCTGCAGCTACAACTCCACTTACACTAGCAAAGTTTATTCCACAGCGAAGATTGGTCATACACTGTTTGGATCTTATATCTAGCAACCAAATGATCAAGTGGTCAACCTCATATATAACGTATTATACGTTTTGAAAAAAAAATGTTTATTCTTTTTTGCATATTCATTAATAACAAACTAGTATACGAACAAACAAATAAGTTATATCCATTAAAATAAGTATTTATTTAAAATAATAATAATTTATGAAAACTACATGGACGAAATATATGTTAAGTCCCGGTAAAAAGAAAACTCTGTTTTTATTCATTGCAAATATAAGTCTGACCTAGTTTGGTCCTATAAATATACGTTTTATCTAGTTTGGTCTCTATAGTATGTTAAATATTTGATTTTAGTTCCTCTAATATGACCAGAAAAGTGACTAAAATAAAATATTTTACTTACTGCCGTTACCAAATCAGATAAAACATATATTTGCTAGGAACATAAACAAAATGTTACTTTTATAGGTACTAAACTAGATCAAACATATATTTGTAAAGACAAAAAATAAAATTTTAGTCTTACATAGACTAAACTAAATCAAACATCTATTTGTAAACTACTAAACTTATATTTAAACTAAAATACATTTAAGATAAATGCATCTTTTTAGAGCCATACATAACTCTTTGTTGTTACTGTGGGGTCCTGAAGCACAGGGAGATTTTACCCGTTGGTGTCAATTAGGTGGTCTGTGGACTTTTGTTGCTCTTCACGGTGCTTTCGGATTAATAGGTTTTATGTTACGCCAATTTGAACTTGCTCGATCTGTTCAATTGCGACCTTATAATGCAATCGCATTCTCTGGTCCAATTGCTGAGATTCTTATAAGGAATTTAAAAGAAATTCTCGTGCTTCCATTTTTGTGCCAATTTTATTAAATAGATTGATTGAATTGATGATGAATAGAAAAAGAAATTAACACGCATACGCTATTTTCCAACAAATATGAATTATCAAAGAAAGTAAGAGACATAGATAGCTATAGTCAAGTTAGATCTATGCATGTTTAATAAATCCTAGTCTTTTTACGCACTACAATCGTATTCTCAAATTATAAAAAAAGAGGTAAAAATATCTCTCTTCTTTGTGAATTCGAATTCAATTAGTTTTGGAACAATTGAAAAGGGAAGTGCTAAAAAAAGCAATTCTATATTGTTTCTGCTTATTAGATTCTATCTTTATCTCATCGAGCCGAGCAAATCCCGAATTCAATTTTTGTTTTGAGATTCTTAAAAATCCCCCGAAGTCTAGGTGAAATTTATCAATTTGTGTCGATTTATATTAAAAGTTAGATAGATTATATCGGTTTGTTTTATTCAAAATTCCAATCCAATTTATGTATAAAATTATATTTATTCCTCTTTTTTTCATAATAGGTATTTCATAGACGGTTAGGTAAAATTTCATGTGATTCAAGAAAGTAAAAAGAACCAAAATTCCATTATTGCTAAATATATTCATGTGATTCGATGAAGAATGACAAATGGGATATTTTCTATAAAATAAATGAAATGGGGAAATTGAAAATGCTTGGGGTTGGAAATGAAGGAATGTCTACACTACCCGGATTGAATCAAATACAATTTGAAGGGTTTTGTCGATTCATTGATCGGGGCTTAACAGAAGAACTTTTTAAGTTTCCAAAAATTGAAGATACAGAGCAAGAAATTGAATTTCAATTATTTGTGGAAACATATAAATTGGTCGAACCCTCGATAAAAGAAAACGATGTCAGATATATGAATCACCTACATATTCCTCTCAATTATATATATCCATGGATTAATTTGGAAAAACAAAGAGGGATATCCAAGAACAAATAATTTTTATTGGAAACATTCCTCTTATGAATTCCCGGGGAACTTCTATAGTAAATGGAATATACAGAATTGTAATCAATCAAATATTGCAAAGCCTGTATCTATTATCGGTCGAATTGGACCATAACGGAATTTCACTATACCGCACCATAATATCGATTGGGGAGGAAGATTAGAGTTAGAGATTGATCGAAAAACAAGGATATGGGCTCGTGTAAGTAGGAAATGTAAAATATCTATTCTAGTTCTATCATCACTATGGGTTCAATTTAAGCGAAATTCTAGAGAACGCTTGCTACCCCCGAAATTTTCTTGTCTTTCCCGAATGAAAAGGAGGAAAAAAAATCGGGTCAAAAGAAAATGCCATTTTGGAGTTTTATCGCCAATTTGCTTGTGTAGGCGGAGATCCTGTATTTCCTGAATCTTTATGTACGGAATTACAAACAAAATTTTTTCAACAAAGATGTGAATTAGGAGGATTGGTCGACGAAATATGAACCGAAGGCTGAATCTTGATATACCTCGTAACAATACATTTTTGTTACCGCGAGATATATTGATAAACCGCGGATCATTTGATTGAAATGAAATTTGGAATGGGTACACTGGATGATATGAATCATTTGAAAAATAAACGTATTCGTTTCAGAGCGGATCTCTTACAAGATCAATTTGGATTGGCTCGTTCGCTTTAGAAAATATAATTAGAGGAACTATATGTGGCGCAATTGGATATAAATTGATACCGGAATGTATTTGCGCCATCACCATCTTCAAATAAAGTATTTTCTACGGTAGCACCATGAATAGCGCATAGTAGGGCAGCGCCCAATACACCAGCAACTCCCATCATATGAAATGGGTTCAATGTCCAGTTATGAAAACCTTGGAAAAAGAGAATGAATCGAAATATAGCTGCTACACCAAAACTAGGCGCAAAGAACCAACCAGACTGACCCAGTGGATAAATTAGGAATACAGAAACAAAAACAGCAATTGGACCAGAGAATGCGATTGCATTATAAGGTCGCAATTGAACAGATCGAGCAAGTTCAAATTGGCGTAACATAAAACCTATTAATCCGAAAGCACCGTGAAGAGCAACAAAAGTCCACAGACCACCTAATTGACACCAACGGGTAAAATCTCCCTGTGCTTCAGGACCCCACAGTAACAACAAAGAGTGTGCTAAACTATTAGCAGGAGTAGACACTGCAGCAGTTAAGAAGTTACAACCTTCCAAATAGGAACTTGCCAATCCATGGGTATACCATGAAGTTACAAAGGTGGTACCTGTAAACCAACCCCCCACGGCGAAATAGGCGCAAGGAAAGAGCAATAGACCGGACCAACCCACAAAAACGAAACGGTCCCTCCGTAACCAGTCATCCATAATATCAAATAAATCATTTTCATCTTTGGTAAATTTACCAAGAGCTATAGTCATAGTGATCCTCCTATTCAACTACTTCAACCATTTCCGAACACCTCATAGCATTTTCAGGGATGGGACCTTCGAGGCTTTTTTCATTTTATATATGATATGATTTTATTTCTCGTAGACTGTCCCTTCTTTTCTAATAGGTTTCGAATAGAAAAATACTTTTTTAGTCTATTGATACCTAACCTAGGTCAAATCCATTAACTTAATTCCTTTCTATTCTTTAAAATACCCTAAGCTCAGTAATTGTCTTATGATTCGTAAACCAGATCTACTATTCCCCTTTTATCAAATAATCTTACTTATTCTTGTTCTTCAATCTTCTTAGTGAAATAAAAAGAAATAGTTAGATGTATCTTCTTCTCATTTCTATGTCTAGGAAACTACTATAGGATCGTATTTTTACTTTCTATTTTCCTTTCTTTCCGATTAAAAAACTCCAATATACTTTTTTGCAGATCGAGGTAAGAATTTCGAATATTTTTTTCTATTTAATTTTTTTAATGGATTCTTAAATTCTTATTCTTAAGTGAAAGTTTCGTTTTCGCATCCATTAATTGCCATACAAATCCCGTATGCATAGATATGAAAAGAAAATATTTGATATACGAAGTCATGATTTGATGGATTTTTCTATAATTTCTTATAGATCAGAAAAGAAATAATAGAAATGTAATTTGATCTTTTCTTGTATTCGGAAAAAATATATTTTCAACGTCAAATGAGTTGTATGTTGGAACTTACAAAAAGCCCTTCTGCGTGAAGTAGGGGAGTAGCAATTTATCCCTATCGAAAGAAAACCTCTAGGAACAATAAGATTTAATCAGAAATATCGACAGATTCTTACGGAGTCCGAACCAAAGAAATATTAAAAACCACTGTTCGAATTTCATTTCTATCCAATTTGAATATCAGAATAGTAGATATAGTTATGATTCAATGGGTTAGGTCCACTTACTTTTGTTTAGAATCTTTCCCATTTTTTTGATTGGAATAATAATAAATAGGAATATCTGACAATTATAGGAGATATATATCCCATTCTAAAAAAAAAGAAGATATATAGAAATAATTATATATAGAAATAAGAATATTTTACTTTCTAACTAGAATTAGTTTATTAGTTTACTACTAGACTAGAGTAATTGGATTTGAATTCATTAGAATAATCACAATAACTTATTAGAATTAATAAGTTAAAAATTCCATTTTTTAATGAAATTCTACTATTCCTTAGTTTTTTATTTTAGTTACAACTGGAAACTTCTTACAAATATCAAGAATATCTCCCAAAGAGGAAGACTACTCTTGGCATTTTAGGAAAAAAAAGTCAAAAGCCCCTTATCGGATTTGAACCGATGACTTACGCCTTACCATGGCGTTACTCTACCACTGAGTTAAAAGGGCCTCATTTGATTCAATTCCGGAATAGGGAACCAGCCCATCTGAGTTTAGTACATCTATTTGTTACTGCATATAGTTATTATATATATTATTATATTATATATAATAATAAATAAAAATTAGAATAGTAGATAGAATCTAAAAAAATAGAAATATATATTTACATAGATCAATTTGTTGTTCATAGCAACTCATTAAGGAACAAAAAATTGGACTAGTGAATAGAGTATAGTGAAAAAATGATTATTATTGAATTTGATAAATAAATATCAATGTAATGAATTTTTTCAAAACCGATTCGAATTCAAATCATCCTCATCATAACACGGAATTCTTTTAATGGATACATGTACCCACTACACTAATTCAAATATTTCATCGAATCATATCACTCCATTCTATTGACAATTTCAAAAAACTGTTCATACTATGAACATAGTAGAATGGCGGTCGGGCAAGTATGCCCCCATCGTCTAGTGGTTTAGGACATCTCTCTTTCAAGGAGGCAACGGGGATTCGACTTCCCCTGGGGGTAGGTTACTATGAAAGGAAATGGATCAATGCGGGATTATCAATTAACGACTGAAATTGATTCTTCCTGGGTCGATGCCCGAGCGGTTAATGGGGGCGGACTGTAAATTCGTTGACAATATGTCTACGCTGGTTCAAATCCAGCTCGGCCCAACAATTTGATAATCCACCATTTGTTGTTTTATGAAAATGACCGATGTGCTCGGATACGTCCGTATTACATATAATTTCTACAAATTAGGAATTTGGATTTTCCTAAATTCCTTACAGGATCTGTAAGTATAAGGAAAGCATTCAAGTAAAAAAAAAAAAAAGCCCGCCTCTTTCAGTTACAGTACAGCTATTGAATCTCAAATCAAATATAACAAATAGAAAAAAAGGGTTTGAATGAAATTGTAAGAATATTTATGTATGCTATACGATTTTTTCCCTGGGATTGTAGTTCAATTGGTTAGAGCACCGCCCTGTCAAGGCGGAAGCTGCGGGTTCGAGCCCCGTCAGTCCCGATGGATATAAAGAAAATCAAAAAAATATCATTTCTAACAGGGATCCCCCCCCCCTTTTTTTGTTTTGATTTCTTTCTTCGTCGGAACCTTTCTTATTTATTTTCTTATTTTATATATATACCTTAAACTAAAAAAAAATAAAAATAAGGAATTTTTGATTGCATCAGAAAGTAAAATTTTTTTTATTTGGTATGGATAAAAGATCTTCCTATGTTATACTATTTAATTCTCGACTATGAATCGATTTGATAGCTCAGATATTGTTATTCGTGATATTGATTCGATTTGATATCATCGATATCCAATTTATACCGTGGAATTTACCGCCGAAAGATTGAAAATTTATATGGGATTAAATCCCGAAGTATTCATTTTATTAGAAATTAAAGAGAAAGAAAACCTAGAGATTATGGAAGTAAATATTCTCGCATTTATAGCTACTGCACTCTTCATTCTAGTTCCTACTGCCTTTTTACTTATAATTTACGTAAAAACGGTAAGTCAAAGTGAATAATTTTACTTAAACATGACTTCTGATTTCTTATCAATGCAATGATTTATAATGATTGAATAACAAAAATGAAAAAAGGATTTCAATTTCGGGTCTTAGTTTGAAATGAAATGATCAGACTACCATCAGCAAAATTTTATGAAATCCATATAGTATAGTCGAAAGAAATAGATTTGATTTCTTTCGACGATACTATCTATTATGGTAGTGGATAATGTTTTACTCTATGTTTTATTGATTTGAAAAAATAAAAAGGTTTAATATGTACCAATCTATCTATAAATAAATAGATATTTTCATATTCATACTATCTACTATACTATAGATGGATATAGATCGATATAGAATTTTTCGATTTCTGATTCTTTTCAGAATTCTGGTATCATATTCGGTATGATACTTAAGCAAATATATTCTAAATATAGTATTTTAGCACTCCAAAAAATGAATTGATAAAATAATTGACAGATGATCCGGGGGTTCCGTGAATTCTATGAAAAAAGTTTTTCATATTTCGAAAAGATTGGTGGTAACCAGTTCATCAAAATAGAAATCTTAGAAACAATTTGGTTGGAATGGGAATCCATTTCCTATTATTTTTATTCCCTTGACTTTCAAAATACGAAGATGGTAACAATTCAAATATTTGTTTGATTGAAAGAGTATTTTCAATATTCTACATATTCTAAATTATACATAGAATACATTCTAGCACTGGAATACAATAGAATTAAAAAATGCAGATATTATTTCATTAATTAATTTAATTAGTATTAATCAAATAACTAAAATTCAATTGTTAACAAATTGAAGAACCCAGCTATACTATAAAACAATTGATACAGTTTGATCCCTTAACTCAATGAAGGGTACCTTAGAGTCCACTTCTTCCCCATACTACAAGGGAAAGGGAAAATGTAAAAACTACCATTAAAGCAGCCCAAGCAAGACTTACTATATCCATGTCAATTTTGTCTCCTATCGCTATCAATATGAAGGAATTATTTCATTATTTTTTACTAATTTTTCTTGTATTTTTTTCTTATTTATTTTTCACTAAAAATTTTATAATAATAGTGGAATCGCTGGTACAGAGTCAAAAAAAGATTTCCGGATAACATCATTGATGAAACAATTCAATAAATCCAATTCTAAGAAACAATTCAATAAATCCAATTCTAAGATCTAAAAAGTTCTTATCTGATTTCTAGTAGAATTGAAAATTATTATGCATAAATAAAAAATATCTAGAAATATCCTTGGAAGTATTAAGGGAATGAATCTGACTAATAGGTAGTAAGAAAAAGATCTATGTTTTCTTTTGTCCCATTTCATTAAGTGAAAAAAAAAAAATATATATAGAATCAAGATAGATTCTTTTGTATACTCTTCTCTTATTTGCATTTGATCTAATCCTTACCGTCTCCCGATTTCTTCTCTCAAAAAAAAAACAATAGGAAAAAAGCCTCTGAAAGTCTTTCACTAGAGCTTACCGAAAAGAAAGAATTTGAAATATAAAAAAATTAATTAATAATAAAAAAGAAATCTAACTAATAATGTAGAAGTGTTCATATACTTTACATGAGTCTGTATACAAGGCTTTTCTTCAACCCTACCAACGAAAAATGGAATTTTATTTCCCGTCCAACCTATCCATTCTTATTCAAGACCCAATCTGTAGACGAACACTACATTAGTAGTGGGATGAAAGGACTATCATTTCAAGATTTATCGATTCCTTTTCACTACTAGAATGAATTTTTCATTGAATTCGAGACAAAAAGATTTACAGCATTTTAGAGAACAAACCTACCGATGCTTAGAATTTTGCATCAAACAAGTCTCAAGAGTCCTTTTGCCACACTTGCTTCCTCGATCAACAAAAAGGAATAAACGATTTCAATTCTCTTGTCGATCAGGCGACACCCGGATTTGAACCGGGGAAAAAGGATTTGCAGTCCCCCGCCTTACCACTCGGCCATATCGCCAAAATAATACAAATTCAAAGGGATCTCCTCCCTTTTCTATTGAAAAAAAAAACAAACGTATAGCTTTCCGCCACAAAAGCAAAAATGTCGTGACAAAGCGCAACCATTAACGACAAATTCCTGAATCGAAAATAAAATGGTTTTTTCTTAATGAGAGAAAAAAATCGAAATTGATACATAACCAATCAATATTGGTTTTTTTATTGAAAAGCAACAAAAGTCCACGCACCACCTAATTGACACCAACGGGTAAAATCTCCCCGTGCTTCAGACCCCACAAGAATAACAAAGAGTGTGCTAAACTATTAGCGAGAGTAGACATCTGCAGCAGCTTAAGAAGTTACAACCTTCCAAATAGGAACTTGCCAATCCATGGGTATACCATGAAGTTACAAAGGTGGTACCAGAAACCAACCCCACGGCGAAATAGGCGCAAGGAAAGAGCAATAGACCTGGACCAACCCACAAAACGAAAACGGTCCCTCCGTAAACTGGGCCATCCATAATATCAAATAAATCATTTTCATCTTTGGTAAATTTACCAAGAGCTATAGTCATAGTGATCCTCCTATTCAACTACTTCAACCATTTCCGAACACCTCATAGCATTTTCGGGGATGGGACCTTCGAGGCTTTTTTCATTTTATATATGATATGATTTTATTTCTCGTAGATCGTCCCTTCTTTTCTAATAGGTTTCGAATAGAAAAATACTTTTTAGTCTATTGATACCTAACCTAGGTCAAATCCATTAACTTAATTCCTTTCTATTCTTTAAAATACCCTAAGCTCATGAATTGTCTTATGATTCGTGAAACCGCATCTACTATTCCCTTTTTATCAAATAATCTTACTTATTCTTGTTCTTCAATCTTCTTAGTGAAATAAAAAGAAATAGTTAGATGTATCTTCTTCTCATTTCTATGTCTAGGAAACTACTATAGGATCGTATTTTTACTTTCTATTTTCCTTTCTTTCCGATTAAAAAACTCCAATATACTTTTTTGCAGATCGAGGTAAGAATTTCAATATTTTTTCTATTTAATTTTTTTAATGGATTCTTAAATTCTTATTCTTAAGTGAAAGTTTCACAAGATCCATTAATTGCCATACAAATCCAGTATGCATAGATATGAAAAGAAAATATTTGATATACGAAGTCATGATTTGATGGATTTTTCTATAATTTCTTATAGATCAGAAAAGAAATAATAGAAATGTAATTTGATCTTTTCTTGTATTCGGAAAAAATATATTTTCAACGTCAAATGAGTTGTATGTTGGAACTTACAAAAAGCCCTTCTGCGTGAAGTAGGGGAGTAGCAATTTATCCCTATCGAAAGAAAACCTCTAGGAACAATAAGATTTAATCGTAAATATCGATGATTCTTACGAGTCCGAACCAAAGAAATATTAAAAACCACTGCTCAATTTCATTTCTATCCAATTTGAATATCGTAATAGTAGATATAGTTATGATTCAATGGGTTAGGTCCACTTACTTTTGTTTAGAATCTTTCCCATTTTTTTGATTGGAATAATAATAAATAGGAATATCTGACAATTATAGGAGATATATATCCCATTCTAAAAAAAAAAGAAGATATATAGAAATAATTATATATAGAAATAAGAATATTTTACTTTCTAACTAGAATTAGTTTATTAGTTTACTACTAGACTAGAGTAATTGGATTTGAATTCATTAGAATAATCACAATAACTTATTAGAATTAATAAGTTAAAAATTCCATTTTTTAATGAAATTCTACTATTCCTTAGTTTTTTATTTTAGTTACAACTGGAAACTTCTTACAAATATCAAGAATATCTCCCAAAGAGGAAGACTACTCTTGGCATTTTATGAAAAAAAGTCAAAAGCCCCTTATCGGATTTGAACCGATGACTTATGCCTTACCATGGCGCTACTCTACCACTCGAGTTAAAAGGGCCTCATTTGATTCAATTCCTAATAGGAACCAAATTTATCCGAGTTTAGTACATCTATTTGTTACTGCATATAGTTATTATATATATTATTATATTATATATAATAATAAATAAAAATTAGAATAGTAGATAGAATCTAAAAAATAGAAATATATATTTACATAGATCAATTTGTTGTTCATAGCAACTCATTAAGGAACAAAAATTGGACTAGTGAATAGAGTATAGTGAAAAAATGATTATTATTGAATTTGATAAATAAATATCAATGTAATGAATTTTTTCAAAACCGATTCAATTCAAATCATCCTCATCATAACACGGAATTCTTTTAATGGATACATGTACCCACTACACTAATTCAAATATTTCATCGAATCATATCACTCCATTCTATTGACAATTTCAAAAACTGCTCATACTATGAACATAGTAGAATGGCGGTCGGGCAAGTATGCCCCCATCGCCTAGTGGTTTAGGACATCTCTCTTTCAAGGAGGCAACGGGATTCGACTTCCCGGGGTAGGTTACTATGAAAGGAAATGGATCAATGCGGGATTATCAATTAACGATCGAAATTGATTCTTCCCGGTCGATGCCCGAAGCGGTTAATGGGGCGGATCAGAAATTCGTTGACAATATGTCTACGCTGGTTCAAATCCAGCTCGCCCAACAATTTGATAATCCACCATTTGTTGTTTTATGAAAATGACCGATGTGCTCGGATACGTCCAGTATTACATATAATTTCTACAAATTAGGAATTTGGATTTTCCTAAATTCCTTACAGGATCTGTAAGTATAAGGAAAGCATTCAAGTAAAAAAAAAAAGCCCGCCTCTTTCAGTTATAGTACAGCTATTGAATCTCAAATCAAATATAACAAATAGAAAAAAAGGGTTTGAATGAAATTGTAAGAATATTTATGTATGCTATACGATTTTTTTCCCCGGGATTGTAGTTCAATTGGTTAGAGCACCGCCTGTCAAGGCGGAAGTGCGAGTTCGAGCCCCACTCGATCGATGGATATAAAGAAAATCAAAAAATATCATTTCTAACAGGGATCCCCTTTTTTTTGTTTTGATTTCTTTCTTCGTTTTAACCTTTCTTATTTATTTTCTTATTTTATATATATACCTTAAACTAAAAAAAAATAAAAATAAGGAATTTTTGATTGCATCAGAAAGTAAAATTTTTTTTATTTGGTATGGATAAAAGATCTTCCTATGTTATACTATTTAATTCTCGACTATGAATCGATTTGATAGCTCGAGATATTGTTATTCGTGATATTGATTCGATTTGATATCATCGATATCCAATTTATACCGTGGAATTTACCACTAAAGATTGAAAATTTATATGGGATTAAATCCCAAGTATTCATTTTATTAGAAATTAAAGAGAAAGAAAACCTAGAGATTATGGAAGTAAATATTCTCGCATTTATAGCTAATTTGCACTCTTCATTCTAGTTCCTACTTGCTTTTTACTTATAATTTACGTAAAAACGGTAAGTCAAAGTGAATAATTTTACTTAAACATGACTTCTGATTTCTTATCAATGCAATGATTTATAATGATTGAATAACAAAAATGAAAAAGGATTTCAATTTCGGTCTTAGTTTGAAATGAAATGATCGACTACCATCAAGAAAATTTTATGAAATCCATATAGTATAGTCGAAAGAAATAGATTTGATTTCTTTCGACGATACTATCTATTATGGTAGTGGATAATGTTTTACTCTATGTTTTATTGATTTGAAAAATAAAAAGGTTTAATATGTACCAATCTATCTATAAATAAATAGATATTTTCATATTCATACTATCTACTATACTATAGATGGATATAGATCGATATAGAATTTTTCGATTTCTCGATTCTTTTCGAATTCTCGTATCATATTCGGTATGATACTTAAGCAAATATATTCTAAATATAGTATTTTAGCACTCCAAAAATGAATTGATAAAATAATTGATGAGATGATCCGGGGTTCCGTGAATTCTATGAAAAAGTTTTTCATATTTCAAAAGATTGGTGGTAACCAGTTCATCAAAATAGAAATCTTAGAAACAATTTGGTTGGAATGGGAATCCATTTCCTATTATTTTTATTCCCTTGACTTTCAAAATACGAAGATGGTAACAATTCAAATATTTGTTTGATTGAAAGAGTATTTTCAATATTCTACATATTCTAAATTATACATAGAATACATTCTAGCACTCGAATACAATAGAATTAAAAATGCAGATATTATTTCATTAATTAATTTAATTAGTATTAATCAAATAACTAAAATTCAATTGTTAACAAATTGAAGAACCCAAATATACTATAAAACAATTGATACAGCTTTGATCCCTTAACTCAATGAAGGGTACCTTAGAGTCCACTTCTTCCCATACTACAAGGGAAAGGGAAAATGTAAAAACTACCATTAAAGCAGCCCAAGCAAGACTTACTATATCCATGTCAATTTTGTCTCCTATCGCTATCAATATGAAGGAATTATTTCATTATTTTTACTAATTTTTCTTGTATTTTTTCTTATTTATTTTTCACTAAAAATTTTATAATAATAGTGGAATCATGGTACAGAGTCAAAAAAGATTTCCTGGATAACATCATTGATGAAACAATTCAATAAATCCAATTCTAAGAAACAATTCAATAAATCCAATTCTAAGATCTAAAAAGTTCTTATCTGATTTCTAGTAGAATTGAAAATTATTATGCATAAATAAAAAATATCTAGAAATATCCTTGGAAGTATTAAGGGAATGAATCTGACTAATAGGTAGTAAGAAAAAGATCTATGTTTTCTTTTGTCCCATTTCATTAAGTGAAAAAAAAAAAACAATAGGAAAAAAGCCTCTGAAAGTCTTTCACTAGAGCTTACCGAAAAGAAAGAATTTGAAATATAAAAAAATTAATTAATAATAAAAAAGAAATCTAACTAATAATGTAGAAGTGTTCATATACTTTACATGAGTCTCAGTATACAAGGCTTTTCTTCAACCCTACCAACGAAAAAATGGAATTTTATTTCCCGTCCAACCTATCCATTCTTATTCAAGACCCAATCAGAGACGAACACTACATTAGTAGTGGGATGAAAGGACTATCATTTCAAGATTTATCGATTCCTTTTCACTACTAGAATGAATTTTTCATTGAATTCGAGACAAAAAGATTTACAAACATTTTAGAGAACAAACCTACCGATGCTTAGAATTTTGCATCAAACAAGTCTCAAGAGTCCTTTTGCCACACTTGCTTCCCAGAAACAAAAACAGCAATTGGACCAGAGAATGCGATTGCATTATAAGGTCGCAATTGAACAGATCGAGCAAGTTCAAATTGGCGTAACATAAAACCTATTAATCCGAAAGCACCGTGAAGAGCAACAAAAGTCCACAGACCACCTAATTGACACCAACGGGTAAAATCTCCCTGTGCTTCAGGACCCCACAGTAACAACAAAGAGTGTGCTAAACTATTAGCAGGAGTAGACACTGCAGCAGTTAAGAAGTTACAACCTTCCAAATAGGAACTTGCCAATCCATGGGTATACCATGAAGTTACAAAGGTGGTACCTGTAAACCAACCCCCCACGGCGAAATAGGCGCAAGGAAAGAGCAATAGACCGGACCAACCCACAAAAACGAAACGGTCCCTCCGTAACCAGTCATCCATAATATCAAATAAATCATTTTCATCTTTGGTAAATTTACCAAGAGCTATAGTCATAGTGATCCTCCTATTCAACTACTTCAACCATTTCCGAACACCTCATAGCATTTTCAGGGATGGGACCTTCGAGGCTTTTTTCATTTTTTTATATATGATATGATTTTATTTCTCGTAGACTGTCCCTTCTTTTCTAATAGGTTTCGAATAGAAAAATACTTTTTTAGTCTATTGATACCTAACCTAGGTCAAATCCATTAACTTAATTCCTTTCTATTCTTTAAAATACCCTAAGCTCAGTAATTGTCTTATGATTCGTAAACCAGATCTACTATTCCCCTTTTATCAAATAATCTTACTTATTCTTGTTCTTCAATCTTCTTAGTGAAATAAAAAGAAATAGTTAGATGTATCTTCTTCTCATTTCTATGTCTAGGAAACTACTATAGGATCGTATTTTTACTTTCTATTTTCCTTTCTTTCCGATTAAAAAACTCCAATATACTTTTTTGCAGATCGAGGTAAGAATTTCGAATATTTTTTTCTATTTAATTTTTTTAATGGATTCTTAAATTCTTATTCTTAAGTGAAAGTTTCGTTTTCGCATCCATTAATTGCCATACAAATCCCGTATGCATAGATATGAAAAGAAAATATTTGATATACGAAGTCATGATTTGATGGATTTTTCTATAATTTCTTATAGATCAGAAAAGAAATAATAGAAATGTAATTTGATCTTTTCTTGTATTCGGAAAAAATATATTTTCAACGTCAAATGAGTTGTATGTTGGAACTTACAAAAAGCCCTTCTGCGTGAAGTAGGGGAGTAGCAATTTATCCCTATCGAAAGAAAAAAACCTAGGAACAATAAGATTTAATCAGAAATATCGACAGATTCTTACGGAGTCCGAACCAAAGAAATATTAAAAACCACTGTTCGAATTTCATTTCTATCCAATTTGAATATCAGAATAGTAGATATAGTTATGATTCAATGGGTTAGGTCCACTTACTTTTGTTTAGAATCTTTCCCATTTTTTTGATTGGAATAATAATAAATAGGAATATCTGACAATTATAGGAGATATATATCCCATTCTAAAAAAAAAGAAGATATATAGAAATAATTATATATAGAAATAAGAATATTTTACTTTCTAACTAGAATTAGTTTATTAGTTTACTACTAGACTAGAGTAATTGGATTTGAATTCATTAGAATAATCACAATAACTTATTAGAATTAATAAGTTAAAAATTCCATTTTTTAATGAAATTCTACTATTCCTTAGTTTTTTATTTTAGTTACAACTGGAAACTTCTTACAAATATCAAGAATATCTCCCAAAGAGGAAGACTACTCTTGGCATTTTAGGAAAAAAAAGTCAAAAGCCCCTTATCGGATTTGAACCGATGACTTACGCCTTACCATGGCGTTACTCTACCACTGAGTTAAAAGGGCCTCATTTGATTCAATTCCGGAATAGGGAACCAGCCCATCTGAGTTTAGTACATCTATTTGTTACTGCATATAGTTATTATATATATTATTATATTATATATAATAATAAATAAAAATTAGAATAGTAGATAGAATCTAAAAAAATAGAAATATATATTTACATAGATCAATTTGTTGTTCATAGCAACTCATTAAGGAACAAAAAATTGGACTAGTGAATAGAGTATAGTGAAAAAATGATTATTATTGAATTTGATAAATAAATATCAATGTAATGAATTTTTTCAAAACCGATTCGAATTCAAATCATCCTCATCATAACACGGAATTCTTTTAATGGATACATGTACCCACTACACTAATTCAAATATTTCATCGAATCATATCACTCCATTCTATTGACAATTTCAAAAAACTGTTCATACTATGAACATAGTAGAATGGCGGTCGGGCAAGTATGCCCCCATCGTCTAGTGGTTTAGGACATCTCTCTTTCAAGGAGGCAACGGGGATTCGACTTCCCCTGGGGGTAGGTTACTATGAAAGGAAATGGATCAATGCGGGATTATCAATTAACGACTGAAATTGATTCTTCCTGGGTCGATGCCCGAGCGGTTAATGGGGGCGGACTGTAAATTCGTTGACAATATGTCTACGCTGGTTCAAATCCAGCTCGGCCCAACAATTTGATAATCCACCATTTGTTGTTTTATGAAAATGACCGATGTGCTCGGATACGTCCGTATTACATATAATTTCTACAAATTAGGAATTTGGATTTTCCTAAATTCCTTACAGGATCTGTAAGTATAAGGAAAGCATTCAAGTAAAAAAAAAAAAAAGCCCGCCTCTTTCAGTTACAGTACAGCTATTGAATCTCAAATCAAATATAACAAATAGAAAAAAAGGGTTTGAATGAAATTGTAAGAATATTTATGTATGCTATACGATTTTTTCCCTGGGATTGTAGTTCAATTGGTTAGAGCACCGCCCTGTCAAGGCGGAAGCTGCGGGTTCGAGCCCCGTCAGTCCCGATGGATATAAAGAAAATCAAAAAAATATCATTTCTAACAGGATCCCCCTTTTTTTTTTGATTTCTTTCTTCGTCGGAACCTTTCTTATTTATTTTCTTATTTTATATATATACCTTAAACTAAAAAAATAAAAATAAGGAATTTTTTTTGATGCATCAGAAAGTAAAATTTTTTTTATTTGGTATGGATAAAAGATCTTCCTATGTTATACTATTTAATTCTCGACTATGAATCGATTTGATAGCTCAGATATTGTTATTCGTGATATTGATTCGATTTGATATCATCGATATCCAATTTATACCGTGGAATTTACCGCCGAAAGATTGAAAATTTATATGGGATTAAATCCCGAAGTATTCATTTTATTAGAAATTAAAGAGAAAGAAAACCTAGAGATTATGGAAGTAAATATTCTCGCATTTATAGCTACTGCACTCTTCATTCTAGTTCCTACTGCCTTTTTACTTATAATTTACGTAAAAACGGTAAGTCAAAGTGAATAATTTTACTTAAACATGACTTCTGATTTCTTATCAATGCAATGATTTATAATGATTGAATAACAAAAATGAAAAAAGGATTTCAATTTCGGGTCTTAGTTTGAAATGAAATGATCAGACTACCATCAGCAAAATTTTATGAAATCCATATAGTATAGTCGAAAGAAATAGATTTGATTTCTTTCGACGATACTATCTATTATGGTAGTGGATAATGTTTTACTCTATGTTTTATTGATTTGAAAAAATAAAAAGGTTTAATATGTACCAATCTATCTATAAATAAATAGATATTTTCATATTCATACTATCTACTATACTATAGATGGATATAGATCGATATAGAATTTTTCGATTTCTGATTCTTTTCAGAATTCTGGTATCATATTCGGTATGATACTTAAGCAAATATATTCTAAATATAGTATTTTAGCACTCCAAAAAATGAATTGATAAAATAATTGACAGATGATCCGGGGGTTCCGTGAATTCTATGAAAAAAGTTTTTCATATTTCGAAAAGATTGGTGGTAACCAGTTCATCAAAATAGAAATCTTAGAAACAATTTGGTTGGAATGGGAATCCATTTCCTATTATTTTTATTCCCTTGACTTTCAAAATACGAAGATGGTAACAATTCAAATATTTGTTTGATTGAAAGAGTATTTTCAATATTCTACATATTCTAAATTATACATAGAATACATTCTAGCACTGGAATACAATAGAATTAAAAAATGCAGATATTATTTCATTAATTAATTTAATTAGTATTAATCAAATAACTAAAATTCAATTGTTAACAAATTGAAGAACCCAGCTATACTATAAAACAATTGATACAGTTTGATCCCTTAACTCAATGAAGGGTACCTTAGAGTCCACTTCTTCCCCATACTACAAGGGAAAGGGAAAATGTAAAAACTACCATTAAAGCAGCCCAAGCAAGACTTACTATATCCATGTCAATTTTGTCTCCTATCGCTATCAATATGAAGGAATTATTTCATTATTTTTTACTAATTTTTCTTGTATTTTTTTCTTATTTATTTTTCACTAAAAATTTTATAATAATAGTGGAATCGCTGGTACAGAGTCAAAAAAAGATTTCCGGATAACATCATTGATGAAACAATTCAATAAATCCAATTCTAAGAAACAATTCAATAAATCCAATTCTAAGATCTAAAAAGTTCTTATCTGATTTCTAGTAGAATTGAAAATTATTATGCATAAATAAAAAATATCTAGAAATATCCTTGGAAGTATTAAGGGAATGAATCTGACTAATAGGTAGTAAGAAAAAGATCTATGTTTTCTTTTGTCCCATTTCATTAAGTGAAAAAAAAAATATATATAGAATCAAGATAGATTCTTTTGTATACTCTTCTCTTATTTGCATTTGATCTAATCCTTACCGTCTCCCGATTTCTTCTCTCAAAAAAAAAACAATAGGAAAAAAGCCTCTGAAAGTCTTTCACTAGAGCTTACCGAAAAGAAAGAATTTGAAATATAAAAAAATTAATTAATAATAAAAAAGAAATCTAACTAATAATGTAGAAGTGTTCATATACTTTACATGAGTCTGTATACAAGGCTTTTCTTCAACCCTACCAACGAAAAATGGAATTTTATTTCCCGTCCAACCTATCCATTCTTATTCAAGACCCAATCTGTAGACGAACACTACATTAGTAGTGGGATGAAAGGACTATCATTTCAAGATTTATCGATTCCTTTTCACTACTAGAATGAATTTTTCATTGAATTCGAGACAAAAAGATTTACAGCATTTTAGAGAACAAACCTACCGATGCTTAGAATTTTGCATCAAACAAGTCTCAAGAGTCCTTTTGCCACACTTGCTTCCTCGATCAACAAAAAGGAATAAACGATTTCAATTCTCTTGTCGATCAGGCGACACCCGGATTTGAACCGGGGAAAAAGGATTTGCAGTCCCCCGCCTTACCACTCGGCCATATCGCCAAAATAATACAAATTCAAAGGGATCTCCTCCCTTTTCTATTGAAAAAAAAAACAAACGTATAGCTTTCCGCCACAAAAGCAAAAATGTCGTGACAAAGCGCAACCATTAACGACAAATTCCTGAATCGAAAATAAAATGGTTTTTTCTTAATGAGAGAAAAAAATCGAAATTGATACATAACCAATCAATATTGGTTTTTTTATTGAAAAAGAATCCTTTTCTATTTCAATTAGAATTGAAATTATAACAGCAACCGTGAATATATGTCAACCCCAGAACATAATTTTTTATTCTTACACAGATAGAATCGGGTATCTTATTCGTATATGATACCTAATATTATAAGGAATTTAAAAGAAATTCTCGTGCTTCCATTTTTGTGCCAATTTTATTAAATAGATTGATTGAATTGATGATGAATAGAAAAAGAAATTAACACGGCATACGCGCTGTCCCGAACAAATATGAATTACTGCAAGAAAGTAAGAGACATAGATAGCTATAGCTGGGGTTAGATCTATGCATGTTTAATAAATCCTAGTCTTTTTACGCACTACAATCGTATTCTCAAATTATAAAAAAAGAGGTAAAAATATCTCTCTTCTTTGTGAATTCGAATTCAATTAGTTTTGGAACAATTGAAAAGGGAAGTGCTAAAAAAAGCAATTCTATATTGTTTCTGCTTATTAGATTCTATCTTTATCTCATCGAGCCGAGCAAATCCCGAATTCAATTTTTGTTTTGAGATTCTTAAAAATCCCCCGAAGTCTAGGTGAAATTTATCAATTTGTGTCGATTTATATTAAAAGTTAGATAGATTATATCGGTTTGTTTTATTCAAAATTCCAATCCAATTTGCGTATAAAATTATATTTATTCCTCTTTTTTTCATAATAGGTATTTCATAGACGAAGTTAGGTAAAATTTCATGTGATTCAGTAAAGTAAAAAGAACCAAAATTCCATTATTGCTAAATATATTCATGTGATTCGATGAAGAATGACAGCGTGGGATATTTTCTATAAAATAAATGAAATGGGGAAATTGAAAATGCTTGGGGTTGGAAATGAAGGAATGTCTACACTACCCGGATTGAATCAAATACAATTTGAAGGGTTTTGTCGATTCATTGATCGGGGCTTAACAGAAGAACTTTTTAAGTTTCCAAAAATTGAAGATACAGAGCAAGAAATTGAATTTCAATTATTTGTGGAAACATATAAATTGGTCGAACCCTCGATAAAAGAAAACGATGCTGTATATGAATCACTTACATATTCCTCTGAATTATATATATCCGCGGGATTAATTTGGAAAAACAGTAGGGATATCCAAGAACAAATAATTTTTATTGGAAACATTCCTCTAATGAATTCCCTGGGAACTTCTATAGTAAATGGAATATACAGAATTGTAATCAATCAAATATTGCAAAGCCCAGGTATCTATTATCGGTCAGAATTGGACCATAACGGAATTTCGGTCTATACCGGCACCATAATATCAGATTGGGGAGGAAGATTAGAGTTAGAGATTGATCGAAAAACAAGGATATGGGCTCGTGTAAGTAGGAAACAGAAAATATCTATTCTAGTTCTATCATCAGCTATGGGTTCGAATTTAAGCGAAATTCTAGAGAACGTTTGCTACCCTGAAATTTTCTTGTCTTTCCTGAATGAAAAGGAGGAAAAAAAAATCGGGTCAAAAGAAAATGCCATTTTGGAGTTTTATCGCCAATTTGCTTGTGTAGGCGGAGATCCTGTATTTCCTGAATCTTTATGTACGGAATTACAAACAAAATTTTTTCAACAAAGATGTGAATTAGGAGGGATTGGTCGACGAAATATGAACCGAAGGCTGAATCTTGATATACCTCAGAACAATACATTTTTGTTACCGCGAGATATATTGACAGCTGCGGATCATTTGATTGAAATGAAATTTGGAATGGGTACACTGGATGATATGAATCATTTGAAAAATAAACGTATTCGTTCTGTAGCAGATCTCTTACAAGATCAATTTGGATTGGCTCTGGTTCGTTTAGAAAATATAATTAGAGGAACTATATGTGGCGCAATTGGATATAAATTGATACCGACTCCTCAGAATTTGGTGACTTCAACTCCATTAACAACTACTTATGAGTCTTTTTTTGGATTACATCCATTATCTCAAGTTTTGGATCGAACCAATCCATTGACCCAAATAGTTCATGGGCGAAAATTGAGTTCTTTGGGTCCTGGAGGATTGACAGGACGAACTGCTAGTTTTCGGATGCGAGATATACATCCTAGTCACTATGGACGTATTTGTCCAATTGACACCTCTGAAGGAATCAATGTTGGACTTATTGGCTCCTTAGCAATTCATGCAAGGGTTGGTCGTTGGGGGGGTCCATAGAAAGTCCATTTTTGAAATTTCTGAGAGATCAAAAAGAATACGCATGCTTTCTTTATCACCAAGTAGAGATGAATACTATATGGTAGCGACGGGAAATTTGTTAGCACTGAATCGAGATATTCAGGAGGAACAGATTTCATATAAGAATCAGCATGCCAAAACCAAAGCAAATATCAAATCCATATAATTGTTCTCTCTATTAAGCTAGCCAAAACAAAAGCAAATATAAAATGTCAAGAAAAAAAGCTTACCAACCATTTTATTAGACTCAATATCGAGGTACAAGTAGTCATAATTTTTTCAAAACAACTCACCATTTTCTCTTTTAAGATAATCTTCTTCACTCAAATTCATCTCAATAGTCTCTTCCATGAGCTTAAAAATGCCACTAGTTCCCCTGTACAATTCAAAACCATCCCAACTTGTCCACCATGTTCAACTATATTAACAACACTTGCCAAAGCTCCACATATAACTCCAAGCATCACAGGACAAGATCCATTCACGAATCCAAAAACAAGAACCTAAAGCTCCAAGACCAGTTAATATTGGACCAGAAAGTGCCAATACTTTATTTAAATTCAAAACTAGTTTACTCAATCTTATGTAATCTTCCTTATCCTTCTTTTTCAAAACCATCACAATCTTTTTCATTCCCTCTTCCAACTTTGAATCCCAACCATTCAATTTCCTCTCAACAACCCTTCTTGTTTCTGATGTTTTTGTTTCCTTTGAGGCCACAAAATTGCTGGTTTAACAATTTGAGGGAAATTTTCAAGCATTGAACCTAATAAAGGAAGTGGATAAGCTTTATCTAATGCTAAAACATTTTCCATTGCTTCATTAACATCAACTTCATTAAAATTTCCAAGAGAAAACAATATTTTAAGCTCTCCATGAAGTTGCTTAAATAATCTATAGCATTTCTTTGTTCTTCTGAAAGCTGTAATGGTTGAACTTTGTCATGAATAGAAGTAAACCAGTAGCTGCTAGGTAAAGAATTGTAGAAGAAACCTTCATTGCCACAAGAGGTGCTATTGCTCCATTATTTGAAGCAGTTACAACTGCAAGGCCAGCCATTGATGCAGCTGAAAGAGTCATCATAAGAGGTCCTTCAATTTTGTTTGTTTCCTTCAATTGGCTCTGATATCAGATGCTAGCATATAAAGTTGCCTTGTTAGAAGAATATTGATATAATAAAAGAGGATACTTACCGAAACAATACTGAACACAGATAGAATTTAATTTCACTCATAAAAAATATGCAGAGGGAACTCACTGGAACTTTCTTATTTTAACTCTCTAAAATTCTCACACCAATATAAGTAGAAAACAAACTACTGGTTTGAAATTCTCACACCAATAAAAGTAGATAACAAACAAACACAGCAAACCTTAATAGCATGAACCAGTAACCACAACACAAACACGAAGTTGAACAGCAAATCTTAATAACTCAATAACTAAACCTTGAATCAATCTCAGAAATCAGAATGAAGGAAAGCAAAAATCTAAATCTAAAACTAAAACCTAAAATCAGAAATCAAAATCTTAGAATTTCAGAAATCAAAAATCTAAAAGCAAAACCTAAAAATAAAACAAAACTTACAAGAATGAGCAGGAAGGGGCTAGTCGGAGCAAAGCAGGCGCGAAGGTCGGAGTGCGGTAGGATTTGTTGGAGCAGGCGCGTCGGTGGAAGGCGGCGGCTTAACAGTGGTTGGGCGTGAGGGTTTCTCAATTTGGGGTTGGGTTAGTTATGTGCAGTGAAGCAGGAAAGAAGATGGGTGTGACTATTTCGGCGGTGAGCCATGTCTTCATCCTCTTGGAGGGTCTCTCGTTAACAACCATAGTATGATACAAGAAAAGCGATGGTCTAGGGTTGTGTGAGTGTTAAAAGAAGACGAAGAGAGGGAGAGGGGAAGCAGAGGAGTTGACGGCGGTGAGGGATCGAGTAAGAGGCGATATAGTGGGTTAGTGGCTAGAAAGCAAAATATAATAGATCTGCGATTCGCGAGCTGCTGTTCTTGTTCTCAGAGACGCGGAGGGGGGGTTTGACGGTGAACTCTGCTTCCCGTACGGACGGGTGGAAGAGGAGCGACGGGAGGAGGAGCGACGGGAGGAGGAGGCGAGTGGTGGTCGTGATTAGAGGTGTGGTGGCAGAGAGAGTGGAGTGGGTTTAGGGTTAGAGTGAAAAGTGAGAAGTGAGAGGGTGAAAGACGATGGAACGGAAGAGGAAAAGAAACTTTTTTTTCTTGACAACAAGAGGAAAAGAAACTTAGAATTAATTAAAAAAAAATTAGAAAACCCAAAGGGAGCGCTTGTGTAAAAAACGCTCCTCATTGGAGAACGCATTTTGACCATAAGGAGCGCTCATATACAAAGCGCTACTTATTGAACACCCGTGTTTAGCTATAGGGAGCGCTCGTATAAAAAGCGCTACTTATTGAATGTTTGTGTTTAGTCATTGGGAGCGCTCGTGTAAAAAGCGCTACTCATTGAGCGTGCTGTTGGGAATAAGGAGCGCTCACCTAAAAAGCGCTACTAATGTCGGTGTTCTTTATAAACAATTCTGATTGTTCCAGCTCGATATCGCCAAGAATTTCTGACTATTGCATGGGAACAGGTTCATCTTCGAAGTATTTTTCACAAAGAGTGGGAACACATTAATAAAAACTAATAACATCTTTTTATATATATATATATATATATATATATATATATATATATATATATATATATATAATTTATAGGACAAAATGATTCACCGGTACTAGGAGTTAAAGCCTCGGACATATCATGAGCCACAACTTGAGTGGAGAGAATGATACAAAGCCCGAGAAACAAGGACAGTGAATTGGAGTAACTCATCTTTCTTCTGGTGAATGGCAATTCAAGAATATTGAGAGACAATGCTTAATATATAATGTAGACTCTCTATATATAATCCTTAAATCTGTAATATTACACTACAAGAACAAGATGGCCTATTCATAGGGCCAAGAGTCAGTCATGTTTAATAGAAGCCAACAAATACTGATGAAGCAATTCTTGAGATAATGTAATTAAATACTTTAATGATAAACACAATTGAGAACGTAACACTTATTTATGTAATTTATATGAAATAAATAAATTTCGGTCGAATGAACTTAAGATACTGATATATTCAAGACAATATTTTTTGACAAATTTGCTTTTCAAAGAAAATTCAAGACAATTGATATGCTTATTTATGTAAGACATATAGAATTAAGAATGTTGGTCGAATGATCTTAAAAAGCCTCTTGACCTTTTGGGACAATCTACCACGAATGGCCTTTATGATATACTAATTACTAAATTCTTGAGATATAATGGTGTATTGAATACTGTACTTTGTCCCTCTTGCCCAAGTTCAACCTGAGCTGGCCCCTTGGCGAACAAAGGCATGAGGCGAGGTAGGTGGCGGATCGCGGTCGCACCAGCTCTCTCCGCAGGCCATCTTCTTGGCTCCGAGTTTAACTACTTAGTCAAGGACGGGGGAAGAAGTCCAAAGCGACTTCGACTCGGCTCCACGCGAGCATTTCCCTCTCCTTGGCTCCGAGTTTAACTACTCAGTCAAGGATCGGGGAAGAAATCCACAACGACTTCGACTCGGCTCCACACGAGCCTTGCCCTCTCCTTGGCTCCAAGTTTAACTACTCGGTCAAGAACCCGAGAAGAAGTCCACAGCGACTTCGACTCGGCTCCACGCGAGCCTTGCCCACTCCTTGGCTCATTTAAGGACCGAGGAAGAAGTCCACAGCGACTTCGAATCGGCTCCACGCGAGCCTTGCCCTCTCCTTAGCTTTGAGTTTAACTACTCGGTCAAGGACCGCGGAAAAAGTCCACGACGACTTCGTCTCGACTCCTCGCGACCCTTACCCTCACCTTGACTCTGAGTTTAACTACTGAGTCAAGGATCAGGGAAGAAGTCCACAGCGACTTCGACTCGGATCCCTGTGAGCCTCACTCTCTCCTCGACTCGGAGTTGAACTACTCAGTGCATGGCCGGTGGAAAATTCATTGGCGGCTTCGACTCTCCAGAAACAGCAGAACCTGAAGTCTACTATGGCCCCAAATATGAACGGAGAAAACAAGCATCACCACTGACTGCTCAAGCCGAGGCCGCACTAACGCATTCGACCTCAACTTGGTGGGGCAACTGTTCCTAGCTGACCCAAGGCCCAATACGTCAATGAGCACCGAAGCAGCATTACACAAAATCAGGCACACCGCGACACCAGACAGGGCCTGGCACAATCCGGATTGATGCGGGCCGTCCCATACCAGCGCCATATCCGACCCAAGAAGAGACATTGGGAGTGAACGACATGAATCAACGGCTGGGATCGATGTGATGCATCAAACGGTTCCTCCCCAGCTCATGCGTCTATAAATAGACCTTCACCCCCATGGGATCATGTGTTCTCATTCATTCCTCAGCTCTCACTTCTATTTAATGACTTAAGCATCAGATTGCTTGCAGGTAACACCACCACGGCAACCTAGACCACGGAGGAGAAATCCCAGTTCGGACCACCGTCGACCTTGGGGGGGCCACCACCTTCATTTACCTCGGGGCGGATCTTCAAACCGACCCAAGTACGAACAATTCAGGTTTTGTTTTCTGTTTGGGTGGTTTCCTATTTTGAATTTTCAAAAACCACAACCAATTTTTTTTGAGTCTTAGAATTTTTAAAAACGAAAATTAAATTCAGCTTTGAGTTAAGAAATTTTCAAAAATAAAAATTTGTTTCAAACTGTTATGTACTAGTCGTTGTAGGCAGTTACATTTTCTTCCTAGTATATATAGTAGTCTTTCATAGGAAAAACGGGTGACAATCATAAATACATATTTTCATACGCTCAAACTTCCAAGTCATAGAGAAATATTGAGTAACAGAAACAAATGTATGGATATGTGTACCATTTCTTTTCATTTCAATGCAATTTAAGTTCGTTCTTTTAAACTGTTTTCTGCATTTTACTTTATTTCTACATGTTTCTGCAAGTTCCTTGACGTTCAAGGAAATTTGATAGTTTCAAACTTTTTGAAATCGTCAGTTACTGAAAACAAGAATAAGAACTTTAAGAACATTCAAAACTTTTCTGAAAAACATTAACACAAAATGTCCTAAGATTTTCTGGTTGATCTTGCGAGTAACAAATTTTGAACCAGCGATTGTTTACCAAAATTTACGGTAAACAAATTGGCACGCCCAGTGGGACCATTTGTGTTAATTTTTAGAATAGTTTTTGTTCTGTTCTTTCATTATAACTTGTGATTTGGTGAGTGTATGCATTTAAGAAGTGGAAAACATCTTTCTGGGATGGCATGTTCAAATTCAAATAACGCTTCGACATCAAATGCACAAAATCCACAGAATTCACAAGAACAAGCGTCAGTGGGTGATGCTAACGCTGCAAATGTTGTAGGAGATGCCTTCTTCGACAAAGAAGAGGGTAATCGCTCCTGTGCTCGTGTCGAATACAAAGCAAAGTGAGAACTCCACCATTGATATTATGGTCTTCGACGAACCCTCTAGTGGCTAATCCCTTAGTTAGAAATACTTTCGACTCAAGGTTTCCAAATATTTCTCAATTTAGGGGTTACCCATATGGTATGCCAACAGCCATGATGGCAGGCCTTTGGTGCGCTTGATATACACACAAATGTGCAAGTATACACAACTGTAACAAGTAATAAAGTGAAAGTAGAGTATCGTTCCCACGAGGATTGGATTAATTTACAAGTTTAGAATCAATAGTTTACTAGTGAAAGGTAACCACTATCCTACTCACAAATAGGTGATGTTGATAAACGAACAGAATGTAAATAAGCAATAAAAAGATATAAGAAATCAGTGGAGAATGATAGTTGAGATGTCTTCACCAAATAAGTCACTTTTAAGAGTTTTAGTGGTGTATGTGGTGCGGGTACACTGGATGCAGCTGCATCAGTATGTGTCTTTCGGTCACTTTCTTTAGAGTTTCATTACAAGCTCTTAAAACATTGTCTTGAAGTAAAGATAGAAGTTGTCAATTCCTTTCTTGCCTTCTTACAATTCTTGTCTAAGATGCTAAATAAGTTCACTCTTGTACTTTCATCATCCTAACGACTATGTTATCCCATGTCTAGGTTTTTGCATGTAATTAACAAAGTTTCCTATTTTAAACACTTATCCCTATTAGTTCTTGAGTTCTAATCATAAACCATGTCTGTATTTATGATTTGCATTCACTTTTAGTTGGCCAATTCTAAAGATGAATATGAAAGATTATCATACAAGAACTAAAATGCAAACATCACATATGAACACAATAACTTACTTAAAAGATCATTATAAGGTTAGAACATCTCAACCAAAAGAGTTTAGTTCATGCTAGACATCACAAGGCTTATATAAATAGAACAAGTCATATTCATATAATTGAAATAACAAAAGGAAACAATAAGATAGAAGTTACACGGTTGGAGTTTCCTTTGCATGAAATTGCCAAGTGATGCGGGTGCACTACTCCACTTGGTTGTTGTTGAAGTAAAGGAATAAGTCGTCAATTTCTTCCTTGCCTTTTTACAACCTCCTTACAAGAGAAAATAAAACTAACTAACCTAAACTACTCTATGAAATTGAAATACAAGATACGATATGAAGTGAGAAGTGAAATGGATCTTGAGAGATGATTCCCAAGTGAAGAATGAATGTCTTTATATAGGCTTTGAGCTTTCCTTCACGTGAGGGTTTGCTTGGAGACAAAGCTTGACCAAGATCAGCTAACCATGGTTACTTTTCAGACCTCCCATCAAGCAAGTTGATTGTCACATGAAATCACATGGTGTGGTCCAATAATGAAGTGCCACATGTCCCATAAAAAAGTGGTCTTCTATTGTGGGCTATGGTAGGTGCCTCCTTTTGCAAGTAGGCATGTGTCTCCATGTGATCCATGACTAAGCATGATGTCATAGAGGTGATAAAGCTTTGGTGAAATTTGAGGTGCTTCCAATGTCGCTCAATTTGTCTTGGCGCAAGAGGTGCAGGAGCATCAAGTGTAGGTACACTGTGTTAATCTGGTGCAGGTACACCAGGTGTTGATTCTGGTGCTGGTGCACTTACTGCAGCTGCACTGAACAAATACATCAAACATACCAAGATATATGCAAAATGCTTAGTTCTTTGCTTAACCCTTCTTGATACTTTAAATGTTGTTCTTTATTTATAAAACTATATTTAACACTTTATTTTACTTGAATTTAAGCAATAATCTAAGTTTAAATGCACAAATAACTCTATATAAAATAGAGTTATCAGCCTTCAAACATATATGTCTACTTATGCAGACACTGCAGGGACATTGTTCTCCCCTGTACATGGTTCCCCAGAGAGTGTTCTTGGTCAAAATGCTCAACCTGCCTTAACCACATCATCGTTGCTGGCCTTAAGGCAACAAATGGATGATATTAACCATGATATGGTCAATATGTTAACCCAACAAATTGGTACAGTGTTTAATCCATTGATTCAAAATACGAATAATAGTTACCAAATGTTGGCAAATTAAATGGGGAGAATAGCAGATTTCTTTGGCCTGTCGAAAACCCTGTAGGTCAAGGATAGCAAGCTGCTGTCGAATCACCACCAAAAAGGGAAGTTGAAGTAATCTCTGAAGTCGTGTTGGTCAATAGAGGCCAAAATGCTGATGAAGTGGTTAGACAAGTTCAGCAAAATAATTTTGGGCTCCAAAATAACTTGGCTAATCTTGTCGAAACCATTCTAGCCCAAAATGGCCTCAACTTGGGCTTGCATAGGCCTAATTTTGTTTCACCCTTGGCAGACTATGTGTTGCAAACAAAATTTCCTAAAGGGTGGAAGATCCCTAAGTTCACAAAATTACCGGAGAGACCAAAGGAATCTCTTCATCGAACACGTTGCCCGTTATTTAACTGAGGCAGGGGACTTAGCCCACAATGAGAATTTGAGATTGAAATATTTCCCAAATTCTCTAACGTAGAATGCTTTCAATTGGTTTACTACTCTACCCCCACATTCCATATTTAACTGGGGGCAATTAGAGAAAGCATTTTATGAACAATTTTATATGGGCCAGTTGAAGATTAGCCTCAAGGAATTGGCCAGTGTTCGACGCAGAGTGGCTGAATCTATTGATGATTATCTCAATACATTTAGACTTCTCAAGGCAAGGTGCTTTACTCAAGTGCCTGAGCATGAGTTAGTCGAAATGGTTGCCGATGGCCTAGACTAGTCTATAAGAAAGAAGTTAAATACTTTGCACTTAAGAGATATGGCCCAATTGGCTGATAGAGTTCGACAAGTCGAAAGGCTAAAAGCTAAAAAGGCCAGAACTAGTAGGTTTAATAAAAAAGAAAAGGTTGCATACATCAAAACGAATGACAGCGACCAAGAATTCGATGTCTCTTATGAGGATGTCGAAGAAGAGGTTAATGTTGCTGAACTAAAACCTGGACCCCCTTATACTTGTAAATTACTGAAGCCTTCAGATGGGAAAAATCTTGTCGAACCTAAAAATGATAGATTTGTTGCAAAAACGTATACATTTGATGTTACTAAATGTGATCAAATATTTGATCATTTAGTTAATGATGGTCAAATTATAGTGCCTCAGAGCCTAAAGATACCACCATTAGAGCAACAAAAAGCAATGAATGAAGGAAGGCTGAAATTTGGAGACAAGTCTAAGCCTCCAATAAAAATTGACACTAATCCTCTCCCAGTGGCAGATGCCATGTATGCTGAACCAGTCGAAATCCACATAGTCGAAGCTATTGAGGTTACTGCTACAAATGTTGGCAAGAAGAGAGTAAATGAATGTTCGAAGGACAACGTCGAAGTGGTCACTAAGGACCAGTACAATGAGAAAATGCAAGTGGTCTACCCCAAAGCTGAAGAGGAACTGATCGACTTCCTTAATCGCTGCAAAATCTCCCATTGAGAATGGGTGTACTCTGGAGGAAAAGACATGGGATATCACTCATCTATGGTCTGGGAAGTGATAAACTCCAATTTAGTGCATTTTTAGATATACTTTTGAGTCATTTTTAGAGCAATTATTAGTAATAATATAAATCACCGACTTAATTTTCTCTATATTTTAGAGATTTGGAGAAAGAGATAAAAAGAATAAAAGTTCAATTTAAAGTCTATATATATATATATGCTTGGCAATTAAAAGAATTGGAAATTCAAAGAAAAAGTTATGTGGCCCAAAAAGCAAGGTGTCGTGGATGAATTGAAGCAGTGGCCCCTATGAAACCCCGATACTCCAAAATAGGCCACGTACCCGTATCCGATACGTATCCGATACCGATACGTGTCGGATACTTCCGGATACGTATCCTGAGAGTATCCTAGAATTTATGTTTATTTTTAAATAAAAAAAGACCAGACACTTACCCGATACTTACTGGATACTTATCGGATACGTATCCGGCTGGGAGTATCCTAGAATTTATATTTATTTAAAATCAAAAAACAATCAAATACTTACTCTTTTATCCTTATTGTTTTGGTCGAGACCAGAATATCCACTACCAAACGCATTGACTAATCCCCTCGTTAGTACTCTTTTATCCTTTTGTGACATGTTCGTAGGAGGACAAATATATTTTAAAATGGGTGGGGAAAAGACATTTAACTATGATTACTTATTTTTTTGGGTTACCGTGTCATTGGTGCACAGTTTCCACCAGCTTTGCCGATGACTACTAATCTATGCCGGGGAACTTGGGTGGCCACAAGTACTCGGCAAACTCGTGTGGTTCTCTCCTCTCAATAGAGTTTTTGTCACACTCAATATTCGAACCCGAAACCTTGGGGTGGGATCCGAGGCCAGTTACCACTCGGACCAATCCTTGTTGGTACTATTCTTACTTATTTTGATCAAAAGTATCTTTATGTTTTATATTTTTAAATTTTAATTTAATTTTTTTATTAAAGTATCCCTACCGTATCGTATCCTGATTTTCTAAATTTTCTCGTATCCAAGTATCGTGTCGTATCGTATCCCGTATCCGGGCTTCATAGAATGGCCCAAAGCCAATTGAAGGTGTCGTGGGAAAGAAGTGAGCAATGCAAAAATTTGTGAAGGCACAAAACCCTAGGCTTCACTTATAAAAGGAGTTGGAACCTAATTAGAAAGGGGGAGCCGCACACACTGACGCAGGCGGTGAAGAGTGGAGAATTTTGGATACCGTTTTTGACACCGTGAGAGAGCTTCGGAGCAGAAAAAAGAGATTGAAGACTCAGAATAAGAATTTCTCAGATTTTCGGGTTATTTTGATCTCTGTAATTCATGACTCTAATTTCTATTTTGTTGTTTTTGATTATTATAGATACCTAAATCCTCTTCTAGGGTCTTAGGTGAATCTTGCATGATTAGAGACCTTTTTATGTTCTAATTTCTAGTTTGAATTCCTGTTTTTATTTTAATTGATATTGTCCTATTGTTTTTATCACATGATTAGGATTAGCTACCCTTTGCATGTTTATAATCAATTAGTTGATCAGCGACCGTACTGCAATTAGTTGGTGGACCTATAGGATAACTCTTTCCCTATTAAAAAGTTAAAAAAATTGATAACTCTTTCCCAAGAGCTCGTTGCAGTTTACTTTGTTTTACAGATACAAGTCTAAATCATGGTTAAAACTCTTGAAGACTATATTAAAGAGGCTGAGGAACAAAGAAATTTTGAGAACTCATATCGGTATATGCCACAGTGCCAAATCCTGATTTCTCCTCCTCCATTTGACCCTTATTTGGATTATTGGAATGACTATGAGCCACCTCCTTATTCCTCCCATTTGGATAATCATGAGACACTACAAGTGCAAAGGCAAGAGGAGGAGATACCATACACCAATGATGTATTTGAGCAGAAATACAAAGTTTGACCGCATGGAGGGCCAACTTGGAACCATGAACAACGAATTTAGATGCTTGAATGGTCAACTATCAAGTATCATTGCTATGTTATCTCAAGAGGTCCAAGAAACTCCTTATTCACAAACTGAGCAATACAAAGATAATATTCTTAGGAGTGATGAAGAGTTCTCCGTGGAAGATAATATAGAGGAAGAAGCTCTCGAGAAAGATGAAGAGACTCTTACTAAAGGGTGTCAAATCAAAATAATAGCTCCTACTAAAGGGAGTTATATTGAAATAAAAGATGATACTGATGAGAGTGGTTGTGAGGAGAATGAAAAAGATCCATTGGTTCATGAGTTCGAGGAAGAGGAGAAAGCCCCAATTTTTGGGCAAGTTGTTTTAACCATTGGTGATGCTGTAATTGAGGTTAATAAGGGAAAGGTAACTTTACAGAGTGGTAAAGAAGATGATGTTATTAAAACTTTAAATTCCAACGAAAATTTATCTTCTTTAACCTCTCCTTATTTTGATGATGTGGTTGAAACTAACATTGTTAGTGATTTAAAGATGCAGGACCTTTCGGAAAAAATTCTTATTTTGCAGGATCCTAGCATAGTGGTGGATGGAGATAAAACAAAAATTCCACAATCCTTTGAATTTCAACCACCACATGGAAAAAGAAAAAACAATGTCAATCACATGGTTAGAAAACTAAGAAGGTGCACTGCGTTAGATGTAAAATTTGCTCTTGGAGAGCCACCTGATTGAGCACCAACTATCGTCAGACTCATGACGTTAAACAAGCGTTTCGCAGGAGGCAACCTGTGTTTTGTTTTCATTTATTTTTATTTTACTTTTATTTTTGTTTTGTCTTTAAGAATAAGCTCAGATTGCAAGCTCTCTCAGGGAAGTCACTCTTACTCTCTCTCTCTCTCTCTCTCTCTCTTTCATTTATTTCCTTTTGTTTCTATTTGATCATTTTACATTGAGGATCATGCTTCATGCTAGTGTGGTGGAGGAGAGTTTATTTTGTCACTTGATCTCTATTAATGCATATACCCACCACATATGTTGATAGCATTTTTTCTAGCTTGTTTTTGTATGAGCTATGCTTAAATTGAAAAAAATTGAAAAAAAAAGTAGAGATTATGCCTTTAGGGGATCCCATAATTAATTTACTTGACAGACTTGTGCTTAATTGTAACTGTGAGGATGTCCTTAGGAAGCTGATAATTAGTATTTGTCCCTCTTGAATACTTTTTGTGAATTAGCTTCTAAATGTGAGATCTGAGCCTTTATAAGGGGATTGCTACTAAATCATAAATTTTTACCCCTTTTCTTTCTATGAGTGTGTTTCCCAATTTGCTACATTCTAAAATTTGTCTTTTGACCATTTCAAGGCGAAAAATGATTTGCATCATGTAAAAAGATTTGGGGAATTTAGGTATTTTTTTGGCCTCAGAGTTGTTTATTGAATTTATCCATTAGTTGCCCCCCTTGAGCCTAATTGTTATATGTTTTTCTTTGGTACCCAGATATAATTATTTTCTTTTTTTTTTGGTAACCAATTGAAATTGAATGTGGAGCAACTATTGAAAATTACAATTTCGTCCTATACTTTAGTTGTCTATCTTGTTAGGATGAAGAAAACAAAAATAGTGAATCATGTGCCTACAAGAATATTTTCTTACAAAAGAAACAAAATAAAAGTTCTCATGTAGTTACCTTTTCCTCCTAAGAAAAAAAAAATGAAAAAAGAAATATAGAAAGATAATTTGAAAAAAAAAAAGGAAAGCAAGAAGGAGGAAAAGGCACATCAAAAGAATGCAAGAGCCAAAGGGAAAATCCAAAAAAAAAAACAAAAAAAAAAAGTCTACTAAAGAGAAAAGGAAAATCAAAGAGAGTTGATTCAATAGAAAAAGATTGAGGAATGAGAGTGAGACAAAATTTGTAAAATAGATAGGAGCTCCATGTTTGGTTTCAAAGGTCGCTATTTGCTTCTTGTTTTTAGCCATTTGATTATATCTTTCTTCTTATTTCCTACCTTGCTTGACTTAACCTTGGCCCCATTACAACCCATGAAATCCCATCTTTTGCACATGTGAACTATTTAGTGGAGATTTGGTCAAATTACAAGCTTATGGTAATGTGCATTTTGTGGAAACTTGAGTGTATATTTTCACTAGTCCCTAAACACTTAGAGAGATTGTGAGTGAGTGCCCTTGTTTACAGAAATGTATTCTTCAGGGACAGGAGCCTCTAATTGGGCAACCTATTGACACCTCATATGTTCTATATTATCTATTGTCTGTTATTGTGCTTCTAATTTTAGATCCCTTATTTGACTATCTCTATTACTTATTTGAAAATTTTATTGAGCCAGGAAATTTGTTTGAGGACAAGCAAAAGTTAAGTGTGGGAGAGTTGATAAACTCCAATTTAGTGCATTTTTAGATATACTTTTGAGTCATTTTCAGAGCAATTATTAGTAATAATATAAATCACCGACTTAATTTTCTCTATATTTTACAGATTTGGAGAAAGAGATAAAAAGAATAAAAGTTCAATTTAAAGTCAATATATATATGCTTGGCAATTAAAAGAATTGGAAATTCAAAGAAAAAGTTATGTGGCCCAAAAAGCAAGGTGTCGTGGATGAATTGAAGCAATGGCCCAAAGCCAATTGTAGGTGCTGTGAGAAAGAAGTGAGCAATGCAACAATTTGTGAAGGCACAAAACGCAGGCGGTGAAGAGTGGAGAATTTTGGATACCGTTTTTGACACCTGAGAGAGCTTCGGAGCAGAAAAAAGAGATTGAAGACTCAGAATAAGAATTTCTCAGATTTTCAGGTTATTTTTATCTCTGTAATTCATGACTCTAATTTCTATTTTGTTGTTTTTGATTATTATGGATACCTAAATCATCTTCTAGGGTCTTAGGTGAATCTTGCATGATTAGAGACCTTTTTATGTTCTAATTTCTAGTTTGAATTCCTGTTTTTATTTTAATTGATATTGTCCTATTGTTTTTATCACATGATTAGGATTAGCTACCCTTTGCATGTTTATAATCAATTAGTTGATCAGCGACCGTATTGCAATTAGTTGGTGGACCTATAGGATAATTGGGGCTATAATTAGGGCATGACCAAACCATAATTTAGTCTTCCAATCATTCAACCTTTTTGCTCTTTATGCTTTTCCTGAATTTAAATTCTTGCATGACTAAACGGGGGTTAATTTAGGAAAAAGAATATTAATCGTGAATGACCAAACGGATTAATATTAGTAAAGGGATTGGTAATTAAATAAAATAAGGGAATTCAAGTAGAATTAGACATAGGGGAATCGAAGCTTGCAAGTGAAACCGTGACCCTAAGTCTCTCACCATTTATTAAATCTAGTATTTTAATTAGTGTTCTTTGTTTCTTTTAGTTTCTACAACCATCAAACATTTGTTCGTCTAAACATTAAATAATAGTTTAGTACTTGTTAATTAATCCCTGTGGAGACGATAATCTTTTATACTACTTCTGCGAAAGAGTACACTTGCTCTAAGTGTGTTTTTAACGCAACAGGAAGTACAAGCACTGCAAAACAGAACAAGGCAACATGATCAAACAAGTATGCATATAGCAACAACTATAAGGGAAAGAACCCAATGACAAGAACACAATGGCGTAGGTATCAACGCCAAAAGAAAGATGCTGCTGCTGCAGGAAAGGGTAAGATTTCTAACAAGGACAAGGGTAAGCAGATAGAATCTCTTGTCGAAATGCCCAGGAAGTCAGCAATGGAGAAAACCTTCCCTTCATTGTCAGTTGTGAAGGAAGGCCTTGATTCAAATGAGGGCCTTAACCTTGATGAGGAAATGAGATTTGGTTTCACTAATTCAGAACCAGACTTCGACGTGCTATGCAACGTGGTCTCAATTCTCCCAATTGAGTTCGACGTGGTTTCAGAAGTAAATGAAGCCGAAGAAGACTTTGATGAAGACATGCCTAAACACAAGCCAGTCTGCTACTATGTTTTAAACAATGGCAGCATTGAGGAGCAAAGTGTTGTATTTGAAAGGCCAGATGGGGGAATGAAATACCACCTCAAGCCTTTGTTCATTCAAGCAAAAGTGAACAATGTAGGGGTCAACAAGGTACAAGTTGATGGAGGTGCTGCAATTAACCTAATGCCACAATGTATGCTTCCCAAGATTGGTAACTTTGACACAGATTTAAGGCCACGCAACATAGTGCTTACTAACTATGAAGGCAAATCTGGTTATTCTCTTAGAGCCATTGAGGTCGAACTGATTGTTGGCAGTGTTAAAAGACTAACTTTGTTCATGGTTATTCCAACCAAAGCAAACTTCAACGTATTGCTTGGTGTAGAGAATGGATACATGGAGTAGGGGCAGTGCCTTCAACCCTATACCAAAGGATCTCCATTTGGAGAGAGGATTGCTTAGTCGAAAATGTGGAGGGTGATCAAAGCTACTTTCTAGCAGAGGTGGATCACATCACAAAGAAGACATTGTGCCATGTACACCTTCTGATAATGCATATGTACCACAAGACAGTGTCTATGCTTTATTAGATCTTCACCCAACTCAAGGATTTATTTGGGAGAGGGAGGTTATAGGTGAAGCAAGCTACCCTAAGGGTGTTGTCAAACCCACAGGGTGGGATGGACCTTAAATATTTAATGATGACTAAGCCTAGTGCATGGGAAAGAATTACAGCCTATGTGGCCAAGAATAAACGAAATGCGGCTTTAGAAACTGAAATGCAACAAAAAATGGTCGAATAAACCATTACACATGAAGACAAGACAAATTTGGTCGAAGACCAAAGGCTAGATTTCATCTATGATGATGAGCCTTTAGGTTTTGAAAAGGACCCAATGGGTTCGACCAAAAGAATGAAAGCACAAGATCCCTTGGAAAAAATAGACTTGGGAGATGGCTCCTTAAAGAGGCCAACATTCATCAACGCTAAGATTGACAAAGACTTGAGAGATCGAACAATAAAGCTCTTGAAGGAATATAAGGACTGCTTTGCATGGGACTATAATGAAATGCCATGCTTGAGTTGAAAAGTAGTGGAATTGAAGCTGCCAATTCGACCAGATAATAAGCCAGTGAAGCAAACACCAAGAAGGTTTGCCCCACAAATCTTGTCGAAGATTAAAGTGGAGATCGAAAGGTTACTCAAGAGCAAGTTCATTAGAACTGCAAAGTATGTTGATTGGCTAGCTAATATAGTTCCTGTTATTAAGAAAAATGGGACTCTTAGAGTCTGCATAGATTTTAGGAACTTAAACAATGCTACGCCAAAGGATGAATACCCTATGCCAGTGGCAGAAATGTTGGTCGATTCAACAGCAGGGTTTGATTATCTGAGCATGCTTGATGGGTACTCAGGTTATAATCAAATCTATATTGCTGAAGAAGATGTGTCAAAAACAGCATTTCGATGCCTTGGAGCTTTAGGAGTTTATGAATGGGTAGTAATGCCTTTTGGCCTGAAAAATGCTGGTGCAACATACCAAAGAGCAATGAACTCTATGTTTCATGATTTTATAGAAGATCTCGTGCAAGTATACATAGATGATATTGTTGTTAAGTCTTCGACAGACAGTGGTCATCTAGACCACCTTCAACAATCATTCGAAAGAATGAGAAAATATGGATTGAAAATGAATCCAATCAAATGTGCCTTTTGACTTCGTGCATGTGATTTATTAGGTTTTGTTGTGCACAAAAAAGGCATTGAAATCCATCAAAATAAGACAAAAGCAATCTTAGAAACGAAGACACCTTCGACAAAGAAAGAGCTGCAGTCTTTGCTAGGAAAGATTAATTTCCTAAGAAGGTTTATATCAAACCTAAGTGGAAGGACACAAGTTTTTTCACAATTGCTTCGACTGAAGAAGGAAGATGTGTTTAGATGAGATCCATAACACCAGAAAGCCTTCGACGAGATCAAGTCTTATTTGGTTAAACCACTTATGTTGCTTCCCCCTATTAGAAACAAAGTAATGAAATTGTACATAACAGCGTTAGAAATGACGATAGGTAGTATGTTAGCACAAGAGGATGAAAATGGTGTCGAAAGAGCCATTTATTATCTTGGTAGACTATTGAATGATGCAGAAACAATATATCATCTTATTGAGAAACTATGCCTATGTTTGTATTTTTCATGTACAAAATTGAAGCAATATATAAAGCCTGTTGATGTGTATATTTATTCGCATTATGACATAATTAAATATACGTTGTCGAAACCAATACTGCACAGTCGAATAGGCAAATGGGCATTAGCTTTGTCTGAATAGTCATTAACATATCAGCCTTTGAAAGCTGTTAAAGGCCAAGTTGTGGCTGTTTCATAGTAGATTATTCCTTGGTCGAAGAACCAATATGTTTGGTCGAATATCAACCATGGAAATTGTACTTTGATGCATTCATCCATAAAAATGGTACTGTAATTGGAGTTCTAATAGTATCTCCAACAAAGATTCCTACAAAATTTTAGTACAAAATCGAAGTAAATTGCTCCAATAATGAGGCAGAATATGAAGCCTTAATAGCAGAACTTGAGATACTTCTAGAGTTGGGGGAAAAATATGTCGAAATAAGAGGTGACTCTGAATTAGTTGTGAAGCAATTAACAAAAGAGTATAAGTGCATCAAAGAACACTTAATAAAATACTTTGTTGCTGCCAATACCTTATTAAAGTAGTTTACACATGTTGACATTAAGCACGTGCCTCGAATTGCTAACCAAGAGGCAAACGAATTGGCCCAAATAGCTTCAGGCTATAGAGTCTCAAAGGAAAAATTGCAAGAATTGATAGAGATTAACGAGAAGCTCTTTTGGACAGACACTCCATCCATTGAGTTGTCAATGCGAAAACTTGGGGGCCTAGAGGACAAGATAGAAGTGTTATCACCTCCAATTGAAAACAAGTTAAATTGTCAAAACAAGTTAAATTGTCAAAACAAGTTAAATTGTCAAAATTTTCAAGTTTTTGTCATTGACAATATGCCAAACGATGATTGGCGAAGATCAATTGTCGAATACTTAGAAAACCCAACAGGAACAACTTGTCGTAAAACCAAATACAGAGCTTTAAGCTACATGATTGTTGGAAATGAATTGTGCAAAAAGACTTCTGAAGGCGTGTTGCTTAAATGTTTAAGTGAGAATGAACCTTATTTGGCAATATCCAATACTCATAGTGGTGCTTGTGGGTCACATCAAGCAGGTCACAAGATGAAATGGCTTTTGTTTCGACAGGGTGTATATTGGCCAACTATGCTGAAAGACTGCATAGACTTTGCTAAGGGTTGTCAAGAATGTCAAAAACATGTAGGAATTCAACATGTGCCTGCAATTGAGTTACATTCAATAATGAAACCTTGGCCATTCAGGGGTTGGGCCTTAAATATAATCGATGAGATTAAGCCAACTTCGTCGAAAGGCCATCACTACATATTAGTGGGTATTGATTACTTTACTAAGTGGGTCGAAGCTATACCCTTAATTAATGTTGACCAAGAGGCAGTTATGAATTTTATCCAGAAACATATTTTATATAGGTTTGGGATTCTAGAAACCATTACCACAGATCAAGGCTCAGTTTTTACTGGTCGAAAGATGGTGGAGTTTGCCTCTAAAATAGGTTTTAAGTTATTAAGCTCGACACCATATTATGCACAAGCCAATGGTCAAGTAGAGGCAGCCAATAAGATTGTTATTAACTTAATAAAAAAGCACATTGGGCAAAAACCATGAAATTGGCATAATACTCTTGATCAAATATTGTGGGATTGTCGAAGTTTTCCTAGGGAGTCTATTAACACTACTCCATTTAGACTCACGCTTGGGCGTGACGCAATGTTACCAAATAAATTCATTTACAAATGCGACTGTAATTCAAAGGCAGGTTGAAATCCCATCAGATCATTACTCGAATATGATGGTTAATGAGTTGGTCGATTTAGATGAAGAAAGATTATTAGCGTTAGATGTCCTTACAACGCAAAAAGAAAGAGTAGCTAAGGCCTACAATAAAAAGGTTAAGTCGAAGACTTTTGCCTTGGGAGATTTAGTTTGGAAAGTTGTTTTCCCTATGGATAAAAAAGATAGAGTCTTAGGTAAGTGGTCTCCAAATTGGGAAGGACAATTTCGAATTTCGCAAGTTTTTTCTAATGATGCTTATGAAATCGAAGAGTTAGGCGCAGATAGTCGAATTTTGCGTATAAATGGAAAGTACTTAAAAAGGTAAGTGAAAATAACGCAAGAGTAAAACGACTGAATTAACTTAAAAATGACATTAGTGTCAGAGTACATGGTTGAAAACATAATTGTCGAAATTACAAAAGGGCAAAGCAAAAAGAGCTAAAAACTAAAGCTTCAGGTTCATCTTAAGCAAGACACTCTTGGAGTGCTCCAATCTTGTGTTGATAAGGGCTTTGTCTTCGACAAGTTTGTTCTCTTGGCTTTCATGTTGAGAGGCTTTCTCAAAATGCTCAATGGCTGAGGCTACTACTTCATTGATGGAATTCCCTTTCTTTTGGATCAAAGCTTTCTTTTGTTGCAATGCTTTGATTTTCTCTTGGTATTTTGCAATGGCAGCATCACACTCTTCTATTGCTTTAGAATCTTGGTCTGCTTGAGCTTGCAGTGCAGAAATTTTAGCATTGGAAGCTTCGATAGCAGCCCATTCTTCCTTTTGAAGCTGCTCTTCAAGCCCTTTGCTTACAGCAATCTGCTGTTTCTTCTTGATCTCCCTGGTAACTTTCTCCAGAAGAGGCTCAAATTCGACAATGAAGCCTATAAGAGATTTGCTAGAGGCAGGGGTGTTGAGCTTGTTGAGTAAGGCCTTGATCTTGAATGTGATCGTGTGATCTTCCTCAATGGCTTTAAACATGTCTACTTCAAACAGCATTTTTCGAAGTTCCTTCACCAAGTCTCCTTGTGAGCTCTCAAAGTTATCACCACCAGAAGTAGTCAAATTGCTTTGCTTGCTTTCAGTCGAAGACCTACCACTCATCAGTAACTTGAGAGCTTCAAGAGGATTCTTGCTCTTTAACTCTGACAATTCTTGCTGACTCAGACTAGTGCTTGTCGAAGGCACAGTCTTAAGAGGGCTGTCATTCTTTGGAGATTCATCTTCATGTTCAGATAAGTCTTCTTCCTCCTCCCCTTCACCTTCATTAGTGTCGTCTTCACTCACTTCGACACCCTCTTGTTGGTTATCTTCTGATGTTTCTTTCTCCTTCAAGATTGGGGATGAAGGCATAGGAAGTTTGACATCATTAAGGACTTCGTCGTTGTCGACATCCACGGCATGGCCTTCATGTTATTGGTTGAAGTCAGAGGTTTCCTTTTCTTCTTCAGCATTGTTGGGGGAAAGTTCTTCAATCATTGGTGTTGCTTCAGGGACCTCGACAGAGTTGTTTTGGACTAGTTCTTCCTCTTCAGCACTCCTTCCGTCTGCTGGCCTTGTTGAAGGCAAAAGGGAAGAGGTAGGAGTTGTTTGCTTTTCTTGAGTCTCAGCGTTGGTGATTCCCTTTTCCTGTTAAGAAACGCTTGGTGAGTTTTTTCATCAAAAAGGACAAAACTTATAAAGAAAAGAATAAGTTGATCGATTACCTTTGGTATGTTGTCTTCGACACGAGAGTGAGCACTCTCATGTTTCCCTAAGGCTTTTACACTTTCCTTTGGATTCTTTTCTTGAACAGTCGAAGCCTTCTCCTTGGGTGTTCCTTTGTCTTGATGGGGATCTGTAATAGTGTTTTGTGGGAAAAGAGTTTTGGAGATCTTGGGGGGTCTCATGGGCATGTTTTGTTCTTCTCTCTCTCTCAACTAAAGCTTCATCAACAACATATGAAGATTTTGGATTTGGTGATTCATCAGACTGCATTTTCAACAAATATGTTAGTATAAATAAAAATACAAGTGTTGAAAATAAAGAGGTTAAGGATTTCGACCTCTGAATCATCACTCAATTCAACTGTAGAAACCTTCATCTTGAATGTTGCCATGGGAGATGTAACTCGAACATGTTGAATGTTCAAATGAAGATGACCCCCATACGTATGTATGTCATACTTGGTCGGAACCACTTTTTTGGCCGTTTTTTGGGTTGAGAAAAAAACATTTAATGCCATAGTCAAACCACACAACAACCATGGAGGAGTTGGTAGTCGAAATGCCAAAGCTAGTTTACTAGTTGGCAAAGGTGGAAATTTGAGTTTGTTATTTTTTAAAGCAAAATAGTAATTGTCTAACACATAAGGTGGGATAGACAGTTTAGGAAGTTTTTCAACAATTTTTTTGGTTTTAAAACTCTAGTGGCCTCAAAAACAGTTCGATCAAGTTTATTATGGTCATATATTATTTTGAAGAAATTTTGGAAGGCTCAAATTTCTTGAGAGTGCGTACCTTGTGTTTTCTCCTTTTTATTCTGCGTAGAAGGAAAAACAGATATTAGTTCTTGAAGCAAGTTAGACTCCTCAACATCAGCAGATCTAGACTTGTAGTAATCCTCCCACCACTTGGAGAAATGCTTAGTACAAGCATCGCACAGGTCGAACACCATGGGAATGAAGTTGGGGGCATTTTTAATAGCATCGTCGAGACGACGCCAAAAATCCTTCTCATTATTAGGATGCTTCAAATCTTTCTTTTTCTTGTACAAAGGCCTAGGTCGAAGTTGACATAGTCCAAATTGTCTTGCAACCAGGTTTGGTTGATACGCATCCGTTGCAAAGGAAGATTTCGATTTGGTGATGGCAATTATTGTCGACAAGTAAGTGGGAGTTAAGAATGCTTGCCACATTTGGTTAGTCTCTTCCTCGTCCACAAGAGAAGCAGCAGGGAATTCCCTAATAAACCACTTGGGTCCATAGATTCTCATGGTAAAAGGTGCCATCGAAGGGACGAAAGTAGTACAGTTCAAAAACATGTTGAATGCAATCGAGAATAGTTGTTCTGTGGTTTGTCCTATCTCCCTAGGCCTTAAGAGTGCTAGCTAGTTCCTTCGACCCTCCTATGGTTGACATCTCTGATAAATCCTCAGGAACAAAGTATTCAAGTTTCGACTCAAATGTGGCAATAACCCGCAATTGTAATAGCCAGATGGGTCCTGAAGCTAAGAATTTGCCATTGGGAGCAAGTCCTTTGAGGTCAAAAGAACCTTGCCCTAAGACTTCATAGAGATTTCCTAGGATCAACTTACTAAGGCAGATATTTCGACCCTGGTGGATTTGAATAGCCAAGTTGATGTACATCTTAGCACTTGGAGTGACGAAGAGCAAAAACAAATAAGGAAAGCCAAAGGGTGAGGAAAGCACTGTGTTCTTCATCAGAGACTTCGACACTGTCAGTAACATGATGGTCTTCGATATAGCCATTGAAAGCGGCACGTTTGAAGTCGAAGTGGTACTTGGTGCCAGTGTTGTTGGTGTTGAAAACATCACCTGTGGGTTTTAAACCAATGATGGCAGCTACATCCAGGAGAGTAGGAGTGTGCATGCTGCACTTAAGGTGGAGACTGCTTGTAGTTAACTTCCAAAAATGGAGTGCAGCAATGAACATTGGGCTTTGATATCTTAGCCCATACCTCGATAATTGAATCAAGTCAAAAATGCAAAGTTTATTCCAAATGGCAGCCTTCTTCGACTCAATTTTGTCGAGCCAAGTCAGGTATGTGTTACTGTCAACAGGTGGAGAAGACCAAAAGACTCTATTTGGATTGTTCATGAAATCCATGACATATGGACCTTTGGTAAAGACCCTAGGTGCAAATTTGTGGTAACTGGGAAAATCTCTTGAAGTTTTTCAGAATCAGTTTCTGACTCAGGAAGAGGACCAAGAAAAGCATACTTATCAGGTGGAGGAGAAGGAATGAGTACCTGAGCTTTCAATATCTGAGCTTGTTCTTTGGTGTAAGTTGGTTCCGGAACATACTTGGGAGTGTTGGGGTTTTCAGAGACTTGAGTCTTGGAAGATTTAGACTTGAATGTAGCAGCGTACGTAAGAAAATGAGAAGTTTTTAGAGCTTCTTAATGCTTCAATGGAGTGAGTTACAGAAGTGAGTGAAGTTATTCTCAAGAAAGAAGATGAAGAGCGTTAGAGAGAAAGCGCAGAAGGTAAAAAGTGTTCAGAAAAGGTAAAGTGGAAGGGGAAAGCTCTTTTATACTTGTAGTGTATGCCTATTCAAAAAAAAAAAGAGGCAATGATGACAGTTACTTGGGGGACGTGTGTAGCAGTTATAGAGTGATGGAAGTGATGGAGTGTGGCAGTTACCAAAGTAAACGTGCCCATTAATATGGTTGCGCACTCAAGTGTTATTCTTTAAAGAAGTAAAACGTCTTTTCAATACTGAAAAGTGACGTTGATGACGTTAGAGTGTCCGACATAAGGTTGTCGAAGGGTAATTCAAAAAACGTCATTTTCTATCTTCGTTTAAACCTCAGTCGAAAATGACAATTTTGGGGGGCAATTTGTTAGCTTGTATTTTCGACAGGCTAAATAAATGCAGTCAACAAGGTTTGGCTTGATGCTTCAAGGGTAAATTATTGGTCTTCGACAGGGAGAAGTTAGTTCAAGTGTGATTTTCGACCACTTCAGAGACTTAGTGGAATTGAAAGTTAAAAAGCAACACTTCAACAGAGAAGAGAACAGGAAATTGGTAACAGAACAAAGTCAAAGAAGCGCAGTCGAAGAAACATAACAGTAGTGTTGTCGCAGAGCTTAGCAGCCATGTTGTCGAAGGAAATGGCAGTTGTTTTAAATTCCTTTGTACAGTTTTGTACTAGCCGTTGTAGGCAGTTACATTTTCTTCCTAGTATATATAGTAGTTTTTCATAGGAAAAACGGGTGACAATCATAAATACATATTTTCTTACGCTTAAACTTCCAAGTCACAGAGAAACTGAGTAACAAAAACAAATGTATGGATCTGTGTACCATTTCTTTTCATTTCAATGCAATTTAAGTTTGTTCTTTTAAACTTTTTTCTGCATTTTGCTTTATCTCTATCTGTTTGTGCAAATTCCTTGACGTTCAAGGAAATTTGATAGTTTCAAACCTTTTGAAATCGTCAGTTACTGAAAACAATAATAAGAACTTTAAGAACATTCAAAACTTTTCTGAAAAACATTAACACAAAATGTCCTAAGATTTACTGGTTGATCTTGCGAGTAACAAATTTTAAACTAGCAGTTATTTACCAAAATTCACGGTAAACACAAACATATTAAACCGGCGAACTTTACAGAGGCGTTCGAGTAATGCTCAACCAGATTAAGGATCTGGGTCGAGTCAGCAAGATTCAAGGACCTGTGTGGTTTCTTTTAGTTGTGGGCCACCCTTTACTTTCCTTAAATCCTCTTGGCGGGTCTGATCATCCCTAAGTCACCAACAAACATGTGTTTAGGTCCATGGCTCTTGTCTATCCCATGCCATCAGCTATCTGCCGCCCAGTTCATGAAAGACCTTCTGCAGGCAAATGCGGCCGATGTGGGGTGGTGCCTGGTGCTGGATAAAAAATATGGGTCCTTTTGGATCTTTGCATCTCTTCGGGATCAATCCCACCTCTCCGATGATATTATTTCCACCATTCGGGATAGCTGGCTGTCTTCCATAGTGGCTCGAGACCTACCGATTCAGTATCTGCTACTTCTCGCTATAGCAAAGCCCTAGCGGAGTATTACTACCCCAAATTTGTTTGCAAGCAGTTTGGGCTGTTGCAGCATGTACCCATGCCCTACCAAGCATTGAAGGATCCCCTTCGTCATGAGGGGTTAACAGACGCCCTGGTCTGTAAAATGGCGGTCAACAATTTCTACAAGGTCATCGAGAGTATGTGGGAAGACTATGAGATGTGCCTGGGGGAAACCAGTGCCTATACCAATTGGTGGCTTGGTGTGAAAGACCTAGTCTTCCCTCGGGCGGTGAATGATTATCTTGCCAAGCACCTCGGACAACCTCATACCATTAAACTCCTGTTGTGGCCTTGGCCAGTACCAGCGCTACTCCTCCAGTTGCTCAGAAAATTCCTAAGTATGCAGTCTCTGCTCAGCGGCCCTTGGTACGTCCCTCACCTTTCTCAGAACTTTATTACTCGGTCATGCATTCTTTCTTAACTCTGCACCTTTTCTTGACTATAGAACCTTCTGGCTGTCGTGTCTCGGAGGATGATGATGACGTCCCCCTTAATTTCAGGTGGTCATCATCTCGGCGTGCCCCACCGGAGTCTTCTTCAAGACGAACGACGAAGAGAGTTGTTGTGGTGGCAGAAGACACCCCTCGTTGTCCAATAACTCCAAGGTATGATACTCTTTCGGCCATCTCCTTCTATCTTTCTCTAGCCTATTTCTCACCGTTAGTACTGCGTGCAAGTGTCTGATCCCCCATTTCAGAATGAACCTTCATCTTCCATTCGGCAATTTCCTCCTTCGGCACGTTCTCCCCCAACTCCTCCTCCTCGGCCCGGATCTCGTAGTCGTGGATCGATGCGGAGGTGGCTCAATACTTTGCTTCCCAGAGCTCATTTTAGTTGCTCCCTCCCTCTGAAGACGAGGTACAACGGCTAGAGGATTCTCTTCAAGGAGAAATCATCACCGATCATGCGCAACTCTCAGATCTCCGATTTTTTTTTGTAACAGCCTGGGCCCTTTTCTTTCTTAGTAGGCTACTCAGAACTATACATCATGACCTTCTCTACCCCCCATGTAGAGTTTTTGCCTTCCGTGGGAATCGAACCATGTACTCTAGGGCTTAAGTACAAGCTCAATGCATTCTGTAGAAAGTTATGGATCTCACTATACTATGCAGTTTTTTGGTCAATTGGAATGGGCGAAACAAAGTATTGTTTGAGAAGGTCAAATTGGACTGAGATCATGAGCTATAACAAATTAAATTAAGACTAGGCTTCTGGATGAAAGACTAGAAGACAAGTTTTCCTTACAACTTAGGAGATCCGATAAGAAATCTAGATGGGGTCTCATCTTGGTAGAAAGCATTTGAGCCACGTCAAAAATCATTCTAGCAACCACCACCTTCAAAAGTGTGGAAATGGAATGTTGATAGGCCAGCAAAGGGGAAGTCAGATCCAGAAGGCACATGAGGGGTGTTATGCAATGAGAAATGTCAAATCATAGCAAAACTCGCGTCTTATGTTGGTGTCAGGAACTCAAATGAGGCAGAATTCCTTGCAATAGTCTTTGCCATTGGACTATCGATTGGTTGATAAGGAGTGGCTAAGCAAAGGTAGGCGGATTGTAGAATCTAACTCCAAAGTAACAAACTAAGGAACATCCAATGGATCTTGAGAAATGTAACCTTCACCCATAAAACTAGAGAAGCAAATGAATTTGCGGATAGCCTCGCAAAAAAATGTGTGACATTAACAGGCTCTTAGGTGAAATGGTTTGGTCAGGAGTGTGAGAGATAAGCAGGGGGCGAGTGTGCGCTCTAATGTCTTTGCCTGTTTTCTAACAATCTGCGGGGAAGGTAATGTGCTTACTCTAGTGTCTATTTTTGGCTTTGTCTGGTGTTCCCCCAGGTCTGGCCTATTCACGGGATGGCTTTGTCAGTTGCCAAGTATTCAGGCTTGTTTCTTTATTGAGCTTTGGAGCTCCAGCAGCTCATAGCTCCTCCTTGGATCTTTTTCCTATTGGATTTTGGCCCTTGGAGGTTTTAACGAGGCCCATCGGTTGTAAGGGATGGTGCACCCCTTGTTCCCCCTTTATTAATATATTTGCTGATCTAAAAAAAAAATTGATGCTTGACAAGCTTCTCATGCCGCATTTTTTATAGCAAGTGTTCAGGAGTAGGATTTTCTGTCTTGTTTTAATTTACATGGCCATTGCATGGGATGTCTTTGTTCCTTCCTCATATCAGGGCGTCGTGTGCAATTGTGTTGGCCCTTTAGCTTAGCTTGTTTCAATTTTAATTTAGTTTTTGTTTTATATAAAATTAACCTTACAACAGAATTGTGCATGGGAGTGTCTATGATGCTATAGTTAGACCGTTAATGAAATCTCTTAACTATCGTAAAAATGATGTAAAGATCAATTTTCTACGTCTTTTTGGAAAAATGGGATGCTTAGCATCACAATAGTTGAAGGAAAATATGATTGCTCGCAAATTGATGTAAAGACCTACTTTCTACTTTGGTTAGAGAAGAAACTATTGTAAGGAAAATAACACAGTTAATTTTTTTTTAAGTTGCTACATATGTTGTCACATAGGCTCAATCTTAAAATGTTACCATAATGGTTTAGTTGGCAACTATTGTATAAAATTTTGAACATAATAAAATCGACAGTTTAGAAACAATGTAAGATCCCGTTGTAGAATCTATTTTTTGCACTAGCGTAAGTTAATTAAATATAAGTACTCAAATTCTATTTATTTACTAAATAATTTATTAAGAAAAAAGTTATGGGGAAGGAATTAGTGCAATTTTCAAATTTTCTAGACTAATAAAAAAACACAAATAGTCAATAATATATAATGAATCTCAAAAAGATTTGTAGGGGAATTGAACTCATAAAATACCAAATATATATATATATATATATATATATATATATATATATATATATATATATATATATATATATATATGAAATTAACCTTACAACAGAATAAGTGTGCCCATGAATGCACATAACAAACCTTACAATAGAATACTGTATTTCATAATTATTTAAGAGATGACAAATATAACAACTCATGTTCTGTAGCGTAGATAAAGTAAAAGGTTTACTCAACCTTTTTATTTAGGATATAGTAGATATAGTAATTTGCATTATATGCTAATTTATAGTAATTTGGATTACTCTTTTAAGGAGAGTTTAGCTCTGCCTCAAAGTTGCTTAGTAATCGTCTGGTCCCAGGAATATCTTTTGCACGATTCTTCATCAAAGTATTTTCATCGAATGTGTCATGCTCATATTCGCGCTTTGGAGTACAAATGAAAAAGAAGAGTTATTTTGGTAATAATGATTTTCGATGATATTGTTTTTCGAGTTGGATTTCACTGATTCGGCAAGTTCAATGTTAAATGAGTATGTGTTCGTGTGTATTTATATTGAGTGACAAACATATTAGTAATATATTTAAAGAGAGTACAAAGGGTTGTCAACCCACGGTATAAGAGTTGAAAACGATGACTAACGAATAGAACGAGACAATGAAAATCATAACTGCGGAGATTAAAAGCTTAGAACTATCTCCTAGCAATATAGTTGATGTGATCGACAAAATTCATCTGTGTACTCTTGTCATAACTTCTATTTTGTACAAAAACTCATGGATCCAATATACCTAAGAATAAAAAAGTTTGAGTACATACACAGCCCTCACGAATCCAACTAACTAATTGGGTATATATATATATATATATATATATATATATATATATATATATATATATATATATATATCAAAAGTTGGCATTTTTGAAAAATTCTAGAAAATGCTATTAATAAGCTAGATTAATAATCGATGAGACCTTTTTTTCTCAAGGAAGGTTTTCCATCAGAAAATTTTAACGAGACTCCATGAACCCTTCTTTTGTCAAAAAAAAATCATCTTCTCAATACGTGCAAGATTTAATAAATTACTAACCTAGAAAAATATATCATTTGCGAATCCAATTGTGCCTCCGCAAATCAATTGAGCACTACACGATGGCCCTGCATTTGCATGTCTTCTATTTCTTCTACCTAGTAAACCAACAATTAAGTGGTTAACATCAAATATAAAGTTAGGGAATTTTACCATACCTGCTGAATTTTGTTGTGTATGGTACCCTGTTGGCAAAATTACTATAATATTTAAATTTTTTTATATATATATATATATATATATATATATATATATATATATATATATATATATATATATATATATATGACGTTGCCACATTGTCTCACGTCTTCTAGTCGGTTCAAACATAGTAGCATCCATGGTATCTTCTGTAACGCTATCCAAATCCACATCTGCATCAACACAAATTAGTATTTGCGCAAGCAAATATATATATATATATATATATATATATATATATATATATATATATATATATATATATTGTATCCCTTAGAAATAGTATTAGTTTAAAAATAATAATAGTTTATGATTAAATTGATACATATATTGCAAAAATTATAAATTTCTTGAAATCTACTATTCAAAATTTATTAACTTTTGAGATGTTTTTCATTTTTCAATTTAAAAATTATCTTTTCACTTTAAGAGTTAAATCAATAATATGTATTCACGCTTATTGTTATATATTTTTGTTTGTTGTATATTAAGGGAGCATAATACACTTAGGGTGTGTTTGGGAGTTTGGAGGGGAGGGCATAAGACTAATAATGTAATTTCTTTAGTGATGGAGAGAAAAATGATCCTCCTAAACACTCTCAAACCCCTCTCCTAGTTTATTTTTTGGAGCTCTTTCAAAACCCTCCGAAATTGGAGGAATTTCGGAAGGTTTTCTTAGGTGTGATTTCTCTTTTCGACTATGGCTCCTACTTGGTGTTGGGGTGTGTTCCGGTTTATATGGCTCTATTGGATTGTTATTTCTGATTGTTTAGTGTTTCGAGTAGCCTAAATATTCATCACAAATACAAAATATTTGTTTTTCTTCTCAAGAAAACATTTAAGATAATGTACTTGTTCACTTCTCTTCTTTTTTGTTTAAAACTTCGAATTGTATAGTTTTGAATCATTACTAAAATCATAAATAATCAACACAAAAAGAAACTTATACATTGATTATAGATAGTGCAAAATTATAGGTCCCAAATTTTAATATTTTTATTCGACTTATAAATAATTTTAATAATGTGCCAGTATGATTCACTTGAATCTGTGCTAAATTTTAAGACCATTTTTGCTCTTAAATTCTAATCATGAAAGTGGCTTTTGGCTAAAACTATTCCAGGTCGCACTGTGTCTTTTATGAAAGGTTTGTAGACTTAGTGGATTGTTTGTTGTGAAAAAGCTAAATAATCATAAATATATGAAGTTCTTTTGTATAAGTTTAAAAAAATAATATAAAAATTGACAATTCTATTTTATCATATTCTGACTATGTGCATGCAAGATCAAATAAGTGATAATAACCTGATAAAATGTCATTTGCAGCTCCAGCTCCACCTATTTCAAACTGTCCTCTACAGGAAACTCGAGCAGAACAGATTTTGGATCTTATATTTATATCTAGCAAAGAAATCATCAAGTGGTCAACCTCATATATAAACTATGGTGGGTTTCGTGGAAAAGGAAGAAGAAGATGAAAAACACAGGTTTGAGTTGTATATATAAACTATGGTTATATGTTCCAAAAAAAAAGATAGCAATAAAAATATATGTAATTATTGTATTCCCTTTTATAACAAAGTAAACTAATTTATCGGTATCTGCATGAGTAACAAATTAGTTTTTGAACAAACAAATGAATTATATCCCTTAAAATAAGTATTTCTCTTAAATGATGATAATAATTTATGAGAAAGGACATAGGGAAAAATGACTCACCAGAACTAGGAGCTATATCCTCAGACACGTCATTAGCTAAAACTTGAGAGGAGAGAATGATAAAAAGCCCAAGAAATAAGGACAAATGTGAATTTGAGTAATTCATGTTTCTTCTTGATAAATGGTAATGCAAGAAAAAATAGAGACAATGGTTGATAAGTAATGTAGTCTCTATATATAGTTTTATAATCTGTAATATATTACAAGAACAATATGACCTATTCATATGGCCGAGTAGTGTCAAGTTTAATTTAAGCCAAAAAATACCATTAAAGCAATTCATTAAAAATGTAATTAAATATTTATTCCAATAAGACAATTGAGAACGTAACACTTATTTATGTAGTTTATAGAGAATTAACAAATGTTGGTTGAATGAACTAAAAATCGATAACGTAGCGCTTATTTATGTAATTTATATATAGATTCTAGAAATTTTGGTCGAATGAACATAAAGGCCTACTTGATCTTTTATCAAATTAAAAACATTATCACTAATTAAGGTACCATAAATTTGAAAAATATTAAGTTGAGGGTATCTACTATCTACCACCAATGGCCTTTAAGATATATTATTAGTTACCAAATTTTTGAGAGATAACAACGATGTATTGAATAGATAACTCGGTGGTGGCTCTAAGTATGAGTGGGAGGAGCAGCAGTTTAAGATATTTAGATATTAAAATAAATAAAAATGTAAATTAAAAAAGTAATAAATGGTTAAATAGATTTACTTCTATTCCAATCAAAAATAGTTTTTCAAAAGACCTTGCAAATATAAATTATTTCTAGTTACCCCTCATCATTAGATTTTGTTAACAAATTAAGTGTAAATATATGTTACCCCTTGCAAATATGTTCATTATCAATTTACCCCCTGCATAAATATATGTTACCCCCCTGCAAAAATCCTCATTATCCCCCTGCAAATACGCTCATTATCCATTTACCACCCTGCAAATAATAAGTATTTCAACATACACTTAACGTTGTTAACAAAATCTAACAAATAGGGGGTAACTAGAAATAATTAATATTTGCAAGGTCTTTTTAAAAGTTTTATTTTTACTGAGGGTAAATGGATAATGAGTATATTTGCGAGGGGTAACATATATTTAAGCCTTTTCAAAATTAATTACCTTGAATATAAACAATTTATTATTAATATTGCTCTCGTTAGGAGTGGGCCAAAAGGCCCAAAAGAGCGATGCTGGAGCAAGCGGACCTTGAGCACTACATGGGCGCGCGACCCATCTCACCATGGCCGCCCAATAAGGCCCAGCGAACGACCTTGCGGCGCAAGTCTCGCTCCCGGCCATTGCGCATCATTCGGCCAGGCACACCTTCCTCGGCCAGATAAATACGCCACTCGCATGTGGCTTCAGGTACGTTATCTTTACCTTGTGATACCCTGCCCGAGCGATCACCGACTTGAGCGTCGGAGTGTCATTGCGGTACCACCAGCGTGCAGCCAGGCCGGTCCTTTCCTCACTCAACGGCCGGTGATCCAAATAACAACATCACTTCATTGGTCTAAGGTACGATCAATTGGCGACCACAGTGGGAGGCCCGAGCGCTATCCTACCTCGACTATGGCTCCACGCGACCGGCCCCAGACACGGGCCTCATCACGACTGAACCCCTCCGGGCGGCGGCGGCGGCAAAGAATGCACTCCGAGGGCGTAGCATTCACCGTCCATGAATCGCAAGGAAACCCTCGCCAAGAGCCCTCAGTGCAGGGCGGCCGAGGACCGGTTCTAGAACAGGTACAGTTGCCTGCTCCTCAACAGCTACCGGCCGAGTTGATCGAGGCAGGGATCGCAGAGCCATTGCCAGAGCACATCACTCAGGCCGTCCTATAAGTGCTGCAAAACAAGAATCAGCTCATTGCAGATCGAGACGAGTTGATCGCTCGCTACGAAAGAGGGTCGACCTCAGTTCGCCAGCGAGCGGCCAACGGAGAACCCTCTGCTCAAGGTCGTCCTTCTAGCAGACACCGTACGCCTCTTCGAAGGAGCGCCCCTCGCCGAGGAAGTACTTCGCCGATCCGAAGACGCGCAAAATGGGGCACACAGTCGCCCCTGGCAGAACGTGTGCGAGCGCCAGCCCCCCTCTTATGATTATGGATATGAAGACCCCAACTATCGTCCTGAGTCAGGTCGCTCGCCTACCAGGTATTCTTCTCGCGAGTCCTTTGGTTCTCGAAGGTCGAGAAGTCAATCATGGGACTCATACGAAGGGTTTGATGACTATCGTGATGGAGAAATCAGGGATGTCCCCCAGCGACCGAGGAGACACCATTTCGGGCGACCTAGGGGACAATCTTCTCAAATGCCACCGTTGTATGGTCCGCCAAATGGCGATGTGTTCTACTGAAATGCCGAGCAATGAGGCATACCTTCCCATGCAGCCTTTTGGGCCGAGTGGTATCCCGACCGGCCATGGACCTTTAGTTAGAGAGATACGCCGTTACCGTATTCCTAGAGACCTGAGGAAACCCCCTAATTTGAATAAATTCAACGGCCGTGGGGATCCGCATGGACACTTAAGGTACTTCAACAATTCATGCAGCTATAGGGAGCTAGGAACGACCATGAAGTGCGCACTCTTTCCACGATCGCTCGAGGAGCGAGCACCGGAGTGGTGGGAGAGCTCGCGCCCAACACCATCTCGTCTTGGGGCGGCTGGTCGAAACATTCTTGGCCAACTACACGGCCAACGGATGCCTGTGAGCGGCATGAAGAGCACTTGGATACGATTATCCAAGTGGACAACGAATCATTGAGACAGTACATAGAGCGATTCAACGCCGAGGCCGATCAGGTGCGCGACTTGACTGATAGAGACAAGCTGAAGTATCTCAAACGTGGGATCAGACCGGACCACAGCTTTGCAAAAGAGTTCGGCCTAAATCGTTACATGGATCTGACCATGTTCCTACGAAGGGCCAACAATCATAGGTCGCTTGAAGAACAAGACAATCCTCGTGATAACAGAACAGACTAACGATCTGTGAATAAATGTCAGGCGAGCGCTCTTTTTCCCCACCAGGGTTTTCTACTGAGGCCCGACCTTTAAAAGTCGTACTTTGTAATTTATTTCGCATGCAAGAATGTATGATTGGTCGCTCGCCATGCGAGTAGCAGCAGAGCGGCCATAGGTTCTGACCAAGCGCCATCGGATGGCCCAAGGAAATACAGACCATCGAAAGGCCTAAAGGACAAGCAACGTCCCACAAACTAATGAAGGTCGTCGAGTGCCACCGAGTTGGCACAAGCGCAGGCCATCGAATGGCCTAAGGGGCAAGCAATGTCCTACCAATAAACGAAGGTCGCCGAGTCGACCGGGTGCCACCGAGTTGGCACCATCGCGGGCCATCGAATGGGCCGGTGAACAAGTAATGTTCCATAACAAAACGAGTGTCACCGCGTTGACCCAATCAAGTACCATCGAAATGGCCCAAGGGTTAAGTAATAACCCACAAGCAATAGTAGGTCGTCGAAACATCGAGTTCCGTCGAACGGCCCCGAAACGAGTGTCATCGAATGACCGAGGTCAAGCAATGACCCACTAACGAGCATGGGCGCCGAGCGGTCTACAACGAATGCTTCCGAAGCACGAATTGGTCAATCGCACCTCCCAAGACGAGCAAGATCCAAGTAGACTTGGGTCGGCGAGTCCCGATCAATTGAATCACACCCCGACATGAGTGGCAGCTACCACATGCTCGGCAGTGGCAGCGACCACATACTCGGCAGTGGCAGCGACCACGTACTCGGTAGTGGCAGCGACCACGTACTCGGCAGTGGCAGCGACCACATGCTCGGCAGTGGCAGCGACCACGTACTCGGCAGTGGCAGCGACCACGTACTCAGCAGTGGCAGCGATCACATGCTTGGCAGTGGCAGCGACCACATGCACTCAGTGGCAGCGTCCACATGCTCGGCGGTGGTAGCGTCCACACCACATGAGTGGCAGCAACCACCTCCCGACTTAGCGTGGTAGCGACCACACACTTCAAGAGATGGAGACCGATTGTGCAATGCAACCCGGCCGCTTACGACATTACTCGAAGCCAACGATCTAAGCCTTAGCCCGCCCTTAAGCGACCTAGGCTTGGGGGGCAACTGTTCCGGAGTGGGCCAAAAGGCCCGAAAAGAGCAGTCTGGAGCAAGCGGACCTTCGGAGCACTACATGGGCCAACGACCCATCTAACCATGGTCGGCCCAATAAGGCCCAGGCGAACAGCCTTGCAGCGCAAGTCTCGCTCCTGGCCATTGCGCATCATTCGGCCAGGGCACCCTTCCTCAGCAGTATAAATACGCCACTCGCATGTGGCTTCAGGTACGTTATCTTTACCTTGTAATACCTTGCCCGAGCGATCACTGACTTGAGCGTCGGAGTGTCATTGCAGGTACCACCCGCGTGCAGCCCAGACCGATCCTTTCCCTCACTCAACAACCGGCCGATCCAGCGAATAACATCACTTCATTGGTCTAAGGTACGATCAGCTACAAAAAATGCAAGAAGGATGATATTTATAAGCTATGAGATCACAAATTTCATAATTCTCCTAGGGCACCTAAAATCTAAGAATCGGCCCTGAGATAACTCATATGGTTATGTGAAATTTTTTTAGAGATAATTACGATCTAAGAATCGGCCCTGAGATAACTCATAGGGTTTGTGAAAAAATGCACCTACACGGGACAATACAAATGCAGAAAAAATAATTAAATATCTTAGAGACCAAATTTTAATATGGCAACTCCCCTCAATTTGAGAGGATACAAACCACGAGTAATTGTCCAGAAAACCTTCTACTACAAAGAGTAATGAGTACATAAGGTCTTTTTAGTAGTACTACGGAACATCAGACCACTAAACCAATCTCACCAACAAAGTGGAAACAAGCAAAATAACATTCCGACAATAGGTACACAAACCACCCAATAGTATAATATTCCACTCTTTGTATTTCACAAAGTCTTAACTCAGATACAAGCTTTCTAGTTAATTAAAAAATTTTGAAACTTTACTTCGCAGTGTATCCCTTCTATTAGATAGGAACATTGGTGCCCGCAATGGGGCCTAGGTAAAACTCATCATATGCTTCATGAAAATCAAGAAATTATAAAGCACTAAGGTGACCACTAGAAATGGAGCATCTGGCAGTGGTGATCCCAGTGAGCCTAGTGGCCACATCAACAATGTTGACCCAAGGGTGGAGGAGTTGATGGCAGCAGTCTAACTCCTACAAACCCAAAACACTGAGCAACAGCAGAGGAATGAGGAGGAGCTTCTTTGATCCCAAACCTTAGAGGCGAGGAGGCGCAATCAGTAGGAGAAATTAACAGACATGAGGAGATTCACCCAGGTGCCATCAAAATGAAGCTACCAACAAGGAGGGCTCCACAAAATTAGGAAATGTTGCCACTATTTACGTTTAATGTTTATGTTTAAATATCATTTTGTGTTTATTATCTGCCTTTTGGAACTGTTTATGTTTAGGATTGGACCAATGGCTAGTCTTTATGTTTAGGATTGGACCAATGGTATTGTTTATGTAATGGAAGATTATGTTTATGCCTTTTGGAGCAAGTATTTTATGCCACTTTGGTTACTTCATAAGTGGTAGTATTGGCAAATTATGGTGTATCTTGTGCCACTTTGAATGTATTTTGAGCCACTTGAATGTATTTTGTGGCGTGTTGGCAGATTATGGTGTACTGGTCGATGCCATTGATGAATGTATTTTGTGCCTTTGAATGTATTTTGTGCCATATTATGATGAATTTGGAGCCTTTGATGAATATAATTTAGGAGAATACAAACCATTACATATAGCAACATATCATAATTCAAACTTAAAATACAACCATTACATATAGAAACATATCATAATTCAAAATTAAAATACAGCCATTACATGTGATCCACAACTTACTCCTAATACCAAATTCACTTCAAGCCTAATTTTACATCATGTGATTGATAACTCATATTTATATGAGTTATTTATGCCTTTATCCATGTAAATCAAGTGAGTTCTCAAGTAATATTAGTATCTTATGTCTCTAATTAGTATAGTTGTAGGAAAAGAAGGGTTAGAAACTGTTTTGTATGAATTCGGCACATCTGGTGCCCTTTTTAGCAATTTAATGTGTTTTGTGAGTGCTTTGCAGTTGAAAAAAGCGCTATAGCGTCCTAACGCTATAGCGCGCAAGAGGCACCTCGGCATGAGGCGGTAGGCTAGGACCTCGGCAAGAGGGGAGCTCGGCTTTGAAGCAGGTCGGCTAAGTCTCTAAAGCAGAAGTGTGCTTTTGGCGCCAAGCTCTTCACTCAAAACTTCGTTTACTGTGCCACTGTGCTGACTGTCGCAACCTTATTTTCATGGATATTATAGGACAAATGGCATTGTGTGAATGGGACGCTAGCCTCAGTTGGTGCGACGGCCATACCTCCTTTTTGCGCTAACTCCAGAAACTTCAACTGCTCCTCCTTCTTCTTCTCTACAAAAACAGACATTGCGCATTCATATTCAGACACAGAGAGTTAGAGAGAGAACTTGTAACAGATTTTTTTCCATTGTTAAACATTTTCAAGCTTTCGTTTTTCTTGTAATTTTTCGTTTGTTATTATTCTCGGTGTTAACTCGAAGTAGAGTGTCATCTCGATGAATGAGTTGGGAACCTCGGCGTGTATCTTTTGCCACCGCTTTCTTCTCATTTCGCTTACGGGTAATATGAGTTTTCCAGCTTGTATTGCTTTGATGATGCGAAACATGAGCTAAACACTTTGAGTTGGATTGCTTGTATCTTTGTAATGAACCATTAGTACCGTTTTTATAATATTGCATGCTTGCGTTTCAATCTTTGCGTTATACTTCTTTCAAACTTGTTTTAGAATTGATCGGCTAGAATGGGTACATCTGTGGGTTCAGACATGGTCCATGGATAGAATTCAAAGCTTGATATGAACGAAAGTCTATTTAAAGACATTTAAATAGATTTTGCTCCCTCTAGACATAGAAATGCAATAGTTCATAGAGCAAAGGCTGTGGGTTCTTTATTATACAGGGGTGAACTTATTTAGAACCTAGACATAGGTATCTTGTAATGAAACTCTAGCGTGAGTGATCCGAAAGGCACAAAACATTTGCAACAGCGCTTGACGCTATAGCATGTAACGTTATAGCGCTGTACTAATCGCGAATTTACTTAGAAAGAGCAATCACAACAAATCTTTTACTGTTTTCTTAAAACCATCACTTTTTACTGAAAACTTGTTACTTCATACATTTGCTACTCGGTTCACTAAGAGCTAGTATCACTTAAACTTTAAAATTAATACCAATCCCTGTGGAGACGAACTCTACTTACTACTATATTACTTGTTGCGATGTGTATACTTGCACAACTCTTTCGCGCATAACAAGTTTTTGGCGCCGTTGCCGGGGATTGCATTTAATTTTTATTGTTTAAGAATTCTTGCAATCTTAGTGTGGTTTTACTTTGGTATCTGTTTCTGGTGTGATAATAGGAAGCGCTATAGCGTATGTCCAAAACAGAAACATCTGATTTTGAGTTTGATTCTGAACCTGAAAGAAGATTCAGAAGGTTGAGACAACAACTCAGGCCAACTATGTCTAAGCACACTACGACTACAGGCCGAGGTACTCTTGGGGGAAGAACTCCTTCTCACTTCGGAGGCAGAACTCCCAGAGGAGGAAGGACTCCAAGAGGTGGAAGGCAAGGTCCTTTTATGTTCACTGAACCAGACGATGAATATTGGTATAGATAAAGGTTCATGAACCAAGGTCCTGATCAAATGGTGAATGACAGAGACAGGCCGATGAGGGACTACGCTGCTTTTGATCCGACCTCTATGGAAACAAGCATCACCCGACCTGCTAACTGCTACTCATTTTGAGTTCAAGTCGATGATGTTTCAAATGCTCCAAACCCATGGCTAATTCGAAGGTTCTACTCAAGAGGATCCCTTTGCACATCTGCGAAATTTCTTGGAAGTATATATGTAGTAACTTCATCATCCCTGGCGTAAGTGAGGATGCCTTTAGACTCAAACTTTTTCCTTATTCTTTAAAGGACAGAGCCAAAGCTTGGTTAAATTCTTTGGAGTCTAATTCCATCACCACTTGGGAGGAAATGACAAAGAAATATTTAGAAAAATATTTCCCTCCCAACAAGAACGCCAGGATGAGGAATGACATCACATCTTTCAAGCAAAGGGATGGTGAAACACTGCATGAAGCATGGGAAAGGTGGAAAGAACTACTGAGGAAATGTCCACACCATGGAATTCCTATAGTGATTCAAATGGAGACATTCTACAATGGGTTGGAAGCACCGACGAGATCTATGTTAGATGCCTCATCTGGAGGTGTGATTTTGAACTCTTCCTACAATGAAGCTTGCGATCTTATAGAGTGTGTTGCCATAAACAGCTCGTCATGGCCTACTGAAAGATTAAACCCTGCCAAAAAGGTAGCTGGGGTCCATGAAGTGAGTGAAGTTTCTGCTCTCTCAGCTCAGGTGGAAACTCTCACGAATATGATAAAGGGTCTGAGTACTGCAAACGCTATAGCATCTGACGCTATAGCGCCCAAGGAATCAACTGCAGCTGCTATTGAACAAGCTCCCCCTGGAGAAATTAGTTGTGTATATTGTGGGGGAAGACACCTTTATGAGGAATGCACCACAAATCCTGCTTCTGTGAATCATGTGGGATACAACAAGGGCAACAACCACTAGTGCAAAAATGACTTTAGACAGCACCATTTAGCATCGGTTTTTTAAACAGCCGATGCTAAATGTAGACGCGGTGGCAATTTTGAAATTAGATTGAAGTTTTCAATTTTCACGCTTACATTTAGTATCGGTTGTTTAAACAACCGATACTAAATGTGTGTCTCTAACACATTTAGTATCGGGTTTTTAGTCAACCGATACTAAATGTGTGTCTCAAACACATTTAGTATTGGTTGTTATTACACCCGATACTAAAGGTTCCTTTTATTTTTTCCTATTTCTCCTTCACACACGATCTCTCGTTCTCACTTCTCTTCTCTGAACCCTCTCGTTTTCATTTCTCTTCTCTGAACCCTTACTCTCAGATCTTCCATTAGATCCTCCTCTTATGATTCTCTCTCTTCTCTCTTCTTCTCACTCTCTAAACTCTCTTCTTCTCTCAAGAGTTATTTGGATGATGATATGTCAGAATGGGAATTTCTTTGAAATGTATCTTAATTGAAACCCGAGGTTTTGTAACCGTCCGTCCACTAGGAATCTAGCAATGAGTTCCTCCTCATCTGATAACAATAGCAGCACAAATGACATTGTCAGTGGATTTAATAGAAATGGACATCTAGTATCCAATCATTGTGGTGAGGTGGAAGGTATAATATTAATGAGACTATTGAACTTACCCCCCTTTTAGTGATTTCCATGTTAATTAATCATTTATGTTTGAATATTTTCACCAAACATCGATTGATTTTGGTTCGATGGTTAATTGGTCTTCTTCCTTCATTGAATTTCTCAATAAATGTAACGATGGTGAATTAAGAGCATGTTTGAGTAATGGTACGCTTTTGTGCCGAATCTTGAACAAACTACGACACTGTCTTCATCAATTTGGTAAAACTTCTTTCTAACTTTCAATCTACTCAAACTAGTTTCCATAGTTTTATTTCGGATACACCTTTCGGTTTGGATTCTCTTTTGCGGATCGCTGAAACTGATCATTCTCTCGCCATCACAATCGAGAATATCAAAACCTTTTGAAAGCTTTGGATGGATTGGGGTTGCCCCGGGTTGAAATATCGCACTGAGAGGGTGGGTATAACAGGACTTGACTCTAGCTATGTCTATTTTTTGTATCATAGTTTTATTGATAGCATTGTTTTTTATGTGTGAGTTTTGTATCATGCTTCTTGACTCATTAATGTTGGGTTGCCAATGTCTGTATTGTTGTGTAGGGATCTATCAAGCATGTTGTGGATTGTCTTTTAAAACTAAGAGCGAAAAGTTTGCAAAATGCTTTGGGAGATAATATGTTTGGAACCAATTCCAACTCAACAAGCCCTTGTGGGAAAATACCTTCCAGCTAATGATCAAGAGGAACATTATAGGGAAGTAGTCTTTTATGAACGTAGAGATTTGGTTGCTGATACTACCTCCTAAAAATGCAGCAGGGAGGTAATAACCATCTTGATACTGTGCTATTTTGTCCCATCATTATTAATAGTAATATATGTTGCTAATCCTATTGTTGGTTGTTAATCATATTTATAGGGACATGAGCCACTTTTATTTGTGAATAGATTGCCCCAGTTACACATCCTCATTTCCTTCCTAGCGCTTTTCATGTGCTTTGCAAGATCTTATCACAATGCTTCTTGGTAGATTAAAGGTCTGCGCGTTCTTTATTTTACTAGTTCAATTTTTTTTCACTCTTCGCATTTGTGCATATTAAGAATATATATTGAGTTGAGACTACTATCGCATTTGTGCAATTGAATCTTTTCTCTCATCTGGTTTATGTATTTATTATTACTCCCAGGTTATATGGTGGCATTGGTGAGATGCTTCTACTTCTAACTAGCCCTTGATCATCCTCATGTTCTCCTTTGGAATCTATTGTCACTCTACAGTTTGGTGTGTTGGTGTATATGGACATTGTGTTAGTCCTTGCAATAGCTCAAAGACTCAACATGAGCTCTTACTAGTGATCTTGCATAAATTTACTAAGTACTCTAGAATCTAGGTGCTAAGTCTTTCAGTTATAACAATATTTGTAGATTTTTTGTAAGAAACTTGTAGATGTTATAGGATTAATAACTTGTATTGTATGATATTAAATTTCAATAGAATTTGAAGTACTTTTATGAATTTATTATCATCTCTGAATAACTTTGTATATCGAGATTTTATAAATTGGCAATTGATATCTATTAATAGTGCCAATTAATTTATTTTTTTAAAAATAGACATTTAGCATCGGTTGTTTGAAACAACCTATGCTAAATATCACTTTTCAAGACATTTAGCATCGGCTGTTTTGAACAGCCGATGCAAAATGTCACTTTTCAGAACATTTAATATCGGTTATTTAACCGATACTAAATGTCAGACATTTAGTATCGGTCGAATTAGCATCGACAGATAACCGATGCTAAATGTGCAAAATAACCGATACTAAATGTCTTTTCTGCACTAGTGAACCCCTATTCTGACACCTACAACCCTGGTTGGAAGAACCACCCCAATTTCAGATGGGGAGGAGGTAATACTGCCAACGCAAGTACTAATGCTCCAGCTACCACCAGGATTCCCTTCTCAAAATAATCAAAGACAAAATGCGCCTGCTTTGGACAACTCCACCAGGATTCCCTTCTCTCCGATGAGATTATTTCCACCATTCGGGATAGTTGGTTGTCTTCCATAGTGGCTCGAGACCTACTGATTCGGTATCTTGCTACTTCTCGCTATAGCAAAGCCCTAGCGAAGTATTACTACCCAAAATTCGTTTGCAAGCAGTTTGGGCTGTTGCAGCATGTACCCATGCCCTACCAAGCATTGAAGGATCCCCTTCGTCATGAGGGGTTAACAGACGCCCTGGTCTGTAAAATGGTGGTCAGCAATTACTACAAGGTCATCGAGAGTGTATGGGAACACTATGAGATGTGCCTGGGGGAAACCAGTGCCTATACCAATTGGTGGCTTGGTGTGAAAGACCCAGTCTTCCCTCGGGCGGTGAATGATTATCTTGCCAAGCACCTCGGCCAACCTCATACCATTAAACTCCTGTGGTGACCTTGGCCAGTACCAGCGCTACTCCTCCGGTTGCTCAGAAAATTCCTAAGTCTGCAGTCTCTGCTCAGCGGCCCTTGGTACGTCCCTCACCTTTCTAAGAACTTTATTACTTCTTTCTTAACTCTACACCTTTTCTTGACTATAGAAGCTTCTGGTTGTCGTGTCTCGGAGGATGATGATGACGTCCCCCTTAATTTCAGGTGGTCATCAATTCGGCGTGCCCCACCGGAGTCTTCTTCAAGACCAACGACGAAGAGAGTTGTTGTGGTGGCAGAAGACACCCCTCGCTGTCCAATAACTCCAAGGTATGATACTCTTTCGGCCATTTCCTTCTATCTTTCTCTAGCTTGTTTCTCACCGTTAGTTCTGCGTGCAAGTGGTGGATCCCCCATTTCAAAATGAACCTTCATCTTCCATTCGGCAATTTCCTCCTTCGGCACGTTCTCCCCCAACTCCTCCTCATCAGCCAGATCTCAGAGTCGTGATTGATGCGGAGGTGGCTCAATACTTAGCTTCCCAGAGCTCATTCTAGTTGCTCCCTCCCTCTGAAGACGAGGTACAACGGCTAGAGGATGCCCTTCAAGGAGAAATCATCACCGATCATGCGCAACTCTCAGATCTCTGATTTTTTTTGTAACAGCCTGGGCCCTTTTCTTTCTTAGTAGGCTACTCAGAACTATACATCATGATCTTCTCTACCCCCCATGTAGAGTTTTTGCGTTCCGTGGGAATCGAACCATGTACTCTGGGGCTTAAGTACAAGCTCAATGCATTCTGTAGAAAGATCTCACTATACTATGCAGTTTTTTGGTCAAATTGGAATGGGCGAAACAAAGTATTGTTTGAGAAGGTCAAATTGGACTGAGATCATGAGCTATAACAAATTAAATTAAGACTAGGCTTATGGATGAAAGACTAGAAGACAAGTTTTCCTTACAACTTAGGAGATCCGATAAGAAATCTAGATGGGGTCTCATCTTGGTAGAAAGCATTTGATCCACGTCAAAAATCATTCTAGCAACCACCACCTTCAAAAGTGTGGAAATGGAATGTTGATAGGCCAGCAAAGGGGAAGTCAGATCCAGAAGGCACATGAGGGGTGTTATGCAATGAGAAATGTCAAATCATAGCAAAACTCGCGTCTTATGTTGGTGTCAGGAACTCAAATGAGGCAGAATTCCTTGCAATAGTCTTTGGTTGATAAGGAGTGGCTAAGCAAAGGTAGGCGGATTGTAGAATCTAACTCCAAAGTAACAAACTAAGGAACATCCAATGGATCTTGAGAAATGTAACCTTCACCCATAAAACTAGAGAAGCAAATGAATTTGCGGATAGCCTCGCAAAAAAATGTGTGACATTAACAGGCTCTTAGGTGAAATGGTTTGGTCAGGAGTGTGAGAGATAAGCAGGGGGCGAGTGTGCGCTCTAATGTCTTTGCCTGTTTTCTAACAATCTGCGGGGAAGGTAATGTGCTTACTCTAGTGTCTATTTTTGGCTTTGTCTGGTGTTCCCCCAGGTCTGGCCTATTCACGGGATGGCTTTGTCAGTTGCCAAGTATTCAGGCTTGTTTCTTTATTGAGCTTTGGAGCTCCAGCAGCTCATAGCTCCTCTTTGGATCTTTTTCCTATTGGATTTTGGCCCTTGGAGGTTTTAACGAGGCCCCTCGGTTGTAAGGGATGGTGCACCCCTTGTTCCCCCTTTATTAATATATTTGCTGATCTAAAAAAAAATTGATGCTTGACAAGCTTCTCATGTCGCATTTTTTATAGCAAGTGTTCAGGAGTAGGATTTTCTGTCTTGTTTTAATTTACATGGCCTTTGCATGGGATGTCTTTGTTCCTTCCTCATATCAGGGCGTCGTGTGCAATTGTGTTGGCCCTTTAGCTTAGCTTGTTTCAATTTTAATTTAGTTTTTGTTTTATATAAAATTAACCTTACAACAGAATTGTGCATGGGAGTGTCTATGATGCTATAGTTAGACCGTTAATGAAATCTCTTAACTATCGTAAAAATGATGTAAAGATCAATTTTCTACGTCTTTTTGGAAAAATGGGATGCTTAGCATCACAATAGTTGAAGGAAAATATGATTGCTCGCGAATTGATGTAAAGACCTACTTTCTACTTTGGTTAGAGAAGAAACTATTGTAAGGAAAATAACACAGTTAATTTTTTTTTAAGTTGCTACATATGTTGTCACATAGGCTCAATCTTAAAATGTTACCATAATGGTTTAGTTGGCAACTATTGTATAAAATTTTGAACATAATAAAATCGACAGTTTAGAAACAATGTAAGATCCCGTTGTAGAATCTATTTTTTGCACTAGCGTAAGTTAATTAAATATAAGTACTCAAATTCTATTTATTTACTAAATAATTTATTAAGAAAAAAGTTATGGGGAAGGAATTAGTGCAATTTTCAAATTTTCTAGACTAATAAAAAAACACAAATAGTCAATAATATATAATGAATCTCAAAAAGATTTGTAGGGGAATTGAACTCATAAAATACCAAATATATATATATATATATATATATATATATATATATATATATATATATATGAAATTAACCTTACAACAGAATAAGTGTGCCCATGAATGCACATAACAAACCTTACAATAGAATACTGTATTTCATAATTATTTAAGAGATGACAAATATAACAACTCATGTTCTGGTGGGAATGGAATTGGGATGCTTTTGGTGATTGTTGCGATACTGATGAAGAGCAGGCAGCAGAGCTTAAGGCAATTCTACATGATAATGAGTTGTCCAATAACAAAGACGATAGGTGGTTGTGGAAAATTGAAAACAATAAACATTTCTCTGTTAAATCTTGTTATGGCTGGCTGGTTGAATTTTCTGCAGGTACACATAGCATATTGAGCAGGGAAATTGTGGAGAATTGCATAAAGTTGTGGAAGTGTGATGTGCCTACAAAGGTGCTAATCCTTGCGTGGAAGACGATTATCAACAGGATGCCCACACGTGACTTGCTTGCAAGGAGAGGAATTATCACAAATGCTCATGAGAGGTGCTGCGTTTTATGTTTTGGAGAAGAAGAGACCGTAAACCATCTGTTTTGTTCTTTGCTGCGTTTAGCAGGGATTTAGCGTCATATTCTTGGTGGTTGGGACAGAACTCGATCGTGGAACAAGAGGTGAATGATCATTTCGTGTCTTTTGGGGCATGCTTGAAGGGTTGGAAGTTGAAGAGGCGAAATATATCATTTGGATGGCATCGATTTGGGCGATTTGGCAGCGCGAAACCGGTACTTTTGAAGGCGTGCGGTGGTGAAGTATCAATTATAAATTGTATTAAACAAGTATCATGGGGGTGGTTTATTGCTAGAAGGGGTAGGAAGACAAAATGTAATTTTGTTGATTGGATGAATTGTCCATTGGGGTGTTTATCACTCTTGTAACCACACTTTATGGGGGTACTCTTTTCTCCTTGGGTCTTTTTTCCCAATGGGTTTTGGCCCTTGGAGTTTTTAATGAGGCCCCCCGGACACCATATGTAAGGGTTGTGGCACCCCTTGTGCCTTTTATTAATTTCATTGCTTATCAAAAAAAAAAAAAAGTGTGCCCATGAATGCACATAACAAACCTTACAATAGAATACTGTATTTCATAATTATTTAAGAGATGACAAATATAACAACTCATGTTCTGTAGCGTAGATAAAGTAAAAGGTTTACTCAACCTTTTTATTTAGGATATAGTAGATATAGTAATTTGCATTATATGCTAATTTATAGTAATTTGGATTACTCTTTTAAGGAGAGTTTAGCTCTGCCTCAAAGTTGCTTAGTAATCGTCTGTCCTGTGAATATCTTTTGCACGATTCTTCATCAAAGTATTTTCATCGAATGTGTCCGTCTCTCATATTCTCAGCGCTGGAGTACAAATGAAAAGAAGAGTTATTTTGGTAATAATGATTTTCGGTGATATTGTTTTTCGAGTTGGATTTCACCGATTCGCAAGTTCAATGTTAAATGAGTATGTGTTCGTGTGTATTTATATTGAGTGACAAACATATTAGTAATATATTTAAAGAGAGTACAAAGGGTTGTCAACCCACGGTATAAGAGTTGAAAATGATGACTAACGAATAGAACGAGACAATGAAAATCATAACTGCAGAGATTAAAAGCTTAGAACTATCTCCTAGCAATATAGTTGATGTGATCGACAAAATTCATCTGTGTACTCTTGTCATAACTTCTATTTTGTACAAAAACTCATGTATCCAATATACCTAAGAATAAAAAAGTTTGAGTACATACACAGCCCTCACGAATCCAACTAACTAATTGGGTATATATATATATATATATATATATATATATATCAAAAGTTGGCATTTTTGAAAAAATTCTAGAAAATGCTATTAATAAGCTAGATTAATAACTGATGAGACCTTTTTTTCTCAAGGAAGGTTTTCCATCAGAAAATTTTAACGAGACTCCATGAACTCTTCTTTTGTCAAAAAAAAATCATCTTCTCAATACGTGCAAGATTTAATAAATTACTAACCTAGAAAAAATATATCATTTGCGAATCCAATTGTGCCTCCGCAAATCAATTGAGCACTACACGATGGCCCTGCATTTGCATGTCTTCTATTTCTTCTACCTAGTAAACCAACAATTAAGTGGTTAACATCAAATATAAAGTTAGGGAATTTTACCATACCTGCTGAATTTTGTTGTGTATGGTACCCTGTTGGCAAAATTACTATAATATTTAAATTTATATATATATATATATATATATATATATATATATATATATATATATATATGACGTTGCCACATTGTCTCACGTCTTCTAGTCGGTTCAAACATAGTAGCATCCATGGTATCTTCTGTAACGCTATCCAAATCCACATCTGCATCAACACAAATTAGTATTTGCGCAAGCAAATATATATATATATATATATATATATATATATATATATATATATATATATATATATATATATATATATATATTGTATCCCTTAGAAATAGTATTAGTTTAAAAATAATAATAGTTTATGATTAAATTGATACATATATTGCAAAAATTATAAATTTCTTGAAATCTACTATTCAAAATTTATTAACTTTTGAGATGTTTTTCATTTTTCATTTTTCAATTTAAAAATTATCTTTTCACTTTAAGAGTTAAATCAATAATATGTATTCACGCTTATTGTTATATATTTTTGTTTGTTGTATATTAAGGGAGCATAATACACTTAGGGTGTGTTTGGGAGTTTGGAGGGGAGGGCATAAGACTAATAATGTAATTTCTTTAGTGATGGAGAGAAAAATGATCCTCCTAAACACTCTCAAACCCCTCTCCTAGTTTATTTTTTGGAGCTCTTTCAAAACCCTCCGAAATTGGAGGAATTTCGGAAGGTTTTCTTAGGTGTGATTTCTCTTTTCGACTATGGCTCCTACTTGGTGTTGGGGTGTGTTCCGGTTTATATGGCTCTATTGGATTGTTATTTCTGATTGTTCAGTGTTTCGAGTAGCCTAAATATTCATCACAAATACAAAATATTTGTTTTTCTTCTCAAGAAAACATTTAAGATAATGTACATGTTCACTTCTCTTCTTTTTTGTTTAAAACTTCGAATTGTATAGTTTTGAATCATTACTAAAATCATAAATAATCAACACAAAAAGAAACTTATACATTGATTATAGATAGTGCAAAATTATAGGTCCCAAATTTTAATATTTTTATTCGACTTATAAATAATTTTAATAATGTGCCAGTATGATTCACTTGAATCTGTGCTAAATTTTAAGACCATTTTTGCTGTTAAATTCTAATCATGAAAGTGGCTTTTGGCTAAAACTATTCCAGGTCGCACTGTGTCTTTTATGAAAGGTTTGTAGACTTAGTGGATTGTTTGTTGTGAAAAAGCTAAATAATCATAAATATATGAAGTTCTTTTGTATAAGTTTAAAAAAATAATATAAAAATTGACAATTCTATTTTATCATATTCTGACTATGTGCATGCAAGATCAAATAAGTGATAATAACCTGATAAAATATCATTTGCAGCTCCAGCTCCACCTATTTCAAACTGTCCTCTACAGGAAACTCGAGCAGAACAGATTTTGGATCTTATATTTATATCTAGCAAAAAAATCATCAAGTGGTCAACCTCATATATAAACTATGGTGAGTTTCGAGGAAAAGGAAGAAGAAGATGAAAAACACAGGTTTGAGTTGTATATATAAACTATGGTTATATGTTCCAAAAAAAAAAGATAGCAATAAAAATATATGTAATTATTGTATTCCCTTTTATAACAAAGTAAACTAATTTATCTGTATCTGCATGAGTAACAAATTAGTTTTTGAACAAACAAATGAATTATATCCCTTAAAATAAGTATTTCTCTTAAATGATAATAATAATTTATGAGAAAGGACATAGGGAAAAATGACTCACCAGAACTAGGAGCTATATCCTCATCAGACACGTCATTAGCTAAAACTTGAGAGGAGAGAATGATAAAAAGCCCAAGAAATAAGGACAAAAGTGAATTTGAGTAATTCATGTTTCTTCTTGATAAATGGTAATGCAAGGAAAAATAGAGACAATGGTTGATAAGTAATGTAGTCTCTATATATAGTTTTATAATCTGTAATATATTACAAGAACAACATGACCTATTCATATGGCCGAGTAGTGTCAAGTTTAATTTAAGCCAAAAAATACCATTAAAGCAATTCATTAAAAAATGTAAATAAATATTTATTCCAATAAGACAATTGAGAACGTAACACTTATTTATGTAGTTTATAGAGAATTAACAAATGTTGGTCGAATGAACTAAAAATACTGTTATAAAAACAATCGATAACGTAGCGCTTATTTATGTAATTTATATATAGATTATAGAAATTTTGGTCGAATGAACATAAAGGCCTACTTGATCTTTTATCAAATTAAAAACATTATCACGAATTAAGGTACCATAAATTTGAAAAATATTAAGTTGAGGGTATCTACTATCTACCACCAATGGCCTTTAAGATATATTATTAGTTACCAAATTTTTGAGAGATAACAACGATGTATTGAATAGATAACTCGGTGGTGGCTCTAAGTATGAGTGGGAGGAGCAGCAGTTTAAGATATATAGATATTAAAATAAATAAAAATGTAAATTAAAAAAGTAATAAATGGTTAAATAGATTTACTTTGATTCCAATCAAAAATAATTTTTCAAAAGACCTTGCAAATATAAATTATTTCTAGTTACCTCCATGTTGTTAGATTTTGTTAACAGCGTTAAGTGTAAATATATGTTATCCCTTGCAAATATGTTCATTATCAATTTACCCCCCTACGTAAATATATGTTACCCCCCTGCAAAAATCCTCATTATCCCCCTGCAAATGCGCTCATTATCCATTTACCACCCTGCAAATAATAAGTATTTCAACATACACTTAACGTTGTTAACAAAATCTAACAGCAGGGGGGTAACTAGAAATAATTTATATTTGCAAGGTCTTTTTTAAAAGTTTTATTTTTACAGGGGGGTAAATGGATAATGAGTATATTTGCAGGGGGTAACATATATTTAAGCCTTTTCAAAATTACCTTGAATATAAACATTTTATTATTAATATTGCTACTGTTCCGGAGTGGGCCAAAAGGCCCGAAAAGAGCAGTCTGGAGCAAGCGGGCCTTCGGAGCACTACATGGGCCAGCGACCCATCTCACCATGGCCGGCCCAATAAGGCCCAGGCGAACAGCCTTGCAGCGCAAGTCTCGCTCCTGGCCATTGCGCATCATTCGGCCAGGGCACCCTTCCTCGGCCAGAGCTCATACGCCACTCGCATGTGGCTTCAGGTACGTTATCTTTACCTTGTGATACCCTGCCCGAGCGATCACCGACTTGAGCGTCGGAGTGTCATTGCGGTACCACCGCAGCAGCCTGCAGGCCGGTCTTTTCCCTCACTCAACGACCGGCCGATCCAGCGAACAACATCACTTCATTGGTCTAAGGTACGATCAATTGGCGACCACAGTGGGAGGCCCGAGCGCTATCCTACCTCGACTATGGCTCCACGCGACCGGCCCCAAACACGGGCCTCATCACGACTGAACCCCTCCGGGCAGCAGCAGCAGCCTCAGCAACAGACTCCGGAGGGCGTAGCATTCACCCGTCCATGAATTGCAAGGAAACCCTCGCCAAGAGCCTCGCGCGTGCGGCCGAGGACCCGGCTTCTAGAACAGACTCATACCGCTCTCCTCAAACACTACCGACCGAGTTGATCGAGGCAGGGATCGCAGAGCCATTGCCAGAGCACATCACTCAGGCCGTCCTACAAGTGCTGCAAAACAAGAATCAGCTCATTGCAGATTGAGACGAGTTGATCGCCGCTACGAAAAGAGGTCGACCTCGGTCCCGCCGCGGCGGCCAACGGAGAACCCTGCGCTCAAGGTCGCCCTTCTCGCAGACACCGTCACGCCCTCGGCGGAGCGCCGCCGAGGAAGTACTTCGCGCCGATCCCCAAGACACCGAAATGGGGCACACAGCCGCCCCTGCGCGAGAACGCGCGCGAGACGCCGCCCCTCTTATGATTATGGATATGAAGACCCCAACTATCGTCCCCGAGTCGTCGCCGCCTACCGTATTCTTCCCGCGAGTCCTTTGGTTCTCGAAGGTCGAGAAGTCAATCATGGGACTCGTCTGAAAAGGTTTGATGACTATCGTGATGGAGAAATCGTGGATGTCCCCAAATGACCGAGGAGACACCATTCCGGCGCGACTGGGGGACAATCTTCTCAAATGCCACCGTTGTATGGTCCGCCAATGAGCGGTGTGTTCTACTGAAATGCCGAGCAATGAGGCATACCTTCCCATGCACCTTTTGGGCGAGTGGTATCTGGACCGACCATGGACCTTTAGTTAGAGAGATACGCCATTACAGTATCCCCGAGACTGAGGAAACCCCAATTTGAATAAATTTAACGTACTGTAGGGATCCGCATGCACACTTAAGGTACTTCAACAATTACTGCAGCTATAGGGAGCTAGGAACGACCATGAGGTACAGACTCTTTCCACAGTCGCTCGAGGAGCGAGCACTGGAATGGTGGGAGAGCCTGCTGCCCAAAACCATCTCGTCTTGAGACGGCCTGGTCAGAACATTCTTGGCCAACTACACGGCCAATAGATGCCTAGAGCGGCATGAAGAGCACTTGGATACGATTATCCAAGGGGAAAACGAATCATTGAGACAGTACATAGAGCAATTCAACGCTGAGGCCGATCAGGTGCTCGACCTGACTGATAGAGACAAGCGGAAGTATCTCAAACGTGGGATCAGACCGGACCACAACTTTCCAAAAGAGTTCGGCCTAAATCGTTACATGGATCTGACCATGTTCCTACGAAGTGCCAACGATCATATGGCCTATGAAGAAGCATTGTTCGCTAGAAAGGTCGCCCGTGCGCGACCCAGAGAAGAGCAGGATAGGTCACTTGAAGAACAAGACAGTCCTCGTGATAACAGGACGGACTAACGATCAGAATAAATGTCGCGGCGCTTTTTTTCCCACCGGGGTTTTTTATCGAGGCCCGACCTTTAAAAGTCGTACTTTGTAATTTATTTCGCATGCAAGAATGTATGATTGGTCGCTCGCCATGCGAGTAAAGCAACAGAGCGGCCATAGGTTCCACCAAGCGCCATCGGATGGCCCAAGCAAATACTGAGACCATCGAAAGGCCTAAAGAACAAGCAACGTCCCACAACTAATGAAGGCGCCGAGCGACCTACCTCGAGTGCCACCGAAGTTGCACAAGCGCAGCCATCGAATGGCCTGGCGGGCAAGCAATGTCCTACCAATAAACGAAGGTCGCCGAAAGCCGATCGGGTGCCACCGAGTTGGCACCATCGCGAACCATCGAATGGCCCGGTGAACAAGTAATGTTCCATAACAAAACGAGTGTCACCGCGTTGACCCAATCGAAGTGCCATCGAAATGGGCCCGGGGTTAAGTAATAACCCACAAGCAATAGTAGGTCGTCGAAACATCGAGTTCCGTCCGAACGGCCAAACGAGTGTCATCGAATGACCGAGGTCAAGCAATGACCCACTAACGAGCATAGGCGCCGAGCGGTCTACAAAGAGAATGCTTCCGAAGCACGGGTGGTCAATCGCACACCCCGACATGAGTGGCAGCTACCACATGCTCGGCAGTGGCAGCGACCACATACTCGGCAGTGGCAGCGACCACGTACTCGGCAGTGGCAGCGACCACGTACTCGGCAGCGGGCGGCAACCACGCACTCTCGCGATGGCGGCGACCACGTACTCGGCAGTGGCAGCGACCACGTACTCAGCAGTGGCAGCGACCACATGCTCGGCAGTGGCAGCGACCACATGCACTAGTAGGTCGTCGAAACATCGAGTTCCGTCGAACGGCCCCGAAACGAGTGTCATCGAATGACCGAGGTCAAGCAATGACCCACTAACGAGCATAGACTGTCGAGCGGTCTACAAAGAATGCTTCCGAGAAGCACGAATTGGTCAATCGCACACCCCGACATGAGTGGCAGCTACCACATGCTCGGCAGTGGCAGCGACCACGTACTCGGCAGTGGCAGCGACCACGTACTCGGCAGTGGCAGCAACCACGTACTCGGCAGTGGCAGCGACCACGTACTCGACAGTGGCAGCGACCACGTACTCGGCAGTGGCAGCGACCACATGCACTCAGTGGCAGCGTCCACATGCTCGGCAGTGACAGCGACCACATGCACTCAGTGGCAGCGCCCACATGTTCGGCGGTGGCAGCGTCCACACCACATGAGTGGCAGAGACCACCTCCCGACTTAGCGTGGTAGCGACCACACACTTCAAGAGATGGAGACAGATTGCGCAATGCAACCCGGCCGCTTACGACATTACGCGAACCAACGATCTAAGCCTTAGCCCGCCCTTAAGCGACCTAGGCTTGGGGGGAAACTGTTCCGGAGTGGGCCAAAAGGCCCGAAAAGAGCAGTCTGGAGCAAGCGGACCTTCGGAAAACTACATGGGCTAACGACCCATCTAACCATGGCCGGCCCAATAAGGCCCAGGCGAACAGCCTTGCAGCGCAAGTCTCGCTCCTGGCCATTACGCATCATTCGGTCAGGGCACCCTTCCTCAGCAGTATAAATACGCCACTCGCATGTGGCTTCAGGTACGTTATCTTTACCTTGTGATACCCTGCCCGAGCGATCACTGACTTGAGCGTTGGAGTGTCATTGCAGGTACCACCCGCGTGCAGCCCAGACCGGTCATTTCCCTCACTCAACGACCGGCCGATCCAGCAAACAACATCACTTCATTGGTCTAAGGTACGATCAACTACAAAAAATGCAAGAAGGATGATATTTATAAGCTATGAGATCACAAATTTCATAATTCTCCTAGGGCACCTAAAATCTAAGAATCGGCCCTGAGATAACTCATATGGTTATGTGAAATTTTTTTAGAGATAATTACGATCTAAGAATCGGCCCTGAGATAACTCATATGGTTTGTGAAAAAATGCACCTACACAGGACAATACAAATGCAGAAAAAATAATTAAATATCTTAGAGACCAAATTTTAATATGGCAAACTCCCCTCAATTTGAGAGGATACAAACCACGAGTTATTGTCCAGAAAACCTTCTACTACAAAGAGTAATGAGTACATAATGTCTTTTTAGTAGTACTACGGAACATCAGACCACTAAACCAATCTCACCAACAAAGTGGAAACAAGCAAAATAACATTCCGACAATAGGTACACAAACCACCCAATAGTATAATATTCCACTCTTTGTATGTCACAAAGTCTTGACTCAGATACAAGCTTTCTAGTTAATTAAAAAAATTTGAAACTTTACTTCGCAGTGTATCCCTTCTATTAGATAGGAACATTGGTGCCCGCAATGGGGCCAAGGTAAAACTCATCATATGCTTCATGAAAATCAAGAAATTATAAAGCACTAAGGTGACCACTAGAAATGGAGCATCTGGCAGTGGTGATCCCAGTGAGCCTAGTGGCCACATCAACAATGTTGACCCAAGGGTGGAGGAGTTGATGGCAGCAGTCTAACTCCTACAAACCCAAAACACTGAGCAACAGCAGAGGAATGAGGAGGAGCTTCTTTGATCCCAAAACTTAGAGGCGAGGGAGGCGCAACTGTAGGAGAAATTAACAGACATGATGAGATTCACCCAGGTGCCATCAAAATGAAGCTACCAACAAGGAGGGCTCCACAAAATTAGGAAATGTTGCCACTATTTACGTTTAGTGTTTATGTTTAAATATCATTTTTGTGTTTATTATCTGCCTTTTGGAACTGTTTATGTTTAGGATTGGACCAATGGCTAGTCTTTATGTTTAGGATTGGACCAATGGTATTGTTTATGTAATGGAAGATTATGTTTATGCCTTTTGGAGCAAGTATTTTATGCCACTTTGGTTACTTCATAAGTGGTAGTATTGGCAAATTATGGTGTATCTTGTGCCACTTTGAATGTATTTTGAGCCACTTGAATGTATTTTGTGGCGTGTTGGCAGATTATGGTGTACTGGTCGATGCCATTGATGAATGTATTTTGTGCCTTTGAATGTTTTGTGTGCCATATTATGATGAATTTTGAGCCTTTGATGAATATAGTTTAGGAGAATACAAACCATTACATAATATTCAACATCTAACCTAAACTTAAAATTCAACCATTACATATAGCAACATATCATAATTCAAACTTAAAATACAACTATTACATATAGAAACATATCATAATTCAAACTTAAAATACAGTCATTACATGTGATCCACAACTTACTCCTAATACCAAATTCACTTCAAGCCTAATTTTACATCATGTGATCCACTTTTGGTAGGTTTGAATAACAACATTGCTCAAATTACTCCTAAAATCATGCATATGAAAACAATAAACTTCATCCTCTTCTTGAACGATTTATTCTCCTCATTCATAATCGTCAAAGTCCTCCTCAACATCATTAACTCTACATCCTTCTCGGAATATTCTAAACATTCAACATCATCATCGACATAAGTTGCAAGCCAACTGAGCACCACAAAAATATCCACGACCACATTCTATGGCGGTAGCCTACAATGACCAACAAGACCAAACTATGTTAAGTAAAATAACATAAAGGACGTATTTGATAATGGATAATAAACTAAGGGACCTAATCGTTACTTTAAAAAAATGCAGAAAAACCATCACCATGGCAGAACCCACGTTACTATTACTGTAAAAAAATGCATAAACAACATCACCATGACAGAGCCAAATAGCTTACCACAAAATGCTTGCAACCCCAAAATGTTTTCCCTTTGTTGGGTCCATCTTTGAAGACGGAGCCAATCACAACTTTGGTTCCACAACCGCATTTCAGTGGTTTTGAAGGAACACGCCTAGGGTTTAAATAAAGAAGATGAGACTCGAAGATCTGATTTGACATCCACGTCGAAAGTTAACAAAGAACATGTATAGTCTCTAACAAATACAATCTAAAAACGTAGAAAAGAATTTATTTGCTTAGATTTTGAAAATAAAAGACCTATTTGGGAAAAAAAGGTTAAAGCACTGAATCATTACTTTTAATTAAGTTAAAGGACCCAGAATCATTTTAGCCGAGCAAATATTAGCTAGCTTTTGAAGGAGATTAACAAGAAGTTTTGGGTCTTACAAAGTAAAACGGTTGCCAGGAGGGTTTGGGAAGAGGCAAAAGGATTGGGAGTGGAAGGAAATTTACCCAGTGAACGATATATTGAACTTATTGAAGAGGGTGGAAGAAAAGATGAGGAAGCTTGTAGCAAGAGGGTGGACAATAATGGTCCTCCATGAATTTATTATCCTTGAACATTCGTGGGTGGGGAAACAACGGCAAGCGTCATCGTTTAGTATCTCTTATATGTTTAGGTAACTGCAATTTTATTTGTCTTCAAGAAACAAAGAGGGAGGTGCTTTTGGATAGGGAGATTAGTTTATTGTTGGGAAACCAGTCTTTTCAATGGCTAGCTCAGCCTTCCAGAGGTCTGTCGGGAGGTATTCTTTGTTCTTGGGTTGATGGTTCTTGCTCTGTTGTTTCGAGTTTTATTGGTGATGATTTTGGTTGTATTACTGTAATGGATAAAAATGTTTTGGTACATATATTTAATATATATATATATATATATATATATATGTGTGTGTGTGTGTGTGTGTGTGTGTGTGTGTGTGTGTGTGTGTGTGCACCATGTTCTATTAGCGGTAAAAGAAGGCTATGGGATGATTTGTTGGGAATTCGACAGAATGTGAATGCGGGTGTCTGGTGCATTGTTGGGGACTTTAATGCGGTGACTTGCGTCTCTGAAAGGAAGGGTAGAAGTGGTGATAGCTCAGCAGTCGAGATAGTTGATTTTAATACTTTCATAACAGATATGGAGCTTATTGCGTGCTGGCCTCCGAAAAGAATTACACTTGGTTTAGTTCCGATGTTGTATCTGTGTGAGTAGGCTTTATAGGTTTCTTTGTTCGAAAGATTTGACCGCCCTATTTGGTCGATGGATTGGTAGTCGTGATATTTGAGATCACTATCCTATTTAGTTCATTCGCTCGATTAAGGATTGGGGTCCAAAGCCGTTTTGAGTATTTAATGCTTGGTTTGACAATGAGGAGTTCTTACCTTTTGTTAAGGAGTCTTTGGGGAAGTTTTAGAATTTTGAGCGAAAAGACTTTTGTAGTCAAAGAGAAATTAAAGATGCTTAAGGAGAAGTTGAGAAGTTGAAACAAGGAAGTCTTTGGGAAACCGAATTTGAATATTGAAGGGTTGGTAAGGGATATGAATGCTTTGGATCTTGCTCTTAGTGAAGGGTGGAATAATGATGTGGTTATAAATAGAAAGGAAATTTCAACGTCGTTTTGGAATCAGATTCAATACAAAGAGAAAATGTTACATAAAAAATCCAGAGCTAGATGGATTAAGTAGGGGGACATGAATTCTAAATACTTTCACTCCTTAATGAAGTATCGAAGAAGGAGATGTAATATTGTGATTGTTAGAGATAATGGTGAGATGGTGGAGGAGGTGGAAGAGGTTAAATCTATTGTCATGAAGCATTTTATGGATTGCTTTGTAGAGCCGAATCTCTCTCGGCCCACTCTTGGTGGTCTTTGTTGAACCTTTTACGGAATATGAGATTAAGACGGAAAATTAGAGGTTTGATGGTGATAAAAGTTCGGAACCAGACGGTTTAAATCTTAAATTCATCAAGTTTTGTTGGGAGTTGTTGAAACAAGATGTGGTTGACTTCCTTAACGAATTTCATGAGAATGATTTTCTTCCTAAAGCTATTTCGGCGTCGTTCACTGCTCTTATTCCTAAAAAGGATAACCCCCGGGGCTCGGGTAATTTTTGTCCTATATGCTTGATTGGTAGTCTTTACAAGATTTTGTCTAAGGTGTTGACTAATAGGGTGAAGAGGGTGCTTCCTTCTATCATTTCTAGTTGTCAGTCATCCTTTTTGGGTGGTAGGCAAATTTTGGATGGAGTAGTGGTGGTAACTGAGATTGTGGATTATGCTAAGCGATCAAAGGAAGAATGCCTTTTGTTTAAGGTTGACTTCGAAAAGGCATATTATTCTATTTCATGGGACTTTTTGTTGTATATGTTGAATCAGATGGGCTTTCCTTGGAGATGGATTAATTGGATAAAGGCGTGTATTTGTTCTAGTACTACATCAGTGATAGTGAATGACAATTAACCGTGACTTCAAAATTCAAAAAGGTTTGAAACAAAGGGGTCCTCTATTCCCTTTTTTTTCTTATTGTGTCCAAAGGATTGACGACGTTGGTGAATATAGCGGTGAAGTTGGGCTCAATCTAGAGTTATTCTATCAGTGACTCTTTGAGTTTTCCAATTATGCAGTTTGCCGACGATACGATGTTGATGGGGAGAGCAACTTGGGATAATTTATGGTCAATCAAATCTATCTTGAGAGGGTTCGAATTGGTGTCGGGGTTGAGAGTAAACTTCCATAAAAGTAAGCTTATTGGTCTTAACATCTCAGAGAATTTCTTAGAGGCCGCTTCTCCTTTCCTTCATTGTAGAACGAAATCTATTTCGTTTAAATTTTTGGGGATTCCGTTGGGGGCTAATCCGAGGAGGGCTTCAATATGGAAATCGATCCTTGACAAGCTTAGGAAGAGATTATTGTCTTGGAAGGCACACACACTATCTATTGGAGGTAGAGTCACTCTCATCAATTCGATATTGAATATCATTCCTCTTTATTTCATTTTCTTTTACAAAGCTCCGAAGGTGATTATCAATGATATGATTAAAATTCAAAGGGATTTTTTGTGGGTATCAATGATGGAGAAAGAGGCATGTATTGGATTGCTTGGGAGAAGATTTGTAAACCAAAGAAGGAGGGTGGTCTCGGAAGCAAAAACTTAGAGTTATTCAATGTGGCTCATTATCAAAATGGAAATGGAGGAGTTTGATGGATGAGGATACTTCTTGAAAGGACATTTTAAAGCATAGGTATGGAGATTTTGCAACTATTTTTTACATGGTCTTAAGGGGTCCATTTGGTGGAGGGATCTGACTTCTTTAGACTCACATGAACCTGATGGTGGCTTTACTTATTGCATTAGAAGAAAGTTGGGAAATGGCAGACTCGTTAGTTTTTGGATGGACCATTGTTAGGACACCCTCCACTATCCACAATGTATCCGAATTTGTTTGCTGATTGTACTCATCAGTCTGTTACCGTGGCTGATTTTGGTAAGTGGATAGGCGAGCATTGGTTTTGGAAATTTTCCTACGGGGCTCATGGCTTGTAGGCAGAAATGGTGGAGGCAGTTGAGTTGCTCACAGTTATTGCAGGATTTTTCTCCAACAAAAGATGTACCGAACGGATGGATGTGGCTGGTGGATCCGTCGAAATCATTCACGGTTAAGTCTGCTACAATTGGTTGATTAATTACAGTAATAATGAGGGGTTGCCTGAGGAGTTACATATCGTGTATGAGTCCCTTTGAGGTTTGTTGTTCATTCAAAAGTATCTATTTTTGGGTGGCATTTGATGCGCGACTCATTGCCTACTCGCGGTGTTCTCCTTCACCGTAATGTCATAACGACCGCAGTTGAGGCGATTTGCCCCTTCTGTAGGTTGCATTGTGAAGAATCTAATCATTTATTTATAGATTGTTGTTTCACTCAAGATGTGTGGATCAAAATTTACTCTTGGATGAGCATTGTTATAGAGGCACCAAACATTTTACTTCAGCACTTTCAATGGTTGGGTAAGTTTGTCAATGGGAGAAAATCCAAGAGAACAAAGCATTTGATTTGGTTGACAACGTGTTGGCGTCTATGGTTGGCTCGGAATGGTCTTATTTTCAATCAGGAGAAGGCTAGTATGGAAGCCATTATTTTACGCATCAAAAGTCTTTCTTGGAGATGACTTGTCTATAGAGTCGGTTGTAATTCTAATTTCTCTATTTCCACTTGGTGGAATAATCCTCTTCATTGTCTAAACAAAATGTAATTTTGTGGGCTTGAAACACCAAAGAGCAACTTTAATGGGGTTGCCTATTGGGGTAACTAAAAATTAGTAAGCGGTACTTATAGTTGTTTAGCGCAAGGTTGTTAATATCGCGTTTTAAAACGTAAACACGTATGTTACCACGTTTTTAGGTAGCCTTTCCTATTCAAATCGCTATGTGACTCGCTTTCTAGTGGAAACGGAGAAGTGAACGATTTCACAAAGCTAATATCACGTGTCAAACGGTGGAATCGTACAAAAACTTACGAGTTTTCCGTGATTGCTTTGTTTTAACATATAAGCCCGAAATAGTAGAGCCCAAAAACGAGAGAAAAGGGGGACAAATTGCATATCTTCAGGAACGAAATTAACGCTCTGTGAAATGGAAACAAATTTGGAAAACAAGTTTATAAAACCCTTGCCTAGAAAACCCTAGCTTTGAATCAATAACTCTAGACGCTCCTCTCCCTGGGGCGATTCAAAAACCAGCAATCCAACGAGTTCTTTGTGCTACAAACGCTCTCTCTTCAGCAAGCCCTCTTTTCGGTTAGTGTTCTTATTTGTTGAACTTTGACTTTTTTGGAAAAAACAGAGCATGTTGTGCGTGCCTTTTAAGTTTTAAAAACAGAGCATGTTAAAATTTAGACTCTATGATCTATCGGTGTGTGTTGTGTAACAGTGTATAAACAATATAATGTGTTGAGATTATCCATACATCATCGACTAACATGAACTCTGCTTATCTAAAAAAAAAAAACATGAACTCTTCAATTTTATATTTGTTCATACTTTACCAAGTTAAAACTACTATTAATTGTGATTCCTTAAATGGCTTTGAGTGACATGTGTAAGATGTGGTGTATGGGGCTTTGCCCCCGTTGTTTGCCAAAAAAAAAAAGATGTGGTGTCCATGTGGCTGTTTATGTTTGTGTTTGATATTTCAATAATTTAATATTAGTTGCGTCTTGTGTTCAATTTTTGTCTTGTAACATATTTTCTTAATTATTTTCAATGTGCAGGATTAATATTTAGTTATTTGTGGTTCTGTGTACAGAGGCAATGGCTGATGGTGGTGAGGGTAATTCAAGACTAAATGGTGATTTGCTGTCTTGCTTATGGATTTGAAATTTTGAATTATTAGTGCATGGATTGGGATTATATAAATATATTTGTCAAGGATATGCTTATTTTTGATATTATGTAAACTCGTACGAGTTTATGAGTCGAGTTTACGTGTCGGGTTCACCTAGGCAAAATGAGTTTACTTAAACTCTCGAGTTTGATAACTTTGGTTTAGCGTTAAAGTTGTCCTGCGTGGCAATTTAAGTTGCTTAAAAATAGTTACCGATAACAAAATAGTTGTAGATAACTAAAGATTAAAAAACGATTTTTTATCTCTCTCTCATTTTTTTATCAATTATAAAAAAATCTTGATTTTTGTAATAAAAAAACATTTTTGACTAAAAAGTATAAATAAGTGGGAATTATGTATGATTGTTTATAAACAATCACCATTGGAGTCAAAATTAATTGACACAACTATAAATTTATTATTTTCTACACGACGATTTGACCTCACTAAAATAAACTTAGTTCACTTAAATAAACTCTCACCGTTGGTAATCTGTTAAATGAAGAGTTGCTTATTAAAAAAAAAAAAACTTTAGCATCACTTTTCCTTTCGTGACAGAGGAAACCTAGTAAGACTTCAATTCAATCCTATTCCTAATTCAATTCAAACATCAAAATCTTGTGGCTTGTGCCGCGAATTATAACTATACCCTTTAAACCCTAAACGTGTTTGTTGATTCAATTCAATTCAATTCAATTCAATTGCTTGAAGATTGAAAGCAATATGAGTGTGATTCCAAAGGAGACAATTGAAGTTATCGCACAAACCCTAGGCATCACCAACTTGTCCCCCGATGTTGCTCTCGCTCTCGCTCCCGATCTCGAGTATCGCATTCGCGAAATTATGCAGGTAGGTTTTTATCACTATTCTCTATTTGTAACCCCATAACTTTCTTCTTACACTTCCATTCCCCAATTTTGAATTTTTGTTATGCAATTCAATGCCCTAACCCTTTTTGGTTTGTTCTGAATTGTACAGGAGTCGATAAAATGTATGCGTCATTCAAAGAGAACTTTTCTCACTGCTGATGATGTCGATTCTGCACTTGCATTGAGAAGTATTGAGGTAACTTGCCTTACCTTTCATGTTTTTGCTTGGATATGTTTGGATTGAGGGTTTCAGACTATTATGGGTGTGTTTGGATTTAACATTTTTTTTTGGAGTTAATGTAATTTTTGAAGAGGGTTGAAATATTTTAGTTCAAAATATGCCCCAACTTTCCGAGTATGGTGTTATTATATTTTAAAAGCTGTTGAATCTGACGGGACTGTTTTTCAAGGTGGCATCAAAATTTATGTTCTGTTTGAATAGTGTTTATGCTCTCAGCTTGTAAAAGTTTGGCACCAAATCTGTTCACGCTCCATATCTTTAATTGTATTGTTGTTTTTATTTTCTTATTTCTTATGTTTGAATTTATGTAACAGCCGACATATGGTTTCACATCTAATGATCCTCTGCGGTTCAAAAGAGCTGGTGGGCACAAGGATTTGTTCTACATTGATGACAAAGATGTGGATATGAAAGATGTAAGAACTTTGTAGGTACATCAAAACTTTTGTTCTAATGAAAGTAGTTGTTGAATTACTTCTGATATGATATTCTCACTTTCTATTTCATGACTCAAATAGCTGCTTGAAGCTGATTTACCAAAAGTACCCATTGAAACATCAATTACCAGTCACTGGTTAGCTATTGAAGGTGTGCAACCTGCAATTCCTGAGAATGCTCCGGTTGAAGGTATTTCTCTAGATTTAAGTGCAATCAATCTGAACTTACTTTTTAGTCTATTTGGATTCTGGCAATCTTATTTACATTGTTTATATTATCCTGATCAATTTGTACCTATTGATAGAAGAAGAGAAACGCAAATAAAAGTGAAGACATTGAGAGATAAAAATTGTGTAAACTGTAGAAATGAATTGATTAATTTCTGTTTATACATAGAACTGCCTTTTATAGCAGTGGTAGTGAGCTTAACAGCTTCTAACTTACTGGGCGCGTGAACTGCTTGACAGTACAGTTATGAGTTTCTATTATTAGTAACTTCATAACAGAACATAGCACAAAACGAGGGGAGCAAGCTGTGGTGACTCGGCACAGTTACAAAATAAATCTTACTAACTGTTCTGCTTTCTACTCTATTACCTATCTGCTATATGGTATTGAAGATTATAGCTGCAAATCATCTCCTACTCAATTTTTTGCATTGTGATCCATATACATGATTTCAATATTTTTCATTTCTTTCTAGTTAGTATGAGCTGTTGATCAAAAAAATTGATTTCTTACAATTGATAATTTTGCTTGCACTATGCTACTTGCAGCACCTGGTGAGATAATAAATTCTGAAAATAAGGAAGATGTACTTTCTGTTGATGTCAAATTACCTGTTAAACACGTGATAACAAGGGAGCTTCAGGTATACACAATTACACATTATATAGTGTGCATTTGTGATTATCATATGATCAAAACTAACGAGCTTTCTCTCTTACAGCTTTACTACGAAAAAATAACCGAGCTGTGTTTAAATAAGGCTGGCTCTATTCCCTTCAGAAGAGCAATGGTTAGCTTGGCAAATGACCCGGGACTCCATCCCTTAGCTCCTTATCTCACATGCTTTATTGCTGAAGAGGTATATTTGTCGAGTATATCTGTAAAGTTTTTGGTTAAACTTCTAAATATATTGTGTGAAATAGACTTAAGTAATCATTTTTATCTTTTTCCCCTTGTCATATCAGGTGGCACGAAATTTAAATAACTTCAATATTTTATATGCCTTGATGCGAGTTGTGCACAGCCTTGTGCAAAATCCTCACATACAAATAGAACTTTATGTAAGTATGGTGCTATTTTAAATGGCTTTACATCTAAAATTCATCAACTTCAGATGATTATTGTCATAGATGATTATTGTCATCTATGACGATGCTCATGAGGTTGAGGCTGATCACTGATTTCTTATTCTGCAAATAAACTTCATCAAAGTTTTGGATATATCTGAATTACTGAAGCACAGTTGTAGCTTACAGTACTTGAGCACGGCAATATGTCTTCCAATTTTCAATTTCCATCTAATTTTTATTGAATTCTATCAGTTACATCAATTGATGCCAGCTATCATTACTTGCATTCTTGCAAAACGGATAGGAAACAGATTGTCTGATAACCACTGGGAGCTTAGGGACTTCAGCGCTAATCTTGTTGCTTCGATATGCAAAAGGTGTGGCTTTCATTCTTTTAAATCATAAGAATATAATTACAACTGAAGAATTCATTTAACTATAATTTAGCTGCAAATTTCTTATATCTTATGAATCCTATAGAAGGGAGTCCAATGCATATTTCTACCATTGTATTGTATATTTCATGCAACAGTACAAAAAAGAGAAATGAGAAGGTCCGCTTGTACTAGTTTGCCGTATGCTTTCGGTTTAATTCTAAATCTTAAATGCTGGCCGTTGAGGGTGTTACTTACATATAACAGACTTGATTGTGTGGTTAACTATAAAATCAAACAATCTTTTAAATATCTCACGTATATTTAATTTAATTAAAAAGGAAATCATATATATATATATATATATATATATATATAGGGGACGACTCGGGTGAGAACACTTGGTTATTGTGAGAACATGAGAACATTAAATCATAACTGTTAGATTAAAATTACGTCATTAATTACATAATTAAAGATCACGAGAGATTTTGTAATGACGTAATCTGAACCGTTAATTTTAATCTGACGGTTATCATTTAATGTTCTCATGTTCTCACGATAACCAAGTGTTCTCACTTGAGTCGTCCCCTATATATATATATATATATATATATATATATATATATATATATATTCAAAATGGAATGTTATACTTAATGACATGGATTGAACAGTACATATCCAGTAGAACTGTTGAGGATAGGTAAGGCTTCTTGATATGCACGCCAGAATTCTCAGGACTAATTTAACATTTTTTCCATCCCTTGGATTTGGAAGGAAGAATGTTTTCTTACACCTTTTGACATTGCACTGGTAGGAAATATTTATATTAAATATATCAAAATCAGAACTAAAAGAATAAGAAATTCTAAGCTTGTTTGTTTTGTACTATTTATATATTTTGAGTGCTGATGTTCCCAGTCTGTCGTATTTTGCAGATTTGGGCATATGTATCACAATCTTCAGCCACGTGTGACGAAAACATTTATCCATTCTTTCTTGGACCCTACAAAAGCTCTGCCTCAACACTACGGTGCAATTAAAGGAATAGCAGCTCTTGGATCAAGACTGGTATCTTCTGACCTATGTTTTAATATCTGCAGAGTGGATTGTTAGATGATGGCTTGTGTTTGTAAAATTGGTCTACCTAATCGTATGGTGCTCCCTTGGGGATAGTCACCCAATGAAGATAACTATGTTTATTTTTAATAAAAACATGGCGTTCTGTGTACCATCTTATTAGTTCTTATGGATAATAAGAAAATTTATTCTTCCATTTTTTGTTTCCTTGATATGGTGTTACCATCTCAAATGTATTCATCTGTTGTTAATGCGTATTTTTCATTACAACATTGACTTTTTTCTTTGGATTTCATGGATGATTTTTATGCTTTGTGATTTAGAACATGTAGTTTTATTCTGACGACTAATGCATAATGCTTCTTCATTTGAGTAGATTCGCATGCTTATACTTCCAAACCTTGAGTCATATATGTATCTTCTAGAGCCAGAAATGCAACTTGAGACGCAAAAAAATGAAATAAAAAGGCAGGAAGCATGGCAAGTTTACAGAGCATTGCTGGTGAGTTGTAATTTTTTAATAATTTTTGACGTGTAGGCGCCCAAAGAAAAAATTACATAATTATCCAGTGATGTGCTATCACATTTAATGTAATAACATCTATCTCAATAGGGATTACATACCTAGTGTTGATTTTCACGAATCTATTTGTTTCTCCTGAACACCTCTTTAGCTAACTGTTGAAGTCATTAACCTTTCAGTGTGCAGTAGGCCAAAGTATGCACGAAAAGGTCAAGAGGTTCAGCAATTTGCTTTCCCCTCCAACTCGTGCTACTTCAGGAGGCAATGGAAAAGCCATGACTTCAATACCAAGTATGTCACTGTTTTGCCAGCCATAGTGAATTGTATTGATGTGCTTGAAATTCTAACAAAGCAATACACTTCTGCTCCTGAATGGATGAATTTAATAAAAAGCAGTGCTAATTATTACAAAAATTTGAACGAAAAGAATCATAGCATGTCAAACTTTTAAAGTCTTCATTGACGGAAAATACTGTAGAGTTGAGTGAAAAGGTAAAAAAACAACCAATCACAATCTTTAAAATTATTCGTAGAGTATTTGTTCGTAAAAACCAGTATTTTCCTTTGATCAATTAGTTTATATGCATATTCTACGATGATTGATGTCTGATATAGCGCTCTTTCCCTCTCTCGATCAAAGTTAACTTTTAAATTTTAGTCCTAAAAGGAAATACAAAATAAAGGAGTAAAAAAATACAGCTAATGGAAAACATCTTTTTATAAAACAAGCTAGTCATTGATCCTTGTTAGGAGCACTGAAGTTATCTTTTAAGTATGTTCTGATACTTATGCTATGTCTTTACTCTTCAATCAATGAAGGTAAACGTAAAGCCAGCTCAGACAATCTTATGCAACAGCAGCAGCAACCTCCACTGAAGAAAATTGCAACAGATGGTCCGGGGGGTGTGATACCAATGAACTCCATGTCAGTTGACAACATGCAAGGGTCAACAAGTGGATATTCCACCATGATGGGGGTTCCTAATGTTGGCATGTCATCAATGGGACGTCAATTATCCATCGACAACACGGTAGGGAGAGAGGTTGGAGGTCATCAATGGAAGGCATCTAGCATTCTTGCTCAAGCTTGGAAGGATGACATAGATGCAGGACAATTGCTGCCACCACTGTTTGAATTATTTGGCGAAAGTTTGTTGTCATTTATTCCAAAACCTGAAGCAGGTATATTTTTGTAAAGAAAATTACACTAATTGTATTTATTTTGCACATGAAAGTACATGTACTTCAGGATGACATAGGTGATTTATTTGGCATAGATTCTATTATCGTTAGGCTATAATGTAAATTCAAAAGCCTTGGATTAAATGATAAAATAAAATCCTTTCATTTTTCTTTAATGTAAAAAAGCAAATCTCCTTTGTTTTGTACAGAACAAAACAAATGAACGGAAACTTAAAAAAAATGGCTAAATGTGCTTTTAATCCTTACTAAATGCCCTTATGTGTAAGTTTAGTGCTTACAAAAATTCTCATCGATGCTATTTTCTGAATGGAAAATCATTGAAATGTTCCTAATGGCAGTGAAATCAAGAGACCGTAGTGCGTGGAAGACGACGGCGGTGTCTAAAAATTTTCATCCATGTATAGTCTCTAATATGGTTAGAATGTGGGTTGGTGTTAGGCACCTAAATTTAACGCCAATCGAAAAATATATGCAATTGAAAACCTTGAAAATTAGATTAAAGAAAGGAAAATGGGAAGAAAGTAGAATATTATTGGTATGTGTTGAATGGATATAATTGGAGAGATAAGGGTCCCCAACCCTCTGGCCTCACCCGGACTTCGGCCTAACTCGGTCACTGCGTATATTCCAAGATATCCCAAAGGGGGTGTGTCATACCCCAATTTTGTCCGACTAATTCAAAATAAAAATTGTCTTTTCGCGAATGCGAGGTTCTAACAGTATTTTTCTCGTAGTTGAAAGAAGGCTCAAAAATATGCTCGCACATTATTCCTAATCGTGTGCGCGTTATGACTCTTGTTGCGCGCGCGCTCGCGTCTCGTCGTGTACGCACATTTGCTTTGATACTTATTATTATTATTATTATTGTTATTATTATTATCCATATATGCTTATTAATTTATTATATCAATATTTTTATACCAAAATCAGATTCTAAAAAAATGCTTTTATAAATAGTTTTCTTTATAATAGATACAAATAGTCAACTCTTGTTACATATATAGACAGAAAAATTAAAAGCAACATAGTACTTTTTTAAATAAAAAAAACAAAAAATACAAAATAGGAGAGCAACTCAGCATGCGCTGGTTGCTCTTGTTTGTTGTTGTTGGCCCCTCTCTTTTACAAATGTGAAATTTTTTGTTAAGCATATAACAAAGACCAGCAGGCATAGCAGTAGAAACAAGGTGGAAAATCCAATTTGTGGCAGCAGCTCCAAAGCTTCAAATGGGAGGTCCTTCTATCTCTGCATTTCTTTTCTCTGAACAATACACATAAATAGAGATTAGGCATCAATTTAGAGTCAAACAAGTCTATTTTTGTGATGCAACAGAGCTTGGGGAGAGAGTTTTCTGAAGAAAGGCTTTAAACACCAAAACATGAAATACTTGAAGAGATACAAAATCAGAGTTCCAAATAAAATTGACCATACAAGTTTAGTCACCTATGCAAATTTGGGTATAAATTGAACTTCAAACACATAGCAAAAAAAGAAAAAAAAAAGGAACAGCAAACACAAATTAAGGAGACAACACATACACCGAAGCACAAGAGAAAGAAACGAAAACAGGAAAAAGGAGAGGAACAACAAACACAAACAGAGAACATAAACACAGATTGAAACAAAAACAACAAAATATTTAGAGAAGAAATGAGGAAAAAAGAAGGAACCGAGAAACCACAAATCACCCAAAACAGCCACCCACAACCACCAAAAAACGAAAATAGTAGAAAAGAAATGAAGAAAGGATGAACCTTGAAGATGGACCATCACTCACGGTGGTTGTCTTCACCGGCGCAGTCGCCGGCAACAATTCCAGCGCCATGACCTTCTCTCTAACACAGTTTCGTTTTCTCTTTCCCACTGGTTCGCTCTCTCTCTCCTCCCTTCTCTCGGTTCGCTCTCTCTCTCCCTGTCTCTCTCTCCGGCGAGCGCTTCATTCTCTCCGGCGAACACCACAACTGGAACTTCCGTCGCGCACCACCGCCATCACCACCGTACACCACCACTCCTTCTCGGTTCGTCTCTCTCTCGCGGGTCCTCCCTCTCTCCCTCTCTGTCTCGCCGTCGATCTCTCTCTCGATTTCCTTCCTCTCCTTTCTCTCTCCTTTCTCTCTTTCTCTCTCTTGAAAACTTTCTCTCTCTGCCAAATGAAGGAAACGGCGCATGTGATGAGGAAATAGACTTAGGGTTTTTCTTATTTTAGTATATGGGTCGAATCTGTGTGGGTATGGGCCTGTGTGTTTTTTTTTTAATTTTCTGTTAATCAGATCAATAATCGCACCCCCCTTTTTCATACAACACATTTCTTTTATTTTTAAACTTAGAACACTATCCACACCCCTCTGGTCTTAACAATGCAACTCCTACTTAGGCCCAGTTCGCATACCAACCCACAGAAATGAACTGGGCTCGGTTTGTGCACCCCTTTTTCATAATACAACTCCTTATGGCAAATAACACCCCCCACGTTTTTGGTTGCACCCCTCCAGCTTTTTATATAAAAAAGACTATTGTTAACTCCCAAATTTCGCTATCTCACCCTCTCTCTTCAATCTTTCAAACTCTTTTCAAATTAATGCAAGTTATTAGTGACTATCACCCAAAGCCTTGACTTGTTTGATTGTCATGAACGCTATCAAGAGTTATCAGTAATGATCACTCAAAGCCTTTGCTTGCTTGATCATTATGAAAGCTCTTCCTTTCTCCAAAACCCTTTCAAACATTTTCATCTTCAAATTAGAACTACGTCGCTTTGATTCCCATTCGGGATACGTGAGAGCGAGCCACGTTCTCGCCGAGCGCAACAAATAAAAATCCTTTTCGCAACCATAAACATTAGTATTTTTCATAACAAAAAAATCATTTTTAAGCCCATTGTTGCTAGTGGCTAATCGTAACCTTTGTTCGCTCTAGCCATTGGCGGCAATTCCTTTTCCAAAGAACAATGAGCGATGATCACCCATAACTTTGGTTAGTTTGATCATTCGTGCCAATTAATCTCTTTCGAAAACCATTTTCAAAAGATCAAATAAAAAAACGAGTCGCTACTAGCGGTCAATCAAAACCTTTATTCGTCTGACTAGTGGTAGTGACTCTCATTTTCAAGAGTACTTAGCGGTGGTTACCCATAACCTCTCATTAGTTTAATCATTCATTGAATACTCGTCCTATTTCGAAAACTCACTAAAAAGATAAAAAACAAAAACCTTTTCATGACAACCAAGAACTACGTAACTTTGAATTCTTTATTGCACCAGGAGATACGTAGGAGCGAGAGGCCAACTCTCGTCAAGCGCAAAAAATAAAATTTTCATTAAGTTTTTCCCATTCATCTTCCAACAAGAAATAAATAGGATGGTGTGGCTACTAAGGTGATGTTTAAGAGATGTTTGCACATGAAGATACTTAAAGGACGTCGGGGAAACAACCTTTGGTGGTCTACGTTGAAATGGGGGCACTTTTACAAATAGCACATCTATGGTATCATTTGTTTAAAATTGGAGATTAGAGATTGTTTAGAGAAGTTGGGAATAGGATTTAATGCAACTCAGGGGGAAGGGAGATGAGTGGAAATGCTTTTGTTTTTTTCCTAAATAAGTTGATTTGACATTTTCACTATCTAAATTTCACTGAGACTAATTTGAGTGAAATGAAATCACTAAAATGAGAAAAGTATTTCATTTTAAGTTCAAAATTCAAATTGCATGAGAAGCCCCAACTCAATAAAAGAAGTGCAGAGGCTGGTGGGTACAATTGTTGTCCTTTTAAGGTTCATGGCGAGGTCGGCCGATTGGTCCCTCCTTTTCTACAAAGTACTAAAGAACGCATCAAAGTTTGAGTGGACCGAAGAGTACGAGAAAGTCTTCAGTGAGCTGAACGAATTCTTGGCCTCGCCTCCGATACTCACTCAGCCTACCTATAGCGTTACTCTGCCACTCTATTTGGCTACTAATGAACAAGCTATCAGTGTTGCATTGATAGAAGGAGACAAAGAGCATTTTCCCATCTAGTTTACTAGGAAAGTTTTCCATGGGGCATAAGTTAGTTACTTGAAAATCGAAAAGTTAGCCCTGGCCATTGTCATAGCAGTGCGACGACTAAGACCTTACTTTCAAGCACACCTAGTGGTGGTCAAAACAAACTATCCGATTAGGAAAATCTAGTAGAAGCCCTAACTTTAGGTCAAATGGTGGCTTGGTCGGTAGAACTTTCAGAGTTCAACATCAAATTCGAAACTAGAGGAGCGATCAAGTCCTGGGTTCTGGCTAATTTCATAGATGAGCTGGCGCCAACACCCGACAAAGAGGTATAGATCCTTTACATGGGCGGGTCCCCAAACACTCAAGAAAATGGAGCCGACTCCAACACCCGACAAAGAGGTATAGAGGAACTATATGTGACACAATTCTATACAATTGATATCGACTCCTTAGAGTTGTGTAAAACCTTATTAATATTCTTCCTAGAGAATATAACATGAGAGTTATTACTATAAAAAAAACTACATCTTTAGAAATACGAAACACATGAAAAACATCAACAACGACCTTAGCATATAAATCAAATATGACATCTCTCTATAACCTATCTCTTGAACCCGCCTTATAATTATAACATGAAAAAGACCCAATACCTCACCAAGGGAGACTTTAATAATAGTTCCGAAGTTGAGAGTTTGAGCTACTATAAATTTTCCAAAGTGATCATGCAAATAAAGAGTTAATAATCAATTTAGTTCCTCAAATTTTAGAAAAGTTCAATTTAGTCCCTGGCACTAATATTATTTTTATTTAGTCTCTGACTTTTTCAATAGTGGTTCACTCGATATTTGTTTGGTTTCTGATTTTTACAACTTAATATCAATTAGGTCCCTGACTTTACCAAATATTAGAGACTAAACTGATACTAAGTTGTAAGAGCTAAAACCTTAATTGATATTAAGTTGTAAAGACCAGAAGACATCGAGAATTTGAGAGATTAAGTTGAATACTTTTAAAAATGTCAAGGACTAATTAAAAAATTTGTTACTATCAAGGAGTAAACGGAACATTTCTAAAAATTTATTAACTCCACAAACAAAATGCCAATACCAACTTTTTTGGTTAAACTAATGTATCCCCAACATGCGAAATGACAGAGACTAATCCTTTGAGGTACTGAGATCCATTTAAGGGGTTGCCTTCTTCCACGAAATATTGTTTCATACACACCACCCAGAGATCGAACCCTTGATCAAATTAGTAAAGAGCCCCAAATCTCTACACTTGTGCTATAAATGTCCGCATCCACATTACACTTCACACTACCTGAGTCGTGGGAGGCTTACTCCAACAAGCATCTGCATGGTGCTCATCGCGTGCTAAACTACTAGCAAAGGTACAAGCATCTTCAGAAAACAAGCTTGAGTCTCGTCAAATAATCTCCGATAATTCCTCCAATTTTTCTTCCAAACCATTTGATAACGACTACACCGCAAACTCCACAAAGTCATACACCAATAGTCCAATCAAAAGTTTGATGAGTGTCGAAAATATTGAAAAGAAGGTCACCGCACACTATAGTTGATTTTCCACAACATTCCACAAGAGGTTGCTTTATTACAAGAAATCAAAGTATGCTGCTGAATTTCTGGCTGGAAAAAATGGCCATGCTGTCCCTCCTAAGCCCCACTGAGCTGTAAGTTGTAGTTTTTCTAGGGTTCACATGCAAAACTACATAAGTAAGATCTTAGAATTCATAATTCTCACATAGGAAGAAGCACTAACCTTTGTCCATGATAAAAGCAATTCTTCTTCACTTGATGTCTTCAATGGAAATGGAAATATTTTCTATCTCCTTCCCTTACTTTCTTATGACTCTCTTTATTGATGGGGTTTAGAATCATACTATGATAGGTAGAGATAGGGAAAGTTTAATTCCTTCCTTACATATATTGTTTCCATCAAACAATATATCTCTTCACCAAACAATGTACCCTTTCATTAAATAACTTCTCTAACTGTCACATTTATTCATTTAAATACAAACCAATAAGTCTTTTTTGTTATAAAAATAACCAAAACTTGAGTAGGATATAACCATTATAGTAGATTAGAGATGAAGAAGAAATATGCAAATAGAAGAAGATAATGAGAGAAGAATATAAGTTGGGAGTCTTTGTATTTCTCATTACAAGTGTATCCATACATAGGAGTGAACCCTATTTATAGGGTGAGAAAAGGTAAGTGAAAGATCAATCTTAAAGTTCCACTAACAACCCATTACATAAAGGAAAGTGGAAGTCTAATAGGAGTGGACATCCATTATCATATTATTCATAACACTCCCCCTTGGATGTCCATCGAGGATATGCCTCATTAAAAACCTTACTAGAAAAAACCCAGTGGGATAAAAATCTAGTGAAGGAAAAGAGTACAATATCCTGTTAATGGGAACTGCCTCGTTAAAAACCTTTCCAGAAAACCCAAAGGGAAAAAACCATGGCAAAGGAAAAAGAGTGCAGCTTTTCTCCCCACGAATGAAGCGTCACATCACAACATGAATTTCAACATTTGGAGTTTCACTGAGTACACATATGGAGTAATCTATTCCGCTGTCACTTGTGATGTATCCTCTTTTAATGAAGCTTTGCGGAGTATTATCTTCAGGTCATCTTCCTTGAACTATTGGCATTTGCATGAGCTTGAAATGAAGAAGCAAGAACCATAGATTGTTTGTATATCATAATATATTTCATGTCACCACATAAAGATAACAACTGGCTTGAGATCTGACTTGATCTAGATCGAAAAATACTTTGTTTCTGCATGGTTAACTTGGAGAACATATATAAAATGATTTATTCATTAGAATAGGGAAAAATAAAATATAAACCTCGCTCTCTTCTAATGCATTTATGTTTGTGTTGAACTTTATTCCTACTAACTATCACATAATATTATCATATCAAGGGATATAACATTTGGTAATTTGCATGCATGCTTTCGTAGTCTTCGGGACTGAGATATTCCATATATTCTTACCACACAACTCATGTACTCAATATAAATAATTTCTGCAGATCAATGAGTCTTTATTTTTCAAAAGAAAGATATTTCTTTGTATCTTGAATCCTTCTAGGATTTTCCATCTAGAGGTCAACTACTGAGTTCAACCTCAAAAATCCATCAGATATAATTTGAGGTCATTCATCTAGAGTTCTTTCTATAATTTTGCGAAGCTCTTCAGGAGTTCCAATATTAATTTGGAAAGCTCTTCAGGAGGTACTGATTCAATTTGAGTAATCATCTCGAGAATTCAAAAAGTGTGCACTGGAATATTAAATCATTCGGGAATCTTTAAATAATTATGACTATCAACAAATAAGTTGTAGCAATATTCAACTTGTGAAAATTGAGCTCTTCATGTGCTACAAGGCTAATTAAGTACTGAAAAGTACTCGCATCCACCCTTGAGAAACATGTTGAGCTTTGTATCTCACAATTTAACCATTCTCATTCTGCTTCAATTTAATCTTTCAATTTTGGCCAATTCACATTGTCTAGAATCTTTAGTAGACTTTGGTTCATGATCCTCACTTCTATTTATCACATTTAGTGCTATATTTAGTAAAAACATCGTCAACGTTGACTTCATTTCGGTTTCATTGTATTTCATTCTTGACATAATTCATTGAGATCTCTTTAATTTCATAACATTTCACAACGTTGACTTTATTTTTGAAGAGCCAGATATAGTACTAACTTCGGTTTCTCGCTTCACTAAATAGGAGATTTTTTTTTCTTTTAAAATAATATGGGTAGTTCCACTATCAGCGAAACACATTTTTCTATTATAGATGCTAGTGTCAATACTCATTCTATCCTAAAATAAAATAAATATGATAAAATATGGGTATGAGAAAATTAAGTCTCTACAATATTATATGCCTACAAAGATCAAACTTTAGCAACTACATAAAATATAATTTTTCGAAGAACAAAATATTAGTAGAAAATTATATTTGCTACTCAAAATAAGGAAAAAAGAGAGCATAGGAAGTCTCTCTCAAGTAGATATACAAATTCTTTTGAACATAAAAGCGTCTAGTTCTTTAGGATCTAGTCATACAATCAATTATTCTTATTCCCTTTTTTTCATGCAAACATTTTTTGTTTGGGAATTCCAAGCACAAGAAAGAAGAAAAATTACATTTTTTCCATAAGATGCTACACCACTATTAGGAATAAAAAAATGTCACAATCACAGATGATATCAATGACAGTTAAATAGGATAATGATAACATTTACCACGTCATTGGTCATCACCACAACTTTTCTTGCACCAAAATTATAATGTGAGTCATTCACTTCTGGGAATGAACTTCAATTCATTGAGTGTTTTTTCTTTTAGTATTCTTTACAATCACTCTATCACATAACTTTGATTCATTATATTTTATTTGAAAATATTTTCTGATTTTGCTAATTCATGAGTATATTTGAGACAAATTGTATGTCATTTCTCTTGATTTCCTTTGCTTCAACACATACTAGATCAAATAGATCTTATAGAACGTAATCATTCTGTAAAAGTCAAGTTCTTCGGGAACTCGATCACAAATCTATCATATACGATAATCAATGAAAAATATACTCTTTAATCCATTGTTCTTTAAGAACTATACCACCAAATCTAAACATTGACGAATACATCATACTTGAGCAATCCTGCGGGGACGCTTGAATATTAAGTTATTCTTTCTCGACATTGATAAAGAAAACAATCATTTGTTCAATCCTACAAGGATATTGGATTACCAATTTATTAGTTCTTCAAGAACTATACCATAAAACTTCTTCAATGACAATCATGAAAAATCATACTAAGAGCAATCCTTCAAGGATGCTTGAATACTAAATTTCTAAGTTCTTTAGGAACTACATCATAAACAATGATACATAGAAACAACTAGCAAAGATTCTGTTTATTCTCTTTTACATTTACAATACAAAGTATAAACTTAACAACACACAAAAAAAAAACGATCAAGTACCAACTCAGAACTTTGTGATCTAGCAAATCTTATTCATCGAATGTAAGCTTGTACTGTGGATGAAGCCGGATGGTCAAACAACTCAGAATTTTGTGATCTATCAAATCTTATGTCATAGAATGTGAACTTGTACTATGGATGAAGCCGGATGGTCAAAGTAGATGGATTGGTAGAACTTCGTGCTGATAACGTTTTATAAAAATAACCAAAACTTGAGTAGGATATAACCATTATAGTAGATTAGAGATGAAGAAGAAATATGCAAATAGAAGAAGATAATGAGAGAAGAATATAAGTTGGGAGTCTTTGTATTTCTCATTACAAGTGTATCCATACATAGGAGTGAACCCTATTTATAGGGTGAGAAAAGGTAAGTGAAAGATCAATCTTAAAGTTCCACTAACAACCCATTACATAAAGGAAAGTGGAAGTCTAATAGGAGTGGACATCCATTATCATATTATTCATAACATTTTTCAATTAATTATTAAACCACAATATTATTTATCACACATGAGACATAAAATTTCTTACATTCTCCCACTTGGCTCGTGTGATAAAATGCAACTTCATGGTTTAATAAAGTTTCAATCATAACGCGCATAAACAAGGACATACATTCATACATTGGTTACATCTTGAGTCACAATTAAGAACAAAACTAGTAAGAGTCATGGCGGTTGTGCATCATCAAATCAACACACTTCCTTCCATGTACTACTATACTAGAATCTATTCTTAACTTGATCATAAATGAGAAGTCCATAATGAGTTCAATCATAATGTCATTATCAATAACGTAATGTGTTTTCAACATCATCAAAATGCATGCATATACATAATTAGAAAACACAAAATTCAGAAACAAATACATTAATGAGCTCAGAGTGTCTAACATGAAGTAAACATCATAATTTAACATTCGCTAGTAGACATAATGCCCATATTCTCTACATGGCCAGAAAATACTTTAGGCGGTAACCCTTTCGTCAAAGGTAAACAATCATAAGATTTGTGCTAATGTGTTGAATAGACACTCTACGTTTCTAAACTTCTTCTTTAACGACAAAGTATTTCAATTCCATATGTTTAGTACCCTTGGAATACTTGTCGTTTTTAGAGAAGAAGACTGCTGCGGAATTATTACAATAAATTTTCAGCGGCCTGACAATACTGTCGACTATTCCAAGTCCTAAAATAAAGTTCCGCAACCAATAAGCTTGAACTGTGGCCTCAAAGCATGCCACAAATTCAGCCTCCATAGTGGACGCAGCAATGACTGACTGCTTTGCACTCTTCCATGATATTGCTCCTCCAGCTAAAAGATACAAATAACCAAATGTGGACTTTCTTGTATCCTCACAGCCAGCAAAATCTGAGTCTGAATATCCAACAACTTCAAGTTGATCGGTTCTTTTGTAAGTGAGCATGTGATCCTTCTCCCCTTGTAAATATCTTAATACTTTCTTTGCAGCTTTGCAATGATCCATTCTTGGGTTACTTTAGTATCTACCCAACATTCCAACTGCAAAACTAATATCTGGCCTCGTACATGTTTGAGCATACATCAAACTCCAACCAATAGATGCATAAGGAATACTTTCCATCTGTTTACGTTCCAATTCATTCTTTGGACATTACATGAGACTAAATTTGTCTCCTTTTTGGCCTCATGGTTTAGTTTGCCTCTAAGTTAATGTGCAAGGCTAGACTATAGAACAAAATGCTAGATTGTTGATATGGAGGCCCCTAAGCATTCTAATGGTTAAATTAAGATTAAGAATGACGTATAATGATTTATAGGCATAACTGATGATGATTGATTAGGTTGATATTGGTAGCTGATTAGAGTAGTGAAAATTATCTAAGAGACCATTTAGGGCCTTAATTAATTATGACCGAGTTGTTAGCGGATTAGAACCATTCTTGGACTGTTATATATTAAAAATTACCTAAGAGTCCATTTGGAGACTATTAGGTTGTTAGCGAATAAGACCAAGTTGTTAATGAACTAAGACTATCCTAGGTTTGTTTTAGACGATACCCGTCCCTTCATAGGTTTTTTTTTTGGTAACCTTGACCAATGGATGATAATTGGGACAATGACAGTTATAGAGAGCCTAAAGAAACATCAAGTAATGGATGAAGCTAGGAAGAGAAGCATTGACTCAAGACAACAATATATGGATATAATGTTGACCTTATTATCTAGGATTAACGGGGACTTGGGTAATAGTTATGACTAGAGATACGATTATAGAACAAATGACCCCTAGTTGTTGATGATACCCTCGGACTTAGGAGTTCTTAGGGAAGTTGATGATGATGATGATGTTTAGGGAACCTTGTCGCAAAGATGGGCAAGGACTCATTTGCAGAGGGGCGCGAGTTGTACCTTAGTAATTTAAGTTGAAGGAGGAACTTTGTCGCAGTATGGGCAATGACTCGTCGTAGTATGGGCATTATCGGGCAAGGTATCCCGTTCGGGTAAGGTATCCCGGTCCTAATAGTCCTCTTGGGTGTTCTTCAGCGCATTATCGGGCAAGGTATCATGTTCGAGTGTCTCGGCCCTGTTGTTTTTGTGGGACATTATCGGGCAAGGTATCCCGGTCCTCTGAGTCCTCGTGCCGTTGTTCTTCATATGGCGTTATCGGGCAAGGTATCCCGTTCGGGCAAGGTATCCCGGTCCATTGATGTTCTTCCCTATGGGGCGTTATCGGGCAAGGTATCCCGTTCAGGCAAGGTATCCTGGTCCTATAGTAGTTGTTGTTGTTGTTGTAGTTGTTGTTATTATCGTTGATGATGATTGTAAGTCAGTATTTGGCAAGGTATCCAGATCCCGTTGTTGTTGTCGTTATTGTTGCTGCTGTTGCTTGTAGTATTAAGACCATACGTGAGGTCACGACTATAGTATTAGCGGAAAATTAGTTAAGGATTATTTGTGCATGCGTGTTATGGAAATTGTATCCACTACTGTTGATTGTTTCCTTGTTATGTGATTCTCTCACTCTTCTTTTCCTTGTGGCTACTCATGTACCATTGTGCACGTTTAGGTGAAGAGTCTGTTGGTGACGAAGAGCATATCGACATAGACGCCGAGGAGTAGTTCGTGTTGATGGAGATTATTTATTGCTTTTAGTTTTTATATTTTTTTTAAGAAGTTGTAATGCAGTGGTAAAAGCTCTGAGACATGTGACACAGGGATTCAACGGGGTTGTTACTATAATTTTGTTGTTTGGTTTGTTTTGTATTTCCGCATTCGTTGGTGATACTTGTTATTTCGTTCAACTTGAGGTTTTTATAAAGACTTAATTTTTTTTCATTTCTCCATTTATGTTTTTTTTTACAAACGGGGTAGTGGTTGTCACAATATACACCGATCAACGATGTTTTCCTTAAATCCAAAGGACACAATGGTGTCATTGAACTTGAGATACCATTGTTGGGAAGCTTGCTTAAGTCCATATATTGATTTCTTAAGTTTACACACCATGTGTTCCTTTCCTTCTCTACGAGCCCCACTGGTTGACCCGTATAAACGTCTTCCTCTAAATTCCCATTCAGAAAGGCAGTCTTTACATCCATTTGATGTAACTCAAGTTCATAATGAGCTACAAGTGCCATGATAATTCTGAAAGAATCTTTCTTGGAAATTGGTGAAAAAGTTTCCTTATAGTCAATGCCATCTTTCTGAGTAAAACCTTTTAGCAACAAGTCGGGCCTTGTAACGTTCAATATTGCCATGAGAGTCACGCTTAGTCTTAAAGACCCATTTAGACCCAACTCTCTTACATCCTTCAGGCAATTCCACAAGGTCCCACACACAATTATGTTCCATAGATTTAAACTCATCTTTCATGGCATCTAACCATTTATCAGAATTATCAACTTTAATGGCTTCTGAAAATGAAACTGGGTCATTATCAATTCCTAAGTCATTTTCTGACTCTTGTAGATATACCAAATAATCATCTGAAATAGCGATCTCTGTTCTCTTTGGGATCTTCTTAATGCTATTTCCTGTGGTTGTTCTACTACAGGTTCATTGTCGCTTTCGGGATCATTAAATTGTTGTTCTTCCTGATCATTGTGAAATTGAGCACAAGGAACTTGCACTTTAACTTCCTTAATCTCCACATTTTGTGGAGCTTCACTCCCACTAGCTTCACAATTTTCAATGAACCGAGCATTCCTAGTTTCAACAATTCTTGAACAATGGGTAGGACAATAAAATCTATACCCTTTGGATTTTTCTCTCGATAACCAATGAAATTCCACGTCTTCGATTGTTCTTGCATCCAGCTTTTCTTGTGGGTTGTATATCCTTATTTCCGCTTGACAACCCCAAACATGCAGGTGTCTTAAACTGGGTTTCCTTCCAGTCCACAATTCAAAAGGTGCCTTTTGAACTGCCTTACTAGGAACCCTATTTAATAAATACATGGAAGTTTTCAAGGCATACATGTCATACCCCAATTTTGTCCGGCTTAGGTCAAAACCCTAATTTTCCCCAAAAAATAAATAAATAAAAGAAAAGCATCATGCATTGCATTTAGGGTCCTAAAAGTCATTTCAAAGTTTCTAAAATCATTTTTAAAGTTGAAATGCACTTTTTGGACAAATTAGGATTTTTAGGGTAAGGGGCATTTTGGTCATTTTACGCAACAGGATAATTTTCTCGTCAAAAGTATGCACATATCAAAAGTACATTTTTCTTTTATCCAAGAGAATTTTTGTACAATTTTTAGAGAGAATATCCTAGCCTAAAATAATTAAAATGCATTTTCCCTATTTTTATTGCATAAAAAATATTAAAAGATCATTAAATATTTCCCAATTACTAAGTGACAAATTTTGTTGTCTAGAGTAATTAGGAGATTATTTTATGATGACCAAAAATGTAACATTTTTCTAATAGGTGCATTCCCATTTTGCATGCCCAAAAATTCAAATTTCAAAATGCAAAAATGGGAAGTGTCCTCAATAAGACAAAAGACCAAAAACAAGTTTTTTTCTAATTTCCCTCTCCATGTTCAGCCTATGCACGAAAATATCTCTTCCTCTCTCATAAAAATCTTCTACACACTTCTTTTCTTACTCACCAAGTTTGGATTTGATCATATCTTCATTTTGCCCATTTTGGTAAATTATTCCACACACTTACACTAACCTCTTCACCCAAAAATGCATTCTTTCCTTTTTGATAACATCCCCTCACCAAATTACCCCTAACCCTATTCTAGATCCTTCTCACAAGAGTCACCATTCCATAATTAGATTTTTGTTCACAAATTTCCCCTTCTTTTTTTTGTTCACACATGCGCCCCACTCTCTCACACACTCACCTTCACTTGTGTTTTCTAAATACCCCTAATCCATGTGATGATTCATCCCAACCCTCCATTTAATTTTAAGACTCAATCCTAGAGGCACATCAAAAACAAAAAGACAATTATACCCCCCAAACCTCAAAAATCTATAAATACCTCTTCCTCTTCACACACTAGGGACTTTTGCCTTTCATTCCCTTCAAAAACACAAAAACAATTCTCCTCTCCTCTCTCTCTCTCCAAGGCCGAAGCCACTCTCCTCCTCCCTCTCCTCCATTTCTTTCAATCTCTTCTTTTCTCTCTTAGAAATAAGGTAAAAACCCTTGATCCCTTTGCATCATCTTCAAGCATTATACATTAGAACCTATTTTCTTCTCCTCATCTTGCATTTTCTTCATCATTTAGCACATCTATCATATTCATTTTCATAATGTAGCTTGTTGTTGTTGGTGGGTGAGATTTGGTATCTCACCCTTAATAAATGGTTTATGATGCTTTATGTTAATTTTGTTGTCATTTTACTAAACAAAAAAATAGGCTCAAGTTAATTTTATGTTTCTTCATTGTGAGTATTTTATTTTAGTAGTAATGTTGTTCTTGTTTAGTTGTTGATGATCTAGTCATATGATCTATCACTAGTGCTTAAGGCACTTTGATTTGAGTGATGGAGATGACTAGAAAGGATTCAAGTTCATTTCATAGCTTAACCTTATGTTCATTTCGCATACTCTAAATAAATTAGGTTTTGCTTGATTTTTAATTTGTTTTGTTGATGATCTTGCAAAAGGATTCACCACTAAGTACTTGGTACTTTTGATTTAAAGTGGTGAAGATTGCAAGAAAGGATTCAAGCTTATTTTCATAGCTTAACATCTTGCTCATTTCGCATATGTAAATAAATTAAGTTTCATTTGATTTTTAATATGTTTCTTGGTTTAATTGTTGATGATCTTGCAAAAGGATTCACCACTAAGTACTTGGTACTTTTGATTTAAAGTGGTGAAGATTGCAAGAAAGGATTCAAGTTTATTTTCATAGTTTAATATCATGCACATTTCGCATATTGTAAATAAATTAGGTCTTATTTGATTTTTAATATGTTTCTTAATTTGTTTTGTTGATGATCTTGCAAAGGGATTCACCACTAAGTACTTGGTACTTTTGATTTAAAGTGGTGAAGATTGCAAGAAAGGATTCAAGTTCATTTTAGAGTTTAACACCATGTTCATTTCGCATATGCTTTAATAAATTAGGTTTCATTTGGTTTTGATATGTTTCTTGGTTTAGCTATTGATGATCTTGCAGTAAGATTCACCACTAAGTACTTAGTACTTTTAATTTAAAATGGTGAAGATTGCAAGAAGGGATTCAAATTTATTTCATAATTTGATGTCATGTTCATTTCGCATTGTGTGCAATAAAGTAGGTTTAGTTTTATTTTTGATGATCTTGCAAGAGGATTCCCACTAAGTACCTAGTACTTTTGATCCAAAGTGGTGAAGATTGCAAGAAAGGATTCAAGTCTAGTTTAAATGTTAGTGTTCTTGTAACTTAATTATGTTGTTGTTGGTTGATGATCTTGCCAAATGATTCCCACAAAGTGTTTAGAGTATTCAATCCAAAGTGGTGAAGATGGCTAGAAAGGATTCATTAGATTTAATTTTGTACAAGTTGTCGTTTCACCCTTTACTTTATCTCTTAATAATTCTTGTAAGATAGTCATAGATTTTTGCTTAATACTCAAAGTTTTCCTTGCATGTTTAGTCTTGGCCATGGGCCTATTTTCATTGAATAATACCTTCCATTGTTTGATCTATAATTAGGGTTTGGTTTAGGGTTGGTGCCACTATGTGTGCCTTTAGGTTAAAGTTTAGGTTTGAGGTTTAGGTTGCTAGATTGTTTTTTAGGTTGAATAAATACATGCCTTGCTTGGGACTTATTTTGCAATTTCGCATGTTAGCTTAGATTCATATATCATGATACTCTTGTGTATTAATTGTTATTTGCTTGTGAATTTGCAATTGTTGCGTTTTGGTTTAGAATAAAAAGATTTGCAAATGTTCTACTTTCTTTTCAAAGCCCCAAGTCAAATGTTTTCAAATAAAAAACTAAGGCTATTTTCATAAATAAAATCATTAACCATCACTCGAAGCTTCGCTTGTTTGATCGTTAATGATGGAGTTACTAGTGGTAGCCACTCGAAGCCATTGCTTGTTTGACTATCATGAAAACTTCCACACCTTAATCAAAAACAAATTAATTAAAAAAACTCAAAAACAATATGAGTCATTAGTGTTAATTATCACTAATACTCATCCTTTTCCAAAATAATTTCAAAAAAGATAATAAAACGTTGCGACTAGTAATCACTTGAGTATTTGCTCGATTGATTATCGGTTCCAACACTTTTCTTTCAAGTTAGTAATGAACGCCACTCGAAGCCATTGCTTGTTTGGTATTCATGAACGCTTGAGTCATATTTCCAAAACCCAAAAGATAAGATAAGACAAAAACACAGATTTTCTCAAAACAAAGAATCAAGAACTACGTAGCTTTGATCTCTCAGCCAATGAGGGTACGTAGGAGCGGGTCACATCCCGTCAAGCACTCTTTTAAAAAACCTAAGTTTAGTCACACTTTCAAAAAATCACACTTTCAAAAAATCACAGAGTCGTCTTCGGACGCAAAAAATTAAGAACTACGTAGCTTTGATCCCTCAGTCATTGAGGGTACGTAGGACCGGGTCATATCCCGTCAAGCTCGCTTTCAAAAAATCAAAACAAAGAATTAAGAACTACGTAGCTTTGATCCTCGATCATTGAGGGTACGTAGGACCGGTCATATCCCGTCAAGCTCGCTTTCAAAAATCAAAACAAAGAATTAAGAACTACGTAGCTTTGATCCTCGGTCATTGAGGGTACGTGAGGACCGGTCATATCCCGTCAAGCTCGCTTTCAAAAACCTCGCTTTAGTCTCGCTTTTCAAAAATCTCAAAAAGACTCCTTTCTCCTTGTCTTCTATAAAACTCTTTCAAATAAAAAGGAAAAGAAAAGAAGTAGAACAAAAATTATCTCAAATCAAACAATCTAAACCACACATCGAATTAATGGTTCCCTTTCTAGAAAGGAGGTGTGAAGTGCTAACACCTTCCCACACCTAACCGACCCCCGAACCTACATTTCTGTTTTGAAAGACCACCCGCTTTTTGTAAAAAGACCTTTTTCTAATGTTTTGGTCTAAAAATTAAAATATTAGTGGCGGCTTCACAATTTTCACGTTGTACAATCGAGAAATCCCAAACCGGATTTTTCAAGCAATAACATGGCGACTTCACTGGGGACAAAAAAACTTTTTTAAGAGGGTCAAACCTAATTAATCCGATGTGTGGTTCAAAGTGTTTGATTTGAATTAGTTTTCGTTTTACTTCTTCAATTCCTTACCTTTTTCTTTTCTTTCTTTATATGCTTATATGATTATGCATGCATTCCTCCAATCCCCGTGTTCCTCTTCTTTGCTCCTTTCTTAAGGTAAGACATGCATCTCCCCAATTCTATCATAATCCCCTCTTCTCTGCTCCCTTTCTTGAGGTAAGCTCTATATGATTGTTGATGACACCTTAGGTTAGTTCATTTGTTTTGAAGTGATAAAACCTTAGGGTAGACGACATATTATTGTTTGCTTCTGTCTGGACTGGTCTGGTTTTTTCTTTGCAGGTGGGGAGGGTAGTTTTTAGAAAAGTATGTCCTCAATCACACACTTTCACACCTTACTGTTTATATGTTATGAGTGGGCTCTATACCCGATCCAACAAAACCTAGGAGAGTGGAGACGATTAGTGATCGTCATTCGAGACTCTGTCTGTCTGATACTCATGAAAGTCTCAACCAGAGTACGCTTTCTCATGGCGCTTCACACTTGGTAGTTCGCTACATTTGTGGATGTCGCCATGAGGATTCTATAGCTCTGGTAGCCATTGTGAGGGTGTGAATTAGAACTACATGGAAGGAACCTTTGAAGTTGCCCTAGAACTTAGGATCCCCACCTTTGTAGGACACGAGGACATACAAATTGTGTGTTGCATTGTAGTTTAGACATGTCTTTCTTAAAAAAAAAAAAGAAAATTTTCAAAAAAAAAAGAGAAAAGAAAAGAGAGGGTTGCATTGTAGCCTTTTCTTTTTGTTCTGGTCATTATAAAGCGACATATAACCCACTTTTCAAAAAAAAAGAAGAAAGAGTTACTTCAGTAGCTTTTTCCTACCTGGTCCTATATGAAGCGAAGTATGCGGTCCGTATTTTCAAAAAGGGAAACCCGAGTTATTGCAAATAAAGTTTTTCTAACCCCGCATTTGCATAAAGCATCATCGTCATTTGCATACATTCCCGCATTGCATAAAACTTAAGTTTCGCAACTCACGCATCCATAGTGCATCCCATTTGCATTTGCTTGTCGAGGACCACCGAATAATGCACCATCTTGTCATAGGTGTATCAAAATGGAATCAAGTAGCAAAGCTTCACTTACTTCTCGCTTCCCAATTATGAAGAAGGAAGTATGTCGATTTGCTATTTCGATTCCTCGCTTATCTCTTCCAAAATCAAAGAGAAAGTTTTTGCGCTTATGACAAGATAAGGCATCCCGTGGTTCCCGGCATCAAGCAAACATTGTACATGCATTCACATAATCATTCATGCATTCATCTTGATTCTTATACAATAAATGTCTAAATAAAAGGAAAAGCGCGTTGGTTCTCTCTCACCACCGATATTACACCCGCTTACAAGCAAGACTGATGGCTAGCAATCGATCTCGAGAATGAAGACCCCGAGTCGAGATAAGAAAGTTGGGAAGGGGCTCACCCTGAGCGCTTAGTTCAGAAGATCGGGCTCAAGGCTGAAATGGAAGCATAAATGGTCGAAGAAATGAGTATCTTTGCAGATCGCAGGGTGGGGCCGCATCGGGCTATCGCCGTTGTAAATCCCGAAGGAGTTGTCACTTCTGCTTTTCTCCTGGTATCCGCCGAAGTTACAACCACTCCCATTTCTCATGGACAAGGAGACGCTTATTTCACCCATCATCCGTGGGTAGACAGCATGAGAGTTATCTCAAGACTAAAGCGGTCCCCGTGGGGTCAAGTCAACTTGCCACTTCAAGTTACACCTAGAGGAGTTACTCACCGACCACAAATTCATACTCCCGGTCCCGGTATTATGCCGCCAAGAAGTTCATCTAGCCCTACCCCCGAATTGCCGTGAATCCCGTAAAGTAGTTTATCACGTGGAAAACCCTACTCGGTATGGGGGTGTTACCACGATCAAGAGAAGCACCACTCCCTTTCCCCGGCGTAAGAAAGGGGAAACGAATGTAATCTCGTAAGAAAATCCGCCTTTGGTACTCCTCCACAAAGAAACGGTTCCATCCGCTATTCCTGCGCCGTCCAAAGCAGGCAATGACGGCCGTAGGCTCGAGTTATCGCAGACAGGGCAAATTAACTTTGATCCAACATCGATGACATACAAATGAATTGTTCAATCACCGGCTTCCGAAACTTGATCAACACTCGCCAATGAAAGCCCGTCACCGCCATTTCCCGTGGTTACAACGCTAATGCCACCTCGCAGCTTTCATGAAGGCGGGGTTGGTCATATCAGTAGAAGAATGCGAGTCTTCGTGTGGTGGTGAAAGACTGGTAGATCTTGGGCCGGATCTCGAATGGTCCGAATACAACAATCAATTCACCGCTGCCAGCCACGAAAGACAATCACTAAGGTAGCCGAGATCCTCGTGGACAATTGGTAAGGAAGGTTGGGAAGGTTAAGACTCCTTTAGAGGTCATTCATGCAGAGATGTGCAAATTCGAGTCATCAAGAGGGGTTGCACCCGTGAAGCGGGTCCGTGTTAATGTTAATTGCGCTGGGGGGCATGTGAGGCCTTCAAGACAGTCTTGCAAAACTTATTGGATCGTCGAGTAACCCAAACAGGTACAGGAGTACGGGGATAGGCGTGGGTTAGGATATCACCCCTAAGCCGATAGGAAGAGAATAGCCGAGGAAAAAAGAAAAAGAGGCTAGCTAAGCTTGAGCGGGCACTAATCTGAGGAGGGTCCCTATTCATGATCCTTCCCCAACATCCTCGCTTTGTGATATCCGCCAAAGCTTTGTGGAGCGCTGGATTGTTTGATTACAATTCGGTTGCTGTCATCAAGGATGGATCTGAGGTTGAAGAGGATGGTGCAAGTCTGGTGCGTCGCTGCGATGTTGGTGAAAGAATTAAAGAACCAGAAGGCTGCCAATTTTCCCGTGACTTTTAGTTCAAAATAATGATTATAATGCAACCCTGTGGTTCTGCCCAAGGCCATAGGACAAGTTGTTAGGGGCACGCATGTTTTTATTTTCAGAATCATCATCATCAATAAAAACGCTTTGTTTGAATTTCCATCAATAAAAATCATTTCTCCATATTTCATGTGTCCTCTTTCCTGTTTTTATTGTTTTGCTTGTTTGTTTCGCTTTTCATTCTCGCTTTTTCGCTTAAGCAAAAGCGCGATCCATAGCAATAGTCTCTGAAAACAACAATCTTTTAGCGGTCAGTATTTTGACTTTGATTACCCTATCAATCAAGCTGAGGGGGATGTTGAGGAAGACTGGGAAACTCCCCCGGAAATCATGAGGTTAATAAAACAAAAGAAAGAGTTATTCAAATTCACGGGAATATAATCGAAGTGATCAACTTGGGTACAAATGAGAGCAAGAAAGAGGTCCAAGTGAGTATCACCACGCAGTGATGAAACTCGCATGAATTTGGTTCATCCGCTGCACGATTATGTGGATGTGTTTGCATGGTCCTACCAAGATATGCTGGTTGGGCGCCGACATTGTGGTACACAAGTTGCCGGTCAAGTCCGAATGCCCGCCACAAAACGGAAGTTGAGAAGGATGAAGCTAGAGATGTCCTCAAAATCGTAGATGATGAGGTGAAGGAGCGATGTGATGCAAGGCTCCTAGCAAAGGGCTGGCACCCGCAGTGGGTTGCCAATATCATCCCGGTTCCGAAAAAGGATGGTAAAGTCAGAATGTGCGTTGACTACAGAGGTCCGAATCGTGCTAGTCCCAAAGATGATTTTCCCCTTCAAACAAAAAAGAAACACAAAAAAACAAATGACTAGAAAAAGAAAGTCGGGTCGAAAAACAAACAAAAAAATATAGAAATAAAAAGGGCAAATATATAGGAGTAAATAGATTATTGTCCTTGAGTTAATTTTTGAGAAAACGAGCAATCATGATTTGAAATAAAGTTTGACCATCTTCCCATATCCTCGAAAAAAAAACCTTTCCTACCCACCTTAAGCCAAGAAAAAGCAAAATCCTAAAATCACCCTAGACAAGGATCACCTCAAATATCAAAAAAGGTGCATCACTTTTTATCAAGCTCACCCGAGTCAAAGGAAAAAATCAAAAAAGAAAAAATCAAAGAAAAAAGATCAAAAAGAAAAATAATAAGAAGAAAAAGGGATTTAAAAATGAAGATCCCAAAAATACAAAAGAAAGATAAGTGGTGAGCTGATACATGTTACCACAATATATAAGAGATCCTTGTCTCAATAAACCTTCAAATATTTCATCATTCCCATACACCCCTCCTTCCATAAACCGCAAACACTTCCCTTTTACCTCGTGTACCTTGCCCCGCACAAACCTCTTAGCCAGAATAAAAATTCCAAACACCTCATCAAGCCAAATAACCGTCATAAACCATCAATCGTCACCCCACACCAAATAAGACCCATTCTCCCCAACAACCCTAAGCACCTCATTAAGCCCAATCATCCTTCCTCCACAAAACACCACAATCCCAAAAAGTCCATTCCGATCAATGACTGATTGCTGTTATTTTCTCAAGATTTAAATCTTAGGACAACTAAGTTTATTTGTCTACAATGTGTTTGCTCAAAAAAAAAAAAAAAAAAAAAGAAAAAAACAAATGATCGTAAAAAAGAAAGTCGATCAAGAAAAAACAAACCCTCGGAAAAAGAAAGGAGGAACAAAAACAAATAGTCGAAAAAAGAAAGTCGACAAAATAAAAAGAGGACTTGCACTCAAACCCATTCAAGCCGCATTAAAACAGTGATTAGTGATCACCAAGTAAAGATTCTTTCATTCCAAAGTCGAGGCATTCACAGAGAACCAAAGGTTTGCACCGGGAACACCGCTCAAAGTCAGGGCATTCTTTTCACCACCCACCCACCCCGGTCTTAGGAAAGTCTGCTCACTCCCATTTCATGTCACTCCAGCTTGTCAATACCTCCAAACAGGGGCAAGTCGCTCATTCACAACTACCGTGAAGCTAGAATTGGGGCAACTATGTTTCACGTCGACCTGGGCAACCCCTTCTCTCTAGTGTATGGGTCGGGCGCTTCTTCCCATTGAGTCGAGATACCCTCTCCCGGTGCTCATGGAAACCGAAAGTTAGAAGAGGTCGAATGGGTTCAAACCCGCTTTAGATCAGTTGAATCTCATAGAGAAAAAAGGATTGCAGCTTTGTGTCATGGACAGCTGTACCAACAGAGAATGAGAACGGCTTTTGACAAGAAAGTCTGACCCCGAGAATTCAATGAGGGGAACCTCGCGCTCAAGAAGATCTTGCCCGTCCGCATCGATCCTGGAGGAAGTGGACACCCACTTACGATGGGCCATGCGTTGTCAAAAAGCCTTCTGCGGAGAGCACCGATACTTACCAACATGGACGGTGAAGATCTCAAGAACTTAGTCAATGCAGACTCAGTGTGAAGAAGTATTATGCCAGAAAGAAATAGACAAAAAAAGAGAAAGACAAGCCAAGTAAGAATTAGCTCGCTAGGTTGAAAACCCGAAAGGGCGGCCTAGGCAAAATCAGAGCGACCCTGGATTGAAAACCCGCAAAGGCGATCCAGCAAAAATTAGGGTCAGAAAACTTGAGCATGAAAAGTAAAGAAAGGCATACAACTCCCCTGAAGACTTGGATGAGGGAGTGATCAAGGTCAAGGACACAAATGTTGGCATTGCTCCACAGAGACGGACAATCGATTCGCTTTCTTTGTTTTTCGTGTCCTTTTGAAGTTTAAAACTTTCAAATGTATTGAATAATCGTCGTAACATTCTGCATAACCCGCTTCTACGCCAAAAAAAAAAAAAAAAAAAAAAAAGAAGACTCAAACTTTTTCATGTCTGTTTGTTGATTATTTTTTGCTTCTTCCGCTTCAAAATAAACGCTTTTATGATGATGGTGATCTTGAACTATGAAACATGTGCATACATCATATAGCATTGCAAATCATTATGAAGTTCTTAAAGATCACTAAGGAGGCAATTCCCAAAACAAGTTAGTCATGCAAGAGAAAGTGATCGAGCCCATGATTGCTTCGAACGACAAAGCTAAAGCCCACATGCACTGCCCAGAGCCCCACAAGTTCAATATATTCCTCGCCTCATGCCATGAATGTTGCGGATTGGCGAACCAAAGCAAGAAGATAAGCCAAAAAAAAAAAAAAAAAAAAAAACCGCTAAAAAAAAAGAAAGTCACCAAAGAAAATTAAAAGTAGCATCTCATTGCATTCATCATTCCATTAAATCGTCGCATCGCATGCATTACATCCATCAAGCATAAAATCATACATTCATGGCATAGGCATTTGCATTACATTCATCATAAGAAAAAGGAAAAGAAAATAACAATCATGGCATTTGCATTGCATGCATTGTTTCTTTCTTTTCAGCTGCAAATAAGTGGGAGAGGATAAACACCTCGGTGTTAATGCTCGCCTTGATTTCTAGAAAGCGCTTCCTAGTTAAGAGTTTAGAAAAAAAGAGAAAAAAGAAAGGAAGAGAAAAAGGAAAAGGGAAAGAGTTCAGAGGAAAGAAAGAGGCAAGAGGAAGAGTTCAGAGAAGAAAAAGAAAAGAAAAGAGAGCGCCCAAGCGCGTAAGAGAAGAAAAAAGAGTGCCCAAGCGCGCAGAAGAAGAAAGAAGAGTGCCCAAGCGCGCAGAAGAAGAAAAGAGAGCGTCCAAGCACGCAAAAGAGGAAAAATCAGAAAGGAAGGAAGAGAAAGAGAAAAGGAAAAGAGAGCGTCCAAGCACGCAAAAGAGGAAAAATCGAAAGGAAGAAAGAAAAAAGAGAAAAAGAAAAGAGAGCGTCCCAAAGACGCAGAAGAGAGAGAGAGAGCGTCCAAGCACGCAAAAGAGGAAAAATCGTAAAGGAAGAAAGAGAAAAGAGAGCGCCCCAAAGACGCAGTAAGAGAAGAGAGAGAGCGTCCAAGTGCGCAAAAGAAGAAGAAGAGAGCGCCCCAAAGACGCGCAAGAGAAGAGAGAGAGCGCCCAAGCACGCAAAAGAGGAAAAATCGAGAAAGGAAAGAAAGAGAAAAGGAAAAAGAGCGCCCAAGCGCGCGCGAAGAGAGAAGAGAGAGCGTCCAAGCGCAGAGAGAAAAGAGAGCACCCAAGTGTGCGAAAGAGAGGTCTCACATCGATATACGAGCAACGCGATGGACCGCGACCCCATGCGAGGCATAGTGGAATAGTTGTATCAAGCCTAAGATACAATGGACGCCGCAGATTGATCTGTATATCAGTTCCGGAGCTGATAATGATCCCCCCGGTCGCTCGAAAGACCAGAGATTTCGGGAAGAACGTGCTCCTCCAAGTCGCTGCGTGCAAACTCGGATTCGCCAAGAGTTCGTTTAAGGATTACGGTTTTTAGGCAACCCGGGCATTTTACCGCTTTTTGCACGCCAAGTGCTCGCCATCGCCAAAGACGCTTCAAAAATTTTTTTACCTTTTCTCGAATATAGGAGGTTAAGTAGCCATCACAATAGGATTCTTGAATTGATCACTCAAGAATCCGAAAAAAGGAAAAAAATAATAAAAGAAAAAGAAAGGAAATTCGGATTTTGACCTAAGTAGACAAAATCGGCATAATTTCTGAATTCTTTATCTCTATTTTGCCTCGGAATATGTTTCTACCAACTCATATTCCTTGTCAAAATCCGGATAAAGAGAGGCAAACACATACCCCAATTTTGTCCTAACAGGTCAAAACCCTAATTTTCCCCAAAAAATAAATAAATAAAAGAAAAGCATCATGCATTGCATTTAGGGTCCTAAAAGTCATTTCAAAGTTTCTAAAATCATTTTTAAAGTTGAAATGCACTTTTTGGACAAATTAGGATTTTTAGGGTAAGGGGCATTTTGGTCATTTTACGCAACAGGATAATTTTCTCGTCAAAAGTATGCACATATCAAAAGTACATTTTTCTTTTATCCAAGAGAATTTTTGTACAATTTTTAGAGAGAATATCCTAGCCTAAAATAATTAAAATGCATTTTCCCTATTTTTATTGCATAAAAAAATATTAAAAGATCATTAAATATTTCCCAATTACTAAGTGACAAATTTTGTTGTCTAGAGTAATTAGGGAGATTATTTTATGATGACCAAAAATGTAACATTTTTCTAATAGGTGCATTCCCATTTTGCATGCCCAAAAATTCAAATTTCAAAAATGCAAAAATGGGAAGTGTCCTCAATAAGACAAAAAGACCAAAAACAAGTTTTTTTTCTAATTTCCCTCTCCATGTTCAGCCTATGCACGAAAATATCTCTTCCTCTCTCATAAAAATCTTCTACACACTTCTTTTCTTACTCACCAAGTTTGGATTTGATCATATCTTCATTTTGCCCATTTTGGTAAATTATTCCACACACTTACACTAACCTCTTCACCCAAAAATGCATTCTTTCCTTTTTGATAACATCCCCTCACCAAATTACCCCTAACCCTATTCTAGATCCTTCTCACAAGAGTCACCATTCCATAATTAGATTTTTGTTCACAAATTTCCCTTCTTTTTTTGTTCACACATGCGCCCCACTCTCTCACACACACTCACCTTCACTTGTGTTTTCTAAATACCCTAATCCATGTGATGATTCATCCCAACCTCCATTTAATTTTAAGACTCAATCCTAGAGGCACATCAAAAACAAAAAGACAATTATACCCCCCAAACCTCAAAAATCTATAAATACCTCTTCCTCTTCACACACTAGGGACTTTTGCCTTTCATTCCCTTCAAAAACACAAAAACAATTCTCCTCTCCTCTCTCTCTCTCCAAGGCCGAAGCCACTCTCCTCCTCCCTCTCCTCCATTTCTTTCAATCTCTTCTTTTCTCTCTTAGAAATAAGGTAAAACCCTTGATCCCTTTGCATCATCTTCAAGCATTATACATTAGAACCTATTTTCTTCTCCTCATCTTGCATTTTCTTCATCATTTAGCACATCTATCATATTCATTTTCATAATGTAGCTTGTTGTTGTTGGTGGGTGAGATTTGGTATCTCACCCTTAATAAATGGTTTATGATGCTTTATGTTAATTTTGTTGTCATTTTACTAAACAAAAAATAGGCTCAAGTTAATTTTATGTTTCTTCATTGTGAGTATTTTATTTTAGTAGTAATGTTGTTCTTGTTTAGTTGTTGATGATCTAGTCATATGATCTATCACTAGTGCTTAAGGCACTTTGATTTGAGTGATGGAGATGACTAGAAAGGATTCAAGTTCATTTCATAGCTTAACCTTATGTTCATTTCGCATACTCTAAATAAATTAGGTTTTGCTTGATTTTTAATTTGTTTTGTTGATGATCTTGCAAAAGGATTCACCACTAAGTACTTGGTACTTTTGATTTAAAGTGGTGAAGATTGCAAGAAAGGATTCAAGCTTATTTTCATAGCTTAACATCTTGCTCATTTCGCATATGTAAATAAATTAAGTTTCATTTGATTTTTAATATGTTTCTTGGTTTAATTGTTGATGATCTTGCAAAAGGATTCACCACTAAGTACTTGGTACTTTTGATTTAAAGTGGTGAAGATTGCAAGAAAGGATTCAAGTTTATTTTCATAGTTTAATATCATGCACATTTCGCATATTGTAAATAAATTAGGTCTTATTTGATTTTTAATATGTTTCTTAATTTGTTTTGTTGATGATCTTGCAAAGGGATTCACCACTAAGTACTTGGTACTTTTGATTTAAAGTGGTGAAGATTGCAAGAAAGGATTCAAGTTCATTTTAGAGTTTAACACCATGTTCATTTCGCATATGCTTTAATAAATTAGGTTTCATTTGGTTTTGATATGTTTCTTGGTTTAGCTATTGATGATCTTGCAGAAGGATTCACCACTAAGTACTTAGTACTTTTAATTTAAAATGGTGAAGATTGCAAGAAGGGATTCAAATTTATTTCATAATTTGATGTCATGTTCATTTCGCATTGTGTGCAATAAAGTAGGTTTAGTTTTATTTTTGATGATCTTGCAAGAGGATTCCCACTAAGTACCTAGTACTTTTGATCCAAAGTGGTGAAGATTGCAAGAAAGGATTCAAGTCTAGTTTAAATGTTAGTGTTCTTGTAACTTAATTATGTTGTTGTTGGTTGATGATCTTGCCAAATGATTCCCACAAAGTGTTTAGAGTATTCAATCCAAAGTGGTGAAGATGGCTAGAAAGGATTCATTAGATTTAATTTTGTACAAGTTGTCGTTTCACCCTTTACTTTATCTCTTAATAATTCTTGTAAGATAGTCATAGATTTTTGCTTAATACTCAAAGTTTTCCTTGCATGTTTAGTCTTGGCCATGGGCCTATTTTCATTGAATAATACCTTCCATTGTTTGATCTATAATTAGGGTTTGGTTTAGGGTTGGTGCCACTATGTGTGCCTTTAGGTTAAAGTTTAGGTTTGAGGTTTAGGTTGCTAGATTGTTTTTTAGGTTGAATAAATACATGCCTTGCTTGGGACTTATTTTGCAATTTCGCATGTTAGCTTAGATTCATATATCATGATACTCTTGTGTATTAATTGTTATTTGCTTGTGAATTTGCAATTGTTGCGTTTTGGTTTAGAATAAAAAGATTTGCAAATGTTCTACTTTCTTTTCAAAGCCCCAAGTCAAATGTTTTCAAATAAAAAACTAAGGCTCTTTTCATAAATAAAATCATTAACCATCACTCGAAGCTTCGCTTGTTTGATCGTTAATGATGGAGTTACTAGTGGTAGCCACTCGAAGCCATTGCTTGTTTGACTATCATGAAAACTCCCACACCTTAATCAAAAACAAATTAATTAAAAAAACTCAAAAACAATATGAGTCATTAGTGTTAATTATCACTAATACTCATCCTTTTCCAAAATAATTTCAAAAAAGATAATAAAACGTTGCGACTAGTAATCACTTGAGTATTTGCTCGATTGATTATCGGTTCCAACACTTTTCTTTCAAGTTAGTAATGAACGCCACTCGAAGCCATTGCTTGTTTGGTATTCATGAACGCTTGAGTCATATTTCCAAAACCCAAAAGATAAGATAAGACAAAAACACAGATTTTCTCAAAACAAAGAATCAAGAACTACGTAGCTTTGATCCCTCAGCCAATGAGGGTACGTAGGAGCGGTCACATCCCGTCAAGCACTCTTTTAAAAACCTAAGTTTAGTCACACTTTCAAAAATCACACTTTCAAAAATCACGAGTCGTCTTCTGGACGCAAAAATTAAGAACTACGTAGCTTTGATCCTCGGTCATTGAGGTGCGTACGAGGACCGGTCATATCCCGCCAAGCTCGCTTTCAAAAATCAAAACAAAGAATTAAGAACTACGTAGCTTTGATCCTCGCCATTGAGGGTACGTAGGACCGGGTCATATCCCGTCAAGCTCGCTTTCAAAAATCAAAACAAAGAATTAAGAACTACGTAGCTTTGATCCCTCGGTCATTGAGGGTACGTAGAGACCGGTCATATCCCGTCAAGCTCGCTTTCAAAAACCTCGCTTTAGTCTCGCTTTTTCAAAATCTCTCAAAAAGACTCCTTTCTTCCTTGTCTTCTATAAAACTCTTTCAAATAAAAAAGAAAAGAAAAGAAGTAGAACAAAAATTATCTCAAATCAAACAATCTAAACCACACATCGAATTAATGGTTCCTTTCGGTAGAAAGGAGGTGTGGGGTGCTAACACCTTCCCCACACACCTAACCGAATTTCCAACCTACACATTTTTGAAAGACCACCCGCTTTTGTAAAAAGACCTTTTCTAATGTTTTGGTCTAAAAATTAAAATATTAGTGGCGGCTTCACAATTTCACGTTGTACACTGAGAAATCCCAAACCGGATTTTTCGGGGCGCAACAATACATCCACAACGATACAGGTAAAGATGAATTACTTAACATACTCCTAACCATACCCATTAAGGTTCGATTACGCCTTTCTGACACACCATTTTGTTGTGGTGTTCCTGGCATTGTGTATTGATCTCAAATACCACGCTTTTCAAGGAATTTAGCAAATGGACCAGAGTGTTGTTCTGATTCATCATATCTTCCATAATATTCACCACCTCTATCTGACCTAACAATTTTCTCCTTTCTGTCTAATTGCCTTTCAACTTCATTTATGTAAATTTAAGGCATTTACTGCTTGGGATTTCTCATGAAGTAAATAGACATAACCATAACGTGAAAAATCATCAATAAAGGTGATAAAGTATTTTTCTTTATTGAAAGAATTGACATCAAAAGGTCCACAAATATCTGTGTGTATAATTTCAAGAAGCTGAGTACTTCTTGTGGCTCCTTTCTTTGTGTGTTTTGTTTGTTTCCCTTTAATACAATCCAGACAAATATTTAAATCAGTAAAATCTAAATCCGGAAGGATTTCATTCTTTACTAATCGTTTCATTCTTTCTTGGAAAATGTGTCCCAAGCGCTTATGCCACAAGTAAGCAGAACGTTCATTCACTAAACCACGTTTAGTGCCATCATTATGATGCGGTGTTATAATTGTTTCAGCATATAAATTATCAATCATAAAGTATACCAGAACCAATTATAAATGTATGCTTATATAAGCTGAAACATCCATTACCAAATTATAAGAGTAGTATCCAGCAACATCAATTCCATAAGTTTTCCTAGAAATGTTAGGAACATACAAAGTCTCAAATAAATCTAAATAATGTCTAGTGTCCAAGGTCAAACAATAATTCCTGACACCTTCCACTAGAACTTTCAGCTTATTCCCCATAAAGACAAATTTTTCATTTGCCTTTATGGTTTAGATCTTAAGGAATCCTGCATCTTTTGATATTTCTTTCCAACTCCTTGATGATTCACTAGATGAATGGAGTGATTTTCCTGATTCTGGAGTCTGGTTTCCTCTTGAACTAGCATTTTGTGCAGTTCATGCACATTCCACTTATCCTTTATAGTGTTGTAGTTCATTTGGAAAGGCCCTTACTCAAACGGTAATGAACTCAATATGAATTGCACAAGGAAACCATCATCAACTGTCATTCCTAGTGACCTAATTCTTGCTGCAATATTTGTCATTTCAGTGACATGTTCATGCATGGTACGAGAACCATCAAATTTCATGGTGGTTAAATTACTCATTAATGTCCCCGCAAGAGACTTGTCAGCAGTTTGAGAGCATTCTTCCATAGATTTCTTAAAATCCTTAGCACTTTCAGTTATGGGAAGACTTGACTTCATGTTATTTGCTATGCTCATTCGCATAAACATCAAACTTAGTCTGTTTGACTTTTCCCAAGCCTTATAGTGGATTTTCTCTTCATTGCTACTATCATCATCAATAGCAATGGTTTCTCAACATGAAGAGCGAGATCAAGATCCAATAAACCAAGGTGAAATTGAATTTGCTCACTCCATTCAGAAAAATTCAATCCATTAAAGACCTAAATGTATATAGCTTGAGAATGCAAAGAAATAAGGACAGATACTGCAATTAGTACATGCTCAACATTAATACTTTGAGTTATAAATAAACATAAGATTCGCATAACGAAATGAAATATTCTATGTATACTAATGTTCTCCTTTGGGAGATCCACTAATACACAAAAACAAACATAATGATGCTATTAATTTTAAACATTTATTTGGCATGTCATATGCATCAATCAGAAATATTCACTATTTTTGGATATATAAATAAAACTAATAATGCACACACATTACCACAATAATGCCCATTTGTTATAAGAACCGTTAATAAACCTTTGGGTGATCCAGAAATGCCTTAAAACAATGGACTTCAATTTACTCATACTTAAGTTATAAATTTTAGCATCCATACTATGGGTAACTGAAATAATGATTTCATTAATTTGGAATCAAACAAGTATACAGATTTGATCACTTTGGTGATTAACAAACCTTCATACCCAAGGAAAAACCAATCGCGAAATCCACGTTAATTCCATGAACCTTTCCTTAATAATCATGAAATCTCATACACGCGGATTTGCATATCCTTGAGAGACACGCGGATTTGCATATCCTTGATCGTAAAACATTCGTACATTTTCACATGACAACAAACCTTGCAGAGTGCATCAATAATGTCCTTAAGGGGGTGCGGAATCTCCCAATCCGTTCATTGATAGATGCAACATATTTCAGGATGAACGAGATATTTGTCAAACGGGGAACACAGACACAGACGATGATGACATCCGGAACAATGTTCTCTGAAAATTTGATGAAAAACATTGCTGAAGACATTAAAGTCTCACAAACGCATGCCGTCGCAATTCACGATCGTGCCAGCCAATTGTTCCGAGTTTGGGAACAAGTACGACCACAAAGTGGTAGACCTGCGACCACATTTGTGGTGGACTTTATAGCAAAACTCACGTGAGTGTGGGAATTCCGGGCATTTCATTACCCCCTGCTCACATGTCATCGCAAAGATGCGCAAAAATGCAATTGCGACCACTTGAAGTTTGTCGATCCACCCTACACAATGCATAATGTTTTCAATACTTACATTGTGGAGTTCCCACCCTTTCCAATCGAGACCTCATGGCCTCGATTTCAATACTATTGAACTACAAAGATGATCCAACTAAACGAAGAGATAAAAAGGGCCGTCCACGCCTACTCGTATTCGCATGCAGAGAGATGGATCAAAGAGAAACGGAACCCGCACTCAAAAGATGTGGAATTTGTAGAAATGAGGGTCACAACAAAAATAATCGCTCTAACCGCAATGTAAACTCGTCACATTTACTACTACTCAGATTTTTCGTATTAGTCTTTTAAATCAATTCATGTCTTTTATCAATTATTAAATTTAAGGTTTTAATGTTAAGTCACATTTAATTAAGTTGGATCACTTATTAAATATTTTATCTTCAATCTTTAATAATGCATTGTGCGTAATGTGCATTGTGCGCGAGTGTGCATTGTGCGAGTGTTGCATTGTGCGAGTGTGCATTGTGCGCAGAGCTTTGCATTGTGCGCGAGTGTGCATAAGTCTTTGAGGTATTTTTTTATTGAACGACCTAGATTTTGCCGACATTATTTAACGCCCTAGATTTTGCCGACATTATTAAACGGCCAATATTTTGCCGACACAATTTAACGGCCTAGATTTTGCCGACACTAAGCCATACAATCAATCGGTTATGATCACCCTAAATCAACGGCTCACACACGATCACGCCTATTATAAATACATTCTCAAATTACACTAACATTAACACCACCGGTTTACCTCAACCTACCCTTGGCTTCTTAGTCATCTTCTCTCTCTCTTCTTCTTCCCCAAAAACAATCGCCCACCCGCTAAAATGGAATGGCAACAGTGCAAACCCAAAGACTCAAACGACAAATTCCTAACCGCCCTTCATCACAATGGAATTGTCACCACCGAAAGCGAACATGGTGTTGTCTTTCGTTGTCCTAATCATGTCTTCTCGCAGGATGAGTAAGGACATCACCTTCGCCCAACCAAGGAGAAAGGCCGAGAGGAAGATTCGTCCCGCAGGAGCGTGGCGTAAAGACGTGGAGCGTATACGTTTCAAAAAGTTCAATTGTAGAGATGATGGGACTGTCCATTATTCAGTCATGGAGATCCAAAGCGACGACGACGTCCGCACAATGATGGAACATCTAGCTAACGTTCCGATGGGGCGACAAATCTTAGAGCTGTACGTGGACACAGTACACACTCCAGAAGAAGTTATTCATCTTCTTCAACAAAGACCACCGGAAAGAGTCATTACACACACCTGTAAAGTTGACTATCACATGACTGTCCAATCCAGGCAACAAGCTGGTTTTTTGTTTCATGGTCGTGAAACTAAACATTTCAGGCTTAAGAACAACATCACCTTCGCCGAATTGAAAGAAAAACTAACAGAAAATGTTCACCTAGATGGTGTGGAGCAAGAAATCACTAGTATCGAATGTCGCTCCCCCTACATCTGTAGCATGACCCCACGTAATCGTATTCGGATGTGCCCCGTGCCTATCAAGAAAGACAAAGACGTTCGAGAAATGTTTGAGAAACATGAGAGCTTCCAAGGTTTGATTGACCTTATCTCAAATTGTGCGTTGAAACCACATAGTCTAGCGCATCCATCGTCCGTAGCATTAGATCTAGGTTGCGTTAGAACTAGGTTGTATTATGTTTTCCTGATGTTTCGTTTTAAATTCTCTATCCTTGTATTTTTGCAATTTGTGTTTTTCATTTCTGTTCTTATCCAATATTAAATTCTGTTCCACTTTTTAATATCTTCATTTTTTACCATATTTTTTACCGTAATTATTTTATATATAATTTTACTAATTATTTAAATTAATTATTGTAATTAAATTAAATTAATTTAGATTTTAATTAAATTAAATACAAGAAAATCAAAAATTAAAAACCATGTGGAGAACTAGGGGTGGGCGAGAGTTCATCAAAGGGATTTAAAAAAATTGCAAAATTTTAGTGGAGAACTAGGGGTGGGGGCAGTTCAAAGAAAAAAAAAAAAAGTGGGTTAGTTTGGTATTTAATCTAAAAGCTGAGTTGTTTAAGAAAATAATTTTTTTTGGTACTGTTCGGTTTTTTTGCCGCAAAATGAAGGCACACATTCGTGCATTAACGCGACTGTACGCATACAACATTCGAAAACTACAATATGCAGTGTTAGTGTATTTGAAAATTAGAACAAGCAAACCTGTGAGTTGCTATGCGTTTTCAAATGTGTGCCAAAATTTTGGATTTTCAAATACTCATCATGCCTTTATCAATGGTGCAATCATTACACGCAACATATACACATTACACGCAGCGAAAAATAAAATAACATCAAAGGAAAATAAAATCTTAAATTTCATAATTAAGGTTCATCATAATTTTGGGAGAGAAATTAACATTCATGGAATGAATCACAAAATTCCATAACCTAATGCTCTAATACCACATGTAAGTCGTAGTTTTTCTAGGGTTCACATACAAAACTACATAAGTAAGATATTAGAATTCGTAATTCTCACATAGGAAGAAGCACTAACCTTTGTCCATGATAAAAACAATTCTTCTTCACTTGATGTCTTCAATGGAAATGGAAATATTTTCTATCTCCTTCCCTTACTTTCTTATGACTCTCTTTATTGATGGGGTTTAGAATCATACTATCATAGGTAGAGATAGGGAATGTTTAATTCCTTCCTTATATATATATATATATATATATATATATATATATATATATATATATATATATATATATATATTGTTTCCATCAAACAATATATCTTTTCACCAAACAAGGACTTTTTCATTAAATAACTTCTCTAACCGTCACATTTATTCATTTAAATATAAACCAATAAGTTCTTTTCAATTAATTATTAAACCACAATATTATTTATCACACATGAGACATAAAATTTCTTAATATCAAGGAGTAAATGGAACATTTCTAAAAATTTATTAACTCCACAAACAAAATGCCAATACCAACCACTGAAACTCTGAACCCACCACTGGCGGGAAAAAATGGCGATGCTGTCCCTCAAAAACCCCACTGAGCTACTCTCACCTTCCTCTGTTCCCATTCCAATTTCGAACACTGCATTTTCCTTTACTCCCAGAAACTGCATTTCACTGAACCCTAGAATCAGAACCAGCATGATTGGTTGCGGATTACAGGTTTTTTGTTTTTCGCATTCTCGTTTGTATTTACTGATAAAGTTTTATTTTTTCATTGGTTTTTTTTAACATCTGTTAATAGATCTTTTTTTTTCTTCATTTTGTTGTGAGATAATTCATTAGTTAGAGTAGTTAAGTTTGTTAGTGTGATTCTGTTTTATTTAATAACAGAATCAGTTAGGTAGTTTGATAAACTGTTGTAAACACTAAACATCGCTTCCTATATAATGGAAGTTAGTGCACTGTAATAGTGAATGTGAATAAAGAATCCATTTTTCATTATTCCTTTATCTTCTTTCTTTCTGTTCGTGAGTGTAGTCGTTTCTTCTTCAGAACCTTGAGTGTATATAAACAGAGTGTGCACCAAATTTGTTCCAACAAAATTGGTATATAGAACTTCATTTTCTTACCGGAATCAAGTGATGATCCTAGTGAAAATAGTGTCAAGTTCCTCGGGCTCGAACGAGAATTCTCCAGCACCTGCAAAATTTCTCATTCTCAATGGCAAGAATTACGTTTGGTGGGCGCTTCAGATGCGAATGATCTTTTACTTCAAAGATATGTTGGAGGTAGTGTAGAAAGGTGTAGCAGATCTGAAAAAAGGTGCCACTGATGCACAAAAGGCTGCACACAAGGAAAAGAAGAGGAAAGACAGTACAGCCCTATATCTAATTCACGAATTTGTGGATTCTGATGCGTTTCAGAAGATTGCTACGGCTGAGACTGCGAAGGCTGCTTGGGAGATTCTTGGAAAAGCTTACTCTGGCAATGATTCAATTCGATATAATTACTTGAAGATTGAAAGGAATACAAGTATGGTTCCAAAGGAGATAATTGAAGTAATTGGACAGAACTTTGGCATCACCAACTTGTCCCCTGATGAGTCGGTTCAATCCAATTTCTTGGAGATTGAAAGGAATATGAGTATGGTTCCAATTCCAAAGGAGACAGTTGAAGTAATCGGACAGAACTTTGGCATCACCAACTTGTCCCCTGATGAGTCAGTTCAATCCAATTGCTTGGAGATTGAAAGGAATACGAGTATGGTTCCAAAGGAGACAATTGAAGTAATCGCACAGAGCATCGGCATCACCAACTTGTCCCACGATGTTTCCCTCGCTCTCGCTTCATGAAGGTAGATATTTATCATATCCTCTATACTCTGCAACTTTTATCTTACACCCCCTTTTTGTTTTGCTCTGAATTGTACAGGAGTCGGTAAAATGCATGCGCCATTCAATGAGAACTTCTCTTACTGCTGATGATGTCGATACTGCACTTGCATTGAGAACTTATGAGGTAACTTGCCTTACCTTTCATGTGTTTGCTTGGGTAAGTTTGGATGGATGCTTTGGAGTACTAAGTCTTCATGTTGATGTATATTTGAGATTTTTAAGAAAAAATCGATAGAATAACATGATATGATCATATAACATTCCATTCACTCTTCATTCATTTTTACTAGAAACTTTTTTTAATTTTCTTAATTTTGAAAAGAAAAATAAGCTCTCCCCTCCAAAATCCTCAAACGTACCCTAACTTTCCGAGTTTGGTTAAAAGATGCTGAATTTGATTGTTTTTTCTGTTCTGTATGAATTGTGTTTGTGCTCTCAGCTTGAAAATGTTTGACACCAAATAAGCTTGTTATAGTTTTTATCTTTGTTTGTAGTTTTTCATTTTTGTATTTATGTATCAGCCTATACATGGTGTCACATCTAATGGTCCTCTGCGGTTCCAAGGAGCTGTTGATGACAAAGCTTGTGGATCTGAAAGATGTAAGAACTTTGTAGGAACATTAAGACTTTTGTTCTAATGGAAGTGGTTGTAGTATTGCTTTTGATATTATATTCTCACGTTATTTTTATGATTCAAATAGCTGGTTGAAGCTGCTTTACCAAAAGCGCCCCTTGATACATCAATTACCAGTCACTGGTTGGCTATTGAAGGTGTGCAACCTGCAATTCCTGAAAATGCTCTGGTTGAACTTGAAGGTATTTCTCTAGGTTTAAGTGCAATGAATCTGAACTATGCATTATCATTCACATGACATTTTCAATCAATTTAATTTCTTTCCAGTTACTATGAGCTGTTGATCAGAAAGTTTGATTTTTTACCACTGACAATTTTTCTTGCACATGTTACTTGCAGCATCCGGTGAGATAAAAGAATATGAAAATACGGAAGATGGACTTTCTGTTGATGTTAAATTGCCTGTAAAACATGTGATAACAAGTGAGCTTCAGGTATACACATTATATAGTATGCATTTTTAAGTAATTTCTTGTTTTATTACCAACACTAACAGCTTTGTTTCTCCTACAGCTTTACTACACCAAAATAACTGAGCTGTGTTTGAATAAGGCTGGCTCTATTCCCTTCCGAAAAGCGTTGGTTAGCTTGGCAAATGACCCGGGACTCCATCCCTTAGCTCCTTATCTCACATGCTTTATTGCTGAAGAGGTATTGTCAAGTTTATATATTTAATGTTTTTGTTTAAATAATGATTTTTATCTTTTTCCCCTTGTCATATCAGGTGGCACGAAATTTAAATAACTTCAATATTTTATTTGCCTTGATGCGAGTTGTGCGCAGCCTTGTGCAAAATCCTCACCTACACATAGAACTTTATGTAAGTATGGTGCTATTTTAAATGTCTTTATGAACCTCAAATGATTATTGTCACCTACGACAATGTTCATGAGGTTGTAAGGTTGATTACTGATTTCTTGTTCTGTAAATAAACTTCTAATTTTTTGTTGAATTCTATCAGTTACATCAATTGATGCCGTCCATCATTACTTGCATTGTTGCGAAACGGATAGGAAGCAGACTGTCTGATAACCACTGGGAGCTTAGGGACTACAGCGCTAATCTTGTTGCTTTGATATGCAAAAGGTGTGGCCTTCTTTCTATTAAATCATAAGAATAAGAATATAATTTCCATGGAAAAATTCATTTAGTTATACTTTACCTGGTTATTTCTTATATCTTATGATTTCTATAGAAGGGAATCCGATGCATATTTCTACAATTGTATATTTCATGTAATAGTACAAAAAAGAGAAATGAGAAGGTCTGTTGTACAATTCTAAATGTTAATACTGGCAGTTGAAGTCGATGCTTATATATAATAGTCTAGATTACATTCTTAATCATAAAATCACACAAAATCTTTTTAAAATCTCATGTAATATTTATTTTATTAGGAAGGAAACAGTTACATAAAACTTTGTGTGTTTAATCTAACGATTATACATATATATATTCAAAATGGAATGCTATATAAAGATGACTTAGTGATTAATGACAAGTATTTAACAGTGCATATCCAGTAGAAACTGTTGAGGATAGGAGGGAGAATTTTTTACACCTTTGACATTGCACTTGTGGGAAATAAATATATCAAACATCAAAACTAGAAGAATAAGAAATTCTTAGCTTGTTTGTACAGTTTATATATTTTGAGTGCTGATGTTCGTAGTCTATCAAATTTTACAGATTTGGGCATACATATCACAATCTTCAGCCGCGTGTGACGAAAATATTTATTCATTCTTTCTTGGACCCTACAAAAACTCGGCCTCAACACTATGGTGCATTTGTTGTTAATGCATATTTTTCTCTCGCACCTTGACTTTTTTCTTTGGATTTCATGGATGCTTTTTATGCTTTGTGATTTAGAAAATATACTTTTATTCTGACATCTAATGGATAATGCTTAGAACATGTAGTTTTATTGTGACAACTAATGCATAATGCTTCTTCATTTGAGTAGGTTCGCTCGCTTATACGTCCAAACCTCGAGCCATATTTGTACCTTCTTGAGCCAGAAATGCAACTTGAGACCCAAAAAAATGTAATAAAAAGGAAAGAAGCATGGCAAGTTTACGGAGCCTTGCTGGTGAGTTGTAACTTTTTAATGAGTATAATTTTGACGCATAGTCCAAAGAAAAAATTACACAACTATCCAGTGATGTAATGTCACATTTAATTTAATAACATGTATCTGAATAGGGACAACATACCTAGTATTGATTATGCTTGAATCTATTTGTTTCTTTTGAACATCTCTTTAGCTAATTACTGAACTCATTAACCTTTCAGTTTGCAGTAGGCCAAGTTTTGCACGAAATGGTCAAAAAAGGCAATGGAAAAGCCATGACTTCAATGCCAAGTATGTCTTTATTTTGCTAGGAGCACCTAGCACCCATGAAGTATACTCCCTCCGGTCTCATTTAAATGCAAAAAAAACACTTTTTAGGTTCATATGTATCTGGTCTATATTATAGACCAGATACATCAGTTATTCAATGAACCTAAAAAATGTTTTGTTGCTTATAAATGAGACCGGAGTAGTACCCGTTAAGTATGTTCTAATAGTTATTAAGTATAATAGTTATTCTGTGTCATTACTCTCCGATGAATGAAGGTAAACGTAAAGCCAGCACAGACACACAGACAATCTAATGCAACAGCAGCAGCAAGAGTCAACTAGTGAACTTTCCATCATGATGGGTGTTTCTAATGTTGACATGTCATCAATAGGTCGCCAATTATCCATCGACAACACGGTAGGGAGAGAGGTTGGAGGTCAACAATGGAAGGCATCTAGCATTCTTGCTCAAGCTTGGAAGGATGACATAGATGCAGAACAATTGCTGCCACCACTGTTTGAATTATTTGGCGAAAGTTTGTTGCCATTTATTCCAAAACCTGAAGCAAGTATATTTTTGTAAAGCAAGTTGCACTTTGTATTTGTTTTAGATATAAAGGTGCATGTAACTCAAGTTACATTTAAACACGTAGAATTTTTCGTCTTAGATGATTTTTTTCATTTGGCATAGATTCTGTTATCTCTCGGCTATAATGTAAATTCAAAAGCTTTGAATTAAATATTAAAATAAGATTTCATTTTTTTTAATGTAAACTGTTAAGAGTGGAAAAAGAGAGTGACATACGGGGAAATTGGAGTCCGGTTTACATCACTAAGGGGGCGTTTGTTTCCCGGATAGAAATTACAATCCAAGGTATTGCATGCGTAGGAATCCGATGACTAGGAATGTGATTCCTAAGTATTTCCTAAAACGTGTTTGGTTAGTTGCAAGTTCGGGAATCCAATTCTTTGGAACAATTTATAAACTTGTTTGGTTCGTACTATACATTCCCGGGAATAAACAATGTAATTATCGAAATACCCCTGATTATATATGACATGTTATTTTAAATTTCTAAATAATTAAATGTGAAATAAAAATATAAATTAAAGTGATTATTTACTTATAATTTATTTTACAATAATATTTTGTAATAATGCATTTTGTAAAATGAATATATATATATATATATAACCAATAATAAAAAAATACCGACGTCTGACATCAATTTCAGAAAAGAATGAAAAAAGAGGAAGGTACGCCTTTAACAAAAGGAAATGGCGGGCAGCAGTTTTTTTAGCGGGTGATTTTAAGGAGTGGGTGAGTGGGGGATAAGTGAGGGTTAGGAAGGTAATTTTGTTCCAAAAAATGAAACTCCCCATCCTGGAATCAAAGAATACCACTACTTTTGGGATCACGCTTCCATGCCGTCATCGGTGACTGCATGTTCCTGAATTTTGCCTAGAAAACATTTTTTTTCATCTATTAAAAAATTAATAACAAAAAACTGAGAGGAGAGAGTGTGTCTTTTTTTGCCTAAATGCAGTAATTGCAGTCATTTATGACTGCAGAGAATCCCATTCCCTACTTTTGGATGACATCACATTCCTATTAAAGTGGGAAACAACTTTCCTGAGTGAGCAACATTCCCTGGAATGCATTTTTAATTTTTTTCAAAACAAACATAAGAATCTTTATTTCCCATCCTAGATATTCCTTGGAACCATCTTTATATCTCCGAAACAAACGCCCCCTAAATGAAACATTTAGTGATAGTCACTAAAGGGATATAAATGTAATTTAACAATTAATAAATAAAAAAATTAATATTAACTTTTATGTGAGTTCCGATTCGTTAGGCATTAACTTTGAAATTGTGTAGCCGTCGACCTTAAACATAGAAGATAATGGTTTTATTAGTTATTTATATTTAATTAATTATTATAAAGAATATTTGATAGTACAAAATTACCCTCCTATAATAACAACCATTGGATACAATTTAAGTAATATATTTATCATCCAACGGCTAATATAGATTTAGTGATCATCACTAAATAAGAGGCTTAATGATGTAAGCCTTAGCCGGGGAAATTGTGTCTAACAAAGATCACACACCTATATATAGTGATTATTATACAATAATTACATTGAATACATACGAAGTTGTATAAAGGCGGAATACTAACAGTTAGTTTAGAAAGTTGTAGTACATTCTAAAGATAATGAAAAGGTACATTGAAGGGGATAACGAAAAGATACATTAAATTCTAGCAGTGATCAACTCTCCCTCTCAAGCTAGAGGATATAAGCCATACACACCGAGCTTGTTACAAAAGTAGATGTAGATGATTCAAGGACCTTTTAGAGACTTAGTGAAAACATCTGTGAATTGGTTGTTGGACTTGACGAAACTTGTGGTGATGTCTCCTGATTCAATATTTACTTAGATAAAGTGGCAATCTACTTCAATATTTAGTCCTCTCACTACGCCAGAAGGGCTAAAAAAGAGTGCCACCATGAGCAGCGTTTTGTCTTAAAACGCCACCTATACCCAAACACGCTAACCCCATACCCAACGTTTTTTAGCAAACGCTGCGTATTTTGAACACGAGATAGCCACATACCCAGCGTTTTTTAGCAAACACTGCTTATTTTGAACACGAGATAGCCACATACCCAGCGTTTTTTAGCAAACGTTGCGTATTTGAAAACGAAAAATCACATATATATTCAGCGTTTTTTAGAAACGCTACGTATTGTTTTAATTTTTTTTTTGCCCGTTCGTGTTTCTCTCTCACCTCTCATTTCCTGCGCTTTTTCTTCTCCCCTCTCGGCTCTCTCTCACTGAGAGTTGCGTTCTTCTCTCCTCTCTCTCTCTCTCAAAGAAAAACCCACAAACCCACACAAACCCACAAACCCACGAGCTCTCCCTCACTCTCAGCGAGCTCCCACAACCCAGAAAACCCCCAAACCCACACAAACCCCCAAACCCACAATAACCCCCAAACCCACATTGCTTGTCTCGTGAATCCTCTCGATCCCTCACTCTCGTGAATCCTCTCCAGCACCCATAGTCCTCATTGCTTGTCTTCATCTTCTCTCAAAGGTTAGTTCTCTATTTTGTTTTTTGTTTTTTAGGTTTTTTGTTAGGTTGGAGATGAATGTAGTTTGATTGGAGAGGAATATGTTGAATGTGTGAAAAAAAAAATATTTGATAGGAGAGGAATACGTTGAATGTAGTTATATGTGTTTGATATGTGTAAAATTAGTTGAGTGTGTTTGATAGGAGAGAAATTAGGTGTCTCTTTTAATATGTTCATTTTCATCTACATTTTTGAAGTGTATACAATTTAAATTGAATTGCTTTGAATAGGAGTACTTATTCATGTGATGAATATCTATCAATTGCTATGAAAGATTGTTCGTTGTTTTTTTTTTTACAAATAAGAAAGATTGTTGTTGTTGTTGACTAAAAATTTTAAGTGTTTGTTGCTTGGTTTTGTTGAGATTTTGATTCTGAAATGGTAGATTTTTTTAAGCAAGTGTGTGTCATCTATATTAGTAAAATCAAATATGCCTAAATCGAATATGCGAATTGTTTGTTAGGTTTTGGGAGTTTTTTTTGTCGGAGCTTCGCGATCATTGTTCGAGTTTGTCCTGGTTCGAGAGTTCATTCTAGTTCGAGTTCACAGCTGGTTGGAGATTTTGTCAGTGTTGCTTCCACTTGTTCAGGTACTTTTTTTGTTCTTTTGTTTTTTTTATATGAAGAAATAATGACTATATAGAAGACATCAAAGTCTTTGATTTGTTTAGTTGAAACTACTAGCTAGTTGATCGAATGTCTTAGCTTCAATAAAATTGTAAATTCTTTGTTTTTCATCTATATATAATAAGTTTAAGTTCTCTTATCTGGAATTTATTATAGATATTGGGACATTATGGATAGAAAGTGGTTGTCTGCCAATCGTTTGTCCAAGGAATATAGATCAGATGGAGTGGATTATTTTGTGAATTGTGCTGTTAAACGTTTAGGGAGATCTAGTAATATGATATGTCCCTGTTTAAGTTGTTGCTATGTAAAATCGCTTAATGCGATTTAGAGAGTTGTGTGACATTTAAAGGGTAATGGAATTGATCAAACTTACACTTGTTGGACAATGCATGGTGAGGAAAGAGTTGAATCTTCGAATATGGGTAGTAGTACTGAGAGATGTGCACCGGTTGACACCGAAATACCTACATTTGTTGGGGACGAATTTGAAGAGATGGCAAAGGCTTTTGAAGACGATCTTAATGACCGTCCTCAAATGTTTGAGAAGTTGATAACGGATGCAGAGCCGCATGTTGTATGAGGTTGTACCGAATTCACAAAATTATTGGTTGTGATAAAGTTGTATAACTTGAAAACTTGCCACGGATGGACGGATAAGAGCTTTACTGAATTACTCACACTATTGAAAGAAATGTTGCCGAAGGATAATGTGCTCCCTTCTCGGACGTATGATGCAAAACAAATGTTAGGGTCCATTGGCTTGAACTATGAGAAGATACACGTTTGTCCCAATGATTGCATTCTATTTCGGAATGAACATGCATTTTTAAAGTCGTGTCCTAAATGTAATGCATCACGGTATAAAAAGAAAGATTGTGCTCCAGAAAATGTGTTGTGGTATTTTCCCATAATTCCTCGATTTAGGCGTATGTACCGTAGTTCAGAAGATGCAAAACACTTGACATGGCATGAGGATGAAAAGATTAAAGATGGCATGTTACGACACCCGGCGGATTCTCCGCAATGGAAAAAATTTGATATTGATTATCCTGATTTCGGGTTGGATCCAAGAAACCTACGATTTGCATTGTCTGCCGATGGTTTTAACCCGCACGGTATTTAGAGTAGCTCCCACAGTACATGGCCCGTGATATTGGCGATTTATAACTTACCTCCATGGCTTTGCATGAAACACAAATATATGATGTTGTCTTTGTTAATTTCTGGGCCCAAGCAACCGGGAAATGATATTGATGTATACTTGGCTCCTTTAATTGAAGACTTGAAGCTAATGTGGGAGAATGGAGTAGAGGTGTATGATGGGTTCAGAGAAGAAAGTTTCAACTTGAAGGCTATGATTTTTGGCACAATTAATGACTTTCCAGCATACGGCAATCTATCTGGGTACAGTACGAGATAGCTGCACCATGCCGTCAACTAAGGTATTAATTGTTTTTTATTACAATAAATAAGGAATTAATCTCTCTTTATTGTATATATATATATATATATATATATATATATATATATATATATATATATATATATATATATATAACATCAAATAATGTCTTTATTATTTTTGGTTTATAATTGATTTAGGACAACAATGAGTGTGAGTGTGAATTGTATATCTCAAACCCATATGAAATGGTTTCAATAGGCTTCACATGTAACGAATTGGGTCCCTTGATGCACAATTTACCCCTACCTCCAAATCATTGTAGAGTCAGAGTTGCGGTACCAATTAGGGAGGATGCACCATTGCCTATTCCAATTGATATTGATATAATCGACAAAGCAGTTACAAGCAGCTTGGTACCTTTGTGGCATGACCATCACACCTTGTCGTTGTAAGTGACAATATATTTGTAACTAACTAATTATAGTTTTTGTCATATATTTTGTGCTAACTAAGTAATTATTTTTGTTTATACATAGATACACCAAAATGCAAAATCTAAGAAAGTGTCTACTGGCAAGAAAATGTCTCCTTTGAAAAGTGTTGGCAAGGAAAAATCTATTGGCAAGAAAGTGTCTCTTGCCCGACCCTTCTACAAAAGTGTCTCACCCACCCATTATGCACAAGTTTCTCAGCCTGCCTCTCCTCCAAAAGTGACTCAGCCCTCCTCTTCTCGCCAAGTGACTCATCCCTCCCCTTCTCCAATTGTGTCTCAGCCCGCCTCTTCCTCTTCCATTAATGAAGCTTATAGGAATATTGGTCAGGCCGACACGTACGAGAAATACGCGATGAAGGAGACAGGCCTTATCATAATGTTTGATGAAGAAATTTTTGGATTTAGCGGTCCAACAATAGTCTCCCGTGAGGATTTCCGTGTTGTATGTGATTCGGATGATGCAACCGGTGTTGTTATGAATATATATGTTAGGTACTATGTAATTTATTATTTGACATTGTCGAATTTATTTTATTATATCGTTAATTTAATTTATATATATATATATATATATATATATATATATATATATTTATATATCTAATTGTAGGTACTTGTACGAGGACATTTTGGTCCCTTCTAATGATACATAGATTTGTTCTTGTGTTCGGAAAGTACAACCTTTCATGAAGTGAATCACAACTCGCCTAATTATAAATCACTTGTGGAACAAAACCGGGTTCTTTGTTAAAACTTATATCACCGAGCTTCTATGAAGCTCAAAATAGAAGCGATGATGCCTTACTTCTAGCACCTAAGTTAACTTAGGGTGAGAAATTTTACCCTTTCTCATATAACATGCATTTTTTAAATAGTAGTCAATTACTTATTCGTAAATTTATTTTGTAGGAGACATTGGGTTTTGTTTGCAATTAATCCTAGCAAACAAACCGTGTATTACCTTGACTCATTGCAAAATCATTACCAAAACCACATCGAGTTTGTGGAGCTTTTTAACAAGTGTGTTTATTTCGTTCATTCTGCATATTTCTTACTTTTACTTATATATGTATGTATTCTTATTAATATAGTTATATGACATTCTTTTCAGTTGTTTAAGCACATATTGGGGAGTGGAAAAATTAACGGTCAAATGGTTACCAATAATTGTAAGTTTTGTCAAAAAACTGTATTCAACTCAATTTAACAATTAACTAATCTTATGTTTTGTAGTGTCCTAGACAATTCAATAACATTGATTGTGGGTATTACGTCATGAAATATATGAAGGATATTATTACCCAAAAGAAAACGACTATCCCCCGTCAAGTATCTACTTATAATATATTTTTATATGATTTCAATTTAATAGTGGTTATTTCCAATATTTAACCATTTCAATTCTAATTTTATTTATTTATATAATTTCAGTATTTTCGCGATTGTCGCATGCAGGATATACTCTGTTGAAGCAAAATTAGCGAGCTTAGGGAGACTCAAAAGCGCTTATGTCTCCTGTTTTTTTAAAGTTTGATTTGTATACATATAAGTTAGCTAGCTAGTATTTGGTTCATAATATTGTAACTTGATAGCTTGTTTTGGATACATATGAATTAGATAATGAAACTTCTTAGCTATTTTGTTTTGGTTCCTCTTATGTAATTTGTTTCTGTTATGTAATTTGGTTCCTCTTAGCTATTCTGTTTTGGTTCCTCTTATATATTTGTTTATGTTATGTATTGGATTGGATTAGTTGTACAGGCAGGTAACTTGTAAATATAAAAAGGAAAACACACAAAACAGAAAAAAATAAAAATAAAAAATTTAGGCAATATTCAGCGCTTTTAATGAAGCGATGCGTATGCAATTGGGCAATAGGCAATATTCAGCGCTTTTAATGAAGTGCTGCGTATCTGGGGGCAATATTCAGCGCTTTTTAACAAGCGCTGTGTATCTGGGAAGGCAATTGGGAAATATTCAGCGCTTTTTAACAAGCGCTGCGTATTTGGTAGGACGCTTGGCAATATTCGCTTTTTAAAAAGTCTTTGCGTGATCCGGGAGGACGCGTTTGGCAATGGGTGGCGCTTTTAGGGAGCGCCGCCCATTGTTGGAGTGGAATCACCAATACCACGCTCAAAGAGCGCCAAAATCGCGCCCATGGATGAAAAAAAGCGCTGCCCATCTACTAGATCTGTTGTAGTGTCTTATAAAAAATCGGATTAGAGACAATATGTAATGCCACTTGATTGTCACGGACTAGAGTCATGTGCAAATAATCTTAAAAGTGAAGCTCTTTGAGTAAGCATTTAAACCAAATGATCTTGCAACACAATACCCAGAAGTGGATCGCCTATCAATGGGTGAGCCTCCTCAATCGGTGTCTAAGTAACCAATTATCTAAGTGTGCCCTCTATCTTCATAAATGAGACCTTTTCCCAAAGTGTGCTTTATAACATACTTTAGAATTCGAATCACAACATCCCAATGAACTTGACAAGGAAAATTTAAAAAACGGCTTACCACATTGACTACAAAGGAATTATCTGGGCGTATGATAATAAGATAGTTGAACTTTCCAACCAATCACATGTATCTCCTAGGATTTGAAAGTGGGTCCTCTTGATTAGGTAGAAGTTTGACGTTTGGATCATAGGAGTGTCATGTGGTTTGGCACTAAATAAACCCCTATCTTCAAGAATATCTATGACATATTTCCTCTATGAAATTACGAGACAATCCTTAGACTAGGCTACCTCGATACTCGAGAAGTAACAGAGTCAACCAAGGTCTTTAGTTTGAAAGTGGCTAGAGAGATGTTACTTCAGTTGCAGTATGCCCTACTGATCACTTCCAATTATAATATCATCCAATAAACAATTAGATTAATGCATCCCCAGGCAGAATGTCAATAGAGCACAGAGTGGTCAACTTCATTACGAGTCATTCGACACTATTGTACCACAATGCTAAATCTGCCAACCCAAGCTCGTGGAGAGTGTTTAAGAACATAAAGTGACTTGTGAAGCCAACATACAATACTAGATCTAGATGACTCCCAAGCAACAACCCCATGTGGTTGCTCCATATACACTTCCTCTTTGAGAACATCATGCAAAAAAACTTTTTTAATGTCAGGCTGAAAGATATGCCAGTATTGGATGGCTGCAATAGATAAGAGTCTAACATATGTCATTTTTTCCATGGGGTGAGAAAGTGTCACTATAATCTAATTCAAATATCTGAGCATATCCTTTGGCCGCCAATCGAACCCTAAAACGGTCAATTTTTCTACCACATTCATTACACTACCAATTTTTCTATGAGACCCAACCCTACCACACTCATTACACTACCAATTTTTCTTAACATGCATAAAAATAAACATATTATCTTAAGCAATGTTATTAAAACCGAACCGGAGGTCGACCCGAGCAAGTCACTGGGTCACTGGGTCAATGGGCGGACCGAGGGGTTAGTAGTTGACTCGCATGACCCGTGACACTACTAAAATCTGTTAAAATTAGGCATGTTGTATATTCACATATCGCAGAGCTATGAATTTTTTTACCATACAATAAAATTGTCCAAAAACTCACTACTCATTCATCATTGAAAACAAACTTCAACATTACACATAACTTAAAATTGAATAATATTCAACTCAACAACAACTACAGCAACTAAATATCATTCTTCATTGAAAACAAACTTCAAGATTAAAGATTCAGCATCTACATTCAACAACTTCAACATTACACATAACTTAAAATTGAAATTATGAAAGAACTTAAAGATAAATCAAAATAGTGCTTCTAAATTGAAATGAAAGATGAATAACAACCTTAATGTTAAAGTTAAACTGAAAAAAGAAAGATTGAAGAAAGCTAGAGCAATGATAAAACTCATAAAAGATGCATCAGAAATTAAATAAAAACCTTAAAGTTAAACTGAACAAGAAATATTGAATTCAAATTTAGCTTTTGTTTTAAAAAAAATAGCAAAACAGCGTCGTTTTACTTAAAAAATAAAAACAAGCACCAATCAGCAACCCGGACCGGGTCAACACCGGGTCGCACCGGGTCGATGCCTTCCGCTCACGGGTCACACCGGGTCGCACCGGGTCTGGAACAACCACGATCTAATAAGTGACTCGGACCGATCACATCACCGTTTCCCGGTCCGACCGGCCGGGTCGGTCCGGGTTTAATAACATTGATCTTAAGGCCTTAGAGGGAGTACTCGTAACTCTTAACAAGAAATGACCCGTTGGTAGAGCTGGCAAAACGGGCCACCCGACCTGCATCGGGCGGCCTATTTTGGAAGAAGTAGGGGCCAATCCCAGCCCTTATGTGGGTGTGGGGCTTTTTGGGCTAGCTCGCATTACACACAGTTTTCTATAATGTACCTATAAGAATTAAGAAGACTCTAACATTTTTTCAGTTTTGCACATTTTGGAAGAAGTAGCCAAGGCATATATCAATTAAAATGAAGCCACTGGTTGTCTGCAAGGCATTCAACGCATTTTTCAGAATGCAAAAAGGACTCTAGAAGAAAGCAAGGAAGCCAAAGATGAAAGAAAACAAACGACGGGATACTCCTGGGCAACAACATCTTATATTTGCAATCAATAAAAAACAAGATACTCTGAAAAATGAGAGCTGACATAAATAACTAGGCATGGCTTGCACAACCTATTTAATGAGAACTTCCTTCTCAGCTTGTTTCAATAGATTTCCTTTTCAGCCCTCAATCTTTTGCAAAACTTTTTCCTTAAGCTAGTTTAGTCCTTAGACTTTGGATCCTCCCCACTCAGCTGGCACACTAAGTATTTTCCAGGGTTATCCAAATAAGAATATTTGTAATAGTTGAGCTTCTGTTCTTAGAAGCTTTGATCAACTCTACTCCGACAAATAATTCCAGATTTAACCACATTCACCTTTTGGCCTGAAGCACCTATAAACATAGCCCTTTCCTTACACGGTGTGTGGGGGGTTGATGAAAAAAACTCAACATGAATCCCCAATTAACCTAAATCCCTAAATCCCCAATTCTTCTCCCTCTTTTTATATTGCAAAATAAACTTAAAAACCTAAACCCACCATTGGCACTTTGTGGGAATATCGAATGACGATACTGTCCCTCAAAAACCCCGCTAAGTTACTCTCACCTTCCTCCATTCCTACTGCAATTCCACACAACTAGTGCGTTCACCCGTGCTATGCACGGGGCGAAAACTTCAGTCAATACATAATTTTCACTGAATTAAATTTTGTTATTTATTAAATTGCAAAAGCCATAAGGTTGGTATGCGAAGAGAACAAAATATAAGAAGAAGACATAAAGCTCCATAAACTGAAGAGAACAAAACACAACATAAGATAAGCTCCATAAATTGGATACATATGTCCTATAAATTTTAGACATAAATTTCATAAATTGAAGAGAATAAAACATAAGTGCAACATGACTTGATTCATCATCTAGCTTTTTTATTTATCAAAATTCATCATCTAGCTTATGATAATTGAAGCGGCCATTGGAACCAGCAGCTGCCTCCTATAGAACAGCTAAATGGAGAAATTGACGCCTGATGGAAAACAATATGGAAATATTAAAATAACTTTTAAAATATACAATGGAAAGAAACAAAGGAAGAAAGAACAATTTGTTACTTACACAATTGTTGCATAAAATTGTGTATCAGCCACCTGTGGAGTGAAATGAGATTTATAAGATACTTGCGATTTTAAATCAATAGATGTGAGTCAATGCAGAAAAAGAGGAGATGACTTTGCTTTCTAATCTTTCATCAGAAATATATGACAAAGAGTAAAATGAAAGGAACAAAAATGGCACCATCCCATTAAATTAATCAACCAAATTCTAGCTGAAAAATATATGATGTACTCAAAAAGCACACATGCAATTAATTTTTTATACTTTATATTTCAACATTTGTAACTTTGACAAAACTATTGATTCATGATGAATAGCATTAGAAGCACCTTAAGATTAAGCACCATTGGTTTTAGCTGCAACAATGGAAGTTGAGTCACCGTGAAAACTCATAGTATAAAGTAAGCTAATGAGAGATGAATCATTTAAAGAAAGAAATGCATAGAAGAACCATGTGGAGCTGCACATTCATGTCTAATAATCATCTTACTAATAAAGCAACATGAAATAGGACACTCCCATCTTATCCCCAACTTCTATTATGACACCTTAATAACATGAAACATAAAACATTAATTTACCCTTACTATGGAATTGGACATGCTCACAGTTTCATCAACGATATTAGCAATCAATTTGCAAATCAATCCCTTATTGTTATCATGATCAAATAGTTGTAAGTTGTAACAACATCTAGGTCAATATGTTGAGGAAGATATCGATATGGCAAATGGAATAATTAATAGAAAAATACAAATGAGTTATATCTTTAGATAGATAGCTTACAATACTGCTTTTCCCACTACCATAATATGATGAATCTACACAATCCCTTTTGAAAATAAAAAGAATATAATGCATATATGTAATGTAACACGATGTAGAATGATCCACCTACCAGCCTACTTCTTTGATAGTGGACACGACTGCTGAATCATTCACATGTTAGTTGAGGACACAAACAAAAGTGCATGGTCATGTAGGAGATTGGATCCAAATGTTGCTAACAGGTGGTGATGGTGATTGTGAATTAATGATTCAAAAACTTAATGCTTATTAAGAGGGGGATATAAAAATGCTCAGCAAAACACAAAAACTATTCTATGAAAACACCTAACATAGGTTAATATAAATATATAATCTAGAATTTACAATTTCAGCCAACATTACATAATTTTCTTCATTTCAATGACAAAAAAATTTTTCATAAAAAAGGCAAAATCCAAAAGAGGAATACAAAGTATACCAATTTTAGGTTCAAAATACTTTTCAATTCAAATTTTCATTACCTAAAAAACCACGATCATAACTTCAATTGTGTTAGTTGATTTCCATTTTATGGTTCATATCAAGAAGAAAAGACTTCATATTTCTCATTTCCTCCCCACTTGTAGGCTATAGCCACTTCCCAGTCTTGGTTTCAATTGAATTACATCCCACTTCCTGCATGTAGCTCACAATGAGTTAGATTAGAAAAAAAGTGATTCCCACATATGGAGGTCATTGAAGTGGTCATTTAGAGAATAGTAAAAGTACCTGCAAAATTTTCACTTTCTTGCGTAGATCATGAGCGTTCTTTCTGTAAGCCTTGCCTTAAGCTCTTTCTTCATTTCCTCAAGAGCAACCTCCTATATTAAAAGAAGGGCAATAGAAAAGTTAGATCCCAAAAGTGTGATTACATAGAGACTTCAAGTTATTAGAAGACACATAGTGTAACTATTTTTACTCTTGAAATAATTGATTTTAATAGACAGAACAAATACTACTAAATTAGAATAATAAGCCATAAAAAAGAAGAGCATATCATGCACATAACTAAGCAAGGGAAAGTAAATTCTGTTCATCCTGGAAGAAGTTCATGAAGATGCTCTATGCCAAAACCACAATAAGAATTGAGAATTGTAAACGAATTTGTATGCTTTCTTTATAAACACTAATATATGAACAACAATGCATTTGATGAGCATCGTGTAGTGATAATCTTTAGCTATATTTGGCCAGAGATAACACTAAAAGTCTAAAGAGCTTCATAGTGTTTTCTATAAACACTTGAATGTTTGCTTATGTGCAGTTCACACCCTCAAGTGAATATATAAATGGAGCTTTCACTCTTCTAGTTCAAAACTCTCATGAAATTGGATTTCCAAGATACCCTTCTTGAGTTCGTGTAGAAGAAAGGACCAATTTAGCCTAGAAGTAAGTTCAATCCTTAAAAATGGAAAGAGTTGGATCCTCCAAATCCTCAAACCACACTAAGGACTTGCTTACAATCAAAAACCCAACAATGCTTCTTCAAAACCACAAGTGACCTAACCTTCTGCAAGCAAAGAAAAACACTTTTTTTAACACCAAATGGCAAATTCCAGAACTACATATGCATTTCAACAACAAAAAAAGCTTCACAAAATTATCAAATTTACATGCTAACAACTACCACATAATGGAAAATAAGATGCTCAAGGAGATTCCATGTCCTTAAAAATGACATTAAATTACAAATGCAATGGAGCTTTAGTAGAAACAACAAACAACCATTAGCTAGCTGTAAAATATACTAAGCTAAAACATAAATGCATTGAAATGAGTGTGACAAAATGAGTCAATTTTGAGAGATTTGAACACAGAAAATATAGTGCTACTTACCAAAAATCACTTCCTTTAAATACAATGTAGACTGCAGCAGAAATTTCAACCCTTCAAGCATGAAAGCAAACAATTAAGCTCAGCATAAAGATTAGAACTTTAAAACCTTATAAATGAAGTACAATCAACCTCAGAAGCGGCATTATAGCTACAACCAACCCATTGAGCAAGATAAAAACCAAAAGTAATATCAAGACTATGGTCTAATTTAAAAGAATACCAAATCACAAATAGATTAGAAGGATTTATGCAAATCAATGATTAGAAAGATTAGAACTTTAGGTCTTGATTAATTCTTTAGAAAGCTACAAACTACAATAAGCCACAAATCAAAAAGACAGAAGCAATGAGGAATGAACTTTAATTTTACTTAAATAGCAAATCCAGAACTTTGATAGAATCAATCACAGAACCACCAATCCTCCATAAACCAAACTTAGGCATTTCATCAAACACCATGGCAGCAACACAAAGGGGATACCTTCCTCGTTTCATATAAAATAAAAAAATAGAGACAAACAATCTTGAGAGCAAAAGAATAAGTGAGGAAAGATGAGGGACACTGATACCTTCCGCCATGAGTGTCATTTCGGTCACCGCAGGCGTCGTTTGCACCATTTTCACCGCCGCATCTGAGTGTTGTTTGCACCGTCGTTCTCCCATATCTCTCTTTGCGGAGCGTCTCTTCCTCCCCATATTCTTCTTCGTCTCTCCCTAATGTGCATTTCTGTTTCTCGCTCTTCACAAGGTTTTTTCTGTCAAATCCATGTTTTTCTTTGTAGATTTTTGTTTACCCTTTCTTCATCTTTCTCTCTCTTTTGTGTTTCATCCCTTCTTAATTTTTGAGTATGTGAAGTGTTTGTGTGTGTGAAGAGTGCAAGAGATTAGGAAAGAAATGGATTGGATTCAATGTACTTACTACAACATTTGGTGAAAGACTTGGAAGACTTGAAAGGAAAGAAGAGTGAAGATGAAGAAAAACAGCAAAACTCACCCACGTGGAGAAGAGAGAAGGGAGCATAATAGGGAACAGTCAAACTTGATCAAAAAGAAGGAAAGAGAAGCCAATAAGAAACTACATGTGGCCAAATATACTTGAAACATAATCTTTGCAAATATTTTCACTCCTTCAATGAATCAAACAATGCTGCACATGTACTATTTGATTGAAGAAAGCAGCAACCATCAAATGGCGGTTAGAGGAGCTTAGTTGGCAGCTGCACCCACTTGGATCATACATGGCACAAATGGCAGTGATCAATTGGACAAGAAATTGGAGGGAAACCATGGGAGCTTGGCGCCATCATCCTACGTGGAGACTACCACAGGATGTAAATATAGAGATGCATTATCCTCCTCCTCTTCCTCCTTCACTCCCTGAAACTGCATTTCACTGAACCCTAGAATTAGAACTCGCGCGCTCTCGAACCCCAACGACGCTGCTTTGCGCCCGTGACCTGCTCCTTCGCATCTGTAGACAAAGCTAAGATTAAGGTTGTTGGTGTTGGTGGCGGTGGCAATAATGCCGTTAACCGCATGATTGGTTGCGGATTACAAGTCTTTTTGTAATCATTCACGTTTTTAATTTATAATTACTGATAAAAGTTTTGTTTTTTCATTGATTTTTTGTTACATCTGTTAATAGGTCTTTTTTTTCCTTTTTCTTCATTTGTGATTTATGTGCAACTGTGATAACTTTGGTGGGTTTTGTTCTGTTAATGGGTCATTTTTTTTCTTCATTTATGTATCATGTGAAGTTGTGATAGGTTTGGTGGGTTTGCTTCTATTGATGTGAAATGTTTGTATGCATTAGAACCAAGTGGTTGCTGATGTTTACTTATGTTTTATTGTTTTTATTAATAATAATCAGGGTGTATACTTTTATGCTGTAAATACTGATGCTCAAGCATTGTTGCATTCTGCTGCTGAGAATCCTATCAAAATTGGAGAACTCTTGACTCGCGGATTAGGTCAGACACTTATGCGTTTCAGATTCCTTTGTGCATTGTGTACAATTGGAACTTGCATCTATGTTGACTATCACATAATTGGTGTATTTTTGTTTGTGCCCGTGTTGCTTCATATCATTGTTGCTTGGTAGAAATGCAGGTACTGGTGGGAACCCACTTTTGGGGGAAGAAGCTGCTGAGGAATCAAAAGAATCTATTGCTAATGCTCTTCAGGGCTCTGATTTAGTGTTTGTAACTGCTGGTATGGGTGGGGGTACAGGGTCTGGGGCTGCCCCTATTGTGGCTCGAATATCAAAAGAAACATGTTACTTGACTATCGCTACAATGGGGAGATTCATGTGACTATCATTGCAACTGGCTTCTCACAGTCCTTTCAAAAGACAATACTAACAGATCCAAGAGCTGCAAAGCTGCTTGACATTGAGTATTGATTCCCACATTCAGATAGCAACACTCTCTTTTGCAAACTCTCTCCAACAACCACTCTATGATTGGTTAAAACTCGTGTGGGTCTCACCACTTTGGAAATGAGACTCATTAATTTAGTGGAACCACGAGTTTTAACCAATTATAGAGTGGGTGTTGAAGAAAGTGTGCAAAAGAGAGTGATTCTAGCATTTCTCTCCCCACATTTGTTGCAATGTTTAGAAAACTATTCCCAAGTATAAATCATTCCTAAGAATAAAATAACCACCAGTTTCTCATGATTTTATTCCCAGCAAAAAGGGTGGGTTAGAAGGTTCCCATGAAGGTGGGAATAAAACATGTGTAATTAACCAAAATCAAATTCTTACAAATAATTCCCGGGAATGTTATTAGTATTTGCCAATTTTTTTTTTTTTTGCAAACTACTTGGGAATAAGATGCCGACATTGTTATCCCCAAAAAGTTTTTGCTGGAATAATTTTTACAACCCTGAAACAAACACATCCTATAGACTATTATCAAATAAATTTCTCCATCTATGGAGCCAACACCTAATTGTTTACATATTTAAAGAAGACGGGAAATTGTCACACATGTATTTTCCTCATACCCTCCCCGAACTCGCTCTTAGTTGGACAATCTTCAAAACTCTCACATGAAAACATCAAAAAATCCCATAACTATATTCAATGAACAATCACTTTATTCCAACAATCCAGAAGCAATTGCTGCCAAAGAGTGAATCAATTAAGAAAAGGGTGACAACTCTCTCTGCTAGGGTTTCACACTCTTTTTAGGTTGTAGCTGCCCATGGCAGAACTGCCTCTTGATTTGCGACAGGTTCTGCTCTAGGCCCGGAGTGCATTCCTTAGTGCCCAGTTGTGTCTCTCGCGTTTCAAGTAGTGACTCACGACACACGTTTGTATCCAAAAAGGATAATGAGCCAAAACCCCTTTTTCTCATAGGGTTGAATTTTCCAGCAAACATTGCCCCAATGGCAGATGACTTAATTCAAGTGATGCCACCTATTTTTTTTTCATTCCTTGTAGCCAAGCAAGTAACGTCACTCATTCCTTTAGCCAGATCACAAGAAAATATTTGTGATATTCCGATTAGTCAATTCGCTCATTCTTGCATCAAAGGAGACGGACTAGCTATTTCCATTCCAGAAAAGGAATATGTTGCAGGATTGGAGGGGTGCAAGAAACATCTCCATGACAAAATCTTAGTCTCAAAGGGTGATACTCCTATCAAGATTGAGTCCTTGAAATCCAGACATCAGGATCTTTGGCAACTATCAGGTAAGTGGGGTCTTATCTCTCTAGGGAAACGATACTATGAATTTTCTTTCTTCGGATGATTCCCGTAGAATACAGTCGCAACCTATTTGGCATTGAAAGCCAGGTTTGTTTCGGTTGTTTGTATGGCAGCCTGACTTTAATCCTTCAACTATAAAACATACGAATGCACAATGTTGGATTAGGCTTACAAGGCTTTCTCAAGAATACTGGCGTCCTAAAGTTCACTTTGCAAGTCCTAATAGTGTTGGCACACCAATTAGTCTAGCTGATACAACAAGTAAAAGCTCATTTGCAGATCTTTTGGTCATTTTACATGCATCCTGGTTGATATAGATTTGAAATCAAAGCTCAGTAATGAAATTCTAGTTTTCTAGTTGAGAGGTTTGTGGGCATTGAGTATGAAAATATGCCCTTCTTCTGTAAAAATTGCAAGACTATAGGTCATACAGCCAGTGATTGCTATAGAATGATGCACTCTGGCGTGGAAAAGTATAAGGAGCAAAAGTTCCCAGCATATGTTGCTCATGCAAAACATATTTCTAAATATGTTCCTAAGCTACAAGTTAATTATAATGTGAATTACAAGCAAAAGGCTCATGTTGTATGTGGTAAAATCGACATGAACAAGGAAGCTCCTAAACGAATCAACAATGATCGTAGAGATGGTTGGACCCTAATCCTTTGCTGGGGGAATCTTCAGCTAATGGGACTAGAGAAACGAACATGCAATCTAATGGATAATCAAATGTCCAAGACTCATTTGCTTCAGATGATGGTAAGTAAATGTGTTTGTAGTTATGCATATGCTAGAGACATCTTTGAATTCCACTAGAAATTGGCTAATGCTTCTACCGCTAGCACACAAGCAGTAGCTCAAGGCAACAAAATTCAAACCTTTCCTACCTCTGATACCATTAGTGGATGTAATATTGAAACTCTTGTCGTTCATTCTAACATCAACGTAGCCAATGATATGAATATTGATAGTCGGTGTTGGAGTGATTCTATTGACTCATCCTCCACTCAACCTCCCACTACTAGGCAAGATTCGCTAAATGCGTTAGAGTCTGATGCTACTTCTAATCTAGTGGTAGCATCTGACATGAGAATATTAAGAAAGCTTTGGGGGTGATGTGTTAGATGATGTTGCTGATCCTATGGCTAATGATATCCAAGGGGCAGCTGTGCAATATGATAAGCTCGAACTGGGGGTGTCCAATACCCATAAGAAGAAAATACATCAAAAAAAGAAATCGGTCCAGACAACTGTAGGCTATAATACTCGCTCAAAGACAAATTCTGTCTCTATCTCTGTCTCTTTTTAATTTAACTTTTGTAAGTTAATCCTGGAATTTTTGGAAAATCTAGAATTTGACCCAGAAAATTGTGGGCTATAACTCCTGTTCATGGAAAAATTCTTTCTCTATCTCTTTTTGATCTGACTTTTGCAAGTTAGTCATTTATAATTGTCTCTAAGATGAAGTGTTTTAGGGGGTTTATTAGGGGCTCCCTACCATTGCTTTGAAATTATTTTCTTTTTTGCCAATGGTATTGGTCTTGTCCCTCCTTGGACTCTTTTCTGTCATTTTTTTATTTTTTATTTTTTAATAATATCAAGGGGAAGTTCTCTCTTTCCTTTTCATTAGACGGTTTTAGCGTGCTTCTTTCCTTATTTTTGCTTTAATCTTTTTTACTCAACTAATCCCTTTCAATCTTTCACTATCTAACCCCCATCCCGATGTAGCCTCCTCTGACAACCCCCTCTTTAAAAGTGTCACTAATGGTAAGGTTTGAACGAAAGGTGGGCTAGGGGTTTGCATCGGGTGGAATGGGGGGAGAGAGAGGGAGAAAGTAATAGTGTATGTTTGGGAGGGAGATTTAGGAGGGGAGGGAAGGGCAGGTCTGTTCATGGTTCACTTCTCAAGTAGAACCGCACTGAGCTCAACCGACCTGTTCAAACAGTTTGGCTGAACATAACTGAATTGTCTTAGCAGTTCCACCGGACAATCGAATCGCCTTTAATAGTTCGATTTGTGATTCGAGTTTCGAGTCATTTAAATTTTGAACTTTTTTCGAACTGTTGACCCCGAACTGTTATCCAAACTACCAAAAAACTGATTTATTAACAAAAAAACTGACCTGTCTTAAAAAAACTGATCTGCGACACTTTTTTAAAAAACAACAATTCACACACTAATAAGAAAAGTCAATCTTATGTGTTATCATCTATAAATCCTAACCATTTTTACAACAAGTGGCCATCCCCACCCACCAAGGTATATAAGTGAATGAGATGCTACTCCATACATTTATTTTACAAGCACAAGAACAAGAACAAGGATTTTTTTTGGTACCCCCTCCCTCCTCTCTCACACCCCCCTAATTATCAAAACGGACAAAAATACCCCTCAAAAGTTACAAAAATCACATTTCACCATTCAGTTTTCATAAATCTGGAAAAAGTGAGTGAGAAAATGAGAGAAATCCGGATTTACTAGGTAAATCCGGGAAGAAATCCGGATTTACCCCATACGTTTGGTAAATCCGATTCACATTTGTGAACCGGCTTTTGATAACCCTCATTTATGATGGTTATTACTTGCTTTCTAAGCTTGTTTTTAAGTGAATTTATTAGCATGTTGTGTGAATTAGCTTGTAAATGTATTTAGGATAGAGTTAATGGTGCAGGAATGAATTGGAGAGAATTGGGAATATTTATGTCCTTTGTGCTTTTAATTGTGTTTTGTTTAAGTGCTGTAGCAACAGGTGCTTGCGCAATAGCAAAAATGCGCTAGATGAGAGAGAAAGCTCAAGGGAATGCGGAAAACACGTAAATTGAGGCAAGGACAGCTGTCAGAGCTGGATGGCACGAAAAGATATGACCTCATGTGGATTTCCCACAATTGCCCTTTAACCTAGGACACAATTTCCCAAAGAAGACCTTTCTTGGCTACTGGAAAGACTCTAATTGATGTGCAAAAGGGGGAATTGACTATGAGAGTCAATGATCAAAAGATTAAATTTAATGTCATGAATGCTCTTAAGCTTCCGGATAAAGGAACTGAGGAGTGCTCTTTTGTTGTATCTCTAGACTCTGTAGTACAGAAGCAGTTCAACAAGCAAAATGATCACTTGGTGAAAGCTCTTTCTCATGTGGATAAAAGTGAACTTGTGGATGGAGGATTGTTGCATGAGGAGGCTACTGTCAAGGAAATTTGGACTAAACAATATGAGCCTCTTGAGCTTGGAGACTCTACTCTCAAGAGGAATGTGTCTTCCATAGAGAAACCCCTTGATCTTGAATAGAAGGAATTGCCTAAGCATCTCAAATATGCTTACTTAGGGGAAAATGATACTTTACCTGTGATCATTGCTTCTGATCTCTCCTAAAGTCAAGAGCATGATCTCATTACTACCCTGAGGAGGCATAAGAAGGCAATTGGGTGGCAAATGGCTGATATAAAAGGGATTAGTCCTACACTCTGTATGCACAGAATCATTCTTGAGGAAGGTGCTAAAAATAGTATTGAAGGACAGAGAAGGCTAAACCCTATCATGAAAGAAGTTGTGAATTAAGAGATAATTAAGTGGCTTGATGCTGGCATTGTGTATCCTATATCTGATAGTGCATGGGTGAGCCCTGTACAGTGTGTTCCAAAGAAAGGAGGGGTCACAGTGGTTGCCAATGAGAAGAATGAGCTTATTCCTACAAGAATAGTAACTGGTTGGAGGATTTGCATGGATTATAGGAAGCTCAACAAGGCCACAAGAAAAAATCATTTCCCTTTGCCCTTTATTGATCAAATGCTTGATAGACTTGCTGGTAAGGAGTTCTATTGCTTTTTGGATGGTTACTCCGGCTACAGTCAAATAGCCATAGTGCCTGAAAATCAGCAAAAGACTACTTTCACTTGTCCCTATGAGATGAAAATCTCATGTACGGTTCTGGAACGGAGATTCATTGAACCGAATGACGACTGTAACGGATGTCGGCTCAATCTTAAGGAAATTATGCGGAAGCTTTACAGAATTATTATGAGGCTATGCGACTGGAAATTGATCCCTATGATCAAAGTTATATACTTTATAACATAGGCCTTATCCACACAAGTAACGGAGAACATACGAAAGCTTTGGAATACTATTTTCGAGCACTCGAACGAAACCCGTTCTTACCTCAAGCTTTTAACAATATGGCCGTGATCTGTCATTACGTGCGACTATCTCCACTATAGAATAGAAAAATAAAATAGGCTTTCTACATAATGCCATTTGGGTTGTGAAATGCGCCGGCAACATTTCAAAGGTGTATGATGTCAATTTTCTCTGAGTTTATTGAGAAATCCATGGAAGTGTTTATGGATGATTTCTCTGTCTTTGGGGAAACATTCCAATTGTGTCTTGATAATTTAGAGAAAATTCTGGATAGATGTGAAGAAACCAACTTGGTGCTTAATTGGGAAAAATGCCGCTTCATGTCCAAGAAGGTATTGTGTTGGGTCACAACATTTCTAAGAGAGGAATTGAGGTTGACAAAGCTAAGGTGGAAGTTATTGAGAAGATGCATCCTCCAACCAATGTGAAAGGTGTCAGAAGTTTCCTTGGGCATGCTGGGTTCTATAGAAGATTCATCAAGGACTTCTCCAAAATATCTAAGCCTTCGTGTCAATTGCTGCAGCATGACACTCCATTTGTCTTTGACGAGGCTGTCTTTGCCGCAATTTGAAGTTGCAGAATGCCCTGATTTCTGCACCTGTGATCGTGACTCCGGACTGGAGCAAGCCTTTTGAGCTCATGTGTGATGCTAGTGACTATGCCATAGGAGCTGTCCTTGGCCAAAGGTATGGAAAAGTCTTTCATTCAATTTATTATACTAGCAAAACACTTATAGATGCTCAATTGAATTACACTACTACTGAAAAAGAATTGTTAGCTGTAGTTTTTGCATTTGATAAATTTAGATCATACTTAGTTGGCACAAAAGTAATTGTTTACACTGATCACTCTGCCATTAAGTATTTGATTGCTAAGAAAGATGCAAAGCCTAGGCTAATAAGATGGGTTCTCCTCCTTCAAGAATTTGATCTTGAGATTAAAGATAAAAAGGGGGTGGAGAACCAAGGTTCTGATCATTTGTCTAGATTGGAAAATGAAAGTGCAGGTACCTTTGGTGAAATCAAAGAACATTTTCTGATGAGCACTTATCGATCGTAAGTCTTTGCGAAAGACCGATGCTACTGAGACAGTGGTATCGAATATTGTCAAGCAATATTTCTGGGATGAACCCTATCTCTACAAGAAGTGCCCTGATCAACTGTTTAGAAGATGTGTGGCTTATGAAGAACAGCAGAAAGTGCTGCAGCAATGTCATGTTGCAGCATATGGAGGACACTTTGGAGGTATGAGAACTGCAGCAAAGGTGCTGCAATCTGGTTACTACTGGCCTACCATTTTCAAGGATGCCATGAGTTTGTTAAACAATGTGATAATTGCCAAAGGAGCGGAAACATCTCCAATAAGCAAGAAATGCCATTAACCAACATTCTAGAGATTGAACTCTTTGATGTTTGGGGCATGGATTTTATGGGACCTTTTCCCTCTTCATTTGGCAATGTTTACATCCTTGTTGCTGTGGATTATGTGTCAAAGTGGGTTGAAGCAGTTGCTTTACCTAACAATGATGCTAAGTCTGTTAGCAAATTCTTGCAAAAGAATATCTTTACAAGGTTTGGTACTCCTAGGGCTATAATCAGTGATGAAGGATCTCATTTCTGTAACAAATTGATTGAAACTCTCCTAGCCAAGTATGGGGTATCATCCTCAAACTAGTGGTCAAGCTGAGTTATCAAATAGAGAGATCAAGAGAATGCTTGAGAAGATGGTAGGGCCTACAAGAAAGGAGTGGTCTAATCATTTAGATGATGCTTTATGGGCCTACAGAACTGCTTTCAAGACTCCTTTGGGACTGTCTCCCTACAGATTGGTTTATGGCAAGGCTTACCACCTGCCTTTAGAGCTTCAATACAAATCTCATTGGGCAATCAAAAAGCTCAATTTTGATTATGCTAAAGCAGGGGAAGCTAGGCTATTGCAACTGAATGAGTTAGAGGAAATGAGGCATTTTTCCTATGAAAGTGCTGAACTATACAAGGCTAAGACCAAAGCTTGGCATGACAAGAGGATCCAGAAAAGGGAGCTGAAGGAAGGTGACCAAGTGTTACTATACAATTCAAGACTCAAGTTGTTCCCTGGGAAACTCAAGTCTAGGTGGTCTGGACCTTTCAAAATTGAGAAGGTGTATCCTCATGGTGCTGTGGATTTATATTGTGATGAAAGAAAGCAACATTTCAAGGTGAATGGTCAAAGGGTGAAGAAGTACTATGGTGAACCAGTGGTGAGAAGCAAAATCACCACTGATGTGCAAGACCTTTAATCTTGGAGGGTAGTCAGGCTGAGGACTCTTAAACCAAGCGCTACTGGGAGGCAGCCCAGGGTTTTTAAACTAATAAACCAGTGTTGTTGTTGTTTTATGTTTGTTTTTTCAGGGAAAATTAGTTGGCAATTTGAATTTTGAAGGTGAGACAACATTTAGTGCTGCAGCAATGCCTTCAGCATTGTTGCTGCAGCAATGAGCAGCAGTTGAGAAAAAAAAAATAATAGCAGTTATTGTGCCAAGGTCTACTGCGCCATCAGTGGGTTGTCAAATCCAAGTCATTAACCGCCCCAAATTCCAATCCTAGCCATCCACATACCCCTTAAACCAACAGCTACTTTTGAATTAAAAGCACCAATCCCTTTTTCCCCATAAAACTGTCCCATCACCTTACTTATAACCACTCTCCATCGCTTCTCTCACCACGCTCTCTCTATCAAAGTGAAACCAACTCTCAAAAATCCCTAATCTGAAATTTCTCCCATTGAAACCGTTCTCAAAACCTACAAATTTCTCCCTAATCCCGATTTCAATCGCTATGGCAAGATCAAAATCAAGTGTTGTCAAATCCTCTAGAAAGCGCCAATCAAACCCTGGGCGTGGGGAATCGAGCCAAATGCGAAGGAAGAACACCAAGAACCAAGAGGGGGATGCCTCTGAGAAGTTCCAGAATATGAATTTCTAGGCAGAGTGTGGGTTCGAGTTAAAAGGAGGCCCTGAAGCGTTCACATATATTGTGGCCGCATCGGGTTGGGAAAAGATGATTCAACAACCCTTGTTCTTCTATCCCTCTGTTGTTCGCGAGTTCTACGAAGGAATCGTCCCCTCTAAAGATGGCAAGCAGAGATTCATCTCTAAAGTGCGTGGAGTGGCTGTGGAATTCGACTCTCTAGCAGTCAATGCTAACTATGGGTTGGATTTTCATAGTTTGGCATTCACCAACAATGTGGCAAAATAGCGAAAGAGAGAGATGGAAGGAGTCAAGAAGAACATTTCTTTGCCTGGAACACCGTGGGAGCCCTACAGTGCAAATGAGTTCAAAGTAAAAAGGGGTAATCTCACCCATGATGCTCAAGTGTGGTTCAACTTTGTGAAGCAATCCTTCCTGCCTACCTCCCACACTACCAATGTTGAAAAGGAGCGTATGATGTTGTTGGATGCTATTCTGAGCAAGAAGAATGTGGATGTGGGAAGGCTCATCAGTAGAGAAATCTTGGTGTGTAAGGGTAAGACTGCTGGTTATCTGTTTTTCCCTTGTTTAATAACAACTTTGTGTATCAAGGCTGGTGTGGAAATCAAAGGAGAAAGGAAAAGTTACCCTGTGAGTGCCTTCCCAACTGTTCTGAAAATGAAGAAGGTTGCTACAGCATCTGGTGATCCCACCATGCTGTCGCAATTCATGCTGCAGCAGCGCGCTATCTGGGAGTTCATGCAGAAGCATCACAATTGGACCGGTCCTGTGTTGGCTGCCAATTTGAAGGAACTATCTGATGTGGAAGCCCCAGAATTCCCAGAATGGGTGCTCGAGGAAGAGGTTGCAGAACCAGAAGTGTATGAGGATGAAGCCAATGTAAACATCGAGGAAGAGGTGCTAGTTGAGAAAAAGAGGATTAGCAAGAGGACAACTCTGTAATTGCTGCTGTCATGCAGGGATTTGCAAATGCTGCTGCCAATGAGGCTCTGGCAAGGGAAGCTGCTGCAAAGATGAAGGCTGAAGCTGACAAGAAAGCCAAAGAGGTTTTGGAATTCGTGCTTGCCCACAAGAAGGCAAATGTTTACGATCTTTGGTCCTGTTGTTGCGAATCTGAGGATCGATCTTTGCGGCCATCTCTGCTGCTGCAGAATGAAAACCTCGAATGTTCCAAATCCTTCTATGGTTCAATCATCAAAGGCCTCTGGGAAGAAGCAAAGCAAGGGTCCTGCAGTTCGAGCAAGCCCAAGAACTATGATTGTGTTTCAATTTATGTTCTAGTACTTTGCTTCTGTTATTAGTTTGTTTCTCTCAATAAACCTGTTGAGTGACTTGTCTTTGTAGCACTCAACAATTGTGTTTAGTTTGTGTTAGTTGTTTGCTCTTATTTTTGCTTTTGTTTACTGTCCTGTAGCTTCACCTTTTAGTCTAATTGTAGTGAGGACACTGCACAGTTCTAAGTGTGGGGGGAGGAGCTATACATAGGCTTTGTACTCTGTTTAATGGCAATCAAAGTAGTGAATTTTAAAATTTTTAGAAGTAGAGTTGAGCAAAAACTTAGTGATGATATGGTGAGAATTAAGGGAATAGTGCCCCTGTTTGGTGAGTGAACTATTTTACTTCTGCTCCTACACTTAAAGCTTGAACTTAGGTAGGAACTTAGTGAATTAAAGATGATCGAAACTAGGCTAGTGCTGGTAGACCTAGGGAATTGCTAAATTTCTACTAAAAACATAGAGAAACATAAGAAACTAAGTTTGGGGGTTTTCTGAGATATATTAAGGCGAAACTTGAAGGAATGCAAGGTCTTTGCGAGAACCCTCTTTGCGGCAAAGAATCATAAAGATCATGAGTTATTGATAACTCATATTTATTTGAGTTATTTATGCTCTTATTACTTAAATTAATGCAAGTTCTTAATTAATATTGTTGTTAAATAAGTAAATATATGTTTAGTGTAAAAGAGGGTTAGGAACTGATTATGTGACAAATTGGCACTTTTGGTGCTTTCTTGTTATTTTTAATGTGTTTGTTCAGTGTTATAGCATCAGGCGTTATAGCGGTAGACGTTATAGCATTGGATTCTGCAGCTGATGAGAGAGAAAACGAAAAAGCAATTTTGGCAGCATGTTAAATCAGCAGAAGCGATGCGAGCAGTTCTACTGCTGACCACCCACTTTGTACTTTATAGGACACTTGTCTATTTTGTAATGGAAGATGAAAATAGTTGGTGGGATGGCTTGTCACCATTTTTGGGAGATATTTTCTATATAGAGAAGTCAAAAAACTTCATCTTCTTCGTCTTGGTTTTGCTGGTTCAGAAGAGAGAAGAGTTAGAAATAACTCTCTTGCACTCCATTTTCGTCCAAGCTCCATTTTCACAATAAAATGTAGATTTTCTGCAGTGCTGAGAGAGACGTTATATAGCGGCAGGCGCTGTAGCGGCACAGGAGCTATCATCATTTGGAGTGTTTTCCATCTCTTTGTGATTTCGGTTTTATGGCTATAGGTAACACTTTTATGCTGTATTTCTTGTGTTGATTGCTCATCATGAGCTGATTCTTTTGTAGTTGGATTGCTTTGAGCTTTGTAATGAATCTTTAGTATTTCGTTATTAATGTTTAATGTTTTGCGTTTCAATCTTTGTATGTTAATTCTTCCAAACTTGTTTTAGAATTGATCAGGTAAAATGGGTATATTCATGGGTACAAACATGGTTCATGAATCGAACTTAAAGATTGATATGAATGAAAGGTTGTTTAAAGAGATTTAACCAACGTTTGCTAAATCTAGACATAGAAAGGCAATAGTTCAAAGGGCAAAAGCTGTGGGTTCTTTATTATACAGGGGTGAACTTATTTAGAACTTAGACATAGGCTTCTTGTAATGAAACCACGGCGTCGATGGATCGAAAAGCACAAAATCAATTGCGACAGCGCTTGACGCTATAGCGTGTGACGTTATAACACTTTACTTCTGGGAATTTACTTAGCAAAGAGCATTCCAACTACTCTCATTCTGAATTTTTACTTACCATCTATCTTATTTGCTTTTGTACTTTTATGTTGATGACATTAATGATTCTACAACTTGTTATTGTTACTTGTTTTACTCACTAGCTAATTTACTAATTTAATTATAGAAGTAAACTCAACAATCCCTGTGGAGACGATCTTACTTATCATTATATTAATTGTTGCGATTGTGTATACTTGCAGTTATGTGCACATAGTTTTAGATGTTTAAATTTAAGTCTGAATGTAGGTGCAAAGCACCAAAGTCTGTAATTGTGTAATGTGTTGCAGTGGCCCAGTTAATGTTGTGCAAAAAAAAAATCGAAAAAGCAAAAAAGCAAAAATATGCTAACAAAAAGAAGCTCAAATAAAGGCATTGCAGTGCAAATTAAAGTCAAAAGTCTGTTCAAAGTACTGTTCTAAGCCTGTAATCTTTGCGATGGCTATTCTTTGCAAAGCAATGTCAAGTCATGTTAGAATAAGTGCACTGGCCTAAAAGTTCTGGATTGCTACATCAAAGCCCTTGATCAGGCTCAACCCCCCTTTCTGAGCTTGAATTGTTAGTCTGCCCTTCTTTTTGAAAAATCTTTAGCATTCCCAAAAGAAAACCTCTCTAAGTCTTAGCTAAGTGAAATCTTGAACCTTGCTATGATCTGAACTAAGTTAAGTGTCACACACACACACTAGTTGAGCAGGAGTAGGCTAGGGAACACATTATTCAGAAGGTATGCAATTGAGTGATAATCTGAAAGTTGATGCTCAGCTTAATTTTTCTTTGTGCTTCTTATTTAAATTAATTCATTGATTGTGATTGCTTGGTTACAATTGTGCTTGCTTGTGTCAAGTGTCATTGCTTGAGGACAAGCAACGGTTCAAGTTTGGGGGTGTGATAACCCTCATTTATGATGGTTATTACTTGCTTTCTAAGCTTGTTTTTAAGTGAATTTATTAGCATGTTGTGTGAATTAGCTTGTAAATAAGTGTTTAGGATAGAGTTAATGGTGCAAGAATGAATTGGAGTGAATTGGGCATATTTATGCCCTTTGTTTTTTTAATTGTGTTTTGTATAAGTGTTGTAGCAACAGGTGCGTGCGCAATAGCAAAAATGCGCTAGATGAGAGAGAAAGCTCAAGGGAATGCGGAAAACACGGAAATTGAGGCAAGGGCAGTTGTCAGAGCTGGATGGCACGGAAAGATATGACCTCATGTGGATTTCCCACAATTGCCCTTTAACCTAGGATGCATTTCCCAAAGAATATATTTTTCTAGGGTTGCGTGCAAGGAGACACTATATAAGCCAACCTCCATTCCTCATTTAAGGAGACCGCCAATGCTCTTCCATCAAGAGGAAGTTTAGAGACAGCTCCTCATTGCATGCTTAGCTCACCTTTACCTTACCAAATTGATACATTGCTGAGACTATTGCAGCAACAACATTGGAATTACATTTCTATTGGTGGATTTCTACTTAGAAGAGGTGAACCAGATCTCCATTGTCACCATTGGAGCTCCTTCACTATTCTCTCTTTATAGTATCATTTCTTACCTTGAAATTTGTAATTTGACTTCTACACTTTTGTTTAAGTTATTTTCCATGTTTTGTAAGCTCAATAAGAGCTAAATACTCATAGTTGAGATGCTGGATCTGATGTAGCTAGATTTATTATGTGATTAATGAAGTATGTTTAATGTTGTGCATTTTACCTTGTGTGTGACAATATTTCCAATTTAGAGTAGGATTGGCCGTCTATTCTAAATAGCATTTATAAATTCAGAGATGGTTTGTAAATTAATCTCACAAGGTAATATGGGTAGTGGCATTAACGAGAGATCTTGATGTTCCTTGCTTAATCCTAGAGATATGAGAGCATAACCCATAAGGTGAACACTGGCGGTGCTCAAGAAGCCTAGGAGGTACTTCTTTAGGGTTTAGAGATAAACTCTTGCAAGGAAACCTAGTGTGAAGTATTCGAGAGAATAACGTCTTATTCTTTGCAAAGACACTAATCTTTGCGACATTGAACATACACTTAATTGCATATTAATGAAGCTACTGAAGTGAAATGTATCTCAGCTTATTCTCATCACTGATTTCACATTACCCTCTTACTTTCAATACTGTTTATGTTACTCAAAACTTGTGTGTCATTTACTTTCCTCACTAAATTGTTAATCAAATTAAACTTTCAAAGTTAAGCTTAATTCCTCGTGGGAACGGTCTGACTTATCCTTTATTACTTGTTTAGACAGTGTATACTTGCACTATTGTATTTACACACAACAGCTTTACCAAACCCATGGGGTAAATTTGGATTTCTTCCCGAATTTACCAGTAAATCCGGATTTCTTCAAACTTTTTTTTCTTTTTGTTTTTCTTTACTTTTTGTTTTATTTACCTTTTTTTTGTAACAGTGGCGAGTAGACGAACATGCAGTTTAAAGCGAGGAGAGTCTTATAGGTGCGATGCCAGACCAAACGACGCGACAACAACATCCTGAGGTGTCCAGCAGTAGTGGTACTCCTTCTCCGGACACCCTTGAGATGAACAGACTTCTTTGGCACGCTTACGAGCGGCGTCGGGCGCGAGAGAGCGAGCGGAACGGATGGGCTGCGGTCGATCAAGAAAGCAGATTTTGAGAGGCAGCATGAGCATCAGGATGAGGAGGATGAGGAGCCTCAGCAGCCTCAGCTCCGCTATGAGCAACCGTACTTTGACCAACCAGACTATGAGTACTACACGCGGCACTTCCAGGAGCACCCGGAGCTGTATCGGGTTGATGATGTTCTGGAGGCTCAGGGTGACGAGGATGAGGGACAGGGTCAGGAGGATGAGAGGCAGGAGGATGAGGGGTAGGAAGATGAGGCTCAGGAGGTTGAGGATCAGGCAGCTGAGCAGGACCCCTAGGATGTGCCCCAGGCTGCTCCATATCAGGCAGCTCAGCCTCCACGTTTGTTACACTTGGATGCGCACTGTGTGTCCCTGATAGAGAGAGGACAGTTAATATTTTTAATTTTACTAAACAATAATTAATTATTTATTTTTAATAATGTATGGTTTAATTAATTTTTTTCACACCCAGAAGCTAAAGATTGTATCTCACGGTGGGAAGTATGTTGGGTTTAGACCTCAGGAGCACCACCTACAGGTATCACATTGGTTGCGCAAGGGTAAGCTTTTCTAGCTGGACATCACACCTCTAGGGTCCATCAACCATGAGTTGATATCCGCTTTGGTGGAGAGGTGGCATTTTGAGACCAGCTCTTTCCACATGCCGTGGTGGGAGATGTCAATGACGTTGGACGATGTGTCCGCGTTGCTCCACTTGCCGCTGGAGGGCACACTATTGGACTTCTATTGAGGCTCATCAGTATGCTATTCAGTATTTGGGCATGGATGATGCCGCTTGTTGGGGGGAGACTAAGGCCAACAGGGGGCCTTATTTGAAGTTCACTTTTGTGCAGGACGCATACAGGCATAACATGGCGTGGGGTGCTTATGGTGAGGCTACACGGTGCTACAAGCTCTACTTGTTGGGCACCACCATACTTGCTAACAAGAGTCACACATTAGTGCCATTGAAGTGGGTTTATCGGATCTGGGATCTTCAGCAGTGTGGCCAATGGGCTTGGGGTCCGACTGCTCTCACTATCCTCTACCATGAGTTGGAGGAAGCGGTCTATCATAAGACCAAGTAGTTCGGCGGATACACGACTCTGCTCAGGTAATCAATTATTTATTTTATTTATTTAAACTTTTAATTAAATTACTCATATATTTATAATTGCTTATATATAAATTTAATTATTTTAGACCTGGATATACGAACATTTTCCCACCATTGTTGCTCGAAAACAGTTTGATAAGTCACATAACCCACGTGCCAACAGCTGGGGGAACAAGAAGCTAGACTCTCTGAAGTTGAAGAACTTTAGGCAGCGGATAGATAACTTGCTGCTGTCGGATGTCATATTGACCCCTTGGGAGGACTACAAGCAGTATGTTCCGTTTACGAACTTATCTGTTTACAGAGGCTGGTTGACTTGGGGCGATGTGACGGTCCCCTATATGCCAGACAAGGTCTGTTGGCAGTTCGGGCAGCTCCAGAAGATCCCTGCTCCACCCCTTTTGGGAACTTCTCCATCTACGCGCAGGATCATACAACGGTTGCTAATGTATCAGTTGTCAGCGCGAAATTTTTGGCAGGGTAGTAGACGGGCAGCCACGTACGGCGAGTGCGATCCTTATTACTGGTGTGGAAAATAGTATGCAAGTATACATAGTCACACAAGTAATATAATGATAAGAAAATTTCGAACCCACAGGGATTATGAAAACTTTGCAATGTTCAGAGTGTACACTTAGTGTGTCTACACTATTCACAATTAGTTGGAATGTTTCAAGGTTTATAAAACAATATAAACAATAAATGTGTGTAAGGAATCAATAAGATAAGGTAGTTGAGATGTCTTCACCAAGTAAATCACTTCTAAGTGTTTTAGTGGAGTATTCAGTGTGGGTACACTGGATGCAACTGCAATAGTATGTGCCTTTCAGACACTTTCTTCAGAGTTTCATTACAAGCTTCCTATGTCTAGGCATGCTAAATAGGTTCACTCTTGTCTTTTAAGCTCCCACTAGTGTATCACCCTAAGAACTATGTTATCCTATGTCTAGGACTTAACATGGTTTTAACAAGCAATTCTTCATTAAAGCTAGTTTAACAAAGATGTTGTTACAAACACTCATTCTTATTAACTCTGGAGTTCATAAATGTAGCCCATGTCTGCTGCTACAAGTTTACGTATTCTAAAGTGATCAATTCCAGAATAAGCTTTGAAAGAAGTATTACACAAGAGTTGAAATGCATACACTACATAAACCATAATTACTTACTTAGAAGTTCATTACAAGGCTACAACATCTCAACTAAGGGAAATTAGCACATATTACTCATAATATAATAGAGAAAATCTGCAAAGAGCATAATCAAATGAGTAATATAACAAAAGAACTCAAAAGGATAGAGATTACACGAATAGGAGATCTTTTGCATGAGTTCCCAAGTTGAAGTACAAGATGAGTTCCTTACACAAGTTTCCTCCAAGTAGAAGTGAAGGGAGTTGTAACACCCTAAATGATTTAATTAAGCAATTGATTAAATTATTTAAAGTGTTGCACTATTTTAATTATATTAAATTAGAATATAGTAATTATAATAAAGTATTTTATTTTGATAGAAGGGAGTGGTATTGGAAATACCGGAACTGCAAGAATTGGCCCAGGAGCCCAAGCCCAATGACTTAGGCTCCTAGGAGTGATGCAATTCCCATCATTGTGCAAAGAAAGAAAGAAAACGAAAAGAGAGAAGAGAGAAAGGGAGAGAACGGCGCGCAAGAACCCTAGAGGGAGAGAGTGAGCTTCGCACCAAGCAAGGAAGGGAGAAGAAGGCTCTAGTTGCTGTGGTTTTTGCACGTGACTCAAGGAAAAGGAAATTCTACGGTTAAAATAAGGTAAGGGGAGTCTCACTCTATAATAGGGAGAATAATGGGTTATATGTAGATCATAGGTTTGTTTGATGTTAATTGATAATAGCATGATGATTTGAATCATTGGATTTGATGAATTTCTTGGCAAAATCGATTTAGGGCTTATGTTAGGGTTTATGAAATGTGATTTTGTGTTTTTAAGATGTGTTTGATGATTGAGCATGCAATTGATTGTTAGGATATGAAATTAGGGGTATTAGAATGATTATGGAGTGGATTGGTTTAAGAGAATTGGGAGAATTTGGGGTTTTGGGGCGCCAAATTGCTAGGAATTAGGCGCCCTGTGTCTTAAAGCTTGAGGAAGTGGGTGGGTGTGTTGTCTTTGCTGGCGCCAATTTCCTAGAGAAATGGCGCTGTGTGTCACCATAGCTTGATGGCTCAGTGTGTGTGTCTGCTGTGTCAGGCGCCGATTTCTTTGAGAATATGGCGCCACAGTGTCTTTGTTCATGGAGTGTGTTGTGTGTTTGTCTTTGGAATATCCTTTGCCAGGGCGCCACATTCTTTGGAAAAATGGCGCCCGAGCACCGCGATGTCTTTGGTTGTGTTTTTGTGCAGTGTGTTACGCGCCAGGCGCCAAGTTCTTTGGGAAAATGGCGCCAGTGCAATCCTGCTTGTGTGGTCAGGTGTGTGTGCCGATGTGGGCGCCAAATGCCGCCCAGGTGCCCAGAATGGCGCTGTGTCACTTATTCATGTGTGGTGTGTCTTGTGTCAGTGCGGGGCGCCAAAAGTGGCGCCAATGCGCTGGGTGTGTGTGCCAAGTGCGGGCGCGCAAATGGCTGCCACTTCGTGGCGCTGTTTTTGCGCTAGGTGGGTGTGTGCGTGGGTGTCTAAGTGAGGCGCCATTTTGGCTGCCCATGGCGCTAAGGTGGCGCCAGAATGTGTGTTGCATGTGTGTGGGTGCATGTGGCACAAAGACCTGAGCGCCAAATGGCTGCCTCTGCTGCGCTGTGTTGCTTTCAGTGTCGAGCGGGCGCCAAAAAATCTTGCCAGAGCGCCTAGGCGGCGCGTGTGTTCAGGCTATGTCTCGGTTGTGTCTTAGTTTGTGTCTAAAGATCATGCTTTGCCAGGCGCCAGTTGCTAGAAAAGTGGCGCCAGTGGTTGTGTTGCCACGGGCGCCATTGCTAGAAAAGTGGCGCTCGATGGGTGTGTTGCGCCACGAGGCGCCAAATTGCTTTGAGTTTACGCGCTAGTGTCTTGTGTTGCCTGAGGGCGCCAGAATGTGAAAAATGGCGCCTAGTGCTGCCTTGTGTCTAAGTGTGTGCTGTTTTGGTCCCTAGGTGACAGTTTGGTCCTAGGAGTGTGGTTTTGGTCCCTAGGTGTTGTTTTGGTCCCTAGGTGCCAGTTTGGTCCAAAAGGTGTCAATTTGGTCCCTGAGTGAGGTTTAGTCCTCTAGTTGAGAATAGTCCTTGGGACATGAATGTGTTGGGTTAGTGAATGAGAATGATGATGCCATGGGGGCATGAGCCATGGGGGCTAGAGCCATGGGGGCTATAACTGAGACTGATAATGAGAAGAAAAATAATATATAAACTGTGATTTTGTGAAATGTGATTGTGGCATGTTCATGGAGTCTCATGCATACATTCGGCTGCGGTCGCGACGTTTATAAATTGATTGTGAGGCCATGGGGGCCAGAGTCATGGGGGCTCAACTTGATGATGATACTGCCATGGGGGCAAATGGTACCACATGCATGACTACATAACATACATTCTCATAAACGCATAAGTGCTATTGATTAATGAATGGTTTGATTTGTGTGCTGTAGACTGTGCCTGTGTGATGCTATGATTGTATATATATTGCTTATTATCATCTTTATTATATAGTTCGAGACTCACCCTTTCTGTTGTTGTTTACCACAGGTAGTCATGAGTGAAGGCCTAGTTCCTTCACTTCCCCGAGTCGGTCTGCTCTGATACGTAGCACCTAGGGGAGGGGATTTGTAGACTTTAGTTATTTTATTTTGCTCACTGTTGAGCTTTGTATTTGATATACTATGCATTGTTGAGGTTGCATGATTACTCTTTGAGATGTAACATTATTTTCCGCTGCATGTTATGAGATTATTTCCCACGTGTTTATGGTGTTACGTATTGATTTATAGTTATGAGCTGAACTGGTTGTTTGAGTAATTTTAAGAGACATGTGTAACATTCCATTGAGCGATTTCAATTCAAGAATTTAGTTTTTGTTATACTCTGATAATTGATTTAAATTCCGGGTAGAAATGGGGTGTTACATGAGTGGTTGTCAAGCACCTCCTTACCTTCCTTCTCTCCAGAAACGTAAATAAAAACTGAAACTAAGCTACAAATAAACTAAACTAAGTGATCCTTTAAGAGTTGGATGAAGGATGATTTGCAAGTGAAGATATGGCTTCTATTTATAGGCAAGAGAGCTTTCCTCCCTTGGAAGGTTTCCTTTGGCGCGAAATATCAACTGAGATAATTAATCATGGTTAGTTGCAGACTTCCCATCGAGCAACTGGTTCAAATTGGTCGCTTTGCATGAAGTTCACATGGGGTGGTCCAATAAGGAAGTGCCACATGTCCTTGAGTAAGTGAGCTTTACAACTTGATTTTGATAGTTGTCGGCGAATTCTGCAAGTGGTTCTGCTCCATATGAATACGCATGACGTCACATATCAAGTGTGAAAGCATCAAATTGGTCCTTGGATGTTTTGGTACAAAGTGCTGATTTAGCAGGTGTAGGCAGTGTGGACACTCTTGAAGTAACTGCACTGAACAAAAACATCAAAACTAACAAGATATGTGTATTTTGCCTAATTCATTGTCCTAATCCATTTGAATTCTTAAAATGTTGTTTCTTATTAAATAAGCTATATTTATATATTAATGCACTTGAAAATAAACAATAATCTAAGTTAAAATGTATGAATAACTCTATATAAAATAGAGTTATCAATTACCTACCTTGGTACTGTCAGGTATCCTTACCCCGCCTGACTCAGCAGGCGCACAGTTGTTGACCCAGATGATGAGGCAGCTGCTGCAGATCAGGAGGCAGTTGTCCCAAAGACTGCAGAGGAGAGGATGCAGAGAGCAGCTGTAGTTATCCGGGATGCGCTAGATGGGGTCCGTCCACCTACTTCACGTCAGATTTTTTCTACACTTTTAGGGATTTTGTACCCTTAGTTGTATTTTAGTTATTTCCTTGACGTATTTGTACTCGTATTTCATATTCGGTATTTTATATATTTATTCGTATTTAAGATCATATATGACGTATCTTTACTCGTATATCGTAACATGTTTGTATTATTTTTTTAATCGTAAAGCGTTCGTATCGATTTTAACAAGTAAAACGCGCGTATCATTTTAAAAATACAATTTAATACAATTTTATTTAGTAAAAAATAAAAAATACAATTTTTTTAAAAAAAGGGGTATCCAGATTTACCTCATACCTAGGTAAATCCGGTTCACAAATATGAACCGATTTATCTGCGTACGAAGTAAATCCGAGAATCCCCACGGAAGCACCCAGAAACCCAGAATTATGAACCGGATTTACCAAAAATTGAGGTAAATCCTGGAAAGTTATTTAATTTTTTTTAATAAATTTTGAGGGTATTTCTGGCATTTAGGGTAAAATGGGGGTGTGAGAGAGAAAGAAGCGGGTACCAAAAAAAAATCCCAAGAACAGTAACAAAACGACCATATTATATACTGCATGTTCAGTACTTCACTAATATTACTTAATAATCACAATACAAAAGTATACGACGGTGTGAATTGTTGTTTTTTGGACCATGTTATATGGACAAAAAAATTTAGACAAAAATTTTCAAAAACCAACTTACAACATCAATTAACCAAGTTTTTAACAATGCCTCGAAAACTGTGAAAAAGCAGGTTGGTAAAATGGTCTAAAAACTTGGTTAATTCATATTGTAAGTTGATTATTTCATGGTTTTGTCTAACAAAAATGTCCAAATAACATTATTGTTGTTTTTTTTAAAACTACTACAGTTCAGTTGTTTTTAAGGGCATTTCAGTTTTTTTAAAAGAGCAGTGTTCGGGCAATTTGGATAACAGTTTGGGCAATTCGTGCTTAACATTTCAGGCTCAATAGCTCGAAAAAATAAAATAGTTCAGTTCGAACTCGAACTGTCGAACTGAACTATTAAGATAGATAAGTTTTGTTCGATCGAACTATTTGAATAGCGCAATTCTAAACTATTAGTAAAAATTCAGTTACTTTTTGTTTAGTTTGATTTAGTTTAGCAGTTCAGCTCAGTTTTTTAGTTCTGATGAACAACCCTAGGGTGGAGGGCATAAAAATGATTAGTCTATATTTTAATATATGTCTAAGGTTTTAAAAAATTAAAAGAACAGTAAGACATGATAGATAACAATATAACACTTTTAATCACATTTTATTTATACTTAGAGACATTTTATAGCTTCCTCCATTTACAATTAAAAAATATGTCTTCCCCTCCGCCCTCCCATCCCATCCCATCCCATCCCATCCCATCCCCTCCCAAACATATCCTAATAGGATGCTGAAAAAAGAAGAGTGGGGTGCTTTTGGATAAAAAGGAGGTGTTGCAAGCATCCCCAAATAGGCCTAGGCCTTTTTCAACCACGTGCGCCTGAATCCAGTTATTTGTTAATCAGAAAATCTGCGACGCGTTTCGCTAAATGCACGAACGTGATCAAACGATAGCATCGTGAGATCTCAATTCTCAACTTAAGAGTTCAGAGGTAATAATTAACAACAATCTATACATTTTTTTTTTGTAAGTTTCTTTTCATTTTTCCTTCTTTTCTCGGCATCCAAACAACAGGGTTACGTTTTCGTTCGAAAATTATTCAATCTGCGTCGTTTTCCGATTTCATCGCTGTAGGAATTCGTTTTCTCTGATCGTAATCTGGAAGTAACAAATCGGCATGGGTTTCTTGATAACGACGCTAATCTTCGTTGTGATTGGGATCATCGCTTGCCTCTGCACCAGAATTTGCTGCAATAGAGGACCTTCTACAAATCTGTAATGCTTTTTTTTTTTTTTTTTTTTTCTTCGTCTTTGTTGCTTTATTTTTTCTCTGTTTTATGTACTCAATTTATCGATTCTGATTCCTATTCGATCTCGAGAGTTTCTACATTTGATGAATTAGGATACTTTGTAGTGAATTGGAGTATATTACAACCTTAATTGTTTTGTTATGAGCTTCTGAACTCTAGAAGTTTTGAATTTGGTTAGGGTTATATTATCATTTGCTGTAATTTTGTTCATTGTTGCATTGTGTGGGCTTTAGTAACTAAAATAATTGACTAATAATGTTCAACATTTTGATCAGAACAACTCAAGGATTATATAGCGAGTGTATTGTCTTATTTTTCCCACTATTTTGCAGCCAGCTACTGCTTAAAATGGGTAATCAAAATTAGATTAAGGGTGTGTTGTATAAAATGTAAAATTAAATAATGAGATTTATTGGCAGACATTTCTTAGATGCACTTGGAAGAGTGGCTTGTATTATTATTGTCTAATACTCACATTTCTCGATAGCGGATTGTGGCCCATAGCGGATTGCCAAAATCCCACCATAATCTGCTGCCTCAAAATGCCATATTGCGGATAGCGTTGCCATACAATACAAATTTGAAATAGCGGATTGCTCATAAACCACCAGCACAATCTACCTTGGCGACGACATGGCTGTTTTTTATTGACACTGCTAATACTTCTAGGCTCTAGCGTTTCTTCAAGTATAAAGCTGCTAAGAATGTATTGGATTTCTCTTGTTTTTCTCTTATGAATGCCTGTTTCTTCATTGTCTTTGTTGTTATTGTTCTCAACTTCTCATTTATAGTAGATATGGTCTCATACATTGTTCATGCAAAATTCTTGATGTGTTTTGTAAAGCAACATATTCAGGTTCATTTAGTGATGTCCGTAGGCTCTGAAGAATTTATACACTTACAAAATTTGTTGTGCTACGTGTATCCTTTCTTGATTACTGAAATCTGTACATTACTTGTATGTATCATTCACCTTGAGAAGTTTCTAATCTCTTATTTTGTTGCAGATTTCACCTGACTCTGGTTATTACTGCAACAATTTGCTGCTGGATGATGTAAGTGCTGTTTGAAAGTCACTCTTCTTTTAGTTTGTATCAAGTCAATAGAGGAATTAGAGCAAAAATAGCTTGTGCACCTTTATTCCCCTTGACAAATGAATTTTACGATTAAAATGAAAAGGTATAAATGGCGTTGAATTTCTTCCCATGTAAATAGGTTCACACTTACAGACTGACATGACTCATAGTTTTTGCTGTTGAAGCTGTTTATTTTCCATAGTTGTTCTTTACACTGCCACTTGTGCGTTTAGTGATATCACCAATGCTGTATATATAGCAGCACCCCCCCTAATTCAACCAGAATAGTTGAACACTGTAAAATGGGGCAGTTTATTAATTATACCCGAGCATAGTTGCTAGTACTTCTGTTCAAAGAAGGGCCTTGTGCTTTATCAGCAGCTAAGTGGGCTGTCGCCACCATGTTCACTACTGTGATGTTGGTAACTGAATTTGACCAACTGGAAATAGTCGTTGAATTAGTAGTTTGTTTAAAGGTTGTCTTTTTCTTTGATTTAGCTAGCCATTGTCGTTTTTATATGTTCTTTACAGATTCTAAACATGTGTTGTTTTATTAAAGAAAGTTTTGAAGAGATAAAGTACTTAGTCAAGTTTCTGTTCATTATTGTGCATATTTCATCATTCACGAGGAGCTTGTGATAAAATTTGATGAACTACTAAAATTTGAGTATAGAGATGTGTGCGTGTAAAAATGGAAAAAATGCTGCCTGACTGTGTACAGAGGTTTTTAATTTTGGCGGTGGGGGTTTCAGGTGAATTGGCCTGTAAATGGAATGCTCACACACATTTGATTGTTCATTCCAAAAAACTTCTATTAACAGATATCTAAATAACTCCTGCCTTGCGTGACAAACTATGCTAATTATCAAGACCTCCTACTATCAATCCACGATAGATGCAACCCTTCCTTTAACTCTGCATGGATGGAGCTTTATAGCAGCATATTGCCTTTTTATTTTTCTTCAATTGTAATTTCTAACTAGTAGTAGATTTGATTCTTGTTTGTCATTATGCTCACCTCAGTCTTTCCTTTGTTCTATCAGGTGGGCGATTGTGTATCTGGCACAGATGAAACCACTCATAGTACCCATACTTAGTGAGGGTGAATAAGTCTGTGAACAGATGTAGCTTCTTGTAAGTTAGAGAACATGGATCACGGATTGGCTGCTGAAGAGGATTTGATATCAGCTTTAACGAATAGTTGATTATTTTCTAAGAGTGGATCTGTATGTATTTCTTGTTGGATAATGGCATTTCAGTTGGCATTTTTTTGCTACCTGACAGAGCCGTGTTACAGTTGTTGTATTTAACCCTCATTCATTTCAGATCTCTGTAGACAATGATATTATGTATCTTGTTGAATAATAAGTTGATGAAAGAAAATTGAGTTTTATCAAAGGAAAAACCCATCAAAGGGGTCAAGTTTGTGCCCCACTTGCGCTTCTCCTGTGCATTCTGTCAAGAAGGAACTAAGATCTGGTCACGAGATGAATGAAAAGATAATAATTCACTACTCAGTTGGCGAGTTAAGGAATACCGAAGGAGTGCACTAAATGAGTGCTAGAAGGAGGTCTTGAGTTCATGTCTCGAAAACTAACATTTCCCCCATCTCCACTCACAATTGCTTATCTAAAAATAATAATAATAATTCACTATTATGACATACGGGGCAATAAGTGGACAGTACTTTTTTTATTGATAAGATGGCGAGGTAATGATAAGTTTTTATTGATAAGTGGACAATACTTTCAAATAAACAACACAAAGTGTAATTTCTCTCAAAGTTATATAACTTAGTATCAATTTGGTCCTCGTAACATATATATTTTTTTTAAAAGTATCAATTTAGTCCCCAACATTTGTGTGACGTGACATTCTGTCATGTATTTTTTTTATTTTTTGGTAGTGTCAATTTCGTCCCTGACATTTGCGACGTTAGCTTTGTAACTAACTATGGTTGACAGAAGGACCAAATTGACACACATTTGTAAATGTTGAGGAATAAATTGACATATGTGAAAAGTCAGGGACTAAATTGAACATTTTTAAAAAGTTAGGGACTAAATTGAGTATTACCTCGATAATAATTAGAATGGTTAAATATGTTATTTTATCGATATTTCGTCTTCAACTTTGTGAAAGTTTTCATCGATCTTTAGTGTCTGTCGTGACATAATTGGGGGCTAAGTGATGCGGATCGAAAGAACATCAAGATAATCTATTTTATTAAAATTAGGATAAACTTAATTTTATTTTAATTGTAATAGACTATGTTTTAAGTTTGAAACTTGGGTTGAAATATGTAGGCATTTCTAAACTAGTTGGGCCATGTTGTGGGCTTGTATTTGGGCCTTATTTTGCTTGTGTTGTCATGGCCAAACCCTAGCTATATAAGGGTTGGTGTTGCTTCATGTAAGAGACTTTTGATCATTTTATGATATTGTGAGTTTAGAGCAAGTTGCTCCTCTTAGTTATTCTTAGAACCTCCATGGATCTTATCAAAGGCTTCATTGTGCTTGTGGCAGTCCAACAATGAAATTTATCATTCATCCTTGAATGCGACGTTCCTTCATTTCCTTGAACCATTTCTTTCTATTCCACATTTTGTAAGTTTTTTCCCCTTTTTAGTTCCTTTGTGTTTGGAAAAATTATGACTTATGAAAGGATCCTTGGATTTTTAGTAAACTTACATGTCTAGTTCACTTCAAGTGGATTGTTGAGCCTCTTCCATGATCAATAGTTTTTTGCTCCAAATTTTTTGAAAAAAAGAAGAGTTCACAGTGTGTTATGTTCCTTTAGCTTCAACTCATGCCATAAAAAAGTTCACTTCATCTCGTTAAAAAAATTTGTTTTATCATCAAATAATCTCAAAGTGATAACAACTCACAAAATTAGGTGAACACCACCCTAGTATCTTTGGCCCTCCAATTTAATAGAGACCACCTCGTGACCCTTATATAAAAGTCAATTGTGACTCGACCTTTGAACAATCAACGGGTAAAGGACATTCAGGAATTGTATGTAAAAATGCTCGGGGAAGTTTACTTACAGCGTCTACAACTGTGTTCTATGCAACATTTCCTCTTCTAGCTGAAGCGTTGAGCCTTCGTGATCTTTGTTTAAACATGCGGCTAATCTTCACTTTGATCATGTCATTTTTGAGTTTGATAACCAAGCCCTCATAGAGGTTTGCCGGAAGAATTTGGTTAGAAATGAGATACGAGATATTAACTCTCTCGAGATCTAACTTTGTGAGTTCGGGTTTTACCTGGACTAAAAGAGAGGGTAACCAATGTGCTGACATAATTGCTCCCTTAGCACGAGATAATCATTTGCAAGGCTCGTGGGTTCTTCGTCCTCCGCCGCTCCTCCGTCGTGCTCTTGTGAAAGATGCACAAGCTCTTTGGAAATAGAAGTTTGTTGTAACTGGCGAAGCGAGAATTCGTTGCATGCCTCGAATCTCTTCTCGCTTCTCCTTCAACACCGCTTTGCTTTCGATTGATCTAAAGGAATGGTGTTTGTTTTGGCTGGAAGGAACGATGGATCATTTCTAGGTTTTCTTACCAAATTAGGGTTCTGTCATTGTAGTTGTTGCTGATGTTTTTAGCTAAATTAGGATCGTCTATTATTGCTATTATTGATCTAAAGGAATGGTGTTTATTTTTTGTGTAACTTGTTCACTTGTAGGTGTATGGTTTGGGCCTCACCCATTGTTGCAATGAAATCATATGACCTTTTGACCAAAAAAAAAAGGGTTGGTGTTGCTTCTTATAAGGGGCTTTTGATCATTTTATGATATTGTGAGTTTAGAGCAAGTTGCTCCTCTTAGTTCTTCTTAGAACCTCCATGGATCTTATCAAAGGCTTCATTGTGCTTGTGGCGGTCCAACAATGGAATTTATCATTCATCCTTGAATGCGACGTTCCTTCATTTCCTTGAACCATTTCTTTCTATTCCACATTTTGTAAGTTTTTTCTCCTTTTTAGTTCCTTTGTGTTTGGAAAAATTATGACTTATGGAAGGATCCTTGGATTTTTAGTGAACTTACATGTCTAGTTCACATCAAGTGGATCGTTGAGCCTCTTCCATGATCAATAGTTTTTTGTTCCAAATTTTTTGGAAAAAAAAAGAGTTCATAGTGTGTTATGTTCCTTTAGCTTCAACTCACGCCATAAAAAAATTCACTTCATCTCGTTAAAAAAAAATTGTGTTCACATTCCGATTTTTTCCTTCAACTCACGCTGAGATTCCTGCTTCTGTGTCATACTTTTGGATTTTAGGTTTTGTTATCAATTTGTTTCATTTTTTCTTGGGTAATCTTGAGTTGTTAGTTGATTATAAATTCTCTAATCTTTGTTTGAAGGTTTAGTTTGGTGATTATTTGTTACCTTTTGGGTGAAATTCGAAGTCTAGCTGCAGGGAAAAAAATCTACAACTTACCATCTTTATCACTTGCTATTGTTTGATCCATAATTCATATGCAAAATTTTCTTTTAATGTTATTTTGTCTATACATGTCTGATTCTTGAAATTCAAAAGCCTAAATTGATTAGAAAAAAGAGAGAAATTCAATTATCCCAAAAAAAGACAAGTGCTGAAAAAAAAGTGATTCTACCCAAAAGCACTTATAGGAAGAAAAAAAAGAGGCATTTCAAAAAAAAAATTCAGAATCGTTCATTTTGATACATCAATTATGTTTGCATATTAGTTGCTCTCTTTGACTTTGCAAGTTGTTTTAGAATTTTACCTTCCACTTATTTGAAACACTTAGTCTTTTAGTCTAATCTTTCTTGAGTTGTCTTATTCATGTCTTTGTAATTGTCTTTGTTCCCTTAGACTTTTCTTGCATGTCTTTCTAAATTATTTTATCGGGTAGAAATGAGTGTTACATTAGTGGTATCAGAGCAAGTTTGGTCCTAACCGGACTGTTTGTATTGTTTATTGTGCTTTCTAATGTGTGAACTCTGAGTAGAGTTGCATGCATTACTTATTTTAATTCTTGATAGTATGAGAGTTGACCAAACTAGTTCGTTAAGTAATATATGGAATGAGATAAATGATGGGTATTCTTTAGAGGAATCATAATGTTATAGCAGTTACAAAGGAGTTTGAATCCAAATGAGAACTTAAACGACTCTTTTCCCTAGAGAGAATTTTTCATGGAGCTTGGTCTATTACTTGGGCCATGTGTTGTGTCTGTTATATTTTCTGCTGTGAGAACTCTGTATTGTCGTCGTTGGTTTCGTTATTTTATTGTTTTCGAAACTCTAAATTCATTTAAGCTAACTAATATGGTTTGACTTTGTAGTGATTATTTGCCTTATGTGGTTTTGGATGTTAAACTTAAAATGTTTATCGAGTCTACTTTTATCTTACATTAAACCATTTTATTATTGGATGTTCACACAGTATGTCATTTATTTAAATAGTACTATGTCTTAAACGATGTCTGGGTATTTACTTATTAATGCTCTAGACTTAGTACTCTAGGGAATGACTTTGTTAATTATTTAAGGTTGCTACTAAAAGAAACGTGTTGTGATATTTTGATTACTATCGGTATAACTTTCTCACCTAAATTTTATAGTTGTTGATTTTTTTTATTTTTACTAGTGAAATGGGATGTAATGATTTTAAATGTTAAAGATATGTCTATATTATTTATTGTATTTAGTTTTGTCCTATGTGCCTAATTGTCATTGTAGTGAACTTGTATCTCTGTGAATTGTTTGATACTTTCAGTGTTATATGATATATGACTGCGAATTCTAACTGTGTACACTCAAAGCTTTTCTCAGTTGACTTTGATTGTTTTCTTTTTATAGTTTGTGCTACGTGGTTTTGAAATCTTAGAATAATAATGTGTGTTGAGAATGTCTGTACGTTCCTTTTAAATTATCTTTTAGTGCTAGATACTCACATAGGTATTAGAGTTAACTTAGTTGACTTAATATTTAGTCTTCCCTAAAATCTATTGCTATAACATACTTTTATTTTTGCATAATGATTACAAATTAAGTGTTTTGTGAAGATGTTTTGCTAATTATTTTAATGTACTACTCCTCTATTAACGTCAATAACATGTTATGGTTTTTGAAAATAATATTTTCCTTATTTAAATCTTTGAATTGGTGTTTTCTCTTATTTTCACGATACTTACAATTAGCTGTAACGATTTAACTGTCGAAGATATTATATGTTATTATCATCTTCATTTGCTTGTAACTCAAAAAAAAAAAATTATCTTCATTAAATTTATTTATTTTCGCTCCATGATTTTGATTTTTCTTGATTTGCGATGTTGTGAGCCCTCTTAGTTATGAAATGACATGTGTTGTACATATAAAATGTCTGGATTTTTTTATCCTTTTAACACAAATTATAGTAGATACGTGCTAATGAAACTAGTTTTGATTAATTGTTTGAAGAATTATTTTTGAGCGGTAATGAAGTAAGATTGGTTCACAGCACAAGTATACTCTCTATGCATGATGTTTGTTACCTTAGAAAAAAAAATAGTATACTGTTTGTTTCTTCTTAATAAAAGCCTAAAGTGGTGGTAGTAGTTTTGCCAAAAATCCACATTATATATAGAATTCTAGAGTAAGTTACATTTTTTAAACAAAAGTGTTTGGTGCATGTGTTTGATTGTACTTCTTTGGTGATATGAAATCAATTGAACTCAAAAGAATTATATGTTCGGTAGATATTTTTCTTTTTCAAAAAAAAGAAGAAGAATTACTCCTTGTATTTAATTCCTTTGAAAAACCTTTGCTAACCAATGTGTCGTTTACTTTGTAGACACACCCAAGAAAAATATTATTGAAGCTGTCTGAATTTCTCGTAACTTGTTTTTGTCATTTATGTTGAAGTAGATATGTATTTAGTTCAATTAATTTACTACTAATAGGTCTTGTAGTTGTACGACTTATGTTCGCCGTAATCATTGTCCTTGCATGACTTCTGCCTTTTTGTTATTTTTATTGTTTGATTTTCGAATTATTATTTGGCTAATGAGTTGGCAGGACCTCCATATTAATTGATTCTTATGTTTTAAGATATGTGAACTCTGTGATTGTTGTTCCTGAATTTTGTACCATGGCGTTGTCTGGGTTATTGTGAGAACTTCATTATACTTTGTTTGTGCTATTTTGTTTTTAGGGAGATTTATTTAGTATCTTTGGAAATAAATTTTATGCTTGGTAGTAAAGTGCCTAGTTTTAGAACTGGTATATTTTATTTCGCGACTTGAGTCTATTGATCATCCTTATAGTGACCAATGACTTAATATCTCCGGTGGGTGCAAAGTCCAACAACCTAAACCTAACTCCGTCTTTAATCCTCTTTTAAGCATTTTCACATGAATGACTACTTGAGTTCTTTTTGATATTCATTTGCCTAATTGTTGCCATTGTCTCAGCTTTCCTTCTTTAGAATTACTCTTACAACATTCATTCTTTTGTTTTGGTCTTGAGCTTATTAAATTTCGAGGACAAAATTTCTTTTAAGGGGGGTTGGATTGTAACACCCCGATTTTTGTGTATCGTGTTTTGTTTAATATGTGCTCGTTTTATGAACTATTTTGATATATAAGATTATATTATTTTAATTATTGTGTGTGTTAATTATTCAAAATTAATTGAAATCACATTTAAATGTATTTTTATATACAATCGGTAATATACGATTTTTATTATATATTTGTTTGATTTTTAGGTGTGTATCAATGGCCAAATTAATACCTCTTCACACATGTAAGTATATGAACCATATATCTATTTAATTCACCGTTTCATCTCTCATGAATTTGAAAGTTCATAAATCAAAAAGTAAACATAAAGGCCATTGTGAAATGGTAGTAGATACTGGATACTGCCAACTTGTTAAATAACAAATTTTATATAATTTCACGATTATACTTTTAATTCTATAAAAAAATCAATTAGACCGTTAATGCCTTAAGTTAATTTCAATATTATTTTTTTGAAATCTATACATTACACAAATACGCCACACTTTCTGTAAAAAATAAATAACTAATCGTTACGATTGTCTTGTAAAAATATAAGTAGTTAATTACATTCTTTTAGGATTAAACTTGACTCTTGGCCGTTTGGATAGGTAATTTTCTTGTTCTTAACGTCTTTAAGAAATATATATATATATAGACTACATTATTTGTCAACCATTGTCTCTATTTTTCTAGGATTGCAAATCGCAAATTAAGAAGAAACATGATTTACTCAAATTCACAAAAATACCTATTTCTTGAGCTTTTTATCATTCTCTCCTCTCAAGTTTTAGCTCATGACGTATCTGAGGCTCATATTTCTTATCCAGGCAAGTTTTTATAACCTATAACTTATGGTGCATATTATTAATCTTAATTCCTGTAATATACAAGTTTTACTTTCTTATAACAATTAACAAGGGATACATACATTCATAACACATTTTTTTGACAAAATTCATACACCTTTTAAAATAGATGTTTTTTTTTGAACAAATGTTCCGAACATTAAATGTGAGGTTGACCACTTACTTATTGGTTTGCTAGATGCATTAGCCCACTGTATTATTATAGCTCCTTGTCCAGACAATCTTGGAGATGCATCCAAAGCTGCAAACAATATCATTTTGTCAGGTTATAACAACTTATTAGATCTTGCACTTATTCAGAAGATGATTAATTCGGTCTATGATATTACTTTTTTGAAAACACAAGAATAATTGCTAAGCCCACGACTCCTATATTCGCAAATGAAATTGTAAAGGTCCATTGATATACAATTTTCAGGTCCATAGTAGGGGAACCCAAAGTTCTATACAGATAAGTTGTCATTCTCAATTTTACAAAGAAAGAAAAACAAAAAACTGAAACAATTAAGTACATTACCCTAAATGTTAATCATTACAAGGTTAACAAATATTTTTATTTTTGATAAGTATTTAGAGTACTCAAAACCTTAAAACGAACTAAAATTACAATATACAAATAGCTAGTTAATACACCATTTATAGAATTAATAAACAATGGCTAAATTTATCTTTAACTAGTTTACACTTTATAAACAACGACTCAAAAAGCTCTGATGTTTTATTAGAGAAAATTGTCTATTTTTTGGTTTCCTAGATTGCTACGCCTCACTGGTCTACATGTCAGACCATAAATAGACTTGTCTTATTTCCAGATTTTAACCCTCCTCCGCAGAAGACTGAGAATTGATTAGAGAAGTCGAGAGGTAGTGTTAATACAAACGTATTGAGTAACTACGACAACGACTTAATACAACAGACAAAAACATATAACTCTAAGTTTGTCCATGATTTAGATTTAAATAAATAGTTTTAGTTGTAGACTTAGTATGCAATTTATGTGTATCATTTTTTTCAAAAATTATTATTGTTATTTTAGACATATACTAATTTTAAGAATATAATTCATTTCCTTGTTCAAATAATAATTTTTTTGTTCATGCAGATGTGGTTTTGGATACTCATGCAGAAGATTCCGTGAGTGCTACAAAATTTGAAGAGACTTTGAATAATATGCCCCATGATGATCAAAATAGTGGTGAGACATTGCCTGCGTAACTTTTATTCTAAATAAAAAAACTATAGTGCATATCATTCTAGATGCTTGTTGTATATATACAAGTTAAACTTTTATATAACAAAGAATACATACACTCATTTTATTATATCTTTCATAGATCACATTTATAACACCTTTCAAAAAAAAAGTGTCTGTCAAAAAAAAAGTTGTATTTAACATATAAAATATTACTTTATATAGTGACCACTCTTATTTGTTTGCTAGATCAAAAAGTCGAAATGTGTTATCTTCAAGGACTTTGTCAACCACCATTTTATCGCGGAGATGCAACCGAAGCTGAAAATAATAATATTTTATCAGGTATAACATCTTATAAGATCTTTCACATATTTAATTGACCTATTGGCCCGTTTGGATAAAGAACTTAATTATGTGCTCATAGTAAAAGTGCATATTATATAAGAGCTTATGCTTAAACTGTTTTTATAGTAAAAGATAAAATAATGTGTAATTATATTTTTTTCATAAGCTATAAGTTGTTTCTATAATCTATCACGGGAAGCTTATTAAAATTAGCTGAAATCAACTTATGAACATGTCATAAGCTGTTTCAATAAACTCTCCCAAACAATTTCACAAGTGCTTATGTCAATAGATAAACCTAAATAAGCCGATCCAAACAGACTGTTGGAATCTTGATTGAATTTTGGTGGTGAATTCTTGGTTCACAGTGAAATTGAGAGAGATGAGATAGAGAGAGCAACAGAGAGAAGAGGGAAAAATCGTTATTCTGTTATTCACTGTGTATTAAAATTTTGAATTACAAACTTGGTATTTATTACCATGTTGCCACTGGGCGCCCAATTGCTAGACATTTTGCGCCACCCCTAGTTATTTTCTATACACCTCCTCATGTCTTTTTAAACTAAACTAAACAAACTTACTTAAACAAACTTACTTATTATTTGAATTACAATTACATCACACCCCCTTAATTCAAATCACCTAAGCTACACATGCCAATTATGTTCTTCATTTCTTCAAGCTTCCTTGGCTTCAACGGTTTTGTAAGCATGTCTGCAGCTTGCTCTGCAGATTTGCAGTATTCTATCTTCAACTTGTCCTTGTTGACTTGATCACGAAAAAAGTGATATTTGATTTCAATGTGCTTGCTTCGTCCATGAGCTATGGGGTGCTTTGCCAAATCAATTGCAGATTTGTTGTCTACTTTTAGTACCATAGGCCTGTCATTCTTCATCTTTAATTCATTCAACAGCATCTCAAGCCACATAGCTTGACTTGCACCAAGAGCTGCTGATATGTACTCAGCTTCACAGCTTGATAGAGCCACAACATTCTGCTTCTTTGAACACCAAGATATAGGAGCTTTATCAAGCATGAATATGTAACCTGAAGTGCTTTTCCTGTCTTCAGTATCACCACTCCAATCAGCATCAGTGAATCCAATTATTTCAATATCAGCCATTCCATTTGTTGCAGGAAACAGAATTCCACAATCTATGGTACCTCTTATGTATCTCAGAATTCTTTTTGCAGCTATTAGGTGAGTTCTGTTTGGTTTCTCCATGAATCTACTCACCAATCCTACACTATAGGCTATATCAGGTCTTGAGTTACACAAGTACCTCAAGGAACCAATTACTGCCTATATAGTGTCTTCACAACCGATTTATCGAGTCATCATTTGTCAATTTTCCACCTGGTTCTGCTGGTGTTGTAGCAGGGTTGCATTCCATCATGTTAAATTTCTTCAAGATATCAGTTGCATACTTCTTTTGATGAAGAAATATGCCACTTTTGGATGTCACAAACTCCATTCCTAGGAAGTATGCAAGCCTGCCCATATCAGACATTTCAAATTCACTCATCAGCTTCTCCTTGAAGACTTTGATCTCTTGTTCACTTTCACCAGTGACAAGGAGATCATCTACATACAAACAAATTATGATAACACCAGCTGTATTGTCTTTCCTTAGGTACACTCCATGTTCTGTCATGCATTTTTCAAATTTTAGTTGTTGAAGGAAACTGTCAATCCTTTTGTTCCAAGCACGAGGTGCTTGCTTTAAGCCATATAAGGCCTTGTTCAACTTCATTACTCTATCTTCTTTTCCCTTCAATTCAAACCCAGGTACTTGCTTTACATACACTTCTTCCTCCAATGGACCATTGAGGAATGCGGATTTTACATCAAGTTGGCTCATTCTCCACTTCTTCATGCTAGCAATTGCAACTATTAGTCTAGCAGTTTCAATTCTAGCTACTGGAGCATAAATTTCATTAGTCTAAGCCTGGTTTCTGCAGAAAACCTTTTGCCACCAGCCTGGCCTTATATTTTGCAACCTCTCCATTTGGCTTCATCTTAGTCTTGTAAACCCATTTCACTTCAATAGCCTTCTTGTCACTTGGTAGCTTCATCATTTCCCAAGTCTTGTTCTTCTGAATTGCCTGAAGTTCTTCTTCCATAGCTTTCTTCCAATGAGGATTTGCTAATGCTTCATTTAGTGAAATTGGTTCTGCTTTTGCAAGGAGTACAAGCTGCAATAGTTCACCATCTGTGTTTATGGCAGTATCAAGGAATACCTCATAGTCCTGAAGTCTGCTAGGCATGTTCCTTTGTCTCTGTGGTCTTCTAGATGGCTCACCAACATTGTCATCATCCATTTCTGCAGGTTCTGTATTGTTTGGAGCATCATTTTCTGCATTCAATTCAACTGTCACAGTCTCAGTTTCTTTCTCTCTTGCATTACTCCAGTCCCATTCCTTTGTCTCATCTATTACCACATCATTGCTGATCACTACCTTCTTGTTTAAAGGATCATAAAGCTTGTAGGCACCTGTGCTATGATAGCCAACAAATATCATAGCTTGTGACCTAGAATCAAGCTTCCTTCTATTTTGTTCAGGCACATGTCTATAAGCTAGTGATCCAAATACCTTGAAATGTTTCACACTTGGCTTGGACTCACACCATGCTTCCTCTGGTGTAGTGTCTTCTAGTCTCTTTGTGGGGCTTCTATTTAAAATGTGAGTTGCAGTAGCAACAACCTCTGCCCAGAATTCATTTGGTAAGTGCTTCTCTTTCAACATGCATCTTACCATGTTCAGTAGGGTTTTGTTTCTTCTTTCTGCAGTTCCATTATGTTGAGGTGTGTATGGAGCCATCACCTCATGTACAATCCCTTCATCTTTGCAAAACTTCTCAAATTCAAGTGAAGTATATTCACCTCCTCCATCAGTTCTCAACTGTTTAATAGACTTGCCAGCTTGCTTTTCTACTAACAGTTTGAACTCTTTAAATGTTGCAAATACATCACCTTTTCTTTGCAACAAGTAAATCCACATTCTTTTAGTAAAATCATCAATAAAGGAAACAAAATACAGGTTACCTCCATGAGATTTGACTTCAAAGGGTCCACACACATCTGAGTGGATTACTTCAAGTTTTGCCTTAGATCTTGTTGAGATTTCTGAATTGTACGACTTTCTGGGTTGCTTCCCTTCACAACACCTGCTACATATCTGACTTGGCATTTCAATTAGAGGTAGTCCTGTAACCATCTTCTTTCTCTCCAAAGTATTCAAGCTATTGAAATTCAGATGCCCCATTCTTCTATGCCATTTCCAAGCTTCTTCACTAGTCTGTGCTGACAAGCATTTCTGTTCAAATGTATTGGCACCTACCTTGAAAGTCCTGTTCTTTGAGGCAGGTGCTTTCAAGACAGTGTTCCCTTCCTTGTCTGTTACTACCATTAATCCATTACTCATGTTCATTGAGTAGCCTTTCTCAAGTAATTGCCCCAAGCTAAGCAAGTTACTCTTCATTTGAGGTACATACAGTACATCACTCACCAGTACCTTCTTACCATCTTCTCTCCTTATAGCTACCTTGCCAATTCCTTCTGCCATCACAGCTCTACCATCACCAAACCTTATCCTTCTTTTCACAGTTTCATCAAGCTCACAAAACCAGTCTTTGTGACCAGTCATGTGATTGGAACAGCCTGTATCTAGATACCACCACTCCTCTTCACCTGTTTCTTTATTTTTTTACTGCCATTAGCAACACTTCATCACCTGTTATACTGTCAATGATGGCCATAAGCATCACTGTTTCTTCATCAGAATCATGAGCTAACTGTGCTTCTTCATTCTTCTTCCTAGGCACCTTAGGATTTTCACATTCATCTGCATAATGGCCCCACCTTTGACAGTTATAACATTGTATTTCATCCTTGGATTTCTTCTTCTTTTTCTCAGAATTATCACCCCCTTTCTTCTGAGTTCCATTCTTTGAACCTCCTCCCTCATTCTTGATTATTCCATTTCCCTTTACCCTTCTTATTCTTCCAAGATTCACCTCCACCATTTCCTTTCTTTTGTGATTGAGCATACAGTGCCCTGTCACCTTCTTTATCTTCTTTCTTGGCAATTTCTCTACTCTTTAGTTTAATTTCATGTGCTTCTAAGGATCCTATCAATTGCTCCAATTTCAAACTATCTAGATCCTTAGATTGTTCTATTGCCGAGACTACACTATCAAAGCTAGGAGTAACACCAGTGAGAATTTTTTCTACTTTCATTGCATCACTTACAGCCTCACCACAGCTACGCATTTGATTTGTTAGTGATACTAACCTGCTTACAAATTGTGCTATGGTTTCGTTTGCCTCCATCTTCAACAACCCCAATTGACAACGCAGTGACATCAATTTCATCTTCTTCGCTTGCTTATCACCGGAGTAAGTAGTTGCTAATACGTCCCACACCTCTTTCGCAGTTTCGTATTCAATTATCTTCTCCAACACGTTCGCATCAACACATTGATGAATCAAGAAAATTGCTTTGTCATCTTTCTTGGATTGTTCACGAAAGGTTGTTCGTTGTGCTTCCGTGGGAGCCACACCCAATGGTGTCACGCCATCTCTGATTACTTCAAGCACGCCTTGATACCGGAAGACTACCTTCATCTGAGCCGTCCATCGCTCGTAGTTGCTTCCGTCGAACACCGGTAGCTTCGCTGGAAATTGCCCATTGTTCGTGTTCCCATGCGTGGCCGCCATAACCTCCGCCCTAAACCGGTTGCTCTGAGGCCAATTGTTGGAATCTTGATTGAATTTTGGTGGTGAATTCTTGGTTCACGGTGAAATTGAGAGAGATGAGATAGAGAGAGCAACAGAGAGAAGAGGGAAAAATCGTTATTCTGTTATTCACTGTGTATTAAAATTTTGAATTACAAACTTGGTATTTATTACCATGTTGCCACTGGGCGCCCAATTGCTAGACATTTTGCGCCACCCCTAGTTATTTTCTATACACCTTCTCATGTCTTTTTAAACTAAACTAAACAAACTTACTTAAACAAACTTACTTATTATTTGAATTACAATTACATCACAGACCATATCTATTATCTTTAGCATACCTTCATATCTAAATTCAAACAAAATAGGAGTAATCACTTATTAATTTATCTTTTTGTTTACAAAACATAATTTAGCATATAAATAACGTAACTATCATTTTGCAGTTTCTTTTAAAAAAGAGTTGTTTATATTTATACTCAACTAGTTTGTTGGGATTGGTGATTTGTTAGATGTACTCAAACTCTTTAGGTATCTTGGATACATGAGTGTTTGGGTCAAATAGACGTTATGAATAGAGTGTAAAGATAAACTCTACCAATTCATCGACTGTATATTGCTAGGTGACATATATACAATTTTTTCCTTTGTAGTTTTGATTTTCATTGCCCCATTCTACTTTTCTCGTTTTTCTCTTTTATATCATGGTTTGAGAACCTCTTATACTCTACTAAAACAGTCAAGGGAGGACCTACACTATATTCAAGAGGGCGGTTGAATCCCTTGAAAAAAATTTCATTTACCTCCCTATAAAAAAATATTTTGACCTTCTTGATATTTTTATTTTATACCCAAACCCCTAATCTTGCACCCAAGCTGCACCATGTAACACCCCGATTTTCGTGTATCGTGTTTTGTTTAATATGTGCTCGTTTTATGAACTATTTTGATATATAAGATTATATTATTTTAATTATTGTGTGTGTTAATTATTCAAAATTAATTGAAATCACATTTAAATGTATTTTTATATACAATCGGTAATATACGATTTTTATTATATATTTATTTGATTTTTATAAAATATTAGTGTTTGAGATATTATTTCTTTAGAACATCAATTTTGGGCTATTGAGGTGTTAAAATAATAGATGTATTAGAATTGGGGCTTTAAAAATGAATCAAAATGGAGTTTTGGTTTTGTTTATGTGCATACGCCCCCCATCTGTTCGCTACTCACACCCCCCATGTGATCCACTCTCTTCAATACGCAACCCAGCCCACGCGACCAGCTACCAGACTGCCCAAATACGTGTAACGACCAAATATTTAACTAATTATTTAATTAAGTTATTTCGGTATTTTATTAGTGTAATAATATTAGGTGAATAATATGTTAATTGTTATGAGCCTATGTTACGCTAGAAATAGTAATTGAGTGGGGTGTGGAGAAAAACCCGTAATAATAAGGAAAAGCCCAAGAGATAGGCGTATGTATATATATAGTGCAAGTTAGGGTTTCATAATGGAAGGAACAAAAAAATAAGGAATTGAGAGAAGAGAAAGAAGGAGAGGGTGCGGCGACTAGGAGAGGAAGGGAGGAGTGTTGCTGTGCGATTTTTTCGTTGGGGCCACGATCAAGAGAATCTTGTAATCGGCAAACTTAAGGTAACGGTGGGGTTCTAACTCTATAACAGGGTATATGAAGGATCATATGTAGGGATCGATTAGAATTTCTTGAATCTCACTATGTTTTGTAGATAGCGATTTGGAATTTTAAGTAGGAGTATGTGTAGGTTCAGTAAATCGATGTTTGTGAATGATATACTTGTCCAAAAATTATGTGGTTTATTGTTTTAGAAATTAGACTTAATGCTTGTTAATTTGGCACTGGTTTAGTTCCGTTTGGAGTTGTATTGCTCAAGTGATAGGTGACACAAGTTGGGTAAAAATTCTGGAACTGTTCTGGGTACAGGTTCGTTTTTAATTAAACTGAGTACGTTTGGGTAATCCAAAAATCACGAGACTTAAATTTTTGAAAAATAGACTTAATACCGGTCAGTTTGGCACTGGTTTGGTTGACTTTAGAGTTGTGTAGCTCGAGTTATGAATTCCACAAGTTAGGGTAAGATTCTGGAAACAATCTGGACATAGAGTGTTTTGGTTACTGCATTTTCAAAAGAACTCATTTTCGAATGAATCCAATTTCTTTGAAAACTAGACAAAATTTTCCCCAGTTTATGCACAAGTTTCATGCAATTTGGTTGAGTTTTGATCATTTTAGAACTGCTTGAATTTGAAGGACAGAAACTGTCCTCTTTTGAAACTAGTCTGTGTGCTTTTGAAAACTGTACCTATTGAACACTCTTCTTTAAAAACTGAACTTAGGAATAAAAAATAGACCCATAGGGCTTTCCAACAAGTATTTATTTGTCGAAATCCGATGTCGTTTGCTATTTTAAATAATTCGCCAAAGTAGGCGCATAGTTACAGAAATTCTGCACCCGAGTTTATGTAAATTAGCTTGAACGTTGAATAAAATTGATTATTTTGTTGGTTAAGTTGAAGTTGAATTCCATTGTTGTTGTTGTGTTGTTGTAGGCCTATGGCCAAACGTTGAATTCCGTAGTTATTGTGTTGTTGTAGGCCTGTGGCCAAACGTTGAATCGGTTGTTGTTGCGTTGTTATATAACCGTTGTTGTTGACTATTTGGACATTCACATCGCGTCACATGCATAACATTTCACGTTGGAGCGGATGCTCAAACACGTTGGCCTGGACTGACAAATTATGTTGAAGGCTTATGCCTTGTTGATGCCTCTATTTATTGGCAGATTTTTCACGTTGGGAGTTCTGCTCCGATGGTACCACATGCATGTGCATAGTATTGAGTCGCATTCCGCATTTGCAAAATTTTACATGGTTATGTTGATGATTCGTGATAACTGAAGTTGTTGGATTGTTGTGAAGTGGTGAAATTGTAGGCGTTGATTCTAACATATTGTTTTTCATGTGTCCTATTATATGGCTAGATATCTCACCCCTTCTGTTTGAATGTTACCCCCATGTTGGTAACGTGCAGGTAATCTCGGATGAAGGCTGTTTACCTTCGTCTGTTCGAGTCGGTGTGGTCACTCTGATACGTAGCACTCGGGATGAACGCATGTTTTTCTTATTTACTTTGTCGCTTTATTGTTGAACTCTAAAGTCATTGCCGTCAAGGATTTTGACTATTTCTGAGTTGTTTTAAGTTGGACAAAGATGTTTTGTTTTTGAATTCCGTTGCGTAGTAATGAAAGTTGACTTATTTTGTTTTGACCAAGCCGATTGTTTATTGGTTCATCCGGTTTAAGGTGTTATGTATCTGATTGTTACAGGCGATTTGTTTACGTTTGTCCTTTGTTTCAAGTTGAAAGTGTAGCATCCATTGGTTTGCTGGAAATTTTGAAAACTCTGATTTTGTATTTTAAATTTATTTTATCGGGTAGAAATGGGTGTTACATTAGTGGTATCAGAGCAAGTTTGGTCCTAACCGGACTGTTTGTATTGTTTATTGTGTTTTCCAATGTGTGAACTCTGTATTGTCGTCGTTTGTTTCGTTATTTTCTTGTTTTCGAAACTCTAAATTCATTTAAGCTAACTTCTATGGTTTGACTTTGTAGTGATTAATTGCCTTATGTGCACTACAAGAAAATCGGTGGTTTGCCACGGACATTCCCGTGGCAAATGTACAAATTCCCGTCGCAAATATGAATTTGCCACGGATTTGCGACGGACAAATTTTGGTGGCAAAAGCGCTCGTCGCAAACGCTTTGCCACGGATTTTCCGTGGCAAATTTTTCCGTCGCAAATCCGTGGCAAATTTCCGTCGCAAAGTCGTGGCAAATTCTTACACCTTCCGTGGCAAATCCGTCGCAAATTTTAAAAAAAATTAAAAAAAAAATTAAATTATGCCTCCAAATTCTATTTAATAGTGATATCTATACAGAACACATAAATGCTCCAACATCAAAATTAATAAACTTATATAAAGCAAAACATAATAACCACAATAATAAATGAGTACAATCCATGTGCAAAACATTTAATTACTAATTGTCTTCTACTAACAAACATTAGTAGAAACTAACTAAAGATGCAATGCTCCACTACAAACTAACAAAATAATAGACAAAATAACTAAAGACAAAATAATAGAATGGAAACAAACTAACTAAAGATGCAATGCTCCACTGCATTCAATGTGCCACCCTAATATATTGTTGTGATCAATTTGTATTCTATCAAGATTTGGAAGATATCCAAGCTCCTCTGGCAGTGGACCCGTTAATCAATTTCCATTCAAGAGCCTGCAAAAAAAGGGGAAAAGTTTATGAGAAGAAAAAAACAACTGAGTTATTTAATCATATGTGACTAACATAAACTTACAAGAGGACTAAAGATGTGATATTGCCAATTTCCTTTGGAATACTCCCAGTTATTTTGTTCCACATGAAGTTCCTATAGAACACAAAGAAAAAGCGTGTATTAGCAGAAGTAACGAAAAAGCTCAGTAAATCAATTCAATATTATACGCAATACACAACAGCATGGTTCAATGTGGAGACCATAAGCACTTAACAGTTATGACAACAAAAAAGGCATTCCAATGCACAAAGCTCTTGTAATTGAGAGATCTGTGAAGGTAAGTCAGACACGACCTTACCCTCATGAGCAGAGTTTGGGTAACAAAAATGTATGATCTCAAGTTCACAAGGAAGCAACATTACTGTTGTGCCAAACCATGACACTCCTTTCAAACAATAATCACAATACACCATCAAATTTATTAAGCGAGTATTCTGTGTCTGACATATAGAAACAACACAACTATGGTGCAAACAAGTTGATAAAGAGACACAGAATCATGTAAAAGAAAAGGAAGCTTAAACATAAAACCTGCATGTGTGAGAAATCGAACCATGCTTTATTGATGAAATATCATAAATTTCCCCAGAAATTCGTGGATACAGAAAACAAAAAAATAAATAAAGTGCACATAATATCCTATTTGGCAAATGATGTATACTGAAAAGGAATTCCATTCAAAAACTTATGACTCACTTTGCAACTATGGAGCAAATTTTCAAAGTAAGGTCCCCTCGGAAATCATGATCACTAACTTCCAGATAATCTACAAGCTCTTTCACTAATGGCTTCACATTACTTTCGTTCACCAGAACATATACAAGTTCAAGGGCTCCTTTCCGGATTGAAGCATCTGCATCCTGAAGGAAAGAGTCAAGTGATCAACTTCTCTAGTTGTAAAAACTTGAAGGACAAAAATAATGAATCTAATACCTTTACACATTCTAGAATTGTTGCACGGTGTCTCTGCACTGCTTGAGCATCAGCAGTTACGGGCAATATTCTGCCCAAAATATTACAGGCAATGCAGCCTCTAAACACAGACAAATTCATAACCATGCATTAGGGAATGGAATTTTAAGTTTCCAATACTTCTTTGTGGAACACCAAGCCCAAAGCGTGCTCCATCACAAAACCTTGTGCTTGCATTGTGGAACACAGCAGCACTGTTTGTAGATCAGGCAGTGTCAGCAACATCAGGTCAAGAACAAGACTAAATCATAGAGTAATAGTGTGTGTGCAAACATGAAAACTACAATATGAGAATTAACACAAATTTTCCCAAAAGAAAATAGAAAATGTTTTCGCAAATTAAGGCGGACTTAAGTGGTTCAAACAAATTACTGGCATTTGAAAATTTGAAGTAAACTACACCACATAATCGTGCTACATTAGATACCTGTCAACTTGACGTAAGAAAGTTTCAGCAACACCAGAGTCTTCTGTGACAATGCAATCAGTATGGCCACTGCAGAAACAAGAAAGAAATGTGAAGACTTTTAAGATAATGATGTTAATGATATACAGAAACAAAAACATAGATTTTGCAAGGGAACCTAAACTTGCCTTCCATGTTGATGTATGTGGTCAATTGCAGCAAATACATCATCTACAATTTCAATTGTACAAGCCGGTGAACTATACTCCAGATGGAAAGATTTTGTTTCTGAAATATTTAATAAGGCACTAGCTCTTGGTCCACCATATAGTTGAACACCTACAAATAGATTAATATATAGCAGCCACGTTATCCAATTTGTATAATTCATAGAATATTTACTAATTTTTTTAAAGAAAATGAAAACAACCTGACCAATGGCAAAGAGGAATTGAAAATAGTAAAAAAAAAAAAATTTGACAAAAGAAAATAGTATTTTTTTAGCAAAAGTAATACTGATATTACAAAAAAAAATTTGTTAGGATATTAAAGAAAGAGTTATTAGAGTAGTTAAGAGTTTTTAGAGCATTTTCAGATTTGTAATTCTTTGGTGAATATAAGAGTGGCTCTATTGTAAAGGGTCCCTTGAAGGAGAATTTTCTCCTATTCTTTCTTATTTATACGTGGTTAGCTTATAAACACCAATTAACCAATAACTGCCCCAGCTAACTAACTAATTGCTCTAATAGTCACGTGTTATGATACCCGGTTTAGACAAGAAAAAACTATTATGTCATATTTCTCCTAATTATATAAAGGGGGTAGAAAAAGCAAACAAAAATAGATTGAAAAGCAAAAAAACTAAACATGTTTTGCTTTTCATACATTCATTTGCAACTAAGGTCATACCTTCGCCTTGGAGTTCTGCAATTAGATCATTAAGTCCAGCATCTCCTGAGAGATCTTTATGCACAAGAAGGGTTTCCTAGGAACATCAGGACACATCAATGTAACGAGCAGTCTATAAATATTGAGATTAGAAAAAGTTTAAGTGAGTTGGGCTCCGGGGGCTCACCAAGGTCAGGGCAGGCCTCACGACTCTTTGAACGCTTAAAGAGGTACTTACAGATCAACCACGAAAGAGATCCTCACGGCTATTTGGATAAGTAATTTAATTAAATATTTATCTACTAAAATACTTTAATTGAATATTTATTGAGTAAATAACTAATTTAGTTTGTGACAAAAATGTTGAGTACTATTAGACTTTGTTTGGCCCGTCTCATTAGCTAGCAGATAACAGATGAAACTAACATATATGACTTGCGAGTGTATATAAGTGTTTGGTAAGTACTAGCATATAACGTTTTTTAGGTAGCGTTTAACGTTTTTTGAAACACTACTCCAAGTAGCATTTCAGTGGATAGTTTTCTTTTTGACATTTTTACCACTATTGTTTTTCCTAAATTACTTCTCTTTCTTTATTAAATATTTTGTCGTCGTTAAATAATTTAATCATTAATAAAAAAAATTGTGTCATTTTATATTTATTGACTAATTTACTGCTAGTTTTACTAAATACATAATTGACGACTTTACATGATAAACTCAAGAAGGTAGTTGGCTCAAGCATGTGATGAATTATGCGAGACCAAAATTAAGCTAAAAAGGTATTGTAATATATTTCTAATTTTTTTAATATTTAATATAATAAATACTATATTAAAAATATTTCTGATTATATTCAAATTAAAATAAAAATATTAAAAAAGAATAATGAAAGCAATTTTACAAACCAATCTTTAAGTTTTTTAGTTCTTAAAATATATTTTGTAAACAATTAAACCAAACAATTTTTAGAGTTTCCTTATCTTTAAAACAATTTTTAAAAATAGATTGCCAAACATATTTTTTTTAGTTTTTTCTTAAAAGCTGTTTTCAAAAACTTGTTTATAAAACAATTTTCAAAAACTAAAAAACAAAACACAATCAAACATGCCCTGATTTTTTGGTTTTTTAACGATGCACCCCCTTTTGTATTGAACAAATCCCCACTCTTTTAGTTTTGACCCTTGATGGACCTTGCTGGTTGCACCCACCCAAAAACCCCTACACGACCCATAACCTATATGGACTGACACGACCCACTCGTGAATTTTCTCCATCACCCCTTAGCTTGAATTAGCAACATAAGATAACTAGAAAACCTATCTTGCAAATGTCATCATCCTTGATACCAGTTACAAAGGAAGCTGAAGTAAGAAAGGCCGACAAAAATACTCAAGGCTCAAATGTATGAAGGACTCAAGCAATTGGAATAAACCAACAAACCGAAGAATTGAAACAATATGGAAAAAGTCGACTGGCTGAAGGACTGAATGCCTTTCACAACGTGCTTGCTGCTTGAAGGACTATTACTGGACAATACCCAAAAGGCTGATCAATTGGCTCAGCCCAATAAGAGGCCTATAAGGAAGGCCATATGTGAATTAAAAGGGACATGGTTGTTTCAAGAAACAAATATATAAAGCTTTTTTACCATATCTAAATACTCCATCTGTTCCATACTTACGGGAAAAGATTTCATTAGGTTATTTTCTCTCGTGTTCAATCAAAACCACTCATTTATTATGTAAAAGGAGAGAGAAAGTGTGTTTTAAAAATATTAAAATGGAGACTAGATAATCTAATGGTGGAGATTAAAAACATAACTCCCTCATGTTTTTAATAATTTAGTTATTATACGAATCCACTTAATTTAAATGCAAAGACTATAGATTATCTTAATTATAGCAAGATATAATTGGAGAGAGTAAATTATACCTCCAATTTCTATAACCCCTATTGTTTTGGAATAAAATGTGAAAGATAAAAATATCAAAGAACATACACTACAAGAATAACTCAAATTAGAAGGCATAACTTTCTGGCGGATTTTAATCCCCCAGAAATGTTCTGGCGGATTTTTGTAGTTTTTGGGGGATTTATTCCACCGGAAACTTTGTGGCGGAATTTTAACATTTTTGGCGGAATTAGAGTGTTTTTGGCGGATTAGAAAGAGGAAGAAAAGCTGTCAAAAAAAAAAACGAATCCGCCGGAAAGGACACCCAAATCCGCCGGAAACCCACTTGAAATTAGGCGGGCATTTTGAAATTCAAAATCCGCCAAAAATTACACCATAATCCGCCGAAAATTACCACATCGATCTACGCGTACATATCCGCCGAAAATCACGCCTTGTTTTATGCGTGAATTCCACCGGAAATGACTGTTATGCACAACGGCTATTTTCCCATCACGTTACTTAATCCGATTACTCATTCCACACCATTTTCACTCTTCTCAATTTTCTTCTTCACACATTCCATTCTCCACTCTCTTAAACTTCCCTTCAAATTTCTTCACTCAATCTTCTATCAAACTTCTCCTCTCTGAAACTTCTCCTCTCTCAAACTTCTGAAGGTATGTTTTACTTTATACTTTGTTTTAATTTATACTTTGTTTTAAACTATTAGTTACTAATTGTGGTATTGTTTGCTTAGGAGTTGTTAGAGTTTGGTGACATCTGCTTGTTTGTTCAAAGGACTCCAATTTAACATCAAGTCAGAGACTTCTCAGCACCACCAGTTAGTTATTGAAGTTATTAGTTGTGCTTAAACGTTATTTGATGTTATTAGTTAGAATTTGTTCAATAATTAAATATGAAATATTATAATATATTAGTTAATATTAGTAATTAATTACTTAATATTAGTAAATAAATTAGTAGAAATAAATATTAATGTATTTAAATATTTTTTTTTACTTTTAAACTTTTGTTAATATTTTTTTAATAAAAAATACATAAATACGAAATAAAATAATTAATATATTTTATAAATTTTAATTTTTGTTAATATTTTAGAGGAAATACGAATTATATAGTTAAAAAATAAATTATATCTATTTATTAATTATTCATTATTATTTTTAATACTTTTTAGATAATTGTGAAATACAAGAATATATTAGTTTTTCGAAAATTCATTATATTATCATTTTTTGTTTAAGTTGTTAAAATCTATTATATTTTTGAAAATTCATTACATTATCATTTTTTTTTGTTTAAGTTAAAATCTATTATATTTTTGAAAATTCATTATATTATCATTTTTTTGTTTAAGTTGTTAAAATCTATTATATTTTTGAAAATTCATTATATTATCATTTTTCATTTAAGTTGTTAAAATCTATTATATTTTTAATACTATTATTAACGTTTACCATAACATAATATATAAAATGTGTTAAATTATTTAAATTCTATTTATATTATAATTAATTAATGTTTACATTGTTAGTGTATGTAAATATTTGTATGTGTATATGTGTATGTGTATGTATGTATATGATCATATGATATTTGTATGTGTATGAGTATGTAAGTAAGAAAATATAAAGTTTGATATTATTTATGAAATGAAAAGTAATACTTATTGTTTATGATAATTTTTATTGTAGCACGTAGTACTAGGATTTAGAAAACATGGATCGTAGTTGGATGTATGATCGATTATTTTCTGGAAGAAGCGGTTTAAAGAGACGTTTTGCAGAAGGAGTAGAAGAGTTTATTTTTTGTGCTAAGCGTGACGAAGGATTTGCGCGAGAAGGGGGAATTAGATGTCCGTGCGCGAAATGTTCAATTCGATTTATAAAAAATGAAGATGAAGTCAGAATGCATTTGTACAATAATGGGTTTAGGCCAGATTATTGGATATGGAGTCGCCACAAATAAGTAGCACTGGGAATACTGCGGTAGCCGTTCTCTGCGATTAATGTTCGGTTGAAGTATATCTTTCAAGTACTAATGTTCCGGTTGAAGAAGTAGCTTCCACATCTGGATCTGGCCAAATCATGCAACCCGCGTTAGATGTTTATCAGGGAATGATATCTCATGCCGTTGGAGTAAATTTGGAGTTTGAAGAACCGGAATATGATGCTGAAGAAGTTCCTAATGAGGAAGCGCAATTGTTTTATACGTATTTGAGTGAAACAAATAAACCATTATTTGAAGGATCTAAAGACTCAAAATTATCAATGTGAGTTCGGTTGTTGGGTCTTAAGTCTCAATTTAATGTTGAAAGTTGTGCATGGAATATATGACCAAAATGATGTTGGATGCAACCCCTATTAAAGGACTTTTGCCGCAGAGTTATTATGATGCTAAAAGACTGCTATCGAAGCTTGGCTTAAAATCTAAAAGAATTGATTGTTGTGTGTCTGGTTGCATGCTCTATTATAATAATGAGTTTGGCATAAATGATGGAAATTTGACGGAATGCAAGTTGTGTGGAGAGCCACGCTATCGTGTCAGCAGGAGAGGGATGAGCAGAGGAAAACCGGTTCCACGAAAAGCAATGTTCTATTTGCCGCTTATACCAAGGCTACAGAGGATGTTTACATCAATGGAGACCGCGGGTAAAATGACGTGGCACCATGAAAATAGAAACAATTCTGGTGAATTACGTCACCCATCTGATGGTGAAGCTTGGAAGCATTTTGATCGTGTTCATCCAGATTTTGCCAGTGATCCACGCAATGTTCGGCTTGGTTTATGCTCTGATGGTTTCACACCCTATATTCAAGCATCGGCCAGGCGTTCCGGTCTGCAGTGAGCACAGCTATTTTGGATACTTCTTCTACGGGGAAGACCTTGAAGCTATGAATGTCCGGCTGCCACTGAACCCTTTCCAACAGCAGGTGTTGAGGTATTTGAGGGCAGTGCCGTCGCAACAGATGCCGAACTGCTGGGGCTTCCTGAGGGGATTTGAATTGACTATGAGGTACCTCAGGCGGAAACCAAGTGCCAGAGTCTTCTTCACCCTTTTTACCATAACTCGTAAAGCTGAGCCTCACGCTGGGGGCAACAGGTATGGACATATAGGATTCAAGAACAAGTCGGACCGATCGTATTTCTTTCCGGCGAAAGCCTCAAACCACAACTTCGAGGAAAACTTTTTCTTCGTGCAAGTGTAATACCCTAATTTTGTCCGTCCTTTTTAACCTAAGCCAATTTCAATTATCCAGCTCAACTAAATCGAAATACCGTTGTTTAAATTAGGCAGGCACGCGAATGATCGATCTTTTCGTGCGTTCTTCAATTTAATCTTCGTATTTGGGTTTAGTCGCGCATAAGTAGGTCTACCAAAAGTCATTTTTTCTAAAAATTTGGCTTGTCTTTTCAATTCAGGCTTAAGAAAGCAATTCTGAGTTGATTTTGGTGTTTTTAGTTAATGAGCCCATTTCTTCTATTTGGGTCTCGTTTTAGCGTATTCGTCTAGCCTGACCCGTTCTCGTCTTTGTAGTCGGCCTGACTCCTTTTTTTTATTATTCTTATTTTGTGCATTTAATTTATTTTGAGCATATATATATAGTCCAAAAATGTCAAAAAATTCTATTTAGTTTATTTACAATTTAAAAGTGTTTAAGAGTCCAAAAATGTCAAAAAAAATCTATTTGTTATAAAATAATCAAAACTATAACAAGAAGAAAAACAAAAGAATGAGAGAATATGAGAGTCATTTTATTCCTCTTCACAAGTCCATCATTTCACTTAAGGGTGAAGCCTATTTATAGGATGGGGGATTGGAAAGTGAGTGGTTTACATTAAAATATCACTACACTAGAGAGTAATGAGAAGAATGGAGAAGGTTAGTGGACATCCACTAATATAATATTCATAACACTCCCCCTTGGATGTCCACCGATGATATGCCTCATTAAAACCTTACTAGAAAAAACCCAGTGGGATAAAAATCTAGTGAAGGAAAAAGAGTACGATATCCTGTCAGTGGGAACTGCCTCGTTAAAAACCTTTCAGAAAACCCGGTGGGGACAAAACCATGGCAAAGGAAAAAGAGTGCAGCTTTTCTCCCCCTGAATGAAGCGTCACATATAGAGTTTCTCTCTGAGTACACATGGAGTAATCTATTTCGTTGTCACTTGTGATGTATCCTCTTTTAATGAAGCTTTGCGGTCGGTATTATATTCAAAAGCATCTTCCTTGAATTGTTGGAATTTGGGCATTATTCACATCGTCCTTGAATTCGTAGATCAAAGATATTTCAATGCCACCATATGTAGATAATAGCTGACTTGCATCTGACTTGATCTAGAACAAAAAGATACTTTGTATCTGCATGGTTAATTTGAACAACATACATAAAATAATTTATTCACTACAATAGCCAAACATAAATATGCATCTTAGTCCCTTTCTTCTGATGAATTTTGGTTTGTAATGAATTATATCACTAATAATTATCACATAATACTATCATATCAAGGGATATGGGTAATACGCATGCATGCTTTCATAGTCTTCAGGACTCAGATATTTAATCTATTCTTACCACACAACTCATGTACTCAATATAAATAATTTCCGCAGATCAATTTGAGACTTTGAGCTCTTCATGTGCTACAAGGCTAATTGAGTACTAAAAAGTACTTGCATCCACTCTTGAGCAACATTTCGAGCTTTGAATCTCACAATTTCACCATCCTCATTCTGTTTTTGAATAAAAACCCATATGTATACGACTGGTTTCACACGTTTAGGTGTTTGGACTACAGCTCCAAAAACTTTTGTAAAAGGAGCTTAATTCTGCTTCAATTTCATCTTTCAATTTTGGCCAATTCTCACTTTGCCTACAATTTTTAGTAGACTTTGCTTCATGATCCTCACTTTCATTTATCAGATTTAGCGCTATATTGTATGTGAAAATATCGTCAACGTTGACTTCATTTCGGTTCCATTGTATTTCATTATTGACATAATTCATTGAGATCTCTTCAATTTCAGAATTTTTCAGGTACCTGATAAGTTCTTCTGGAACTGAAATGTTAATTATGTCTAAAGACTCTTTTAGAGTTTCTATATCCTCGCTTAGACCATCTTTCCTTTTAGCTCCTTTTCTTGTTCGATGATTTTTATCTTTGGAACCGATTGGTCTACCATGCTTCAGGCGCGGTTGAGACTCATTTGTAATATTCTATTGTCCAACAGGGACATCTATTTTATTGGAGCATTAGCAACTTATATCTATGATATGGTCACACCTTTAGACCAGTGAATGCATTTGGTAGATGATTTTCTAAACTTTGCAAATGAATTATCTTTTGAACTTCTAGTTCACATTGTTTAGTTTGAGGATCGAGATGAGACAATGATAATTCATTCTTATTGATCTCTTTTTCCAGCTACTTATTCTCTCCCCCTAATGTTGAGAAATTGAATTTGCCAAATGATAAACATCAAATTGGACTATAAACAAATCTCCAATTGTTGGCTCAAAATACTTTATTATACATGGAGATTTATATCCAATGTATATTCCCAAAATTCTTTGAGGACTTATCATAGTGCATTGTGAACGGGGAATTTCGATCGCACACTGCACATCCAAAAAATTTAAGATGGAAAATTTTAGGTTCATGACCAAAAACCAAATGCAAAGGGGAAGAATTGCGATGACTTGTTGTCTTGATGCGAATCAAAGTTACAACATGCAAAATTGCATGTTCCCAAGTAGAAATTGGAAGTTCTTATCTCATAAGTATTGGACATATAATTAACTTTAGATGTCTAAATAATGGTTCTTCAAGACCATTTAAAAAATGAGCTCTTAGTGAAACGAGAGTAACAAACAATCTCACAAACTTCCAGTTTTGAGATGACGACAACTATATGGGTCCATTTGGTTGACGCACCCATTAAAATCATAAAAATATTTAAATGGTCCACATGGTGGGTATATTGGCCCACAATCATAATGTATTCACTCTAAAAAAAAATTGAGATATTAGTTCCAATTTTTTTGTGGTGGTAGTCTAATTTTACATGAGAACTTATTAGATTGAAGAATATTTTGGTTCTTTAATCGATGACCACATAAATTTTCAATTATTTTTCGTATCATTGTATACCCGGGATGGCCCAACCGGTTATTCCAAATAACAAAATATTTGTGATTTGTAAACTTCGGGTTTACAATATGTGCTTCAGTTGCACTGATATAAGTGTAATACACACTAGATGAAAACCAAACAGTTTTTACAGTTATTTTATCCAAAGTATGTCTCGCTATATAAACATACTCAATATCTCATTCATCTCTCGTTTCAATATGATATCAATTTAGATAGATATCTTTGAAACTTAATAAATTTCTACGAGACTTAGGATAATACAATGGATTCTCAATATGTAAACTTAGATATGCAAAATAATAGATTTGATTCATTTGTGTAATATTTTTCGAGTTCTTCAAGAACAATATAACAAACTTTCACACTTTGAGCAATCCTATAGGATGCTTCAATATTCAGTTATTTGTCCAATCTATTTGGGATGCTTGAATGATGAATTTCTTCGGGAATTTATCATGAATATAGGCAAACACAATATGCTTCAGTATTAAGTTCTTTGTGCAATCCTTATAGGATGCTGGAATATTGAATTCTCCGGGATGCTTGAATGTTGAATTCTTCGAGAATTCATCAAGAATAGAAACCATGATAACCATGGTAGCTATAAAAAATTCTTAATAAAATTTCTATGCAGGAAATATAAAATATTAACATGATAAAATAATTAAAAGCTATAAGGAAGAACGTCATAATTTTTAATCAGTGGAAAGAAGAAGAAGACCATCATAATATGATAATAAGTTAGATTAAAAACAAGATAATAGAAGAAAACATATCTTCGTCAGATAGCCTCCAAGCTTATTATAAATTTCTTAATAATTGTAGATTAGCTCTTCCAAAGCCTTCAATTATCTTTGAAGGGCCAAGTACACTAAATAAGAGAAATTTTTTGTATACATTAAAATTATATGAGTAGTTCTAGCTACTATCAATGAGACACATAACATATCCATATTACCATCATCGTCATAAGATAAATTTGTGTCAATCTTTTATCTTTATTTTTAAGAGATTGTTGATAGAGATCAACAAGATATCCTGGCATATGACAGGTACGACCTCAACGACCTTTGCCTCCACAACGGTAGCAAATATTTTCACTATTTTTGCTACTCTACCTATTTTTTTCTTTCCAACACTTTTCCACTTCTGGTGAAAAAATTTGTTCTTGAAATTTCCACTGTGACTATGATAAAGATCGCGGCCACATATTTGTCGATATGTGTTCGTGTGTCGCGCTACATTCACTTATGGGAATGAAGCAGTACTAGTGAAACGAGTCTCATGATTTTTAATCAAAATTCATTATTTTATTATGATGTGCTGCTACATTCACTTCTGGGAATGAAGCAGTACTAGTGGGATGAACATTATGATATTTTAATAACTTTTAGTGGAAGGCACAACAACACTATATTCTAGCAGAGTGTGCTCGAGATCGTATTATAAGGTCAGTTGCATTTCCTCATGAATTTGTAAGACGATAGATTATAGGATCAAACAATAGTTTTCATATATACTAAGATCAAATAGATCTTGTAGATTTCAGCCATAGTCTAAAGGTCTAGTTCTTCAGGAACTTGATCACAAATCTCCATAAGAGATGACCAAAGAAAAATGTATTTGTGCAATCCTCCAAGGATGCTTAAATTACCAATTCATTAATTCTTCAGGAATGATACCACAAAACTTCTTCAGTGATGATCAAGAAAAAAAACTAAACTATGAGCAATCATTCGGTGATGTTTTGATATTTAATTTCTAAGTTCTTCAAGAACTATATCATAAACAATGATACATAGAAACAATTATTTGTGCAATCCTTCAGGGATGCTTGGATAATAGATTTATTGTTCTTCAGGAACTATATCACAAATTTCATCAACAATGAAAAATATATGCAATATGAGATAAACTAAACAAGATCACAATTACAAAAAATATTGAGAAGAAGAAAAATTATTCTTGCAATAGATCCTTAAGATGATTATGCTATCAATCATATGCTAGACATGCAAGGAATATACAGAGTCACAATCATCAAAAACCAACATAAAATAATAGGGTCACATATAAAAATAACTAGTAATGAAGATAAGAGTAATAAAAATGATAGTAAAACTAAAAATTAAAATACTGAACCGTGAGAGCATGAGAGGTAACAATTGATCACCATTTGTTAAAATATGTTGTGTGGATAAATCGATAAGTGTACAAACCAAAGTTATATCTAGATATCCTTTTTTTCTTTGACAATATTATTCTAAATAGCTTCTCATGATTATTATCTTACAGAGTATATAATATATAGTACAAATCACAAACAAATGTGCGTTGGATAAAACAAAACGATCCATATTGAATACGAGATGAGAAGTGCATAATAATCCATAAATATTGATTCTGAGATGGAAGCTACATTCCAATTAGAAAATACATCACTCCAGAAAGGCATCGTATACTAAACATCAATTAGTATCATCAAACAAACAAGAACCAATATTACCTTCAATTGGTAGAACTTCGTGCTGATAACGTGTTATAAAATAATCAAAACTATAACAAGAAGAAAAAACAAAAGAATGAGAGAATATGAGAGTCATTTTATTCCTCTTCACAAGTCCATCATTTCACTTAAGGGTGAAGCCTATTTATAGGATGGGGGATTGGAAAGTGAGTGGTTTACATTAAAATATCACTACACTAGAGAGTAATGAGAAGAATGGAGAAGGTTAGTGGACATCCACTAATATAATATTCATAACACTATTTAGTTTTTATTACAACTTAGGAGAGTCCAAATGTCCAAATGTCCAAAAAATACAAAAAATAATAACACAAAATGTACAAAAATAATTAAATCCGAAAATTACAAAAATAATAATAATAATAAACAATGTAAGCGCAGCGAAAAATTTTGGGGGTTCCAAAGAAATGCTCTCCAAGTAGTGGGGCACAGGTCCGCTCCACTCCAAACCTAAAAAACAGTCAAAGCCCATTCAAAGTCATTAATTACTAAACCTAGAATTTTAATATAAAAAGCAGTCAACAGCAGCAGAGAAGGGAGATTACCAACAACATCAACACAGATCTCGTTTTAATCTTTCCTTTGGCAATAGGAGGTCAGAGGATGAAACCAAAGAAAGAGATTCAGTACTTGACATATGGTGATTTTATTCATGGCTTGAAGACTGCAACATCACTCTGAACAGGTATGTCATGTTTTAATTGAATCACCTTTGTCTTATTAAATCCAGACATCTTTATATGGATTAATTAATTGTCTGTGATATATACTTTGTTTTGGTTAGTAAACTTATTTTGACGATCAAGCTTCCCCTTCAGAACTAAAGCCTTTGTGTTTTGATTTTAAATTAGTAACCACAATTATAATTGTTGCGTTTGAATCTGAACATCTTGCAATGGCAAATTTTGTAAGGAGGTAACATTTTGAAAGTTATAAAATTGATGATTAAAAAGGTAATGTGGCCTTAAATTGGGTCTAGTTTAAGACGTCATCTTCACGGGCTGCTGGAAGGGAGGGTAGGAAATTAGGGTTGAATTGTTAAGTGGGCTTAAGTAATTGCACTCTTTTTTTTTTTTTTTTAATGTCCAGATTACTTCTTGCACCACTCTGATTAATGCGCGCACCCCCTACCTCACTTAAGCCCAGTTTTGCATACTGGGCCCTCCTATGCGAACTGGGCTTGCTTTATACACCCCCTGTTTAGCTATACCACTCCCCGTGACTAATAACACCCCCATTTTGCAATTTTTAACCTTTTCCTCGTTTTTTTTAATTCTTTTAACTCAAACATGTTTCATTAAATCAAAAACTTTGTTAGTAGTCTTGCGAAGCCTTTGCTTGCATGATTATTAACAATGAGGAACTAGTGGTGATCACTTGGAGCTATTGCTCAACTGATCATCATGAATGCCTAATTTTTCTAAAAACTTTCAATAAATCAAAAAACTTTGTTAATGGTTTTGCGAAGCCTCTGCTTGCATAATCATTAACAATGAGGAACTAGTGGTGATCACTTGGAGCCTTTGCTCAATTGATCATCATGAACGCCTAATTTTTCTAAAGACTTTAAATAAATCGAAAAACTTTGTTAGTGGTCTTGCGAAGCCTTTGCTTGCATGATCATTAACAAGGGAGCACTAATGGTGGTCACTTGGAGCCTTCGCTCAATTGATCATCATGAAAGCTCAATTTCACAATTAAACAAGATACAAAATAAAACCAAAAACCTAGAACTACGTAGCTTTGAATTCTCCATCGCACCGGGAGATACGTAGGAGCGGATCCCCTCCGTCAAGCACAACAAACTAAAAATATTTTTCCTTTAAAAAAAACCAAAGCGGCTAACTCCCGCCAAGCGCCGCAAACAAAAAATCCATTAAGTCTTTTCAATCAAGAGGCAAATTTAAGTATTTTCCAAATCAACACTTAGAACCACACGATTAATTAAAGGTTCCCTTTCAGTAGAAAGGATGTGTGGGGCGCTAATATCTTCCCCATGCCTAATCGACCCCAACCCAAATCTCCGGTTTTCAAAAGACCATCTGCCCTCCAAAAGGTTTTTCTTCAATATTTTCCTTATAAAAAATATTGGTGGCGACTTCATTGTTTTAAAAAGTTGTAAACGAAGAAAAACCCCTCGGGGACTTTTTCGGGCGCAACAGCTGGCGACTTCACTGGGGACTTTTTCTAAGTGGGTCAAGCCTAACTAATTAAATGTGTGGTTTGTGATTTGATTTGGATACCTTGTTTGCCCCTATCTCTTTCGGTTTTTCTTTTCTTTCTTATCATGTTATATGCAGTGCATTTGTTTTCTCTTCTTCCAGGTTTGTTTTTCCTTCCTCCTTTTTGCTTATGTGCTTAGTATCCTCATGCATTTCCCCAATCCCAATCATGTTCCCTTCTTCTTTGCTCCCTTTCTTCAAGGTAAGCTCATGCATTTCCCCCAATTCTATCATGATCCTCTTCTCGCTCCTTTCTTGAGGTAAGCAATGCACTTGATTGTTGTTGAAACCCTAAGCTAGCTTATTTGATATTGAACCCTAGGGTAGACGACATGTTATTGCTTGCTATTGTCTGGACTGTTCTGGGTTTTTCATTTGAAGGTGGGGAAGGGTTGTTATTTCTAGGTGTCGTGCCCTCAACACACACTTCACACCCTATACTTGTGAGCATTGAGTGAGGCCTAAAACCCAGTGTCCGACAAAAACCTAGGAGAGTGGGAACGATTAGTGGCCCAGCATTCGTAGACCTTTGTCTGCATATGGCTCTCATGAAAGTTCCGCCCAAGAGTGCGCTTTGTCATGATGCCTCACACTCGGTAGCTTTCTACGATTGTGGGTGTCATCATGAGAGAGACTTTAGCTCTTGGTCGCCATTGTGAGGAAGTGATTAGAACCTACATGGGAGGATTACCCTTTTCATTGACTTTAGACCCTAGGATTCCCACCCTTCGTAGGACACAAGGGGCATACCAAATTGTGTGTTGCATTGTAATCTAGGCATGTTTTCAAAAAAAGGAGAAGGAGATTTTTCAAAAAAGAAGAGAAAATAGAAAAGAGCTGCCGTTGTAGCCTTTCTTTTCTTGTCCGTCACGGGCAAAGACATGTGGTTCGCCTCTTTTCAAAAAAAGAGATAAAGAGCTGCCGTTGTAGCCTTTCCCTTACTAGGTCCATATGAAGCCACGTCACGCCCGCATTTTAAAAAAAAACTTGAATCATTGCCAATAAAAACTCTTTCATTTATCTTGCATGCACATAGAGCATCATCATCATTTGCATACATCCTTGCATTACATAAAGCAAAACTTTCAAAAAAATCATCATAGTCTTTTCTTTTACCGGGCTATATGAGGTGATGTTCCCAAAATTTCAGTCACCAAACTCGGAAAAAATGTTTTCATCTTATCTTTCACATGCATGTCAAGTCACATTATCGCCGTCATTTTCATATAAAGACATCATTTGCATTGCATAAAACAAAAACTTGATAAAATTCATACATGCATTTTTCTCTATCTCATTAAGGTTTGTCAAGAGTGCATTCTCCGCACGTGTGCGTTTCCATTCACTAAGGCTTTTTCCTCTAATTTTCTCGAAAATCCAAAAAATTGTGCCTTATTAGGGGCGCGTCTCATGCATTATTGTTTTTCTTTTTCACACATCATGAAAAAATAATACATTAACCTCTCATTTTGCATGCAATTCCATTCAATAAAAAATCATGTCTTTCCATGCATTTTTTTTTTTCATTGTGAGTATCATGCATTTCATTGCACAAAAAAAAATGAATGAAAACAAGAAAGCATCTCATTCATAATCATGAACAAAAATCATCATCAAATTTATTCAAAATGTAGCATTCATGCATCATTTCATTAACCTCATCACTTTAGTTCAAATACATCATTCCTCCATACATGCATCATTCAAAAGAAAAGAAAAGGGGGCATCGGCATTTCATATCTTGTCTTGCCTCTATAAAAATCATTTTGAAAAGAAGCATCATTCTTGCATCATTCATCATCCAAAAATGCATTGGCATTTCATATCTCGTCTTGCATCAAAAGAAAACATCAAAAAAAAAAAACTTTTAGAATAATCACACTTTTCAAGTGAACATGCTTTCATGCATGCATCATAATGTTTTCATCCATGCATTGCATACAACAAAAATGTTGTGATGAGAGACGAGATGTTCTTGCAAAGTAATCTTTCTTTTTTGGAAAAGCTTACCCTCACTCATTTGCAAACTCAAGGTGGTCCAAGGCCCTCAGTTTTTCACATCAATAGCTCATTTGTATTTCCTTCAAAAAAAAAGCATTGCATCTCATCCATTCCATGATAAAAGACTGAAACAGATTATCAAACAAGTTTTTATATCATGTTTTAACCAATGTTAACTCTCTGTGAAGCGTTCTTCTAGTAAGTATGCATGCCACGTGCAGTTTCTCTTGTTTGAGTCGATCCAATTTCCTCATTTATCATCATTCCCCATCCAAGTCTAGCCCCGCCCCGTCCACCCATAAAGCGCATATTCTCTCCCATCAGTGCATACTTGACTTTTTGGTTCATTCTCGTTAACACTTTAAGTCCTCCATGCTGGGGCAATTCTGTGATCACCAATTTTCCTTGTCAGTATTGTCATACCCCAATTTTGTCCGGCTTAGGTCAAAACCCTAATTTTCCCAAAAAAAATAATTAAATTAAAAAAGTAAAAAAAACATCATGCATTGCATTTAGGTTTTTAAAGTCATTTCAAAGTTTCTAAAAACATTTTTGAGTTGGAATGCACTTTTTAGACAAATTAGGATTTTTCAGTGCAAAAGGGTATTTTGGTCATTTCACAAATAAGGGATAATTCCTCAAAACAAGTCATCCAACATGCATTTCAAGGTACTAGAGGTCACTCCTAGGGTGAGAAGTCATTTTTGAAGTGGAAGTGTGTTTCAGGCAAAAACTAGGGTTTTTAGAGTGAAAGGGCATTTTGGTCATTTCACAATAAAAACGGTCTTTTGTCCTAAATCCTTGAAATAATCATCAATGATTTATTTGGAGAATATTTGTGTCTAATTGTGATAATTTTTTGTGCACAAATATTGAACCTTGTGGCCTAAAAACCTAGTTTTTGGATAAAAGGGTAAAATGGTCTTTTCCTTTGAGGTAGGGTAAATAAATCAATTTTGGGATTGGTGAGATCATAAAATTCAGAGCCCAATTATTGAATCATGGGATATGGCCCAAAATGGTATGAATTTGGAAGAATGATCTAGAATGGAATATTCCACATTCTTTTGAATTATGAAAGGATAAGATTAGCACAATAGTACAATTTGCAATTCCACTCACTCCCCACTCCACTAGCTGCGCATACTTCAGCCCCAATCCACTCCATTTTGATTTATTTTTATTGTTTGCAAATTGTGTTAAATCATGGCCATCCATTCAAGTGTGAAAAACAATCTTCACCCTTCATTTGAACCAAAATGGCACTTGTGTAATAAGCTTTATGGAAAAATACATTTTTGTCAATGAGCTTATCCTTCACCACCCTCCTTATGCTGCACACCCAGCCCTCTCTCTCTTCATTTTATTGCCCTTAATCCATGTGATAATGCATCTTGACCATTGATTCAATTTCTTTCTCAAATCCTAGTGGTTTACAAGAGATGCATTGTCACAAATACTCTTAAATTTTCACTTCATATAAAACCCAAAAATAGGAGACCTCACACACACACACACTCTCATTTTACCCTAGCACACTCTTCCTCCTCTCCTCCCTCTCTCAAAACCGTAGCCTCTCCCTCACTCTCCTCCATTGTTTTTTTTCAAGTTTCATCCACCAAATCACCTCAAATCCACTCCACATTCACATATCCTCTTCCTTTTACCCTTGGTTCCATTTTTACATCACTAGAGAGTTTGATTTCTTCAAGTTTGCGTGACTTTTGGGGTTGGTTTGTGAGGATTGGAGTTGATTTTCTCTTGATCTTCATTTCTACCTTTGTTTATCTTGGAACTAAGGTATAACCTAGACTTTTTGCATTTTCATCAATTTTCTTGCATCAAAATCTTTTTCAACTTATATTTGCATCTCATAACATCATTTTAAATGTAGATTAGGGGCTGTTGTGGGTGAGAGCTGGTCCATCACCCACTAAATAATTTGTTCTTGTGATTATGTGTTGATTATGTGTTGTTCTTGTGATTTGTTCTTTGCTCATGTGATTTTCACCAAATAAAAACATGTTTTCCTTTTATTTTTGCCTTGGCCTTGGACCTAACTCATGATCTTTGTGTTGTTCTGGTTCATTAGATGGTTTGAAGTTTGAATAATGCATGATTAATTATGCTAATTTTGTGAAGGAATGATGAGCTATACTTGTTGTTAAATCTTGATGTTTTGAGCTTGAATCTTGGGGGGTATGGTTTCGGTTTTGGGTCCTAAATTTTAGGGTTCTTGTTTGTTTTTGTTGTCCATCATGTATTCATGCTTATCTATGTGATTGGATAAATTTTGATGAAAGAATTTGATGATTTTTAGGGTAAATAAGGCCTTAGGTTCAAGCAAATTTTTAGGGTTTTGTTGCTTTGTCTTTCTTTTGATTTTTGCATGAAAAATGTTGGTTTGGGTTGACAATAGGTTTCGGCCTTGTAGCCCTTTCATGCCTTTTTAATATGTTTGAACCACAAAAATAATTGTTACTAAGTCTTGTGAAAATAAAATTTGTTTCAAGGTTGTTTAGCTTTGCCAATCATGATGTGAGCTAGGGTTTGGTGACTTTGCTTGCAAAACCTAATTGAAGTAGGTATTAAATGATCTTTTTCCTCAAGTGGTTTCAACCTAATTTGCTTGCCATTTGTTGTTGATTGAAGATTAGCAATGTGAAGCTCACTTGTGCTTCATGCACTTTAACTTAAGTGAGATGATTGCTTAACATAGTTCAATCTTCCATTTTTGTGCTAATTGTTTAATTGTTGATGATGTGTAAAAGGATTCCACTTATGCCTAAAGGCATATACCTAATGGAGTGGAGGATTACTTCAAATGATTCAACTTGTTTTTAAATTCCCATGCAAATTTGTGCTTCCATTTGTTAATTGTTTAGGGAAACTTGTGAATACTCCTTATATTTGCTTTCAATTCGGCCTAGAGCTCAAAACTTGACTTATGTTTTCACAATGTTGTTCTTGTGAGCATTTCTTTGCAACTTACTTGGTTTTCGTTTGGTCTCACATATTCATACCATTAATGGTTGATGATTCAATATCATTCTTGTGCATTGTTGTTGTAAATGGTAATGAGTATGCTTGTGTTCCAATTGTTGTTTACTTTGCTTGCAAATCGGTAAATATTGTTGTCTCGGTTTTGATTTGAAAAAGATTTGTAATGTTCTACTTCTTTTCAAACTCAAATGTTTTCAAATAAAAATCCTAAGGCATTTTCCTAAACAAATCATTAGCCATCACTCGAAGCCGTTGCTTGTTTGATCGCTAATGAGGAGTTATTAGTGGTAGTTACTCGAAGCCTATGCTTGTTTGACTATCATGAAAGCTCCCACACCTTAAACAACAAAAATTCATTCAAATTTCCAAAATAACATGAGTTATTAGTGATAATTATCACTGAGGCTCACCACCTTTTTCAAAACCGTTTTCAAAAAAAGAATAATACAACGTTGTCGCTTGTAATCACTCGAAGCCATTGCTTGTTTGATTACCGGTTCCAACTCTCTTTTCTTTCGAGTTAATACCGAATGCCACTCGAAGCCTTTGCTTGTTTGGTGTTCGCGAACACTCGAGTCCTATTTCAAAAACTCCAAAACTTAAAATCCTAAGCCGTTTTCACACGCAAACCAAGAACTACGTAGCTTTGATCCCTCAGCCAGTGAGGGTACGTAGGACCGGGTTCCTGTCCCGTCAAGCATACTTTAAAAAAACCCATAAAAAAATGAGAACTACGTAGCTTTGATCCCTCAGCCAGTGAGGGTACGTAGGACCGGGTTCCTGTCCCGTCAAGCACACTTTTCAAAAAATCTTTGTTTTGTTCCGCTTTTCAAAGATACCAAAAACATCCCTTTTTCTCGTTTTCAATAAAGTGATTTCTCAAAAAGAAAAGAAAATAAATAGAACAACGTATTTCAAATCAAACATTTCAAAACCACATCAAATTAATGGTTCCTTTCGGTAGAAAGAGCGCGCGTGAAGTGCTAATACCTTCCCCATGCGCAACCGAATTTCCGAACCTACATCTCTAAGTTTTGAAAGACCACCCGCTTTCAAAAAGGTTTTTTTCAATGTTTTCCTAAAATAAAATATTGGTGGCGGCTCTACTAATTTCAACGTTGTCAAACTGAAAAGTCCCAAACCGGATTTTTCGGGGCGCAACAGCTGGCGACTCTGCTGGGGACTTTCTTTCTTTATTTCTTTATTTAAAGAGAGATGAGGGTCAAGCCTAATTAATTTGTTGTGGTTTAAATTGTTTGATTTTAAAAACTATGTTCTATATCTTCCTTTTCTCTTTCTTTTCTTTTCTTTTGTATGCCTGTGGTTGTGCTTATGCATGCATTCCTCAATTCCCATGATCCCTCTTCTTCGCTCCCTTTCTTAAGGTAAAACATGCATTCCCCCATTCTATTATATCCCCTCCTTCTTAGCTCCCTTTCTTGAGGTAAGCAATGCGTGTAATTTCTATGGACTTATTAGGATGGTTTGTATATTAAAACTGGTGTATGCATGTTAAACCCTAGGGTAGACGACTGTTTATCTGGACTGTTCTGGCTTTCCTTGCAGGTGGGGTTGGGTAGATTTTAGGAAGTATGTCCTCGATCACACACTTTCACACCTTATGGTTTATGTTCTGTGAGTGGGCTCCTATACCCGGATCCAACAAAACACTTAGGAGAGTGGATGCGATTAGTGACTGTCATTCAAGACCTTTGTCTGTCTGATACTCATGAAAGTCTCAACCGGAGTACGCTTTCTCATGACGCCTCACACTTGGTAGCATTCTACATTTGTGGGTGTCGGCATGAGGATTCTATAGCTCCGGTAGCCATTGTGAGGGTGTGAATTAGAACTACATGGGAGGAACCTTTGATGTTGCCCTAGAACTTAAGATTCCCACCTTTGTAGGACACGAGGGCATACGAATTGTGTGTTGCATGGTAATTTAGGGCATGTCTTCCTCAAAAAAGAGCTTTTTCAAAAAAACTTTCCAAGAAAATACGAAAATATTTTCTTTCTTTCAAATAAACCGCTCCTGATTTTTTTGAACCTCCATCCATATGCATCGTTTTCATCATCTCTACATGCATCATTCATACCATAATCGCATCATGCCGCATTCATTAAAACTACAAGTTATAAACATTTGCATTCACACTGCATCTCATTTGCATTTGCTTGCCGGGAACCACCGAATAATGTACCGTCTTGTCATAGGTGCATCAGAATGGAGTCGAATGGCAAGACTTCACTCATTTCTCGCTTCCCAATTGTGAAGAAGGTTGACATCGGTAGTTTGAGACAGTGTGCAGCTCTTATGGGCCCGATTGAGAGAGAGTCCTTTGATCAGGCGTATGGGAATATCCGAAGGCTTTTGCAGTTAAATGTTCAAGAGGATGCTCTTGCGGCTTTGAGCCAGTTTTACGACTCTGATGTGAGGTGTTTCTTCTTCAAGAATTTTCAGCTGTCACCTACATTAGAGGAATATGAGCAACTTTTGGGGTTCTCCAGATCTCATGCTAGACCTTACCAATATCAAGGACAATACTACACTGATGAGAAGCTTGCAATGTTGCTTAGGATTGGTGTGGACGAATTGAGTTTGCAAAAGTTAAAAAGAAATGGTGTAGCCGGGTATCCGCAAGAGTACTTCGAGGGCTTGATGCAATCTTATGCCGTGGCTAAGAAGTGGGGTCCATTCAAGTTAGTGCTCGCTCTCACCATATTTGGGATTATCCTCTTTCCTCAAATAGAGAAGTATGTTGATGAAGATGCAATTGGTGCGTTCCTAGCCTTCAAGGACGCCAAGAACCCTATCAATCCTGTGCCTGCTGTTCTTGCTAATACATATCATGCTCTTACTCGCTACAGTCAGTTCCATAAAAAGAAGTTGTGCCTTTCTTCCCACGTTCTCTATGCCTGGCTCATTATCCATGTGATCCACAACCGAAGTGATGTTAGGGAGCTAATTTCTTATGCCCTAAGCTGTGATGTGGAGGGCAGAACTGCTATGGAGTGGGTTGAGTTTTTGAAAAACCTCAATGAACTCCAAATCCGTTGGTATACAGCCGCTTGCTGGGATGGCAGACCTGTGGTAGTGTTCAGCTGTGGAAGCTTTCAAAACGTGCCTCTCATGGGGACTCAAGGGTGCATCAACTACAACCCTTCATTGACTCTAAGGCAACTCGGTTACCCGATGAGGAACTCACCTTCCGAAAGCATGCTGTCCCGTGTTTACCTCTATAAGGGGATGCCTAAATGCGGTGATTTGCTTCGAAGAGTTCAACAGTCATGGGAATCCGTAGTGCGAAAAGGAAGCGAAGAGCTGTCGAAGAGGATCAGTGATATCACCTTCAATCAATGGCTCAAGGAGAAGCTTCAAAATGCAAAATCACCAAGTCAAGGGATGCTTTCCCTTGAGGAAGAGATACCAGAGCCCTATGTCCCTACTTGTGAGGAGCTGAACGAAGTCAAGTCCGCTTTAGCAAAGGTAGAAGAGGAAAAGAAGGCATTACAAGCTAAGTTAGAAGAGATGGCTCTAGAGAAGGAAAAGCTAGAAGAGGAAAACAATGTCAAAATGATCGCTGTGGAAGAAAGTGTCAAGCGATTCAAGAAAGAAGAGAAAAGTAAGATAGAAGCCCAGAGGTATCTGAAGGGGGCCAGAGAGGAACTCCAAAGGTATAAACAGAAAATAAGAAGGGCACTTGAAGAAGCTCAAGAATGGAAAACACTAGCCATGGAATCAGGGCGAGAATCTCATCTGGTGGCAGAGTTGAGGGGTCAACTGAGAAACCTCGAGCAAGAAAGAGTTGCCATTAATGAAACTCTCAAGGAATACCAGCAAGCTTTGAGCTTTGAAAGAGAAATATTCGGTGAATTGAAGAGGGACCTTCGCTGTCTAGAAGATGCCTACAGGCAGGTCCGAGTTGAGAGCCAATATTGGGAAAAACGCTTCCTAGAGTTGATCGGAAGGATTGAAGATCAAGAGATCATTAAAGAGCTCAAGGATGAGATACAGCTGTGGAAGAACAAGTTTTCAAAGTTGTCAGAGCTGGCCAGTCAGGCTATGTTGGGGGTTCCCAAGAATTTAAGGATAGCTGAGGCTGGGATGCATTTCTTCAACACTCCACCTGAAGTGTATCAGTTTGTGAAATACTGTAGAGCGTTGGTCACAAAGTTCAAGGAGCAATCTCAAGGTGCAAGTGTAAGCAAGAAGAGGAAGAGAGTTGGGGAGCTTGAAGCTATTTGTATTTGAGTTGTTTACTTACTCAAGAGTTTATTTTGAGCTTTGCATTCAAGAACATTGTACTGTTCTTTTCATGAACATTGTACTGTCTTTTCCCTTTAATGAAAATTGGTGAAGCTTTGAAATCTTGATGAATGAAGTACGCTATTTCGATTCCTTGTTTACTCCAATTCGTAAATCAAAAAAGTTTATGCGCTTATGACAAGGCAAGGTATCCCGCGGTTCCCGGCACCAAGCAAGCATTGTGCATGCATTCATACATTCATTCATGAATTTAATTTGTTTCTTATACAATAAATGTCTAAATAAACAGAAAAGGCACGCTGGTTCTCCGTCACCGATACTTCACCCGACTACAAGCCAAGCTGATGGCTAATTCGCAAGAGCATCCAGAGATTGAAACTGAGAGTAATCCAGAGCATGAAGATTTAAGCATGCAAATTTTGAACCCTGAGCAGCTGGCTCAGGAGAACCAAGTGCTTAAGGATAAGGTTGGGGCAATGGAGGCCCAGATGCATGAGATGATGGCCATGCTACAAAGTCTAAAGAATGGGCCAGCTGTTGAAGCTGTCACCGTAGTGGGTCCAGTTGGTGTCACCTCTTTTGTTCCTCCTTCATGTCGAAAACGCTTCACCGCAGTTCCTCCGGGATCCGGGGTCAGTCACCCTGAAATGAATGTGTCAAATCAGTACACTCCACAAAGATGTCCTTGGGGTATGCCTGCTGGGTACATGCCGCAAATTGTTGGATCTATTCCTACCAGTGTGAATGCGCCCAATCAAGTCACTACCGTCGTGCCTGCAGGAGCTGCCGAAGGACCGCAGATCCAGATTTATAGTTCTCCTGCTGCGCTCAGTCCTACTCCGGGGCTGGTGGCACCACCTCACAATGCTCCTCAGCCTGGATGGTATTATTACAGTATGGGGAGTCACCCCCAAGGACACATGTTTGAGGGATCTCAACCAAATGACCCACCGTGCACTCGAAGAAAGAGTAAGGCGATGGAGGTGCCGTGTCGAGCCAAGGAGGCCTGTGAGTGAGTTTGGTCCCAGATTTGGTTTTGCCACCAAAATTCAAAGCTCCTGAGGTGGACCAATACAGAAGAACTGGACGTCCGGTGAGTCGCTTTACGATGCTTGATCACAAGGCTCAGGGTTATCTGTGACATCCGGGGCCGACGAGGGCGGGGAGTGATCGCCGGTGCATAAAAAGGTGGCATGGCAAAGAGCGGCTCTGGCGGCTTCAAAGCGAAGGGCGGCGCGTGAATGAATCGAATACGCACCGGAATGAGAGGATCCCGAGAGGCCGCGCGTATGGGACCGCATGATTGAAGGAAGGCTTAAAAGAATTGATTTGGACCGCCTATACCAACAAGATGCATCTTCTTTTCGAGCCCATCCCATAAGAACTTCATAGTTAAGCGTGCTTGGCTTGGAGTAGTAGTGGGATGGGTGACCTTCTGAAAGATTTTCGGAAAGCATGCAAGTGAGGACAAAGCATCTTTGAAAGACTCGTGTTGGTTCGTGAGGCGATCAGCAGCCTTCAAGCGAAGCGATGCAGGATGTTACAAATGGTATCGAGCGGCAGACCTCTCGAGACGGTGTGGTTCGAGGACGAACCAAGCGGGTGGTGGGCATGTGACATCCGGCCGACGAGGGCGGGGGAGTGATCGCCGGTGCATAAAAAGGTGGCATGGCAAAGAGCGGCTCTGGCGGCTTCAGCGAAGGGCGCGTGAATGAATCGAATCACGCACCGGAATGAGAGGATCCCGAGGCCATGCGGTATGGGATCATCTGCAGTTGAAGGAAGGCTTAAAAGAATTGATTTGGACTACCTATACCAACAAGATGCATCTTCTTTTCGGGAGCCCATCCCATAAGAACTTCATAGTTAAGCGTGCTTGGCTTGGAGTAGTAGTGGGATGGGTGACCTTCTGAAGTTTTCCCTAAGCATGCAAGTGAGGACAAAGCATGCTGAAAAGACTCGTGTTGGTTCGTGGGGGCAGTCAACAGTTCAAGAAGCAGTCTGGGATGTTACATTATCAGTACAAGAAACGAACCAGTTTTGATCCAATACCAATGACATACACGGAGCTGTTTAATCACTTGACCTCCAACAACCTGATCAACACTCGGCCAATGAAAATCGTTCAGCCACCATTTCCTAGAGGTTACAATGCTAATGCTACCTGCAGTTTCCATGAAAACGGGGTTGGTCATACTGTGGAGGAGTGTAAAGCCTTCAAGCATGCGGTGCAAGACCTAATCGATGCCAATTGGATTTCATTCAAGCAAAATGGTCTAAGCATAACTGCAGACCCATTGCCGGGGCAAGAGAGGCCAACTACTAATGCCACAGCAGATTTTAATGGGCAAGTAATAAGAAAGATTGCTAAAATCATGATGGATCAAGGGTATAAGGTTGGAGTCCGGCAGGAAAATCTGGACAAGGAATTCTTGCGCTGTCCCAAACTAAAAAGGAACAAGGACCGCTTGCGGGTTGGGATACAATCCAAGTCTAGCCAAAAGAAGGAAAATGGCGAGAGGAAAGAAGTGGCGGATGGTTGGGTGAGTCAAAAGGCCAAGATCCACGCCCCGAGCATTCTCGCTCGTGACATCCGCCGAGCTTCGTGAGTGCCGGTTTGCTTAATCACAACCAAGTTGTTGCCATCTGTGGTGGATCTAAAACTGAAGAAGGTGGGTCTGGTCTGGTTCGTCGCTGTCTTGCCGGAAAAGAGGTGAAGAATTGGGAAGCTGCTGATTTCCCGTGATCTTTTAACTCAAAGTAATTGGTTGTAATGCAACCCTGTGGCTCTGCCCAAGGCCATAGGACAAGTTGTTAGGGGCACTCATGTTTTTATTTTCTGAATCATCATCATCAATAAAAACGTTGTTTTTGAATTTCCATCAATAAAAATCATTTCTCTTCATTTCATGTGTCCTTTTTCCTGTTTCATTATTGTTTGTTTGTTTGTTTCGCTTTTCATTCTGCTTTTTCGCTTCGGCAAAAGGCAGATCCACAGCAATTGTCTCTCAAAATAACAGTGCTAGCAGTCCATATTTTGACTTTGATCACCCTATCAATCAAGTTGGGGGATGTTGAGGAAGACCGAAACTCCTCCGAACTCATGAGGTTAATGAAACAAGAAAAAGGGGTTATTCGCCTCACGGGAATCCATCAAGTGATCAACTTGGGTACAGCTGAGAACAAGAAAGAGGTCAAAGTGGGTACCGCCATGAATGACGAAAATCGCATGAAGTTGGTTCATATGTTGCACGATTATGTGGATGTGTTTGCGTAGTCATACCAAGATAAGCCCGGGTTGGACACCAACATTGTGGTACACAAGCTACCGATCAAGCTCAATGACCGCTCACAAAAAGCGAGTTGAGAAGGATGAAGCGAGAGATGTCCTCAAAAATCGAGGCGAAGAGAAGAAGCAATTTGATGCAGGGTTCCTAGCAGTGGCCAAGTACCCGCAGTGGGTTGCCAATATCATCCCGGTTCCGAAAAAAGGATGGTAAAGTCACAATGTGCGTTGACTACAGAGGTCTGAATCGTGCTAGTCCCAAAGATGATTTTCCCCTTCAAACAAAAAAAAAAAGGAACACAAAAAAACAAAGGACCAGAAAAAAGAAAGCTGGTCAGAAAATAATCAAACAAAAAAAAGGCAAACATATAGGAGTAGATAAATTATTGTCCTTGAGTTAATTTCTGAGAAAACGAGCAATCATGATTTGAAATAAAGTTTGACCATTTTCCCATATTCTTGAAAAAAACTGTGCTACCCACTGCAAAGCCAAAAAATCCAAAAATCACCCTAGACAAGGATCACCTCAAAAATCAAAAAAAAAGGTGCGTCACTTTTTATCAGCTCACCCGAGTCAAAATCAAAAAAATAAAAAATAGAAAAAAAAAAGGAAAAAAGGATTTAAAAAAGAAAATCCCAAAAAATACAAAAGAAATGTAAGTGGTGAGCTGATACATGTTACCACAAAACACAAGAGATCCTTGTCTCAATAAACTGCAAATACTTCCATTTGACCTCGACATCCCGCCCTCCACCAACCCTTAGCCAGGAATAAAACTTCCAAACACCTCATCAAGCCAAATAGCCATCATAAATCACCAAACGTCAGCCAACGCCGAATAAAAATCATCCTACCATTAGCTCCAAGCACTTCATTAAACCCAATCATCCTTTCTCCACAAAAACCCACAATCTCCAAAAAAAATCCATTCCGATCAATGATTGATTGCTTTTGTTTTCTCAGAGTTTTAGCTTTAGGACAAATAAGTTTATTTATTTAAATTTGTTTGTCCAAAAAAAAAAAAAAAGGGGGAAAAGAAAAATCAAAAGGCTTGCACTCCAAGATTCATTCAAGTTACAATTATATCAAGGCAAAGTTTTAGAGATCACTGTTGGGTTGAAGTTCGCTTTATACTCCTGTATAACTAACCATTCGATGCTTGCCAAATTTGTGAAGAAGGATCTGATTTGCCGTTATGGTCCTCCAAACAAGATCATAACTGATAATGGCAGCAACCTGAACAGCAAAATGATGAAGGACTTGTGCGCCGAGTTCAAGATTCAGCATCACAATTCATCCCTGTACCATCCCAAGATGAATGGGGCAGTTGAAGCAGCCAACAAAAACATCAAAAAGATTGTGCAAAAGATGGTGGTAACCTACAAGGATTGGCATGAGATGCTTCCCTTTGCTTTGCATGGCTACCGTACTTCAGTGCGCACTTCAACTGGGGCAACCCCTTTCTCTCTGGTATACGGGTCAGAAGCAGTGCTTCCCATCGAAGTTGAGATACCCTCCCTGCGGGTACTAATGGAAACAAAGTTAGAAGAAGCAGAATGGGTTCAAGCCCGTCTAGATCAGCTAAACCTCATTGAAAAAAAAAAGAGGATTGCAGCTTTGTGTCATGGGCAGCTGTACCAACAGAGAAGGAGAATGGCTTTCGACAAGAAAGTCCGACCCCGTGAATTCAAGCAAGGTGATCTGGTGCTTAAGAAGATCATGCCTATCCAGACTGATCCCCGTGGGAAGTGGACTCCAAGCTACGATGGACCATATGTTGTCAAAAAAGGCCTTCTCTGGAGGAGCACTGATACTTACCAACATGGACGGCGAAGATCTCAAGGAACCCAGTCAATTCCGATCAAGTGAAGAAGTACTATGCCTGAAAGAAATAGACAAAAAAAGAGAAAGACAAGCCAAGTAAGAATTAGCTCGCTAGGTTGAAAACCCGAAAGGGCGACCTAGGCAAAATCAGAGCGACCCGGTGGATTGAAAACCCGCAAAGGGCGATCCAGGCAAAAATTAGGGTCAGAAAACTTGAGCATGAAAAGTAAAGAAAGGCATACAACTTCCCTGAAGAATTGAATGAGGGAGTGATCAAGGTCAAGGACATAAATGTTTAGCACTGTTCCACCTGAGACGGACAATCGAAAATCGAACTTCTTTCCTTTTCGTGTCTTTTTGCAGTTTAAACTTTCAAATGCATTGAACAGTCGGCGTAACTTTCTGTGCGACCGATTTCTACATCAATAAAGTTCAAACTTTCTCATGTCTGTTTGTTGTTTATTTTCTGCTTTTTCTGCTCAAAATAGACGTTTTATGATGATGGTGATCCTGAACTGTAAAACATGTGCATACATCATATAGCATTGCAAATCATTACGAAATTCTTAAAAGTCACGGAAAGTGGCAATTCCCCAAAACAAGTTAGTCATGCAAGAGAAAGTGATTGAGCCCACGATTGCTTCGAACAACAAAGTTAAAGCCCACCTGCACCTGGCCCATGAGCCCCGCAAGCCCAATATATTCCTCAGTCTCGTGCCGTGAGTGTCGCGGATTGGCTGAACCAGCAAGAAGATAAGCCAACGGGGCAAAAGAGCAAGAGAGCAAGAAGGAAAACAAACGATCAGAAAAAGAAAGCTGATCAAGGAGAGAACAAAGAAAAACAAACAGTCAGAAAAAAAGAAAGCTGACCAAAGGAAGTTAATCTTACAAAGAAGGTTGCACTCACAAACCATTCCAGATGGCGAACCATAAAGCAAACTTGCATTCGATCCATGAGCCCTGCAGTTTCCATCAGTCTATCAGTCTTGTGCCAGGAGTATCGGGAGTCGGTTGAACCAGTAAAAGAATAAGCCTTTGTCAAAAAGCAAAAAAACAAACAATCAGAAAAAGAAAACTGACCAAAGAAAATCAAGAATAGCATCTCATTGCATTCATCATCGCACCAAAATCATAGCATTGCATGCACTCGCATAACATGCTCCTGCATAACATGCATCCTCATCCCATGCACCATGCATTTGCATCTGCTAACATGTGCAGGTACACGTTAGCAGAGAAAGTTTAAGAAGAGTCCTACTATTCCAGAGCAGACTCCCTAAAACAGTGTAGTGGCATTGACCGCCGGGAGGTTTCTGAAGAAAAACCTGCGGCCAGAGCAGGCACCCTAGATCAGTGTAATGGCATTGATCACCAATCAGAGGAAGCAGAAGAAAAGACCTGCGGCCAGAGCAGGCACCCTGGATCAGTGCAACGACATTGATCACCAATCGGAGGAAGCAGAAGAAAGGTCCGCTAGCCTGAGCAGACGCCCTAGATCAGCGCAACGATGTGGATCACCAATCAGAGGAAACAGAAGAAAGTTCCGCTAACCTGAGCAAGCACCATGGATCGGTGCAGAAGCACAGACTGACTAAAGAAGATCAACAGGATTCGTGAATCCCTTCAGGACCGGAGCGTCCCTTCAAAGGCAGACTTCACCTCATATTCGAGCCGTGGGTACCTCAATTCAATACGCCAGCAGTGGCCATCTCAATCAGTCAATCAACAGGATTTGTGAATCCCTTCAGGACCCACGCGTCCCCTCAGAACCAATGCGTCCCTTCCGGATCCCGCGTTATCGAGCACCGCGAATCATCGGACCACAGAGTCCTTCGGTTTAGTTCAAATCAACGATCAAACAATGACTTTGAACTCGACCTTCACCTCGCCAAGTCATCACGGAGCATGACGGATCGGCCTCGACCTCGCGTCCTTCATTTTGCCAAGTCATCACGGAGCATGACGGATCGGCCCCGCACCTCCGTCCTTCGGGACTAGTCAGTTTCGGCATTAAGCATAGCGTAAGTCCATCAAGGTAAAAGGTATCAGTCCCCACAACTTGATATTGAACCTCAGGCCGCTCGAATAGGCCACCTTCAGAGCCCAAGTGCACCTTCAGAGCCCAAGTGTTCCTTCAGAGCCCAAGTGTTCCTTCAGAGCCCAAGTGTTCCTTCAGAGCCGCAAATGCTCCTTCAGAACCTAGGTGTTCCTTCAGAGCGACGAGCGCTCCTTCTTTACCGCACTTCGTTACCGCCAAAGGTGTTCGGCTTATCGAGGACTCAGTACCTTCTTTACTGCTTTATTTACCGCTTTATTTCTTGCTGTTTACGCCACCTGAGGGTCGGCACCAATTTGTTTCCTGTTTTGTTAGCTTACTGAGGGTTAGCACTGCATTCATTACAGCCGTTTCTGGCTGGCATCTATTCACCCAAAAAAAAGAAAGAGGAAAATTTCGGGTTTTTCCCTAAGTAGACAAAAACGGTATAATTTCTGAATTCTTTATCTCTATTTTGCCTCGTAATATGCTTCGGCCAATCCATATTCCTTGTTAAAATCTAGATAAAGAGGGGCAGCTGTCATACCCCAATTTTGTCCGCTTAGGTCAAAACCCTAATTTTCCCAAAAAAAATAATTAAATTAAAAAAGTAAAAAAAACATCATGCATTGCATTTAGGTTTTTAAAGTCATTTCAAAGTTTCTAAAAACATTTTTGAGTTGGAATGCACTTTTTAGACAAATTAGGATTTTTCAGTGCAAAAGGGTATTTTGGTCATTTCACAAATAAGGGATAATTCCTCAAAACAAGTCATCCAACATGCATTTCAAGGTACTAGAGGTCACTCCTAGGGTGAGAAGTCATTTTTGAAGTGGAAGTGTGTTTCAGGCAAAAACTAGGGTTTTTAGAGTGAAAGGGCATTTTGGTCATTTCACAATAAAAACGGTATTTTGTCCTAAATCCTTGAAATAATCATCAATGATTTATTTGGAGAATATTTGTGTCTAATTGTGATAATTTTTTGTGCACAAATATTGAACCTTGTGGCCTAAAAACCTAGTTTTTGGATAAAAGGGTAAAATGGTCTTTTCCTTTGAGGTGGGGTAAATAAATCAATTTTGGGATTGGTGAGATCATAAAATTCAGAGCCCAATTATTGAATCATGGGATATGGCCCAAAATGGTATGAATTTGGAAGAATGATCTAGAATGGAATATTCCACATTCTTTTGAATTATGAAAGGATAAGATTAGCACAATAGTACAATTTGCAATTCCACTCACTCCCCACTCCACTAGCTGCGCATACTTCAGCCCCAATCCACTCCATTTTGATTTATTTTTATTGTTTGCAAATTGTGTTAAATCATGGCCATCCATTCAAGTGTGAAAAACAATCTTCACCCTTCATTTGAACCAAAATGGCACTTGTGTAATAAGCTTTATGGAAAAATACATTTTTGTCAATGAGCTTATCCTTCACCACCCTCCTTATGCTGCACACCCAGCCCTCTCTCTCATTTTATTGCCCTTAATCCATGTGATAATGCATCTTGACCATTGATTCAATTTCTTTCTCAAATCCTAGTGGTTTACAAGAGATGCATTGTCACAAATACTCTTAAATTTTCACTTCATATAAAACCCAAAAATAGGAGACCTCACACACACACACACTCTCATTTTACCCTAGCACACTCTTCCTCCTCTCCTCCTCTCTCTCAAACCGTAGCCTCTCCTCACTCTCCTCCATTGTTTTTTTTCAAGTTTCATCCACCAAATCACCTCAAATCCACTCCACATTCACATATCCTCTTCCTTTTACCCTTGGTTCCATTTTTACATCACTAGAGAGTTTGATTTCTTCAAGTTTGCGTGACTTTTGGGGTTGGTTTGTGAGGATTGGAGTTGATTTTCTCTTGATCTTCATTTCTACCTTTGTTTATCTTGGAACTAAGGTATAACCTAGACTTTTGCATTTTCATCAATTTTCTTGCATCAAAATCTTTTCAACTTATATTTGCATCTCATAACATCATTTTAAATGTAGATTAGGGGCTGTTGTGGGTGAGAGCTGGTCCATCACCCACTAAATAATTTGTTCTTGTGATTATGTGTTGATTATGTGTTGTTCTTGTGATTTGTTCTTTGCTCATGTGATTTTCACCAAATAAAAACATGTTTTCCTTTTATTTTTGCCTTGGCCTTGGACCTAACTCATGATCTTTGTGTTGTTCTGGTTCATTAGATGGTTTGAAGTTTGAATAATGCATGATTAATTATGCTAATTTTGTGAAGGAATGATGAGCTATACTTGTTGTTAAATCTTGATGTTTTGAGCTTGAATCTTGGGGGGTATGGTTTCGGTTTTGGGTCCTAAATTTTAGGGTTCTTGTTTGTTTTTGTTGTCCATCATGTATTCATGCTTATCTATGTGATTGGATAAATTTTGATGAAAGAATTTGATGATTTTTAGGGTAAATAAGGCCTTAGGTTCAAGCAAATTTTTTAGGGTTTTGTTGCTTTGTCTTTCTTTTGATTTTTGCATGAAAAATGTTGGTTTGGGTTGACAATAGGTTTCGGCCTTGTAGCCCTTTCATGCCTTTTTAATATGTTTGAACCACAAAAATAATTGTTACTAAGTCTTGTGAAAATAAAATTTGTTTCAAGGTTGTTTAGCTTTGCCAATCATGATGTGAGCTAGGGTTTGGTGACTTTGCTTGCAAAACCTAATTGAAGTAGGTATTAAATGATCTTTTTCCTCAAGTGGTTTCAACCTAATTTGCTTGCCATTTGTTGTTGATTGAAGATTAGCAATGTGAAGCTCACTTGTGCTTCATGCACTTTAACTTAAGTGAGATGATTGCTTAACATAGTTCAATCTTCCATTTTTGTGCTAATTGTTTAATTGTTGATGATGTGTAAAAGGATTCCACTTATGCCTAAAGGCATATACCTAATGGAGTGGAGGATTACTTCAAATGATTCAACTTGTTTTTAAATTCCCATGCAAATTTGTGCTTCCATTTGTTAATTGTTTAGGGAAACTTGTGAATACTCCTTATATTTGCTTTCAATTCGGCCTAGAGCTCAAAACTTGACTTATGTTTTCACAATGTTGTTCTTGTGAGCATTTCTTTGCAACTTACTTGGTTTTGTTTGGTCTCACATATTCATACCATTAATGGTTGATGATTCAATATCATTCTTGTGCATTGTTGTTGTAAATGGTAATGAGTATGCTTGTGTTCCAATTGTTGTTTACTTTGCTTGCAAATCGGTAAATATTGTTGTCTCGGTTTTGATTTGAAAAAGATTTGTAATGTTCTACTTCTTTTCAAACTCAAATGTTTTCAAATAAAAATCCTAAGGCATTTTCCTAAACAAATCATTAGCCATCACTCGAAGCCGTTGCTTGTTTGATCGCTAATGAGGAGTTATTAGTGGTAGTTACTCGAAGCCTATGCTTGTTTGACTATCATGAAAGCTCCCACACCTTAAACAACAAAAATTCATTCAAATTTCCAAAATAACATGAGTTATTAGTGATAATTATCACCGAGGCTCACCACCTTTTTCAAAACCGCTTTCAAAAAAGAATAATACAACGTTGTCGCTTGTAATCACTCGAAGCCATTGCTTGTTTGATTACCGTTCCAACTCTCTTTTCTTTCGAGTTAATACCGAATGCCACTCGAAGCCTTTGCTTGTTTGGTGTTCGCGAACACTCGAGTCCTATTTCAAAAACTCCAAAACTTAAAATCCTAAGTCGTTTTCACACGCAAACCAAGAACTACGTAGCTTTGATCCCTCAGCCAGTGAGGGTACGTAGGACCGGGTTCCTGTCCCATCAAGCATACTTTAAAAAAACCCATAAAAAAATGAGAACTACGTAGCTTTGATCCCTCAGCCAGTGAGGGTACGTAGGACCGGGTTCCTGTCCCGTCAAGCACACTTTTCAAAAAATCTTTGTTTTGTTCCGCTTTTCAAAGATACCAAAAACATCTCTTTTTCTCGTTTTCAATAAAGTGATTTCTCAAAAAGAAAAGAAAATAAATAGAACAACGTATTTCAAATCAAACATTTCAAAACCACATCAAATTACACTACGCCAGAATTGTAAAAAGAGATCGCCACCTTTAGTAGCGTTTATAAAAAAACGCTACCCATTTTAATAACACGCTACACCATTAGTAGCGTTTTAAAGTAAAACGCTACCAATTAGGTAACACGCTAGACGGATCCTCTAGCGCTTTTACTTAAAACGCTAGCAAATTAGAAAACACGCTAGACGGATCCTAGCGCTTTTATTCAAAACGCTAGCCAATTAGAAAACACGCTAGATAGATCCTAGCGCTTTTTTATAAAACGCTAGGTATTTAGTAAACACTCTGAGATGGATCCTCAGCGCTTTTATTGAAAACGCTAGGTATTTAGAAAACACGCTAGATAGATCCTAGCGTTTTTATAAAACGCTAGGTATTTAGTAAACACTCTAGATAGATCCTAGCGCTTTTATTCAAAACGCTAGGTATTTAGAAAACACGCTAGATAGATCCCTAGCGTTTCTTAGAAAACGCTAGGTATGGTTAAATAATATTTTTTTGTTTCCTATTGAGCTACTTCCTTTCTCACCTAACACTCTCACCCGTAAACGCAAAATCACTCACCCGAAACGCAAAAAACCCTAACACCCTAACTCAAATTAACATCATCTCTCTCAAGGAAAATCATCTCTCTCATTGAACATCATCTCTCTCACTCTCGCACAACATTGGTGAGTTTTTTGTTCCTTGCTCTGCTTCTTGTTAGATATTAATTGTGGGTTCTAGTTTAGAAATATATTAGTTTTGTCACTTGTGCACACTAGACTCTTCTTCTTTTTTTTTTTTACCACTAGCCTCTTCTTGTTAAACATAAATTAATTATTTGGAAGACTAGACTATATGGTTCCTTTGTCTTGACCAAAGGACCGAGAATAGAAATAGAATATGATATAGATATAGCTTGGGAAAATAAGGAGTGGATTTGAAAAAATTTTAAAAGAGGAATTTTTGTTTGTTTTTTTATATGAATTGATTCTTCATTATATTCGAATTGCTTGATGGGTCATATGTTAAAGTTCTCTTCTCGTGATTTTATTATAAATATAATTTGGAAATTATGGATAGAAATTGGATGTCCGCCAATCGTGCATCCAAGGAGTATACATTGAGTGGATTATTTTGTGAGTTTGTCTTTGTTGAACGTTTAGGGACTTCTAGTGGTATGAAATGTCCTTGTTTAAGGTGTTGTTATGTAAAATCGATTCTCGCAGAGAGAGTTGGCACGACATTTAAAGGCGAATGGAATTGATCAAAGTTACACTTGTTGGATAATGCACGGTGAGAAAAAGGTGAATCTTCAAATATGAATGATATTAGTAAGAGATATGCGCCACGGTTGACACCGGAACACATTCATTTGATGCGAACGAATTTGAAGAGATGGCAAAGGTGGTTGAAGAGGATCTTAATGATTGTCCCGAAATGTTTGAGAAGTTGATAACGATGCAGAGACACCATTGTATGCGGGTTGTAATGAATTCACAAAATTATTGGTCGTGATCAAGTTGTATAACTTGAAAACTCGCCACGGATGGACTGATAAGAGCTTTTACCGATTTACTCTCACTTCGAAAGAAATGTTGCGAATGATAATGTGCTTCCTTCTCGGACGTATGATGCAAAGCAAATGTTGGGGTCTATTGGCTTGAACTATGAGAAGATACACGCTTGTCCGAATGATTGCATTTTATTTCTGAATGAACATGCGTTGTTAAAGTCGTGTCCTAAATGTAATGCATCATGCGGTATAAGAAGAAAGAGTCCGCTCCACAAAAGGTGTTGTGGTATTTTCCTATAATTCCTCGATTTAGGCGCATGTATCGTAGTTCGTAAGATGCAAAACACTTGACATGGCATGAGGATGAAAGGATTAAAGATGGTATGCTACGACACCCTACAGATTCTCCGCAATGGAAAAAATCAATATTGAGTATCCTAATTTCGGGGATGACCCGAGAAACCTACGCCTTGCATTGTCTCAAGCAATGGATTTAACCCGCGCACGGTATCGAGAGTAGCTCCCACATGTACATGGCCCGTGATTTTGGCGATTTATAACTTATCACCGCCGTGGCTTTGCATGAAACGCAAATATATGATCTTTGTCTTTGTTAATTTCTCGGCCCAAAACAACCGTGAAATGATATTGATGTATACTTGGCTCCTTTAATTGAAGACTTGAAGCAAATGTGGGAGACCGGGGTAGAGGTGTATGATGGGTTCGAGAGAAGAAAGTTTCACCACGAGGGCTATGATCTTTGGCACAATTAACGACTTTCCCCGCATACGGCAATCTATCTGGTACAGAGAACAAAGGGCGATGTGCATGCCCTATATGTGAAGATAACACGATTGGATGTGGTTGGAACATGGTAAGAAGAATATCTATCTTGGTCATCGTAGATTTTTGCCATCAACTCATCACTATCGATTGTGGAGAAAGGCATTTGATGGGAATACGAGAACACGTAGAGCTCCCCGCCTTTGACGCGAACAGTATTTGAAAAGGTGGAAGATTTGAACATTAAATTTGGGAAGCCTTTTGCAGGAGAGATTGCCAAACGGGGTGGAAGAAAAAGTCGATTTTCTTTGAGTTGCCATCTTTGAAGTCATTATATGTAAGGCATTTCATTGATGTGATGCATGTTGAAAAGAATGTCTTCGAAAGTGTCATTGGTACCTTACTCAATATGCCGGGTAAGACTAAAGATACCATCAACTCAAGGTTGGATTTGGTTAGTATGGGTTTGAGACCTGAATTGGGTCCCAGGTAAAGAAGGGTACACGTGCATATCTACCTCCGGCACTTCATACTCTATCTAGAAAGGAGAAGACTGTCTTTTGTGAGTTTCTTCATGGAGTTAAAGTTCCAGAGGATACTCTTCAAATGTGGCGACTCTTGTATCGATTAAAGACCTCAAGTTAAAGTCTCTAAAGTCCCACGATTGTCATGTTCTCATGGAGAATTTGCTACCCATTGGTATACGATCCATTTTGCCTAAGAAAGTGCGTCGGACCTTAACCAAACTTTGTTTATTCTTTAAGGCGATTTGTAGTAGAGTGATTGACCACGAAAGTTGCCAACATTGCAAAGAGAAATTACTGTCACTTTGTGTGAGCTTGAGATGTATTTCCCACCTTCCTTTTTCGACATAATGATTCATCTAATAGTTCATCCGTTTAGAGACACAATTGTGTGGCCCATGTTACATGAGATGGATGTATCCGTTTGAGCGTTACATGAAGATATTAAAAGGATATGTGAAAAATCGATCACGACACTGAGGGTTGTATTGTTGAGCGCTACATAGTTGAAGAGGCTATTGAGTTTTGCACTGCTATCTATCTAGTCTTGAATATTCTGTGGGACTGCCAAGGTCTCGTCATGCGGGAAGGATTAGTAAAGGGATGACAGAAATAAATTAGTGATGGTATCAAGGAAAGAACTAGAGCAAGCACACTTGTATGCGTTCTTCACAATGATAGTGAGGTTGATTCATATGTTGCCAAGCACAAGGAGATTCTTAAGAGTCAATTCCCGGGAAAGAAGCAAGTTTGGTTAGCAAAAGAACACAATAGGAGTTTCATAGTGTGGCTAAAACATCACATTGATGGTGAGTGTGTTTCGAATCCTACTTCGATTTCAAAAAGATTGAGATGGTTAGCAAAAGGTCCAAATATGCATGTCTTCTCTTACAACAAACTATCTAATGAACGAGCAGTGCACTTTCTATACAAAAGAACAAGATGATCGAGTAAAATGCAAAATAGTGGGGTGACTCTTGTAGCTCATTCTATGCATGCATCCAGTGCCAAAGATAGAAATCCCATATATGCGAATATGTCTTACTTTGGCTTCATTGAACACATATGGGAGTTGGATTACAATATGTTTCGAGAGCCTGTGTTCAAATGTGAATGGGTTGACAATAATCTTTGGTTTACTGATTGATGAATTAGGGTTCATGCGGGTGAATTTCAACAAGTTAGGATATAAAGATGAACCTTTTATTTTAGCATCGCAAGCTCAACAAGTGTTTTATGTCACCGATCCAGCTTAATATCAATTGGTCTATTGTTCTATTGATCGACAAAAAATTTGTGTATAACAACGATGATGATGAAGCACCCGATGATGTTGGTGTTGAGGACGACCCGTTCTTGAAACATCGTAACCAATAATAGGGAAAATACTTCTATAGAGGATGTTGTATATTTTAGAAAAGATCATAATGATGGAATTACTATTCGTCGGAAAAAAATACCAAGACGCGAATTGCAAACAAAATTTTATCTAGGAAAAGGAAAAGGTAATATAGACTTAATGATTTCTCGTTATTTTTTAATAATAGATAATTATTATATTGTTTTTGTAAATTTAACAATAACATGGATTATGTTATATTGCAGGTCAGATGGCATCACTTAGTGATCATGAGATCTAGTGGTCAAGACAGTAGTCATTTATGTTATATATGGTATAGCTTTAATTTGTAGCTACTTTTGAGTTTCATAATGTAAGTTACTTATTATGTTGTATGATTTGTAAACAAAAATATCTATTAATAGGTTGAATTTTGTGTGTATCTATATATTGGATTGTAATGATATTGGCTGAATTTTGTTGGAATGATATTTGATGAATTTTGCTGGAAGGGAATGAATTAATAAATTGTAATTAAAGGGAGAATAAACAAAAATAAAAAAAATATTTAAAAAAAAATCAGTCAATAGGTAGCGTTTTAGAGTGAAAACGCTAGAAATGAAGTTAAAAAATTCACTCAATACCTAGCGTTTTAAAGTTAAAACGCTAGGAATTGTAAAGAGGAGCTAGAGGATCCCTAGCGTTTTACATAAAACGCTAGGAATGCTAGTAAAAATGTGCTATAGCATCCCTAGCGTTTTACATAAAACGCTAGGAATGCTAGTAAAAGGTGCTATAGCATCCCTAGCGTTTTACATAAAACGCTAGGAATGCTAGTAAAAGGTGCTATAGCATCCCTAGCGTTTTACATAAAACGCTAGGAATGCTAGTAAAAGGTGCTATAGCATCCCTAGCGCTTCTGAAAACGCTAGGAATTGTAAAAAGCGCTATAGCATCCCTAGCGTTTTTACGAAAACGCTAGGAATGCTATAGCACCTTTTACTAGCATTCCTAGCGCTTTATGTAAAAACGCTAGGAATGGTAAACACGCCGCTTGTTGATCCCTAGCGTTTTATGTAAAAACGCTAGGAATGCTATTAAAATTTTTACAAGGCGCGCCTCTCATCTCCCTCACACACTCACGTGAGGCGTCTATCATCTACCTAACTTCTCCACGACGACCCGGAACCCGAACAACCCGAACTCACGAACAACCCGAACCCGGAACAACCCGTAACTCACGTTCATCTTCGTTCATCGTACCTTTGCGAACCTCCACGACCCAGGAAACCCTCTTCGTTCATCTCCTTGGTGCTACGACCCAGAAACCCATAAACGCGACCCAGGAAACGTAAAACGCAGAAACCCATCCTCTTCGTTCATCCTCTCTCTCGTTGGTGCTTGTGTGGTGCATTTTCTACTGAAGTTGTGTGACTAGATTTCTCAGGTATGGATTTTCTTTTTTCTCCTGATTGTATTGTACATAGATTGCCACTGCTTGCATGTTAGTTATAACAATGTTCTGTTATTGGCATTTTGAACAAAAGATGAACTCTTGATACTAGTCTGTACATGTATTTAATTAGTTGTTAGATTAGTCTGGCTTAGATAGCATTATTAACTTTCCTAGTGCATGGCTTTCCTAGTGCATGCATGGCTTTCTCTGTTTAGTGCATGGCTTTCATATATATGTTTACTCTAGGTTCTTAGTGAATGGCTTACCTATATATGTTTACTCTAGGTTATATACTTAGTGCATGGCTTTCCTCTGTATGTTTACTCTAGGTTACTTAGTGCATGGCTTTCACTGTTACTTAGTGCATGGCTTCTTCTATATTTTGTTAAGTGTTTGTTGGTTCTAAACAATTAGAAAGCTAAAACTCACTGAGTCTATTTCATTTGGGTCATTGCAAGTCGGATGGCATCACATAGTGATCACGAGAGTAGTCGAGTGGTGGTGATGGGGGTGATAGAAACACAAAGAAGTTCACTCCCGAGGAATTACATCGAAAAAGAATATCGTCAATCGGATAAGTAAAGGACACGAGAAATATAAGGTAAGTTAATTACTAATTATTAATGTTGTTCTCTACCTTTCCAAGTTATCTAATTATTTAATGATTTAATTATTTAAGGTCCGATGGAGTGTTAAAGGTTTGCCAATTGGAGACAACGGCACAAATTTAATTAGCTTTATTGGTACTAAGGTGAAGCAAATCTTTCCAATTTCAATTAAAAGTTGGAATGAGAAAGATAATCGAGTTTTGCCTAAACCGAAAGATGATTTTTGGGACTTAATACAGTATATAATTTTAGACCTCTTTAATAATCTTATTTAGTGATTTTTAGTTATATTTATTTAATCCATTTTTATGTATAACTAGAAACACTTTGATGTCGATGAGTCCCAAGAGATTGGATACCGAAGGAAGCGGGAAGGTTGCATAGGGCTTACGTAATCGATGTGGGGAAAAAGTATTCAAACGTCCCGATGGGACCATCGACAGAGCCTCCAAAGATCGTATGCCTGGAATTATAACTAAGGAGGATTGGACCAAATTTGTAGATATACGCACTACTGATCCGGATTTCTGGTTAGTATATTAATTATTTAAGTTATATATATATTTCACAAGTAGATATCATTCATTAATGTATACTTATCTTTTTAAATAGAAAAAGAGCAAAGCGAATAAAAGAAAGAGCTTCTAATCCCGAGTACCCTTATAGAGGAGGTTCTAGTGGATATCAAATTCTCGAAGAAAGATTGGTAAGACACAATTAGTTTAATTTATTATGATTTAATGAATCTTTTAATTTACAGGTTGATTAACAATTATTAAACTTAAATAGTTCTTTGGAAGAGGGGAAAGATCCAACTCAAGAATCCCTTGATCGCATTTATTGTCCGTTTAGAGGCCCGACAAAACAAGGATGGGGAGATTGTGGATCCGAAAACTAAGGAGGTCAAGGACAAAATTGTAAGTATTCCAAAATTCATGAAAAATTGCAAGTTGGAATTTGTGTCCGACTATATTTTTTTAATCCGTTACTCGATTTTTTTTGACACGTGAACATATTTTTATTGTCGATTAAATTTCGTTGACACTTGTTTATTATTTCTATCCGTTACTCGATTTTTTTTGACACGTGGACATATTTTTTATTGTCGATTAAATTTCTTTGACACTTGTTTATTATTTTTATCCGTTACTCGATTTTTTTGACACGTGGACATATTTTTATTCTCGATTAAATTTCTTTGACACTTGTTTATTATTTTTATCCGTTACTCGATTTTTTTGACACGTGGACATATTTTTTATTGTCGATTAAATTTCACTTGACACTTGTTTATTAATTTTATCCGTTATTTATGTTTGTGCATCGCAAAGCATATCACAATCAGATCACAAGGAGATTTAACAGATTGTGATGGTCACCAAGATGTCCTTGCTCGTGCCTTGGGAAGGGAAGAGAGAGGTGGTCGCATTAGAGGTTATGAATATGGGATTCCTCCGACAACCGTGTTTGGGCCAAAGAAGAGCCAAAGCAAGGGGTGCGGGATTGTAAAGTCATGGCGGAAAAGTATGACGAGCTATCCAAGAATGTTGCTTTGTGCTAATGGAAGAGAGACAGGATGTTTAAGCAGCTCTTGGCACAAAGGATTGGTGCACCATCCTCGCTGCACCACCCCTGCTGAACCTATTGAGCTCTTTGCACACTTCCCCATAGCGCCCGAGATAGCTGCACCATCCCTTCAACACGTATTTAACAAAACTCGACTGCTTTTTGTACATATGTATTTGATAAAATTATCATGTATATTTATTTTTCTTTATAATTGATTTAGGATAATTGTGCATGTGACCTATATATTGCAAACCCACATCGAAAAGGTTGCAATGGGTTTGATATGTAACCAATTGAGTGCCACATCGCACAAATCGTGGCCATGCCCGAAAACCATTTGAGAGTTAGGGTAGACTATTCAATAGAGGGTGCACTCATTGCCTGCTCCAATTGCTAATGTGGATATATTTACCGTGGATCAAGCACTTAGTACTTTTGTGGCATGGCTTCAACAACTTGTCGTTGTAAGTGACAATATTTTTGTTAATAATTAAATGACTATAATGTGTGTTAACTAACTAGCTAATTAATCATTTTTTTAATATATACTAGGTACCCCATGTGTCCCGACCTTCCCTTCCATAAAAGTGTCCCAACCTTCCCTTCCACTACCAAACTCTCCCGACCATCTACTTCTATACACCAGTCCAACATGTTGGTCAATTTCCCACCGATGAATTCCGTACATCGATTCTCTAAAGGTCCACATCACTCAAAAAATGAACCCGACGACTCGATTTATTTACTGCTTTGATTACATTGTGGGACCGAAATAGCAGATTGGTAATGACAAACATGGAGGACCCGAAAGCTATAGTTGAAATGGATTGGGCCACTTTGCCAATCGATATCGAGTAGTATACGGAGGTATGTATTAAATTATTTGTACACAATAGTTGTTTATATTAGAGTATATATTAGAGTATATATATGAGGATCTCAAAGTTGTATATATATTATTTATAGGTATTTGTACAATCATCTTCTGTCCCTTCTCAACGGACACGTAAGTATTTCTTCTTGTGTCCGGTCAGATCGTTGTGTTTCATAAAGGTAACACAGAGGAACGCATTACGGCTATAAAGAGTGAAATACAAAGTTATATCCTTTCACGCTTCATGGAAGCCAAGCATTTGAAGGGCGATTCTTTATTTTTGGCACCACTCAATAATGGGTGAGAAATTTAGTCTTCAATCACTTGTATAATTATTTTGAGGATTGTATTATAGTGTAAATTAATGTGTACTCATTCGTTCTTCATTTACTTGCAGGCAACATTGGGTACTCTTTGCAATAAACCCTAAGCAAAATGTTGTCTATTATCTGGATTCACTTCAAGGCCATTACAACGTCTCACGAAGACTTCAGATGATGGTTGAGAGGTGTGTATGTGTAACCCTCTCATTTTAATTTGTATAATTTAATATATGTATTTTGTTCAACTTAACGTTATATATATATGTATGACGTTACAGTGCTTTGAAAGAATACTTGGGATTATCTACGACTAAAACAAGATGGCTACCCATAACTGTAAGCTTTTTAAGAATCATTCTTATAATTTTAATTGAATTTTTGGTCATAAAAATGTGACAATTAAGTTATAATCTTTTGCTTTGTAGTGTCCTAAACAACCAAATAGCAATGATTGTGGGTACTATGTTATGAGGTATATGAAAGAGATTATCACTCATGACAAAGTAACAATCCCAACCAAGGTAACTACTTAGATTTATTTTTTATATTGATATTATAATACTTACTCACATTTAATAAACATTTTAATTCTAATTTTATTTTATTTTTTTCAAGATTTTCCAACTTTTCAAAAAATCCGAATTACTCTGTTGAACAACTTACAAGATAAGGGGGAGTGGTGCGGCTTGTTTCTAGCTTTTTGTAGCAAGTTTTGAGATTCATAATAGTTTAGTTATTATTTATGTTGTATATATTGGATTTATATTATGTTGTAAGTACTTCTTAGAATGATATATATTGGATTGGAAATATTATTTGATGAATTTTGTTGATCGAATTTTGTTTGAATGATATTGGATTGGAATGTATTTTCTGAATTTGTTGAAAAGGGAATGAATTTATAGGTTGTAATTAAAATGGAGAACAAACCAAAATAAAAAAAATATTTAAAAAAAAATTCAGTCAATAGGTAGCGTTTTAGAGTGAAAACGCTAGAAATGAAGTTAAAAATTATTCAATACCTAGCGCTTTTAAAGATAAAACGCTAGGAATTGTAAAGAGGAGTTAGAGGATCCCTAGCGTTTTTACAGAAAACGCTAGGAATGCTAATAAAAGGTGCTATAGCATCCCTAGCGTTTTATATAAAACGCTAGGAATGCTAGTAAAAAGGTGCTATAGCATCCTAGCGTTTTTATATAAAACGCTAGGTATGGTAGTAAAAGGGCTATAGTATCCCTAGCGCTTTAATTTAAAACGCTAGGAATGGTAGTAAAAGGAGCTATGGGATCCCTAGCGTTTTTATTTAAAACGCTAGGAATGGTAGTAAAATGAGCTATGGGATCCCTAGCGCTTTCGTGAAACGCTAGGAATTGTAAAAGGCGTTGGGCCAATGGCTAGCGTTTTATATAAAACGCCACGTATGTCTAAAACACGCTGGGTCAATGGCTAGCGTTTTTAAAACGCTACTAATGGGGTGTACGCATTAGTAGCGCCAGCTTCTCTAGCGTTTTAAAACGCTACTAATGCCCAAAAAAAACGCTGACAAACCTTGTACGCTGGCGTAGTGTTAATGGTTCCCTTTCGGTAGAAAGGGCGCGTGGGGTGCTAATACCTTCCCCATGCGCAACCGACCCCCGAACCTACATCTCTAAGTTTTCGAAAGACCACCCGCTTTCAAAAAGGTTTTTTTCAATGTTTTCCTAAAATAAAATATTGGTGGCGGCTCTACTAATTTCAACGTTGTCAAACTGAAAAGTCCCAAACCGGATTTTTCGGGGCGCAACAAGTATCATATTCCTTTGGTGCAAGTCTTTCTAAAAATATATATATAATAAATAAAAAAATAAAATAAGCTCGCTAGGTTGAAAACCCGCAAAGGGCGACCTAGGCAAAAAAAGAGCGCCCGGTGGATTGAAAACTCGCAAAGAGCAATCTAGGCAAAAGTTAGGGCACAAAAAGGGGGGAAAATAAAAGAGCAAACACATGAGGATAGATAAAATATTGTCCTAAAGTTAAGTCTTACAGAAATAAGCAATCGGGATTTGAATTGAAATTTGGTCATCTCTCCATACCCTCAAAACCCTAAAATTCCAGAAAGTCCATTTCCGACCCCTCTCAAGCCAAAGATTCAGAATCACAAAAATACCATTTGTTACCCATCTTAAGCCGAGAAAAGCCCAAGATATCCCCATCACCCTAGAGGAGGGTTAGTTCCACATCAAAGATGGTATATCATTTTCACCCAAGTCAAAAGGAAAGGAAATATTCAAAAGGAGGGGAATAACAAAGTTCCAAAAAAAAAGAGAATCCCAAAACAAAGAAAGGAAGACAAAGGGAGTATAAATTAAGAGTCAGTACATTTTGCCATGGAGCATAAGAGCTCCCCTTCAGAAAGGCCCTCAAATTCAATGGGTTCAATCATTTCCCCTTTCAAAAAAAAAACCCTCAATTCATTGGGTTTAACCATCTCTCCTTTCATAAAACCTTCAAACACCTAATCAAAACTGATAACCATTTCCTTTATAAACCATTGACCATCGGCCAACACCGAATAAGACCCATCCTCCCTATCAACCCCAAACACTTCATTAAGCTCAATCATCCCCTTCTCCACATCACAACCCTAAAGAGTCCATTTCGATCAATGACTAATTGCTTTCATTTTCTCAAGTTTTAATCTTAGGACAAATAAGTTTATCTATCTACGACGTGTTTGCTCAAAAAGAAAAAAAACAAACAAGCAGAAAAAAGAAAGCTGCTCAAAAAGAAAAAAAAACAAACAATCAAAAAAAGAAAGTTGGTAAAAAAAAGGGGAGAAGGACTTGCACTCCAAGATGCATTCATGTTGCATTAAAACAAGGTCTAGTGGTCACCAAGTGGAGCCTCTCCTCATACTAAAAGTCAAAACTTCGATTGCATTTGAGTTGTTCCTAAAGAGAATCCAAAAGTGTGTACTAGGGGGGCACTCTATTCACCTCTCACTCCACTCAACTTTGGGGAGGTTTGGTCATTGCCCACCCCATTCATATCTCACCCTCAGTTCATAACCATCACCATAACTCTGTCGCCTTTCACAACCTAACTCAAAGAAACCATTTGAAATGTCATTCGAAAGTGGGGCAAGTGCGTTCCCATTCCTTCACCTCATTCATTCCTATAAAACCTCACCGGGGCAATCTCTCAACTCACTATCCTAAACAAGGTCTCGTCATTCTAATTGGGGCAACTTTGTCCTTGTTATGACTGGGGCAACATCAAACTTTATGGGTTGAGACAAAATCTCTTTTGCTCCACCCTTCATTTCAAAAAGCCGAAGCATTCCCAATTCATCATCTTCTACACCCCTAGTTGTTGTCACCACTAGACAGGGGCAAGCTATTCACTCATCAAAGACCTGAATTGGGGCAATATTGTATCTCTTGATCCCTCATGAGCTTCAGCAATAACCATGTCTATCATTCCTTCACTTGCCATAAATGTCCATGCCCTAAACCAATTCCAAGTTAACAGACTCATTCATTCACATTTGCACTCCTATGCATGCTTACTAGACAATGCTTCAAAAAGAGAGAACACAAGTTGTGTACGTGATATCTAAAATTCAGTCATCATGGAAAGAAAGAGAAAACAAGTGAGGTTGTTTGTAAATAAAAACCTTGAGAACACCGGAGTTTGAATCAAATTCAATTTTTCAACAGAATGGTCAATACTCATCTCAATTCCTTGCATCCAAAGTCTCGCATCTCATCATCACAAAAATGTTTACCTCATGCATCTAGGCATTTCAATCTATTCATTATGGCATATGCATCAAAGTATTACATTTGCATCTTCACATTTTGTGCATTCATCGCATAGCAAAAAGAAAAAAACGTTCCACGTTAGTTGCACCATATTAATACTTGCATTACATAGAGGAAAATATTAAAGAAGAAAAAGCATAAATCTTTTCATTGCATTGGCATCCTATTAATGTTAGCATTTCCATAAAAGGAAAAGAACAAAAATCATTGCATCAAACATCAGAGCATTGCATCATATTAATGCAAAAAGAAACAAACAGAAGTTAGAACAGGAGCACTCCATTCATCAAAGCACCAATCACCGCATACACTTGCATTCAAACATCAAAGCATTATGTTGATATTTGCATTTCATAAACTACAAAGAAGAAGCAAATACAAAAGAACAAAAGCATTCCATAATATTCAAGACATCAATCATGGCATACGTTTGCATTACATGTGTCATTCATTGCATTGCTAAGCAAAATGCGGACGAACACAAGATGTTAATCCTCATGCCTAGTTCCAAGAATCAACACTTCAAGTGTCAGTCTTCAATCTAATTCTCAAGTCAGTCATCCTGGACTTGTCAGTCTCAAAATCTCATTCCCAATCGCTCCTTCAGTTCGGAGTTCAAATGCCCTCGGGTCCCGAGTGGTTCATTAAAGGCACGCCAAGTGTTCATTTACCGTTTTCTCAGCACGCCAAGTGTCCACTTACCGTTTTCCCACCAGCACGCCAAGTGTTCATTTACTATTTTCGCATCAGCACGCCAAGTGTTCATTTACTGCTTTCTTTCTAGCAAACCAAGCATTCATCATCATTGCATCAGACATCAAATCAATTTTCAAAATACAAAATCATAGGAGGCTAAGTCGAATGTACATTCGAAATAGTCATCACAATAGGACACTTGAATTGATCACTCAAGAATCCTGAGGTCCCTATGCAAAAAAAAAAAAAATGAAAAAAAAACATTTGGTGTCGTCTACATCATAGTAATGTTTGCATTCCAAAAGAACCAAAAATTCATCATCCCACCAAACATCAAAACAATACAGTTGCATCACATCAATACTTGCATCCCATAGAAGAAAAGAAAGCTAAAACATCCCATGTCATTCATCATTTCATGCTATTCATCATTTTATTTCGCATAATAGCAATATTCACATTTCATAGAAAAAAGGCAAAGAAGAAAAAGTTTTTCATTGCATGTCATCTGCCATTTCATCAAAAACACAAGAGCATTACATATCATCAAACGCCAAAATTTTGCATTCGCATACTTGCACTTCATAAAAAGAGCAAAACAGAAAAAGAAACTCATGCATTGCATTCATCAGATATAGACAAAACAGAAAAAGCATCTCACCAAAATCAATCATTGCATTCATATGCACCCAAATACCCAAGTGCATGCACCATCCAAGAGAAAAGTTACCACGGACCAGAGAGTCCCAAAAATCTCATTTTGAGAAAATCACCATGACACCGAGTTAGTAAACTCCCTCAGCACCGAGTTAGTAAACTCCATCAGCACAGAGTTTGTAACACCCCAAAATAATTCAATTAATTAACTTAGTTGAGTTATTAAAGGTTTGCAACATTTTACTTTAAGTCAAGTAATTAAGTGAGTGCTAAGCATGTGTTACCATTTGAGTCCTTTAAGGACATGTTAAATGGTACCTCCGTGGGAGACCAAAATTCCTTTCATTCCAAAAATTAGTTAAGTTGCTAAATTGAGAAGTAGAGAGAGAAGTGAGACCGAGGAGAGAAGGAGGAGAAAACGAGCGTGGAGAGTTCAAGCTAGGAGAGGAGAGGAGAGCATTGTTGCTGTAGTTACTTGGAGAGTGAAGGATTCTCATTTTTCTCGAAACATTAAGGTTAGGGGGTCCTTTAATCCTTGTAATGTTTTGTGTTTGATTGTATTTTGGTGTGAGTGGTTTCTGAATCACCTTGCATGTGTGTTTTATGTGTTGATCATAACATGTTTTGCTATGTTCTTGCTCTTTGCTGTGATTTGTGGTGAGGAACGACGGTGGATCAGCTTGGAAAGAGAGAGGAGTGTAACACTCTCTCTGTTCTGAGTGGTATGAAAAGAGAGCACTGCATGGTGAGGCATGAGAGTGTGGATCGGTGTAGTGTGAAGAAAATGAGCTTGCATGTAGAGTTAGGGAGAGGATCGGAGCAATAGAGTGAGTATCCGAGGGTGCATGAGTGTGGTGAGCTGAAAATGAGCTTGCATGTTGAGTTTGAGTAGAGATACAGAGTGAAAGAAGTAAAATGGGAGTTAAGCGCCTTATTACGCGCGTAAACCGAAGTACCCTAAGCTTAGAGGGAGAGAAACCGAGTTGAAAGACGTCAACGCTTATAGTGTCTTAAGTGTTGAGGGTCTGTTGGTGAGTTTGAGGGTGAGTATGTGTCTAAACACCATTGGCGAGGGATAGGGACGCATAAACCGAAGTGTAGGTGTTTCGCCTTAAGGTTACCGAGGTGTAGAGGTAGTGAACCGAGGTCATTAGGCCGAGGTAGCGTCACCAAGGTGAAACGCCCAAGTGCCTAAGTGTAGGTGAGCTGAACCAAGGAACACTGAGAAGTGAATTTCCCATGACTTAGGTGATTTTGGTGTAAGGTAGAGCGTGCTGTGAGCGCGTTACCAAGTTGAGGGTTGAGTGTGGTTAGCCGAGGTACACACATAGTGTGCCGAGGTGATGTTGTGTGGATTAGCCGAGGTACACACATAGTGTGCCGAGGTGATGATTAGGCGCCAATGTTGTTTAACACATTGTGGGACGCCACTGAGTGCCATTTAGCACCAATGTGCATAAGTATTGGAGCGATTAAGTCCATTTTGGTCCTTAGGTGACATTTTGGTCCCTAAGTGTAGTTATGGTCCTCGGTGTGACATTTAGTCCACAAGGGAGTGCCGAGGTGACTGAGAGGTGCCGAGGTGACTGAGAGGTCGGTTGTGGGTCCTAAGGTGATTCTACCGGTGTTGTAGGGTTGACCTTAGCACTGTGATGATGTCTAGGTGGTGTAGACGTCAGTGTGAGCGACGGAGTAACGACGGAGTAACGACGGTGAACGACGGTGTAAACATTCACATACGTTATGATTGATTGTGTGTGATTGTATTTGTCATGAAGTCGCATGTTCATGTGCATATTACGACGGAGGAGGTCTCGGCCTCGGATATGGTAAGACTTCGGTCTTCATATCAAATAACGACGGAGTAACGACGGAGAGCCAATAGGCTAAAAATAACGACGGTGGAGGTACCTCATTGCATAAGGCCCTGTGGTTGGGTTGCATACATGCATTACATTACATGATTTAATGTGTTTGGGCTGATTGATAATTGTTGTGATTGTTTTGAGCTATCGGTGAGTGGTTGTGTTAGCTGAACCGAGGTGTTTTTAGTGCTATTCTCTATCCTTAAGCTTTCTTCACATTATATTACTTGTGTTAAGAGACTCACCCTAGCTGCTTTTGTTGCCTGCTCTCGTGGCAACTTGCAGGTACTCATGAGTGATAGCTGTGCCTAGTTGATGTTGGTTGAGTCTGCTCTGGTCGTGTAACACTGGGTTGGGGCCGAGTAGTCTAGTTTGTGCTTTTTATGCTGAACTTGTGTATAGTTAGTTAGATAGTCTTTGAACTGAAAACTATCATTATTTTGTGTAACTATTACTATGTAATATGCCTTGATGTTTAATGGCCGAGGTGCCTTATATGATGGGCTGAGCCCCTTTGCCGTGGTGATGCGTATGATGGCATGCGTTGTATGATACTGTGAAGCTGTTTTGAACTCAATTGAATTCTGTTTTCATTTTTAATCACCAAATGTAGCACTCCTTTGAGTGGATTTTGAAACTCTGATTTTAACTTAGTAGATCCGAATTGATTAGATAAGGGGGTGTTACAGAGTTAGTAAACTCCATCAGCACAGAGTTAGTGTACTCCATCAACCCAGAGTTAGTGAACTCCATCAACCCAGAGTTAGTGAACTCCATCAACCCAGAGTTAGTGAACTCCCACAGAGTTAGTGAACTCCCAGAGAGTTAGTGAACTCCTTCCACAGATCACAACATCGTGTACGAGCACGCGATGGATCCATCAGACTTCGTTAAGTCCTTCGGATTAGTTGTGTCAGCCTAAGGCACAACAGAAATCCATTGATCAAATCGATTCGGACTGATATTGATCGGCCGCTCGAAAAGGCTACCCCCAGAGCTCGGACTCGACAAGAGTCTGTTAGAAGGTTTTAGGCAACCTCCGAATTCCCAATTTACCGCTTTTTCCAATTTATTGCTTTCCCGTTAATGCGACAAGTGTTAACCCCCTCTCTCAAAAGGAAAATAACAAAAGATTTGAACTTTTAGGCGGACAAAATTAGTATTATTTCTCTATCTTTATTTCCATTTCACCAACAAATATGAAAAGGCCAATTCATATTTTTTGGCGAAATGCGAAATAAAGAGGGGCAGCTGTAATACCCTAATTTTGTCCGTCCTTTTTAACCTAAGCCAATTTCAATTATCCAGCTCAACTAAATCGAAATACCGTTGTTTAAATTAGGCGGTGCACGCGAATGATCGATCTTTTAGTGCGTTCTTCAATTTAATCTTCGTATTTGGGTTTAGTCACGCATAAATGGAGTCTACCAAAAGTCATTTTTCTAAAAATTTGGCTTGTCTTTTCAATTCAGGCTTAAGAAAGCAATTCTGAGTTGATTTTGGTGTTTTTAGTTAATGAGCCCATTTCTTCTATTTGGGTCTCGTTTTAGCGTATTCGTCTAGCATGACCCGTTCTCGTCTTTGTAGTCGGCCTGACTCCTTTTTTTATTATTCTTATTTTGTGCATTTAATTTATTTTGAGCATATATATATAGTCCAAAATGTCAAAAATTCTATTTAGTTTATTTACAATTTAAAAGTGTTTAAGAGTCCAAAAATGTCAAAAAAAATCTATTTAATTTTTATTACAACTTAGGAGAGTCCAAATGTCCAAATGTCCAAAAAATACAAAAAATAATAACACAAAATGTACAAAAATAATTAAATCCGAAAATTACAAAAATAATAATAATAATAAACAACGAAAGCAAGTGAAAGAAAGAAATCAGGGTTCCAAAGAATGCTCTCCAAGTAGCTGGGCCTGGTCCGCTCCACTCCAAACCTAAAAAACAGTCAAAGCCCATTCAAAGTCATTAATTACTAAACCTAGAATTTTAATATAAAAAGCGATCAACAAAGAAGAGAGAAGGGAGATTACCAACAACATCAACACAGATCTCGTTTTAATCTTTCCTTTGGCAATAGGAGGTCAGAGGATGAAACCAAAGAAAGAGATTCAGTACTTGACATATGGTGATTTTATTCATGGCTTGAAGACTGCAACATCACTCTGAACAGGTATGTCATGTTTTAATTGAATCACCTTTGTCTTATTAAATCCAGACATCTTTATATGGATTAATTAATTGTCTGTGATATATACTTTGTTTTGGTTAGTAAACTTATTTTGACGATCAAGCTTCCCCTTCAGAACTAAAGCCTTTGTGTTTTGATTTTAAATTAGTAACCACAATTATAATTGTTGCGTTTGAATCTGAACATCTTGCAATGGCAAATTTTGTAAGGAGGTAACATTTTGAAAGTTATAAAATTGATGATTAAAAAGGTAATGTGGCCTTAAATTGGGTCTAGTTTAAGACGTCATCTTCACGGGCTGCTGGAAGGGAGGGTAGGAAATTAGGGTTGAATTGTTAAGTGGGCTTAAGTAATTGCACTCTTTTTTTTAATGTCCAGATTACTTGCACCACTCTGATTAATGCACGCACCCCCTACCTCACTTAAGCCCAGTTTCGCATACTGGGCCCTCCTATGCGACCTGGGCTTGCTTTATACATCCCCTGTTTAGCTATACCACTCCCCGTAACTAATAACACCCCCATTTTGCAATTTTTAACCTTTTTCTCGTTTTTTTTAATTCTTTTAACTCAAACATGTTTCATTAAATCAAAAACTTTGTTAGTAGTCTTGCGAAGCCTTTGCTTGCATGATTATTAACAATGAGGAACTAGTGGTGATCACTTGGAGCCTTTGCTCAATTGATCATCATGAACGCCTAATTTTTCTAAAGACTTTAAATAAATCGAAAAACTTTGTTAGTGGTCTTGTGAAGCCTTTGCTTGCATGATCATTAACAAGGGAGTACTAATGGTGGTCACTTGGAGCCTTCGCTCAATTGATCATCATGAAAGCTCAATTTCACAATTAAACAAGATACAAAATAAAACCAAAAACCTAGAACTACGTAGCTTTGAATTCTCCATCGCACCGGGAGATACGTAGGAGCGGATCCCCTCCGTCAAGCACAACAAACTAAAAACATTTTTCCTTTCAAAAAAACCAAAGCGGCTAACTCCCGCCAAGCGCCGCAAACAAAAAATCCATTAAGTCTTTCAATCAAGAGGCAAATTTAAGTATTTTCCAAATCAACACTTAGAACCACCCGATTAATTAAAGGTTCCCTTTCAGTAGAAAGGAGGTGTGGGGCGCTAATACCTTCCCCATGCCTAACTGACCCCCGAACCCAAATCTCCCGGTTTTCCAAAAGACCATCTGCCCTCCAAAAAGGTTTTTCTTCAATATTTTCCTTATAAAAAATATTGGTGGCGACTTCATTGTTTTAAAAAGTTGTAAACGAAGAAAAACCCCTCGGGGACTTTTTCGGGCGCAACAGCAAGCAGTGAGCAAGGCGGCGAAGAAGTCCATTGCCGAGATGACCGGTGGAACCTTGCTGAAGCCCCACTTTCCGTTCAGCTGGAGTAGTGACCATTACTTCACTGGAGGGGGAGACGTTTTCATTAATGCCGACTTCACTGGAGTAGTGACCATTACTTCACTGGAAAGGATTCTTCGAAAGGTTCAAAGGAAGCCGCCACCAAATTTTAGTTTAAGGGCAAATTCGGAAAATCCCTTTATGTTTTGGACAAGGAAGGTTTAGGGTTCGGGAGTCGTTATGCGTGGGGAAGGTATTAGCACCCCACGACATCCTTTGTCTAATTAATTATATTTTAATATTTACCCTTTTATTTACAGAGAAAAAAGACTTAATTAAGTTTTTTATTTTTAGTGCTTGACAAGAGTGGACTCTTGCTCCTACGCACCTCCGATGCAATGGAGGAATCAAAGCTACGTAGTTCTTCCCGAAAAGGTTTGTTGGTTGGTGTTTTTAGTGTAGGGGTCCTAGGATTCCTTGAACTATGCATGCATGTCATCGATTCCTAGGACGCCGACTAACCCGATTGTACAACCGACTTAGTCCCCTACTTTTGAAAGTATTTTTGAGGTTTTATGAAAGAAGTTTGTTTGATGTGAGGTGAGTTGGTTTTAGAATAGGTATTCTAGAACTCCTAAACTGTACAACTCATTAGTTCTAGAACGCTGACTAACCCGGTTGTACAACCGACTTAGTCCCCTATTTTTAGGAAAAAAAGTGATTTATTTATTTACTTATAAGTTTTTAGGATTACTGAACTGTACAGCTCATTGGTCCTAGGATGGTGACTAACCCGGTTGTACAACCGACTTAGTCTTTTATTTGATTTTTGAAGAAATAAACTAATTTGTGCATAAGAATAAAATAAAAGACAAAAATTGATAATTAATAAAGACTAGGCTAAAAAAATAAATAAATAAATAACTATATACATAAATAAATATGAATAGATATATACATAAACAATAAATAAATTATATTATAAATAAATGATAAATAAATATGTCGGGTTCGTGGGAAATATGTCTTCACTTTCACCGTTCATATCTTATAAATATTAAACTTTTGAATTTTTGTCTTACTTTTTATATATTTTTCTAATTTTATTATATTTTATTTTATATTTTTGCTAACTTTTAATAAACTCTTGGGGTCCCCGCGAGGACCGTGGGGATGGGGATGGGGGAGGAAATGTCCTCGAGACGGGGAACGGGGATGGGGACGGGGGACAATTTGGGAGGCGGGGACGAGGAGCGGTCCCCACCCCAGCCCCATTGCCATCCCTAGCAATAAGTGTACAATACTTTTTTTATTGATAAGATGGTGAGGTAATGATAAGTTTTTATTGATAAGTGGACAATACTTTCAAATAAACAATAAAAAGTGTAATTTCTCTCAAAGTTATATAACTTAGTATCAATTTGGTCTTCGTAACATATATATTTTTTTAAAAGTATCAATTTAATCCCCAACATTTGTGTGACGTGACATTCTGACATGGATTTTTTTATTTTTTTGGTAGTGTCAATTTCGTTCCTGACATTTGCAACGTCAGCTTTGTAACTAACCATGGTTGACAGAAGGATCAAATTGACACACATTTGTAAATGTTGAGGAATAAATTGACATATGTGAATATCAGGGACTAAATTGAACATTTTTGAAAAGTTAGGGACTAAATTGAGTATTACCTCGATAATAATTAGAATATAATATGTTATTTTATCGATATTTCGTCTTCAACTTTGTGAAAGTTTTATCGAAAGAACATCAAGATAATCTATTTTATTAAAATTAGGATAAACTTAATTTTATTTTAATTGTAATAGACTATGTTGTAAGTTTGAAACTTGGGTTGAAATATGTAGGCATTTCTAAACTAGTTGGGCCATGTTGTGGGCTTGTATTTGGGCCTTATTTTGCTTGTGTTGTCATGACCAAACCCTAGCTTTTATAAGGGTTGGTGTTGCTTCATGTAAGAGACTTTTGATCATTTTATGATATTGTGAGTTTAGAGCAAGTTGCTCCTCTTAGTTATTCTTAGAACCTCCATGGATCTTATCAAAGGCTTCATTGTGCTTGTGGCAGTCCAACAATGAAATTTATCATTCATCCTTGAATGCGACGTTCCTTCATTTCCTTGAACCATTTCTTTCTATTCCACATTTTGTAAGTTTTTTCCCCTTTTTAGTTCCTTTGTGTTTGGAAAAATTATGACTTATGGAAGGATCCTTGGATTTTTAGTAAACTTACATGTCTAGTTCACATCAAGTGGATCGTTGAGCCTCTTCCATGATCAATAGTTTTTTGCTCCAAATTTTTTGAAACAAAGAAGAGTTCACAGTGTGTTATGTTCCTTTAGCTTCAACTCATGCCATAAAAAAAAGTTCACTTCATCTCGTTAAAAAAAATTGTTTTATCATCAAATAATCTCAAAGCTGATAACAACTCACAAAATTAGGGCAACACCACCCTAGTATGCTGGCCCTCCAATTTAATAGAGACCACCTCGTGACCCTTATATAAAAGTCAATTGTGACTCACCTTTGAACAATCAACTGGGTAAAGGACATTCGAGAATTGTATGTAGAAATGCTCGGGAAGTTCACTTACAGCGTCTACAACCGTGTTCTATGCAACATCTCCTCTTCTAGCCGGCGTTGAGCCTTTGTGATGATGTCTCGCTTGCGGCTAATCTTCACTTTGAACATGTCATTTTTGAGTTTGATAACCAAACCCTCATAGAGGTTTGCCGGAAGAATTTGGTTAGAAATGAGATACAGATATTAACTCTCTAAGATCTAACTTTGTGAGTTCGGGTTTTACCTGGACTAAAAGAGAGGGTAACCAATGTGCTGACATAATTGCTCCCTTAGCACGAGATAATCATCTGCAAGGCTCGTGGGTTCTTCGTCCTCCGCCGCTCCTCCGTCGTGCTCTTGTGAAAGATGCACAAGCTCTTTGGAAATAGAAGTTTGTTGTAACTGGAGAAGCGAGAATTCGTTGCATGCCTCGAATCTCTTCTCAGTTCTCCTTCAACACCTGTTGCTCGATTGATCTAAAGGAATGGTGTTTGTTTTGCTGGAAGGAACGATGGATCATTTCTAGGTTTTCTTACCAAATTAGGGTTCTGTCATTGTAGTTGTTGCTGATGGTTTTAGCTAAATTAGGATCGTCTATTATTGCTATTATTGATCTAAATGAATGGTGTTTATTTTTTGTGTAACTTGTTCACTTGTAGGTGTATGGTTTGGGCCTGACCCATTGTTGCAATGAAATCATATGACCTTTTGACCAAAAAAAAAGGGTTGGTGTTGCTTCTTATAAGGGGCTTTTGATCATTTTATGATATTGTGAGTTTAGAGCAAGTTGCTTCTCTTAGTTCTTCTTAGAACCTCCATGGATCTTATCAAAGGCTTCATTGTGCTTGTGGCGGTCCAACAATGGAATTTATCATTCATCCTTGAATGCGACGTTCCTTCATTTCCTTGAACCATTTCTTTCTATTCCACATTTTGTAAGTTTTTTCCTCCTTTTTAGTTCCTCTGTGTTTGGAAAAATTATGACTTATGGAAGGATCCTTGGATTTTTAGTGAACTTACATGTCTAGTTCACATCAAGTGGATCGTTGAGCCTCTTCCATGATAAATAGTTTTTTGTTCCAAATTTTTTGGAAAAAAAAAAGTTCATAGTGTGTTATGTTCCTTTAGCTTCAACTCACGCCATAAAAAAATTCACTTCATCTCGTTAAAAAAAAATTGTGTTCACATTCCGATTTTTTCCTTCAACTCACGCTGAGATTCCAGCTTCTGTGTCATACTTTTGGATTTTAGGTTTTGTTATCAATTTGTTTCATTTTTTTTTTGGGTAATCTTGAGTTGTTAGTTGATTATAAATGCTCTAATCTTTGTTGGAAGGTTTAGTTTGGTGATTATTTGTTACCTTTTGGGTGAAATTTGAAGTCTAGTCATAGGGGAAAAAAATCTACAACTTACCATCTTTATCGATTTGCTATTGTTTGATCTATAATTCATATGCAAAATTTTCTTTTATGTTATTTTGTCTATACATGTCTGATTCTTGAAATTCAAAAGCCTAAATTGATTAGAAAAAGAGAGATTCAAATATCCCAAAAAAAGACAAGTGCTGAAAAAAGTGATTCTACCAAAAAGCACTTATAGGAAGAAAAAGAGGCATTTCAAAAAAAATATTCAGAATCGTTCATTTTGATACATCAATTATGTTTGCATATTAGTTGCTCTCTTTGACTTTGCAAGTTGTTTTAGAATTTTACCTTCCACTTATTTGAAACACTTAGTCTTTTAGTCTAATCTTTCTTGAATTGTCTTATTCATGTCTTTGTGATTGTCTTTGTTCCCTTAGACTTTTCTTGCATGTCTTTCTAAATTATTTTATCGGGTAGAAATGAGTGTTACATTAGTGGTATCAGAGCAAGTTTGGTCCTAACCGGACTGTTTGTATTGTTTATTGTGCTTTCTAATGTGTGAACTCTGAGTAGAGTTGCATGCATTACTTATTTTAATTCTTGATAGTATGAGAGTTGACCAAACTAGTTCGTTAAGTAATATATGGAATGAGATAAATGATGGGTATTCTTTAGAGGAATCATTAATGTTATAGCAGTTACAAAGGAGTTTGAATCCAAATGAGAACTTAAACGACTCTTTTCCCTAGAGAGAATTTTTCATGGAGCTTGGTCTATTACTTGGGCCATGTGTTGTGTCTGTTATATTTTCTGCTGTGAGAACTCTGTATTGTCGTCGTTGGTTTCGTTATTTTATTGTTTTCGAAACTCTAAATTCATTTAAGCTAACTAATATGGTTTGACTTTGTAGTGATTATTTGCCTTATGTGGTTTTGGATGTTAAACTTAAAATGTTTATCGAGTCTACTTTTATCTTACATTAAACCATTTTATTATTGGATGTTCACACAGTATGTCATTTATTTAAATAGTACTATGTCTTAAACGATGTCTGAGTATTTACTTATTAATGCTCTAGACTTAGTACTCTAGGGAATGGCTTTGTTAATTATTTAAGGTTGCTACTAAAAGAAACGTGTTGTGATATTTTGATTACTATCAGTATAACTTTCTCACCTAAATTTTATAGTTGTTGATTTCTTTTATTTTTACTAGTGAAATGGGATGTAATGATTTTAAATGTTAAAGATATGTCTATATTATTTATTGTATTTAGTTTTGTCCTATGTGCCTAATTGTCATTGTAGTGAACTTGTATCTCTGTGAATTGTTTGATACTTTCAAAGCTATATGATATATGATCATAATTCTAACTGCATGTACATTCAAAGCTTTTCTCGATTGACTTTGGTTGTTTTCTTTTTATAGTTTGTGCTACGTGGTTTTGAAATCTTAGAATAATAATGTGTGCTGAGAATGTCTGTACGTTCCTTTTAAATTATCTTTTAGTGCTAGATACTCACATAGGTATTAGAGTTAACTTAGTTGACTTAATATTTAGTCTTCCCTAAAAGCTATTGCTATAACATACTTTTACTTTTGCATAATGATGCTACAAACTAAGTGTTTTGTGAAGATGTTTTGCTAATTATTTTAATGTACTACTCCTCTATTAACGTCAATAACATGTTATGGTTTTTGAAAATAATATTGGCCTTATTTAAATCTTGCAATTGGTGTTTTCTCTTATTTTCACGATACTTACAATTAGTCAGAATATGATTAAATCACAAAAGATATTTATATGTTATTATCATCTTCATTTGCTTGTAACTCAAAAAAATAATATTATCTTCATTAAATTTATTTTCTTTCACTCCATGATTTTGATTTTGCTTGATTTGCGATGTTGTGAGCCCTCTTAGTTATGAAATGACATGTGTTGTACATATAAAATGTCTGGATTTTATTTTATCCTTTTAACACAAATTATAGTAGGTACGTGCTAATGAAACTAGTTTTGATTAATTGTTTGAAGAATTATTTTTGAGCGGTAATGAAGTAAGATTGGTTCACAGCACAAGTATACTCTCTATGCATGATGTTTGTTACCTTAGAAAAAAATAGTATACTGTTTGTTTCTTCTTAATAAAAGCCTAAAGTGGTGGTAGTAGTTTTGCCAAAAATCCACATTATATATAGAATTCTAGAGTAAGTTACATTTTTTAAACAAAAGTGTTTGGTGCATGTGTTTGACCGTACTTCTTTGGTGATATGAAATCAATTGAACTCAAAAGAATTATATGTTCGGTAGATCGATATTTTTCTTTTTAAAAAAAAAAGAAGAATTACTCCTTGTATTTAATTCCTTTGAAAAACCTTTGCTAACCAATGTGTCGTTTACTTTGTAGACACCCAAGAAAAATATTATTGAAGCTGTCTGAATTTCTCGTAACTTGTTTTTGTCATTTATGTTGAAGTAGATATGTATTTAGTTCAATTAGTGATGTGAACGTCGGATGCAGCATCATACATGTCGTAAAAAACTTGTGAGATCTTTTTTTTTTTTTGTGCAGAGCCTTGTGTGGTCTTAAATAAATATTCCCTCTCCCCCGCAAGCTTCTATAATTATTTTTTTATTTTTTTCATTATGAATTTTATATAATTGTTTTTGTATAAATAGGTACCCTCTGTACGTAATTGTAGAGATTAATCCCTCAAGTCGGGTAGGACTACAATGAGCGGCAAAGCTCACATTGGTTAAACTGGAAGAGACCCCTACCATCTCATCCAATTACTCTTTGGTTGATTATATATATATATATATATATATATATATATATATATATATATATATATATATATATATGAGATTAGAAAAAGTTTAGGTGAGTTGGGCTCCGGGGGCTCACCAAGGTCAGGGCAGGCCTCACGACTCTTTGAACGCTTAAAGAGGTACTTACAGATCAACCACGAAAGAGATCCTCACGGCTATATGGATATGTAATTTAATTAAATATTTATCTACTAAAATACTTTAATTGAATATTTATTGAGTAAATAACTAATTTAGTTTGTGACAAAAATGTCGAGTACTATTAGACTATGTTTGGCCCGTCTCATTAGCTAGCAGATAACAGATGAAACTAACGTAAATGACTTGCGAGTGTATATAAGTGTTTGGTAAGTACTAGCATATAGCGTTTTTTAGGTAGCGTTTAACGTTTTTTGAAACACTACTCCAAGTAGCATTTCAGTGGATAGTTTTCTTTTTGACATTTTTACCACTATTGTTTTTCCTAAATTACTTCTCTTTCTTTATTAAATATTTTGTCGTCGTTAAATAATTTAATCATTAATAAAAAAAATTGTGTCATTTTATATTAAAAATATTTCTGATTATATTCAAATTAAAATAAAAATATTAAAAAAGAATAATGAAAGCAATTTTAGAAACCAATCTTTAAGTTTTTTAGTTCTTAAAATATATTTTGAAAACAATTAAACCAAACAATTTTTTGAGTTTCCTTATCTTTAAAACAATTTTTTAAAAATAGATTGCCAAACATATTTTTTTTAGTTTTTTCTTAAAAGCTGTTTTCAAAAACTTGTTTATAAAACAATTTTCAAAAACTAAAAAACAAAACACAATCAAACATGCCCTGATTTTTTGGTTTTTTAACGATGCACCCCCTTTTGTATTGAACAAATCCCCACTCTTTTAGTTTTGACCCTTGATGGACCTTGCTGGTTGCACCCACCCAGAAACCCCTACACGACCCATAACATATATGGACTGACACGACCCACTCGTGAATTTTCTCCATCACCCCTTAGCTTGAATTAGCAACATAAGATAACTAGAAAACCTATCTTGCAAATGTCATCATCCTTGATACCGCCACAAAGGAAGTCAAGTAACAAAGGCCGACAAAAATACTCAAGGCTCAAATGTATGAAGGACTCAAGCAATTGGAATAAACCGACAAACCGAAGAATTGATACAATATGGAAAAGGTCGACTGGCTGAAGGACTGAATGCCTTTCACAACGTGCTTGATGCTTGAAGGACTATTACTGGACAAGACCCAAAAGGCTGATCAATTGGCTCAGCCCAATAAGGCCTATAAGGAAGGCCATATGTGAATTAAAAGGGACATGGTCGTTTCAAGAAACAAATATATAAAGCTTTTTTACCATATCTAAATACTCCATCTGTTCCATACTTACGGGAAAAGATTTCATTAGGTTATTTTCTCTCGTGTTCAATCAAAATCACTCATTTATTATGTAAAAGGAGAGAGAAAGTGTGTTTTAAAAATATTAAAATGGAGACTAGATAATCTAATGGTGGAGATTAAAAACATAACTCCCTTATGTTTTTAATAATTTAGTTATTATACGAATCCACTTAATTTAAATGCAAAGACTATAGATTATCTTAATTATAGCAAGATATAATTGAAGAGAGTAAATTATACCTCCAATTTCTATAACCCCTATTGTTTTGGAATAAAATGTGAAAGATAAAAATATCAAAGAACATAGTTAATATTCAATAGATGAACCAACGTGTATTACTCCCTTCATCTCATATGAAGTGTAGTTCTACAACAAAATAATTCTCTCAAATTATTTTTCACTTCAAAATTTCAAGAGTAATAGTTCCTCTTTTTCAAGAATAACACCCTTATTAATAATAAGAGTATTCTATTCAAAAGAAACTATTTTACATTAAAAATGAGATAAGAAATTATCTTCTTCTACAAGAAAAACGGGGAATAGCGTCGGTCAAAATTGGGGTTTAGCGTCGGTTGCAACCGCCACTAAACCTCTTTCCGTCGGTCCCCAAACCCCCGCATTTAATACCGAGTATGTAATTTTCGAGAGATCGGATGGGGAAAAATTAGAACATTGGGAAAACACAGGGGATTTAACAAAAATGAGATTTGCATTGAGATTGATTGAGATATAGAGACTTAGAGAGAGACTTCAGTTTCGATTTTGCAGAGGAAGAGGCATAGATCGTGAATCGACGGAAGGCACAAATCGAAGTAGAGAATGAGAACTAGGGTTTGAAATGGAAAGGTAGCTCACTTTTTTGGAACTGGAGAGAACGGTTTCAGATTTTTAAAGGGAAAAAATACCAAGTTGAGAGGTTACCACAATTTGGATTTGGAAGGTATCTCATTTACGCTTGCCGTCGATTTAGAACTGACATTAAACAGCGAAAATTTTCCTCACATTCATTAATTTAGCATCGGTCGAAGAAACCTGACGCTAAGTAAGTGACGTTAAACTCCTTATTTCTTGTAACCCTCATTTGGAGGAATTGATGAACGCAGTACAAGTGCTGCAAACCCAGAACGCAGACCAGCAACGAAGGAATGAAGAACAACAGTTACGTTCCCAAGCTCTAGAAGCGCGGGAGCCTTAGTTGCAGCAGCAGCTAGCAGATTTGTGAAGATTCACCCATGTGTTGGAAGAAACAAGAACTCCACTACGGGAATTTCAACCGTTCACGGCGGAGATCCAGGCGGTGGAGATCCCCCTCGCTTCAGGGAACCAATGATTGGCAGCTACAATTGCTTTGGGGACTGTCAAAACCATGTAGACGCCTTCCAAACCCATATGTTCATCAGTGGCGGTAAGGCCGCCATCAGTTGTAAAATGTTTGCAGGTACCCTAGCAAAAGTGGCCCTGAAATGGATAAAGGACCCTCGGCTAGATCAGTTACAGGATTTGTAGATCTCGCAAGTAGGTTTGTCCAACATTTCTCATCCAACAAGAAGAAGGAGGTCGGCCTCGAAACTCGCTTTGACGTCCGCCAAGGGAAAACCGAACCCCTGAAGAACTACCTAGACCAGTTTAATAAGACCACTGTCCTCATCGAGAAACCAGACGAAAAGTTCTTCGTAACTGCTTTCATCAAAGGCCTGTGAAGTGGAACTTTCAGCGAAACACTAATCGTTTGGAAACCCCGAACGATGGACGGGGTGAGGGTAAGAGCAGAAAATCATATTGAAGCTGAGGAGTCCAACACTGGGAAGAGGGAGAAGGAACTAGGAAGGCGAGCCGCAACAGTAGAACAAGCAGAGCCCCAACGCGCCCGACCCCCAACAAGGGACAGAAGAGAAAAACACAACAAGAGTAAGTACCAAACAACAAGATCGACTACGGAAGACAGATTCACGCCATTGAACACTACTAGGCTATCGGAAATTCTAGACAAATCCCTATAGGATGGCACCATACGGAGGCCGACCCCATTGGGAACAATGGGAAGAAACCCAGACTCTTATTGCAGGTATCACAGGAATGACGGACACACAACCGACGACTATTGAACCCTTAAGCAGCAAATGGAACAGCTGATCCAGAGGGGGGCCTTGAAAAAATTTGTGAAGGAGGGAGAAACAAGTGAAGGGAAGCGCCGGAAGGGTAGCACCAACCGACAAGAAACCGGTAGTGGAAAACCCCAAGAAAGCGCACCGGAGGAAGTTGAACATGAAACTGTGAGAAAAGGAGGAATCAACTCAATTGCCGGAGGGTTCTTGGGTGGGGGAGTGTGTTGTGCAGAAATACCCAAGCATTTCCTTCGAGATCCATGAGTTCAATGGTGTCCGGCCCCATCGTGATATCGGTCACCACCAGCGGCTTCAGAGTAGCACGGGTCCTGATAGACAGAGGCATCTCACACAACGTCATCTATGGAAAGTGCTTTGACGAACTCAAATTCCCATCAAGCATGCTGAAAGAGTATCCCGACACCTTGGTAGGGTTCTTAGGAGAGCAAGTGGTAGTCTGCGAATATCTGAATCTCCGCACAACCTTTGGTAAAAAGGAGGATGCAAAGACCATAGTGTTACAGTACATGGTCGTCCAAGCTCAATCTTCCTACAACATGATATCATGGAAAGATCGACCCTCAACGCCCTTTTAGCTGCAGTCTCCTACCCACACTTGTGTGTAAAGTACCCCATGCCAGGTGATAAAATAGGAACAGTGCGAAGACACCAGGTTGTTGGGACCAAAATCAAAATACTCCATATTTACAGAGACCAAAAATATATTTAAGCCTAAATTATACAGTAAAACGACATATATAGTATAACCTTTAACGACATAATTTGAAACGACAGAAAGAATACATGTTTTTAATGAAATTTAGACGTGTTCAATGCCCAAATTAATACCTCTACTCTACACACGTGTAAGTATATGAATCCTGTATGATATATCTATTTTCTTTTATCAAATATGATACATCTATTTAATTCACCGTTTCATCTCTCGTGAATTTGAAAGTTCATAAATCAAAAATTAAACATAAAATCCATTGGGAAATGCTGGTAGATACTCCAACCTTATTATATTACAAATTTTATATACTTTCATGATTATACTTTTAATTCTAAAAAAATCAATTAGAATTATATACACTAGCCCTACGACCCTTCCGATGGACGAGTTGGCTAACAATTTGTTAAAGAGTAAACCTCTAAAGAAAAGAAGCATAAGAACAACAGTAAATAACAACATCAAACAAAATCTAAGTATTTTTTTTGAGTAAACAAATTCTAAGTATTAGAAAGACATCACATTTAAAGACAAAAGTCACACATATTAGATCAAGTCATAACACTAAAGTTGGAGTATAAACAACAGCGTAATCACACATATTAGATGAAGTCATAACACAATCAGTTTAAAGTTGTAAAATAAACAACAACCTATAATAACATTATCCATATTCATCAAATGTAACCATAAAAACTTAACCGATAATACCGTCTTAACGGTTCGAGGGATTAGTCTCTAGAGTTGCGCGTAGAAGATACCCAGTTTATACCAAAAAAATGTACACATGAAAACTTAACTCATAATTAAAGAAAAAAGAAGACAACATAAGTAAAAAGTGAAACACGTACGTAGGTCTCATGCAGAGATTTATTTAAAAGTAAATATCAATTTAATTATGCTTCTAATACTTCTTAATGCGAAATTATCTAAATAAAGAAGAAAATACCAATTTGGACATGTAATTTTTTTTTCAAGATTCTAAAGTACCCCAAAACACACTACCTAGATCACACTTTATGTATTTTGGCACCAAATTGTTTTTCCATCAAATAGATTATTGAGGAACGAAGTGTAGAAATGAAAATCTCTTTCCATGTTTTGATGATACAAACTTAAAGGAATAAATTAAGTTTTCCAAAAACACTTATTATATTATAACAAGTTTCTGTCAAGTGTATGAAAGAACAGGAAAAAGAATCATAGCAAAGATCTTGGCATTACAAAATAAACCAAGTGTTTTTCAAAGTTAAAATATGCCATTAGAAGGTTGCCCTCAGAAGGTTACCTTAAAGAAGGTTAAGTTTAGAAGGTTACACCATCAGAAGGTTGACTACAGAAGCTTAAAAGATAAAGTAACTCTCTTCAGAAGGTTGACTTCAGAAGGTTGACTGAAAGTCAAACAGAAGGTTGACTGAAAGTCAAACAGAAGGTTGACTAAAAGTCAACACAAGGTTGACCAATAGTCAACAGAAAGTTTGATTGAAGTCAACAGAAGGTTGAATTACTCCTTAAAGAGGTTCAGAAGGTTAAGTGTTCAAGAAGGTTAAATGAAGATTGAAGACTTCAAAGCTTCTGATTTCTGGAAACATACTCATGCTCGAATTCTTGATTCAATATGCATCAAATGAGTATTCAAGGAAGAATATATTGTAATATAATTATCCTAGAAAAAGAGGAACTACTTGATCTTTGATGTATCTCAAAAAGTATGTTTGTTCATGTTGTAAAAGCTTTAGAAGCTTCAGATTTAAATTGTATAAAGCACATGAACAGGAACAGAAGTGATAGAAAGGAAGAAAAGGAAGCAGAATGCTGACATGAAGTGACCTTATGGAAAGATAAAGCACCAAAGTTGCTTTAGAAGGTTGAAAAGGCTACAACTAAAGCACACATGATATCATTGCCTACCTACAAATCTACAAGTAATTCCAACGGCTCTTTTCTTCTTTCCAACAGCCATATTTCAGATTCAAAGACTATATAGAGGGCTGCTCTATTCAAATGCAAACTATGAGTTGATATTGGAACCTTCAAGTCAAGCTTCTAAACGAAATCCAACCTTCTCATCCACACTTCAAGCTACTACAAAATTCAGAATTGGGAATACTATCTTGAGTGTGTGCAAGCTTGTTACATTCTTAGAAATACATTGTATTTATCTATCAACAAGCTCCTAAATCATCCCATAACCCAAACCCCTTATTGTAAGGAATGTTGTGCTTGTTTCTCAACAGACTACCTAGTTGAAGGTGAGTGGTGTTGGTGATTCTAAGTTGTAATCCTCTCAACAAACTACCTAGGGAAAGGTGAGTGTTGTTGGTGAGTCTAAGTTGTAGGTATCTCAACAAACTACCTAGTAAGAGGTGAGTGTTGTTGGTGATTCGGTTTGAAGGTTTCTCAACAAACTACCTAGTGAGAGGGGAGGGTTGTTGGTGATTCAGTTCAAAAGTTTCTCAATAAGCTACCTAGTGAAAAGTGAGGGTTGTTGGTGATTCTACTGTGAAAGTTAGCACTTGTCTTTTGTGTGTGATCAAAAGAGAGTGAAGGTGAAAGTCTTTAGCAAGTGAAGCTAAAGCAAGTGTAAAATCTATTTGGAGAATAGTGGAAACTCTCACGAGGACGTGGGAGAGGAGTAGCCACAGTTTGGTGAACCTCTATAACTCTCTTTGTGTTATTTTCTCGCTTTACTTAACATTTGCTTTAACTGTCTAACAATCACCAAAGTTTTCAAATACTTTAGAAGGTTAAATACACCAACCTTCTGAAGTCAAAATCTTAATTTTAAATAAGCTCAACTTTGATTATCTTTTGAAAACAACACTCCATAATAAATCAAAGACATCTAAATTCATCAAAGTTAAATTTCATTCACTTCTGACATACTTGATTATTGTTTGTGTAACTAACATTCAACCTTCTGATATCCAAGTTATCTTGAGAAACAATACAGAAGGTTGCAGGTATTAAAAATTAAAAAGAGTGCACAATTCAATCCCCCCCTTTCTTGTGCAAATTAATCACTTCACGAAGTATTTGAATAGTTAAAAAAAATTTGAATACTAAAGTAACCCAAACTATACTATCTAAGATTTCACGTTACGCGTTTTGCTACAAAATAATTTAGTCCTCATCAAGTACAATAAAACACACTACTTAGCATCCAACTTTAAAATATAAAAATATAAAAGAAAAATGTCGATTAGTCATCGGTAAAACTCTGTTGGGAGGATATAACCACACACGCCGACAAAACCCAGTACTCGTGGACAACCAACTTCCCCGATGTACATTAGTCATCGATAAAGCCGATGAAAATAGCACACTATTAAGATGGTAACAAAAAAAGTAAAAGAAAGGGGAAAAAAACCAAAGTGAAAAAAAAAAGTCAATAGACCAAAATATTGGAACCCAATTGGCCAAAAAATTATTCCCCCCAAATTGTATGCGGCATGACAAGCCACATACATTAGCTCGATTACATAAATAAGCGTTACCATTGTTTCTTATTATATAAGTATAGTTAATTAAATTTCTTTAGGATTTGAGTCACCCATAAATTTTGGTTAAAATTAAACTTGACTCTTGGCCATTTGAATAGGTAATGTTATTGAATTGCTAACTTAACGTATTTAAGAACTATATGAAGTGGCATATAGAGTCACAAGAAGGGGGGGTTGAATTGTGACCCTTTGAAATTTATATCCTGCAACTTAGAAAATGTCCTCTCAAGTTGATACTTGGAGATGAGATAGTTAGCTTAAAACAATTTCACAAGACATACTCTTCTTGAGTAGCTTCCATGTATTGAACCTTCTCTAGTTAAGTAAGTTCAATTCATAATGAGTCTTGTGTTGTATTTATGCATAGAAACATTTTGTTCATCAAATGAATTTTATCCTTTAGTTGAACATGGTAATTCAGTGTTTGATAACTTGAGGAACATATTACCAAGACGTATATATGTGAAGGATAAACTCTTTAATGTAGAGAAGCTTAAGAGAATGAAATCATTTCAGATTGAAGCTTCTATAAATACTTTTAAAACATTATATGATTTATGCATAAAATACTTGAGTAGGTTAGTAACAATAGATGATCAATATAAAATACTAACTACTCAATGAAGAAGGTTAGTAATAATAGATAATCAATATAGGATACTAACTTCTTAATGATGAGAGATAGTCATGAATAATAGCTTGTAAGAGATATGTTGGTTTTAACTTTAAGATTAAATCATAGATTATAAGTTCTTAGTTAAAAACCATTTTCAGAAGGTTGAATAAATCAACCTTCTCATAGTTTGGACAAAGGTGAATATGTTATAGCATGTTAGAAAATAGTAAGGAAAGCTAGTAAATAACACAGTAGAGTTATAGAGGTTCACCCAAACCTGACTACTCCTCTCCCCACGTCCACGTGAGTATTTCCACTATTCTCCAAATAGATTTTACACTTGCTTTAGCTTCACTTGCTAAAGACTTTCACCTCCACTCTCTTTTGATCACACACAAAAGACAAGTTCTAACTTTCACAGAGAATCACCAACAACCCTCACTTTTCACTAGGTAGCTTGTTGAGAAACTTTCGAATCAATCACCAACAACCTCACCTTTCACTAGGTAGTTTGTTGAGAAACCTTCAAACAGAATCTCCAACAACACTCACCTCTTACTAGGTAGTTTGTTGAGATACCTACAACTTAGACTCACCAACAACACTCACCTTTCACTAGGTAGTTTGTTGAGAGAATTACAACTTAGAATCACCAACACCACTCACCTTTAAATAGGTAGTCTGTTGAGAAACAAGCACAATAATCCTTACAATAAGGGGTTTGGGGTTTTGGGATGTTTAAGAGCTTGAGAATAAATTACACAAAGTGTATACAATGATGCTCATCAAGCTAACACACACTCACTAAAAGAATCCCAGAATTTTACATTAGAAGCTTGGAGTGTGGGATGAGAAGGTTGGATGTTTCTTTGAGAAGCTTGAAAGATGAGAGGTTCCAACCCAAACTCATGCCTTGAATCTTCAAATTCCAGCATTTAAATAGCCATTGGTACTGAATATAGTCATTACAAATTGAATTTGAGTTGAAGAGAGCCGTTGGAAAGTTTTTGTAGGTTTGTAGATAGGATATGATGACTTTGTGCTTTAGTTGTAGCCTATCAACCTTCACAAAGCAACCTTTGTGCTTTGTCTTGTGTTGACAGACACTTTATATCTGCACCATACTTCCTTTTCTTCTTTTCTCGCACTTCCACAAGACTCCCTAGTAGTCTACTCAACAAATATGCTTCATTTGTAACATTGGATGACTTTGGAATTAATTTAAATCAACATTCTGAAGCTTAAAACACCTCAAATGTGCCATATGAATAATCATTCATTACCTCCTTTTATATTCAAACTTTCAACACATTTTATGACTTGGAATGTTCATTTAATTCACCTTAAGATCATTCAAGAAGAGTTAATGTGTTTGGAATAATTTTGATATGGTTTCCAAAGAACCTTCCGAACATTGTTTCTTCCTTCACTTTAACCTTCTTAACATTGAACTTATACTTCCAAGGTGTTTTGTTAGTCAAACTTCTTTTGACTTCAGTCAAACTTTCTGTTGACTTTTGGTCAACCTTCTGTTGACTTTCTGGTCAACCTTCTGTTGGACTTTCAGTCAACCTTCTGTAGAAAGTTACTTTTTCTTTTAAGCTTCTTCAATCAACCTTCTGTACCTCTTTATGGAATAGGTCAACCTTCTGTTGACTTCAATCAAACTTTCTGTTAACTATTGGTCAACCTTGTGTTGACTTTTAGTCAACCTTCTGTTTGACTTTCAGTCAACCTTCTGTAGAAATGTCAAACCTTCTGTTGACTTTATTTTGTAAGCTTCTCATGAGTTAACCTTCTCAAGGCTTTTCTACCTTTATAATATACCAATATTGTAGACCATGGTAGAGCCTTAGTTTGCTAAGTCTTGGCTTGGTTAAACCTTCTCAAATGATTATTCCTCAAATAAATGAACTTTTGATGCTCTTAGGAAGAATAATTTATTACCTTCTCTTTTTCTAATACCTTCTCTTGACTTTGTCAAACCTTCTGTTGACTTAGTCAAACTTTCTCAAATGATTATTCCTCAACCCAATAAACTTTGATGCTTTTAGTTGTTGAAGTTTCCTAGAGTAGGTTGCTTATTTGAACCTTCTTATCTTTGAACCTTCTCCAACTATTTTAACCTTCTTTAACTATTGAACCTTCTCATATGTGAATCTTCTTATGTTTATTTCTACCCTTGACTTTTTGCATGTTTTAGTCTTGCTCTTTGATATGCTTCTTGATAAGCTTTTGAACCTTTGAGTAAGAGAGCATTGGTAGAATATAACCTGATTAATGACTATGAGAATCTCCTTTGTAGAGACTTGTAGAAACCTTTGATCCATCTAGTCATTAGGTTATTAGGACTCTCTTGATAGGAATTCACTTTAGATGATTTGTATTTAACTTTGATTGCCTAATGTCTTCTCTTTTCTCTTTGTGAATTTCCTAGTCCCACACATTGTAATAGTAAAGATAATATGTCTTCATGAAGCTTGCATTACTATTCTTGTAACTTTGTTGGTGCTACTCTGATTCTTCAATTTGTTGAGAATGGCATGCAATGGATTGATCTAATTTGCTTCTAGCATGTCTACTTGAAAGAAACCTGTTCTTTTCAACAAACTCAAGACACCCATTAGTAGAACACCATTCAGAATACTTAAGCTTTAGTTCATAAGGTTTGTTATCATTAAAACCATATATCAAAAAGGATTTTATCTCAACACTATATATATAAAGACTACATTGTTTAACAACCATTATCTCTACTTTTCTTGAATTGCTACTCACAAAAGAAGAAACATGATGTACTTAAATTCACATAAATCCCTATTTCTTGTGTTTTTTATCATTCTCTCCTCTCAAGTCTTAGCTCATGACATATCTGAGGCTCAGATTTCTTATCCAGACGAGTCTTTATAACCTATAACATATGGTGCATATTATTCTCAATGTCTGTAATAAACAAGTTAAACTTTGTTATAACAAGGAATACATACATCTATTTTACTTTATTTTTTCTAGCTTACATTCATAACACCTTTTAAAAAGATTACTTTATTTTGGAACAAATGTTCATAACTTTATATATGATGAGATTGACCACTAATTTATTGGTTTGCTAGATAGAAAAAAGTGTTATGTTCGAGTTAACATTGAGTGTTTAGGGTAATTTAGTAATAGTCATACAAAATTTTAACATATTAATTACTCTATCAACTTTTCATAATAACTGTGAAAAGTGCAATGTGACCTTCTATTATGAGGGAGTATAAGTTAAACTTTGTTATAACAAGGAATACATACATATCCATTTTACTTTATTTTTCCTTCCTTACATTCATAACACCTTTGTTTGGAACAAATGTTCATAACTTTATATATGAGGTTGACCATTTACTTATTGGTTTGCTAGATAGAAACAGGTGTTATGTTCAAGTTCCTTGTACAAGCAATCTTGCAGATGCATCCATAGCTGCAAACAATTTAGAACAACTTATTAGATTTTGCACTTATTTAGAAGATGATTAAATTGATCTATGATTTTTTTTTGAAAATACAAAAATTTCATATATTTATGATTATTTGAGTTACTCACAAGTCATAATAGACAACCAATGTTCGAAAGACCCCGACAATTCGAAAGACCCATACTCCAAGAGGTAGTAGTGTCATTCAAAAATAATAATTGCTAATGAACACTATTAATCCCACGACTATGATATTCACAAATGACAGTCCACTGGGAGAATACATCACTCATAAAATAGACTATGATCTGACTTAATCTTAGCCAAAGGTCCTCAATAAGTGATTAACTGCAAAAATACACTACAACAGAATTAGTATATAGGCAGCGCTTTTTTTCATCCATGGGCAGCGTTTTTGAGCGCTGCTGAACGTGGCGCTGGGTATTCCACTCCAACAATGGGCGCGCTTCCTAAAAGCGCCACCCATTGCCCAAACACGTCCTCAAATAGGCGCGCTTCCTAAAAGCGCCGCCCATTGCCCAAATAATCCTCAAATAGGCGCGCTTCCTAAAAAGCGCCGCACATTGCCCAAACACGTCCTCAAATAGGCGCTGCTTCCTAAAAAGCGCTACCCATTGCCCAAACACGTCCTCAAATAGGCGCGCTTCCTAAAAAGCGCCGCCCATTGCCCAAACTTGCCCCTTCATAGGCAAACTTCCTTAAAAGCGCCGCCATTGTTTAATTTTTTTTTAATTTTTTTCGCTTTTTGTGTATTTTCCATTTTATATTTGCAACAAAAAAATCCACATCATATGTGAAGGGAATTCTCTCAATTACCCCTCATCTTGAATTTTGCTCTTTGTTTATCTTTTTGATGGAGTGTGTTTGCAAATTAATACTTTGTTCACCAAATGATACTAGAAGCAAGGGTAAAGGCATAGATTAAAGGGGTAAAATTAGTTGACGGGCATTGACTAATAAGTTCAGAAGCCCTTAGTACTTACAACTTAGAAGGGAAATCATCAGTTTCAAAAGAAGGTTACAACTACAAAGTAGTAATTTAACATTTTCAGATCAATCCCAAAAGATTTTACAAAATAAAAATTCCTTCCCAAAAATAAAAACAAGTACCGATATATTCCATCATAGCTTTTTCCACCTCCAAAATTCTATCTATCCTCTTCTTTCTTCATTACATGAAGTAAACTCGAAATGAGCTACTACCTTGAGATGTTACACTCTTCAGAAAAGCCACCGTTTGTTCCATCTGCGCCACCAACTTGGAAGCAACACCTTCGTGACAAGGAACATAATCCATGAATCAAACATACAAATATATATATATATATATATATATATATATATATCATTTTCTCATGCAGAAGAAAATGTGATTGCATAATGATAGAAATATGCTTATTGTTAAATGTTACCTCCAGCTTTTTCACTAACTATTTCGAGAAGCTCATGTTATGACTTCAAGAAGCTCCTCTAGGGTCCCATAACCCCCTGCATCATGTAACTTGCATTAGTTTTCCAAACAATTTAGTACAAAAAACACATGACAGATAGACTGTCTAATTCAGAAAAAGAATAATGAACACAGTATTCTCTCTTATGTCATCTCATCCAAATCTCATCCCCTTTACTATCTTTCCTTCTCTCCTCTCCTAATTTCAAACAATTTTTCTCGCTTTTCTTTGTTTCAAACATAGCAAAGAACCGAAATCAAATAACATATAATCATATCAACATGGAATCATGGATGAAATGATGAATTATGAAAAGGATAAAACTGTCTAAATTCATGTTTTTCTTCATACCACAAGCTAATCTTCCACCAGCGTTTCCAGTGGTCAAACTAAGTTCATGCCCACCTGCAAAAGTATAAGCAAATATAGATGCAGGTTAGACCAAATAAAATGCTTCAGCTACGATAAACACATCGTACTCTATACAAGACTACAATACAATGTGATTTATGAAATGTGAGCAAGATGAGCAACCAATTTTTTCTTAATGTCATTCCTCCCCTGTGATAAGTACACATTCATCTACTCCTTATTGGGCAACACAGTCTTTGAAGTTTATGACCATAATTTCGCCACACCCGTGAATCGTATCGAATATATAAATAAAAGTGTAAAATGGAAAAGCTAACCCTTTCCAAGGTCATCTCGCAAGCTCGTGAACCACTAAGGCTCTCCCAACAACCGCATTGGGGCGGTGAGTGGTATCTGCATGTTTATGCAAACAACAAGATTAGCTACTTTCAACAAGGAGATATATAAATAAATATCTTAACAAATTAATTCGACTGCTGCAGTACAAGAACGATGGTTTGAAACAATTTTGAAATAACAACTATCATATCAAAATACAAATAACAAATAAAGACTCGACTACGTAAGAAAAACACCAAACATGTAGGGTAGTACCAATTCAATAATACCATCAAATTCATACAAATCAATAATGAAAACACTAAATGTTCAAGATGCAACTTACAAATCTGATTGGCATCATTTTTCCCAAAAATAATATTCTTTTTAAAGCTCTCCCATGAAGCTATACAAATTAGGGTTTGTCTCAATAAACTAGGTTAATTCAATTTTAAACCCGAATAACCCTAAAACCAAATAAAATAACACACGAAGAAGAAGAAGATCTTGAGAAGGGCAATTGGGGAAAATTGATTAAAGAGATAAATGAGAAGAAATGCACTTGGGAATGGAAAGAGTGGGTTGTGAAGAGCAATCACAGAGACAAGGAGGACATGAAGAAGAAGATTGGTTGCGCACCACCGTCACCCCTTCATCTCCTTCTCTACGTGAGGAAGATGGAGGAAGGAAGAAGAAAATGGAGGGGAGGGGTTGCGGCGAGATCCGATTTAGGTAAGCTCGGCAAAGTGTGTGTGAGTGAGAGAGAGAGAGAGATGCGTTGTGAGAGAGGAAACGAACGGGCCAAAAAAATTAAAACAAATACTCGGCGCTTTCTAAAAACGCTGAGTATGTGGTTTTTCGTTCTAATATACGCAGCGCTTTCTAAAAACGCTGATTATTTGGCTTTTTCGTCCTTTCTATATGCAAAGCGTTTCTCAAAAACGCTGATTATTTGGCTTTCTCCCTCTCTATACGCAGCGTTGCTTTAAAACGCCGGGTATTTTCCTATCTCGCCCTCTCTATACGCAGCGTTTTATTAAAAACGCTGGTTATGTGCAATCTCTTCCTCTCTATACGCAGCGTTTATTAAAAAACGCTGGGTATGTGGCGCTCTTTTTTAGCCATTCTGGCGTAGTGATAGTCTCGAAATTTATAACCATTTTCAGTGATTCATTTTGGCCTATAACTTGATTTGTTTACAAGTCATATGCATATAATGAGTATGATTTAGGATACTAAGCCAAAAGCTTAGTAACAAATTCTTAAGGGGTATATGAGTCATTTCCACAATAATTAAAAAAATCCGGTAACCACAAATATGAAGTCTGTGGTTAGTGGCCACTAACCACAGACTTCATATTTGAGGTTAGTAGAATCCAACTAGTGTTTCTAGTTTGATTATGTTCTTGTTTCAGTCTTAAATATAAATTTTGAAAATGCTATTATGTTATTGTTTTGCAAATATGCCACAAACCACATATATGCACAAACACTAGTTGGATGCTATATTAACCACAGATTTCATATTTGTGGTTAATGGCACCACCATGGTCGCCGTCACCAATCGCCGTCGTTGGCCGCCAAGCACCATCGGTGCATCGTCGCGCCAGTCGCTTGAGTTCACCCGCCAACCACCACCACAACCACCACCATATATATTATATATTATATATAATATATTTATATATATATATATATATAATTCATAAATAAAAATGTTTTTTTATTAATGGATGGTTGGGATGTGTAAAATCACATTGGTACCCTCTTTAATTGACAACCTTTGGATCGCTTTTAATTAAAAATACAGATCTAATGGTGATACTAATTTAGTATAAAAACTAAGGAATTCTTTAGTATCCTAAACCCAAGCCATTAAAAACTAGGGCCTATAATTTAGAACTATTTATATAAAACTTTGTAAGTTTCTTATTTTATGGGTTATATATGGTTTTATAGTGATAAAATGTCATTCTCACTTTTAAAAAAAGAAACAAAAACATGAAAAGTGAAACAAGTACATTACCCTCAATGTTAATTCTTAAGGCAAATAAATATATATTTTTGATAAGTATTTAGAGTACTCAAAACCTTGAACCATACTGGAATAACAATACAATGGGACCATATGAAGCAAGAGACACCACAACATACAATAGAGATACACTCTAACTGTGTAACACACCATTCATAGATAAAACTATGGTTAAATTTAACTTTGTCTAGTAGACACTTCCACAAGTATACCTTAATTACAAATAACAACTCAAAAATCAGAGAAGAGTTTCTTTTTTTTGGTTTCCTGGATAGCCTACGCCTAACTAGTGTCATACCCTAATTTTGTCCGCTTAGGGTCAAAACCCTAATTTTTCACAAATATAGTAAACTGTGAAGTGTGAAATCATTTTGTAGAGTGTAAGGAGCATTTTGCATGCATTTTTAAGGTTTTGAAGTCATCCTAGGGTTTTTAGAATCATTTTTAGAGTGAAAATGCATTTTTTGGGCAAGAAGCAAGTTTTTAGGTCAAAGGGTATTTTGGTCATTTTGAAAAGTAGGATAATTTCTCAGCAAGAATCATTGTGCACTTTTAAGGGAATTTATTTGGGGCAAATGTTTGAGTTATATGTGTGTTGCGCATGCATTGTTGATTTTTGTACAAAAAGTCAAATTTTTAAAAAGTCAACAAAAAAGGGAATTTCCTTCAAAATTGCAAGGTGAGGTTTCATATCAATTTTGAGAATGGTGATATCATAGAAGTTTGGGCCCAATCATTGAATCCTAGGATATGGCCCAAAATGGGTGGAATTTATGGAATTATCATGAAAAGAATAATGAAAAATGGTAAAAATAAGGAAGTGTCCTCAATAAGACAAAATGTACTATCTTTTGGCAAGCTTGCAAAACTTGGGCACCAAGGCCTCATTTGCTCCGAATTTTCCAGCTATTTTTCACCTCATTTTGTGTTTCTTCATGCCCTTGATCCATGTGAGTTGTATTCCTAGCCATTGATTAAAATTCTAGATCAAATCCTAGGCTACAACTTTGTGTACAAAACCCTAATTGCCCTTGACAATTTTTGTGCATCAAAAACTCCTAATTTTCGTGTATAACCAGCTATTCCTCACTCATTTGTGTTTTCTCCTTGTCCCTAATCCATGTGCATTGCAATCTTGGCCTTTGATTCAAACTCTATCTCAAATCTCAATGGTTTGCAAAAGCACAATGTCCTATATACCCTTAATTTTGCACCTCATATAAAACCCAAAATAAGAGACCATGGGAGGGAGGAGACTCTCATTTTTACCCTAGCACACAATACTCTCCTTTCCTCTCCTTGTTCAGCCGTGACCTCTCCTCCCTTTCTCCACACAAATTCTTCAACAATCAACCACAAAAACTTGATAGTCCTTCATCCATTCAATAGATCTCCTTCTAAGCTTCCATAATCATCCAAGTTTCATCAAGATCCACCAAGGGAGGAGGATTTTCGAGAGGATCCAAGCTCATTGGAGGTGTTCTTCAAGTGTTCTTGCTTCTATTTTTCATCCTTCTTCCTTTTCTAGTTAGATCTAGAGGTAAGCCTATTATCTCTTGCATTTTCTTTAATTATTAACATGTAGATCTCTCTTCTATTCCTCTTTCCCTTCTTGAAAAAAGCTTAGAGGACTCATTTCAAACATTATTGGACAAGGACATTGGGAGCCTTGGGTGTTTGAGATGAGTCAATTGGCCTTGAAGGGAACGTTCTTGTGTTTTAACTATGTTGCTTGCATTTTCATACCCATTTTCTCATTTCTCATTAAATAAATCATCATTTTCTTACTAAGAAGCCTTCGCATATTATGTGTCTTATGTTACTCTTGCATCCTCTTGTTCATATCATGAATTTTAAGTTGAATTTTGGCTTGATTTTGGTGTATGGGTGCCTCGGGTTTAAGCTTAGAAACCTAGGGTTTTTGTTGCCTTTTCACTCCTTTGATTTGTGTGAAGAATAAATACATGTTTTGCTTGATTATTGTCTTGTAACATGGCATGATAATCTAGGGTTTAGTCTTGCGCCTTGTTCTATGTGTTGATTGTGAATCTTGGCATGAAATAATTTGGTGATTTGTTCATGTTGTTGCTTCGGCCTTAGAGGCCTCTTTGTGCATATTTTTGTGCTTGAAATGTGTTGTTTGATCTTGTGTGAATGAATGCAATTGTGTTAATGTGCTTTTTAACTTTTAACCACTCACTTACTTTTTACTTTACCATTCATTAATGATTTACCAAAAAACATAAAAAACATTTTTGCTTTTTATTTACCTTTTACTCAAACATTTTTACCACATTCTTACTCTAACTTTTTACCACTTCTTACCAAAACATTTTCAAACTTTGCATTTCATTTATTTGCATCATCCATGCGACACACTCTCATGCTTGCACACTAATACTTACATACTCCCATATGCTCACATGTTCACGCATTCTTGCATGCTTATGCATCTTGCATTCTTTTATTCTCTCACATGTTTATGCATCCTTGTATGCCATTCATGCATTCATAACCAAGTATGTCATGCATTCAATAGTGCTACGTCTTGCATTCATTCTTAAATGTTCATGCATTCATTAATATCATGTCTTGCATTCAATAACCAAATGTTCATGCATTCATTTATGCCATGTCAATTATTTCAAAATCAAACAAAAATTGCATTCGTTTTCAAAAAATTAAAATCAACTTACATTCAATAATGTTCATTCATTCCTTGTATGCTCATGCATAGTTGCCTAATCGTGCATTCATATCCACATGCTTACTCATTTAAACTAAGAATATCCTATGCTTATGATCAATTGCATTTCTTTTGTTCATGATGCTATTTAAATGTCTTGATTTAATTGTGTGGCATCCTTTCTACATGCATGTACTCTTATATGAAGACGTAAGCCTACTTTCTTATTGTATCATAGAGTCATTAAGATGAATGCACCCCTTTGAGATTGTTGCCCGTCCCGTAGCAATTCTCACCCACACAACACAATTGTTTTGAGAACTTTGTCTTGGATCTTTGATAATTGAATCCCTTGATTGTATTGGCATGCTTAATCTTGGTTGATAAATAATATGTTCATGATTGCTTGATCGTTGAAGTATGAGTCTTGTTCATTCATTTGTATTTGGTTATGGATTTAGAATTGATTTAAAATGTTCTACTTCTTTTCTAAAACCCATTTCCTAGATTCATTTTTAAAAACCCTTTTATTTTTCAAAAAAAGAATAAAATAAATTGTCATTGATGACCAATCGCGCCGTTGCCGTTTAGGTTGTTAATGACGATTTTGTTTTCAAAAGGAGTTAGTAGTGAGACCATTCTAACCGTTGTTGTTCGGTCTTCGCAAAAGCTCAATCCTATTTTCGAAAACTTATTTATTCCTCAAAAATAAATCAATTGTCATTAATGATCAATCGCTCTGTTGTCGTTTAGATTATTAATGGTGATTTTCTTACCTCCAGCGAGTTAGTAGTGAGGCCATTCTAACCGTTGTTGTTCGGTCGTCACAAACGCTCACCCAATTGCGAAAAACTCTTAAGCCGTTTTCAGACGCAAAAATCGAGAACTACGTAGCTTTGATCCCTCATCTCAGTGAGGGTACGTAGGAGCGGGGTCCTGTCTCGTCAAGCACCCTTTTAAAAAATCTTTATTTTGTCCTGATTTTCAAAGATAACCACAAATATTCCTCTTCCCCTCCTGTTTTCAATAAAACAAACTCTTAAATAAAAGAAAAGAAAAGAAGTAGAACAAATTGCTTTCAACTCAAACTTTTGTCTAAACCACACATCAAGTTAATGGTTCCCTTTCGGTAGAAAGGACGTGTGGGGTGCTAATACCTTCCCCATGCGTAACCGACCCCCGAACCTACATCTCTGCGTTTTCAAAAGACCATCCGCCTTTTCTAAAAGACATTTTTTCAATGTTTTGGTCTTAAAATTAAAATATTGGTGGCGGCTCTACTATTTTCCACGTTGTCAAACGAGAAGTCCAAACCGGATTTTTCGGGGCGCAACAACTAGTTTGCATTGTTAAGACAATCCCATTTGTAGACTAATCTTATTTCGAGATGGTAAGCCTCCTCTACAGAAGACTGGAACAAAGTAGAGAAGTCGCGAGGCAGTGTTAAGACAATCCCAAGCCACCTAAACAATAGGTACCATCGGCGAAAAGAAAACCACGTTAAAAAATAGCGGGTGACTCTTAATGTATTGACAAACTATAACGGCTTAAATAAAAAGTTTTAGTTTTAGATTTAATTTGCAATGTAGGTGTATCATTGTTCTCATAAATTATTACTAGGGGAATGCCCGTGCGATGCACGGGTTGTTATAATATTTTTTATTTAATTTAATAAAGTTTATATATTAAAACATATAATATTTTTATATAGATTATGTATAGGTATATTAAAAATATAGTATTATGTACTGGCAATTTATATATAAAATTATTCATTTTAATTAGGCAACATTCTTATATAGTGTATGAAGTTTTTGATATAATTAATTGACAAAAATTTTAATGAGATTAATTTTTGAAATAAAGTTTTACAAAAGTTAGAAACTTCATTAATACTGTAATATGAAAAAATTCTATATATATATATATATATATATATATATATATATATTTTTTTTTTGAAGCAAATTTTTATATAATTCTTTAAAGTATTAGAATGTCAAATGTATAAAATATTTTATATTTTATTAGAGTTTCTTAACTAATTGTTTTTATTTGATTCATAAAACTTTATTAAGTGATGAAACATTTAATAGTTAAATGTAACTATATTGGAATTTATACAAAATGACTTATTTACTCAGTTTTTAGTAAGTCTATCATTGAAAAATGTTATTAATTATTTTTATTTTTTTAGTGTGCCCACATCTTAGTTATAGAAAAATGGAAATCCCTCTTTGGTAGTTATTATTATTCTTTGGTTATAGAAAAATGCAAAAAGACTTATTTACTCTTGTGTTAATTTTAAGCACATCCTGCTTAATGTAGAATAGTCTGATGCAAAATTTATTTTTGTCTTCAGTGACTTAACACGGGACTTAAAAGAAAATTATGTAAGAATCATTCTATTAAATAAAATGTGATAAAAGTAATAATATGATATTGAATATTTTTTTTGTCAAAAAAAATGTGATATTGAATATTTTTTGAAAAATTATAGAATGATGTTACCCGATAAGAAGATAAGAAGTGTCTTTCTATAATGAATAAATAATGTTTTAAATTTTTTTTGATCTTTGGTTCTTTTTCTTATATATTTTTGCTCTTATTGTTCTTTAATTTACATTCTCAAGTTTCTCCTACCTTTTTCATTCAGAGTGACAAATGCCCACCATCTAAAATATAGAAATATGTAAAATCTCGATGTTGGATTTAACCGTAAAATTGAGCTTGCTGGCATCGTGATGATTTAGAAAGCAAAGAATAATTCAAATTTTAGTCTTAATTAGAGGAAAATAAAAATGTAAAAATAAATAAACCAAGTTGTGTGGTTTTACCATATTTGAATCACTAACACATATTTACATGGCTTCCTTAAGAGTTGGCCGTACCATAAAAAACTAAGTTGTGTGCTAAAAAGTTTAAACTTCTTCAACTCTTAATTGTATATTATAATAAATAAATAATAAAAATATATGAAATTTAAAGATGATTCAAGTCCTTTAAATTAGGTTACATTCTGGTTTTAGTTTCAAAAAAAAAATTCATCAACTTTTGGTCCCTCATATTTAGAAAAGTACTAAATTAGTCTTTTTTCACTAACTTAGTCATTTCATAGTTTTGACTTGGGAAGTGGAAGCCAAATTAATCATCACATGTCAAGTTTATAATCACTTTTCGTGAGTAAAACTGCTCTCTAACATCACTAACAATCAAGTGAACACTTTTCAAAAGCCAATTACCATCAAATATAATGGTAATTGTAAACTCATTAAAAAAATTAATACATTATTGGTCAAAAATAATAAAGATTAAAGATCAAAAGTCAAATATAGATCTTTCAACACAAAAATAAAAATATGTGATGCTGTCAATTTATTGAAGAAATATCATAAATTTGTTGAAATAGAATCTCTTTTTTCACTCATGTAGATCTTTTAGAATTTCCCTTTCTTCCTTTTTTTCGATTACTTCATTTTCTTGCATATTACTTGATTCTTCATCATCCTGTAACTTGAAAAATTAAGGATTGTTTTGTCAGCAACTTACATTTTTTTAACCCAAAGCGTATTAGTACTATTTTCTACACCTCACCTTAATATTCTCCTTATTTGAAACATAATATTAACAACCACATTTATAATATATAGGCTATGTGTAAATAGAGGTTTTTACAAAGGCAATGAAGATACATATAAGATGAAACATAAATAAAGATACATATATACTATCGAGGGAGGAAAAATAGGCAAATAAAATTGGAAATGGGCACATGTATTTCTAAAAGGAAGAACTCCTTTGTTTATGTTGAAATTAGACAATAAGAAGCAAATTAAAAGATGATCGTAGAGATGATGAAATTGGTTTGTCTTTGGAACACCTATTTATATATGATGAGGAATAGCAAGTGAAGTACAAATGAAAAAACTGTCATGGTGACAATGAAGGAATAGGAGAAGAGCAAGTGACAATCATAAGACACTCTCATAAAATATTAATGGGAAGAGCAATAGTTATAACCTTCAAAATTGAAAGCATTGATTCACAATTTTCCAATTATGACATACTATTGTTTAGCAAACCAAGTTCAACGCATGAAATACATGAAGTTAAGTTAAATGAATGGAATTAATGAGAGCCATAAAAATATATTTTTAAGTTACAAATAGTGTTTTTTTCAAATATATATATATATATATATATATATATATATATATATATATATATATATATATATGCTAATTGGGAAATGTGTTTACAACAATATATGTAAATATTTATACATTTAAATAAATAATACAATTAAACTTATGAAACATAAGTTAAAAATATTTAATTGATCAGAAAAATAAGCAAATACATATATAAGTTAACTATGTCATAATGAAATTCAACAATTAAATATATGATGAATTAATTAAAACTATACCTCTTCCACTCATATTACACAAACTCATGAGTTTATTTTTGTAATTAAAGGAGTAAGTCATATTAATAAGAAACTATTTCCTTTCAATGCATATATGTTACACAAAAAGAATTTCAAAGACCCGCTTATTTTTATTTCAAATAAATTTAGATTAAATATATATATATATATATATATAATAATATAATAGGCCAAGTTTGATTTGTATTATACATTTAAATTTATGAAATATAATTTAAAGAAAACATTGGTATAGTTTATTAAAATATTAATAATAAACTCTTCCCTTTCAATGCATATAGTTACAAAAAAAGAATTTCAAAGAACCCACTATTTTTTTTATTTCAAATAAATTTAGATTAAATTTTATTATAATTAATTAGAGATATTAAGTAGGGATTTAAACAATGAATAAAATAACAAATACGTTGAATAAAGATTAACTTTATAATAATATAATAGACTAAGTTTGATTTATATTACATTTAAATATATGCAATATAAGTTAAAGAAAACGTAGGCATATTTTATTAACATATAGAAACTTTTTTTACATATTATATTATATTATATTATATTCTATTATAACACAACATATAATATTCTATTATATAATACATTATATCATATTATACGTAGATATATGTCGGCAATTATTCTTATCAATTGCTATAATTTTTTGTGAAGAAAAAAATTCTATATTTATAAAAGAATAGCACCATTTTAATATTAATATAAAATAGTTAATTAATCTTCCACTAAGAGAATCATTTAATAAGTTAGTGGCAATTTATTTCTTTCATTAAAATTAATTATATCTGAATTATAAATTAATATTTTAATACACAAAAATCTTGAGTAAAATTGTGGAGCTTCCTTTGGGGATTCTTTTAGATGTATGTATGTATGTATAGATAGATAGATAGATATAGATAATATATAGCTAATTCAAAGGAACATAGACATAATTTTATATAAATATAAAAAGCTTATTTTACATGAGTTTTTTATTTATATTTACCAATTATAATAGGTTAGATGAAATAAGAAATTATTAGTTGACCTTTAAAATTATTTTTCATGTTACAATTATGCATTTAAAGGGAGGGGTTTCACATAAATAATAGTTAAATATTATTTTACTAAGAGTATCATTTAAGAAGTTAGTGGTTATCATGAAATGAAGTCTCATTTATGTAGAAATTATGAATAAATATTAATATAGTTAAAAATCTAATTAAAAAAAAAGGAAAGTGATGTGGAGCATCCTAGAGCTTGGAAAAAAGCTTCCTTTAGAGATATACTAGGGGTTAATCCCGTGCGATGCACGGGTTTATACAAAAAATTTGTTTTTAAAATAATGTTACAGATAAATTTAAATACGTATAATTAGAAAGAAAGTAATAATAATTTTCATACAATTTATTAAGATATTAAATTTTAAACAAACATAGAGAAAATGAAAATTAATTTTAATATATTTTAGTTTAGTATTATATGATGTTAATAAATATTATACCAATAAGAATTATAAATATTGTAATGATATTAGTTGAAGCAAATTAAATTTAAGGAACTTAGACTATTCACCATTTTCATATTTGTGTTTTAGAATTATCATGAAATATTAACTACTTCTCTCTTGCAATAGACTAAATTAGGCAATAGTTATGTTATTTAGTTTAGAGCAACTTGAATATAATTTCGGCATACTTATCTAATTCATTGTTTAAATATATTATTCAAAAGTTTTATCTAACTTTAACATTAGTACAACTAAAAATTCAATTCAATTTTTTTATATTTACAAAGGAGCACGCTTTAAATGAATTCTATTAAATTTTAAAATAAGTAAGCAGAATATGAATGCAAATTAGTAGACAATGTTTAAAATAGAAACAAAATAGAGTTTATGTTTCATTCATACCTCTTAAGTTTTTATTCATGTCATAGGTATGCAACATAATATAAACACACGCATGATTTAATTTCTTAAAAAAAATTTACTTTAATTTCATTAGTTATTTGTTGGTAAAATTTGATTAATTAACATCCGATTTCCATAATATATTTTTTCCATAAAATTGCAAGTTTTTTATTAAGTAATTTTATTTAATTTTATATTAAAAATTTAAAAGTCAATTTAACTTTATCTATGTCGTTGACTCTATAAAGCAAATAATAGACACTCTAACCTTTCAAAAGTAGGTTTGACTTGCAAGTTAAAAAGAATTAATGAGATTTGACTAATAAGAGACTACAACTTATGAAAAAATTTATCGTTTTCCTAGCATCCAAGTATTTTACAAATGCGTTTTAAACACCATAACATTTACAATTTGGATTCCTTTTTATTCATAGATTCAACATACTTCTTTCCTTTGATTGAATATATATACAACATTACCTTCCCCCAATTACCAATAAAACTTCGAACTACTACATGTAATGGCTCTGATCTCCAATTCCATACATACCCCTATAATCTCCATAACCTCCAACTCTCTCTTATCGACAATCCAATGCACCAATTACCTTCAACGCATCATTTGCTTATCAATTTGTTGCATGCATGTAGGGCATTCTTTGTTACACTTGTTAGTAGTCATGACTGTAGTTGAAGATGCAAAAAGAGGAAGGGTGCACAAATGAGATGAAAATGGGTACTGTGTATAAAGTTGGGGAATAAAAGTCTCTATATAAATGGATTATAAATCGTGAGTGTGAAGGTTACAAACTTTTTTTTGGTATAAACCAGGTATCCTATGCGCACAACTGCAGAGACGAATCCCTCGAGCCGGTAGGATCACAAATGGCGGCAAAGCTCTCCCTCAATTTATATAATGACAATTTACAATTGGGTTATAATGACAATTTATATATTCAATATTAAATAGGGTGATATGTTACAAAGGATTGTAAAAATGAGAAGCTAAAGGGATTATAAAACCATAAGTGTGTGAAGGTTAAAAGAATACAATTGGCTTATTGGCTTATAATGACAATTTATCTATGCAATAATAAACGGGTGATATATATCACAACTGATTGTAAGAGTGACAGGCAATGCATGCATAGTGGATCTTAAATTAGATTTACAATTCATTTAACAATCAAATTTAATATCAAATATTATACTTACTAAATAAGGATAAATAAAGTGGAAAAAAGAGATAAAGAGGTTAACAAAAACATACTTTTCTTTTTGAAGCAACAAAAACATACTTAATTGCACAATATATGTCTTCCTATTTTTTCCCTTATGAAAATTAGAGAATAAATTTGGTTTACAAAACTTCACAATATAATATTTATCACCTTTTTAATATTTTAAATAAATAGAATAATTTAACATATTTTTAATGTTTATAATTTTATTTAAATAATATATTAATTTGAATTTTAAAATTATATTTAGGGAGTCGGTAAAAAATGAATTGAAAATATATTGTGATATTTAATAATTATTGGGAAAGTGAGATTCATTTTAAATATTGGATGTCATATTGGTTGAGTGGACATTAATTAAGTAAATAAGTTGGAAATTAAATGAAGATGATGTGGAGCATCCTAGAGCTTGGAAAAAAGCTTCCTTTAGAGATTTACTAAGAGAATACTCGTGCGATGCACGGGTTGTTATATAATTTTTTTCCTTTAATTTTATATAGATTTTATACAAATATATACATAAGTTGTCGATATAAATTATGTATTTTAAAAATATAGTATTACATTAATATATTGTTTAATTTTTATTTATGCCATATTCTTATATAGTGTATTGTTTTTTAATATGCACAATTGTCCAAATTTTAGTGAGCTTAATTGTTGAAAATAAAATCTTACTAAACTTCATTTTACTTAGTAATAATAAATGTCATTCTATTTAATATCTTGAATTTATGAGCATGAATTTTAATAATAAAGACATGTGAAAAATAATATAAATAACTAAGTTATACTAAGAAAGTGATCATAATATATTGATAAACATGTTTGGAAGTGACTTACATTTGTAATGTGCGTCTGTCATTTGCTTTTCTCTTATAATGTTATTCTATTTTTATTTTCTTCTTCCAAATGTCAGTGACATCCTCTAAATATTATTATTATATTAAGTTTGGATGAGTTAAAATTAAATAAGTTAATGGTTGTGTATGAATAAATATAAATCATAGAAATTAGAAAGTAACTACTCTTTATTTTAGTTTTTCTTTATTTTTTTGTTTATTCATCAATTAATAATTCATAAATATTAATTAAAACAAAATTTGAAACTTAAAACAAAAGTGATAATAAGGAATTTAGATTTTTAATAGGAAACTTAGAAAGAAAAAACAATCAAAATCAAATCTTTATTTTTATTCTTTATAATGATATGAAAAATATATGGCCATTATTCACAATATGAAATGAAAGATTTATTTTATTATAATTGTTTTTTGTGCAACTTATAATCTAAATAAGCTCCATAAAGTGGAGAGTAAACATATAATATTTGTAAAAGAATTGAAACATTTAAATCTGAAGCTTTATTTGGCTCAAGCAGTATTCTTATTTAAAATTAACCATTTTAGATGTGAATTTGTAAATAAAAAGTATTAGATAGAATATATACTAAAGGCATTAGATATGATGATAGTTGAAGAAAATGATATTTTTTTTCCTTTGTGATATAGAGAAGAGACACCTAATGTAATTTCCTTCTTAGAAGTGACACCAAAGGTTATGAAGTTTCAAGGAACATATGCAACTCATTTAGATCTAGCAAAAACTATGAAATTAAACATTTTTTTTGTCAAAAAATTAAACATTTTTATAAAGAACAATATTAAAATATACATCATTTCTTAATGCCTATAACTTTACAAAAAATTGTTGCCTATTTGTCAACTTCACACTATCAATAAAACAAAATTCTTTACCCTTTTTGTGATTTCTACATCTTGTGAAACTTGCTCCTTTCTTCTACTCCTTGTTTTTTATATGATTATTGCACCTAATGTAATTTCTTCTTAGAAGTGACACTGAAGGTTATGAAGGCTCAAGAAACATATGCAACTCATTTAGATCTAGCACATCATACAATTTTACAAAACTATAAAATTTAATATTTTTCTAAAGAACAATATTAAACTATACATCATTTCTCAATGCCTATAACTTTACAAAAAATTCTTGTCTTTTTGTCAACTTCAAACTATCAAGAACATGAAATTCTTTATCCTTTTTGCGAATTCTACATCTCGTGCAACTTGCTCCTTTCTTCTACTCCTTATTTTCTATATGATTCTTGCATCTAATGTAATTTCCTTCTTAGAAGTGACACCAAAGATTATGAAGGTTCGTGGAACATATGCAACTCATTTAGATCTAACACATCATACAATCATACAAAAAATTAAACATTTTTCTTAAGAACAATATTAAAATATACATAATTTCTCAATGTCTATAACTTTACAAAAATAATTGCCTATTTGTCAACTTAAAAACTGTTAAGAACATAAAGATCTTTACCCTTTTGTGCATTCTACACCTTCTTGTGAAACTTGCTCCTTTCTTCTACTTCTTATTTTTTATATGATTATTTTTGTCAAAACCTCTACCCTAACCATCCAAAGATCTCTCCTTTAAATAGTCATTTCTTGTTATAATTAGTTTAAACTCTATTTCTTCCACTCATATTCCACTAACTCATGAGTTTATTGTAAATTAAAGCAATAATTCATGTAAATGTGAAACCCTCCATTCAATGCATAATGGTTACATAAAAAAGAATTTTAAAGGTCAACTTATTATTTCTTATTTCATCTAAACTATTATAATTGATAAATATATTTATTAATTCAATTAATTTAAATTTTGACCAATTCTAATAATAATATAATTTCTATGTAAATAAATATATAATTTTAAAAAAACATTTAGAATAAATAGTAATAAATACAAAAAACAAAACAACAAAAAGTAACTAATATAAGAACATAAAATTGAGTTTAGAATGAACACATAATTGAGCTCATAAGTCTCATGAATTGAGAATGAACATTGATTAATATAAAAAAATCTTGTTTTTTTATATTTAATTATATATTAAAAATTAAAATCAAAGTCTCATTTATACAAAAATTATGATTAAATATAATATAATGTGTAAATTTATTACTATGTTGGAATTTATTAGTTAAAAGAGGAAAATACACTATTCTTACAACAAAAAATCCATGAAAATTATAAAGAAATATAAATATAGAAGTGAACACAATTTTTCTTAAAAAGATATGAAGCTAAAGGCTACGTTTTTTTTATGTTTCATGTGGTTTTTATTTTTATAAATAATAAAATAATGCTCAATTCTCCTAGTCATCAAACTTTATGTCTTTTTATTTTTATTCAACTCATATCAATACACTTATTGTCTTTAATTATATAATAACTGAAAAAATATAAAGGGTCTTAATAATTTAGCCTTATTATGTAATCATTAATATAAGTCTCCTTATATGTGTAAATTATAAAAAGATATTAATAATAATTGAAAATCTAATTGAAAAATTAATGAGGATGATGTGGAGTATCTTAGAGGCTTGGAAAAAAGCTTCCTTTAGATATTTACTAGGAGAATGCCCGTGCGTTGCACGGGTTGTTAAAATATTCTAAATTTAGTTTTTTTAAATTTCTGTATAAAATATATTGAATAAAATACAAATCATGTTTAGTTATAGTGTCTCTCTCTTTCTATATATATGGTTTAAATTTTTTATATCAAATATGAATTTTAGATGTTTTCTTATATAGTGTATGTGTTTTGTAATATAAATATATCGTAATAATTTTATAAGATTAATTGTTTTTAAATACTGTTTTATTAAAGTAAATGATTATAAATGAATAATTTTTAAGAATATCATTTTATTTAGTGTAATAAATTAATAATTATAAATTTTCTCAATCTTGTCCCTTTTAAATATGAAAAAACTTGAAAAGCTACATGCTATATTTTTATAGCTAATAGGAAAAGTAAAAAGTTAGTCGTGAGTGAGTATATTAGTAATTTTTTAAGCTAAAATTAAAGCTACTACAAATCTATATATCAATATATAAATAGAAACCCCAATGAAGCCTCCTCAATATTATTAACTATATTAAGCATTTTTATTTATTTTTAAGCATTTTGTTGATACAACCATTCTAACTCAAGTTTAGAACAACTCTAGATTTATGTATCAATTCAATTCACATGTTTAATTCTGTTGCATTGAGGTTATGCACAATATAAGAATAACTCTTGAATAAGTGATAGTCTTTATAGTGTCGTATTGATAGTCTATGATCCATACATTCACTTTAAAAATAAAAAAACTTTAGGTATAAAAAGAATTTCAAGGAACATATAAAAAACTTTTAGATATAGTACATCAACCAATTTCATGAAAACTATTAAAATTAAACATTTTTTTAAAGAACGATATTAAAATTAAACTTAATTCATACACGTCTTATGGATTATGACACTAACTGAGCCATTTTTTTATGTGTTTTTTACTACAATATAGAATTCGTAAGAACACGAACCTCAAATCCCTTGCTTTGCTTTTTCAAGTTTTTATCCACGTAAACTCTATTTTCCCTCCCTTGATTGTACGCTCTAATATTTCTCTCTACGCTCTATGCATCTTCCCGTGTTAGTTTCTAATGTTCACATGCACATCTTGTTGTTTGTTCTAATTTTTTTGCCAAAATTCTCTCAGATCTAAAATTTTCTCCTATAAATAGTTGTGTATCATAACCGATTAAAACTATACATCTTTCACTTTTATTTTAGGAACTCATGAATTTATTGGCAACTAATGAATGATTCATATGAAACTCCACTTTCAATGCATAATGGTTACACCAAAAAGAATTTTAAAGACCAACTCATTGTTTCCTAGTTGAAAATATTAATACAATAAATTAAAATATTCTATTCATTTGCACTCTCATACTAAACTAAACAATTTTCCCAAATAATTATATAATAAATGATTGAGCTATTCAAATTTTTCCAATTTTTGTTTGGTACGTAGAGCTATTCAATTTTTTTTGTTTTATCACATAATTATATATTAATTATATAATAAAGAATATATATATATATAAATATTATTCTTAACTTTTCCATTAAACAAACATTTTGTATATATATATATATGAACAAAAGTTTCAGCTCCCAATGAAGTTTGATTTCAACTTATTAATTTTAATGAAATTTGAACTAATATTTTCAGTTTCCAACAAATTTGATTTCAACTTATAAACTTTATTATAATTTAAAAGAATTTAGATTTAGATAGATAAAGATATTTTTAAAAGAGTTGGTATAAAATAGTAAGGTCTTACTTTTTGCGACACCAAGGAATATATGTTGTTTCGCTTTTATAATTTTTTTGAAGCTTTCATTATTTGAATTATAACATTTAGTTATACATTTACTTACGACCTTTAAATTCGTAAGTTTTGTTAAAAATTGAGAATAATGTATGAGCAATATTATAATGTGTTGGATTTTAAATTTTAGCACATTTTTCTATGTGAATGCTCCATTTTGGGGATTCCTTTACATAGATAGATAGATGTGTACATGTGTGTGTATATATATATATATATATATATATATATAGAGAGAGAGAGAGAGAGAGAGAGAGATAAAATTCAAAACAACATATCAATTACACTTCCACCATTCAATCAAGAAGATTCTGATTAATAGATGAAGATATACTCCAATCCAAGAAGAGATAGGTGCTTCTGTTTAGACATTATAAGAATATGATGAATACATTAAACTTGGAACCTATAACAAACTCAATACTATCAACAATCCATAAAAGCTTAAGAATAAAAGACAATTTACACAATTTTTTTTTTTTGGAAATTCAACTGCTACAATGACTTTCTTCAACCTTGAATATTAGTGATGTAACAACCAAACAAAAGTTACATGAAAAATGAAAAGATATGTGGTTAGGTGACCTCTCTTCTTATGTTTCTTTGTTGTCTAAAACATCAAATTTCGTAAGTACATATATTTTTCCTTCTTCCAAGAGTCGCTTGAATGATGGTGCAAGGTTTTTTGGAATAGTAACATGTATGAAATTTGCCTGTAAATATATTTTATTAATGAATAAGATTTACATTTATTTGAATGTGAAGAAATTTGCTAGATATGATGAGACTAAATTATACCTTTTCATCAATTAAAACCTTATTTGTGCTCATCAATTCTTTTAAACTACGTATGTTCGAGTATCCCACGTTCTTGAAACTCGACTTTCGGACTACACCCTTCGGGTCACTGGATAGTTGGTTGAGGAAAATTTGGGCAGCCATTTTTTGAGATGATAAAAGCAAGATGTGAGGCTAATCTTTGGTGTTAATGTTTGGAGATGGAAAATGATGTAGGATGGAGGAAAGGGTATGAAAACCTTATATATATAGCCTAAGAGGTAATGTAGGGGTAGATGGAATGTGAGTAGTTTTTTTTTTTGCCATGTGATCATTTTTTTGGAATGTAAATGGGAATTTTTATGGTTAAATGAGTAGAACAATAGTTTATGGGAGGTTAGGGAATTATTTTGTGTGAGAAGGTGGCTATTCAGTGACCCCAATTAAGTTGCAAAGAAAAACCACATAAATGGTTTAAATTGTTTTTTTAAAAACAATTTCATTTATAAATAGGTCCGTGTGTTTTTTAAAGTGTTAACTATATAATATGTGAATTATTATTATTGGGAGGTGTAAAGAAAATGTGCAATCATATTATAGGTATAAATTTTGTGGGGTAATTCATTGAGTTCATGGGCATTAACTTGTAAATTAAATGGTAAAATAAATGGGAAATTGTTTTTAATCATTACTCATGTGTTAATTTTTTTATGGTTTATAAATGCATGATTTCACTATCAATGCTAATTAGTTTTTTTTTTTCCGTGCGTTACAACATCAAAGAACCTTTTGGATGGTTTTAACCTTTGTATTTGCAACGTGGATGAATAAAAAGTTCAAGTGGAAGTGCAAAAATTAACGGAAATGTAGTTTTTTTTTTTTTTTAAGTTTTTTCAATATCGTTTATATAATTTTGGGAGGGGAATAATTTTCTAAATTTATATGAAATAACGAAGGTGAGGTAAGCTTGGAGTGGATAATTAATTGGTGATAATTATAAAAATAAAAGGGAAGTGTTTTAAAATACAAAAATAAAAGCAAAATTTCAAGGATTAGTAGGAGTGCGTTGCAAGGGTTGTTCGAATGTTTTTATTTAAATATAGAATATAGTATAATATAAGTATAAGTTTAATTTTTATATCAAACTTAATTATTTTAGACAATCATCTTATAAAGAGTATGTGTTTAAAAATATAAATAATTGTGAATACTCTTTATCAAATATATTTTTTTGAAATATAATTTTACAAAAGTATAATAGGTTTACAAAGATTACTAAATACTTTAAAATAAGGAATTTGGGATTTAACATGAAAATAAATTATAAAAATAAGGAGCAGCCTAAAGGCTCCATTAGAGATTCCTACTTTTTAAAGAACAATTTTAAAAAATGAAACATAAGGAAGACCCAATGGAAGCTCCACAATGCTTCTCGTGTTTTTTTCTATTAAAATACTTATTAATTATTTATGCATAAAGAAGATATAACTTTTCAATGAAAGCACATAATTGCCACTAACTTATTAAATGATTTTCTATGTAATCCTACTTTATAAATCAACCTTTCGTTTCATAGGATAATACATGATTAATAGTAACAGTAGAAAAATATAGTGAATCACTATATATTATCAATTAAATCATTTCAATTCTAATTCTACTTCTAAATCTAATCTAAATATACATTATAAAATCAATTATGGAATATTAATAATTCAGATGAATTATAATAATTATAATTACAATAATTATAATAATTAGCTTTTCATTTGGTCTAAAAAATAGCTTTTTGTGCATGATATCTCTAATATTTAATGAAATTAAAAAATTAATTTCAAACGAAAACAATAAACTCATTAAATTTTATTTTAATACTAAACATTTTTTCATAAGAAAATATTATAAAAAAATCTCTAACGTATCACACTACCGAAAAAAATTATTTTTTTAATTTTCATAAGTTATCAATGGAAAGTCATGTATTTTTATACTTGTAATATAAAAAGTCATGAATTATATCCACTAAGAGTATCATTTAATAAGTTAGTGGTAATAGTAATCATGAATTTAAGTCTCTTTCATGTGTAAATTATAAGTAATATCATAACTATTTCCATTTTTATATTTTTAGTTGACAACTCTGTTTAAAAAAATAAAAAATCAGTTGACAACTCATTAAAAAATCTCCAGTAGAAGTTATAGAAAAAACTAAACATAGTTTAAAATTCAATAAACTATTCAACACATTAGATCTTTTGAAATCAATTGATAAGGATTATAGATTAACAACAATACTCCAATGGATACTTTAAAGAACATAATAACCTATATTGATAAAATAACATTTGAATTTTAGAAGGTTCATTCAATAGTTTATTATTTTAAAATTTGTAAATATAGTTTCATATTATTTTTAGATTAGTACAATATTTTTCATTTTATTTAGTAATACAAAATTAAATACTATTTAATCTGTTGAAGTTATGGGCATGCACTTTAATAATAGAATACAAATAATAAAGTGTTACCCTTTAATATATCATTTGTATAATCATCTTCAATTGTATTCAATGTTATGTAACTTATGTCTTTAATCATTTTAATATGTTAATTTTCAAGAAAAATCATTATAATATATTGATACGGTAAGTTTTATCATTGCAATCCATTTCTTTAACAAAATCATTGCAATCCATTTAGTATTTTTAATTGTTTAAAATTCTCTAATGTTAGCAATTATATATACCATTGCATTCTAAATACATTTTCATTATATAAGACTCAATATCACTTTCATGGGGCATTTTTTATTTTTCTATAATCCCACATTAACTTTATTATTGCCTACTACAAATATTTGCAATTGACTTTTCATGTTCTATAATTTTAATTTCTTAATGACTAAACTGATATGTAATACTAAAATGATATATATATATATATATATATATATATATATATATATAGATAGATAGATAGATAGAGAGAGAGAGAGAGAGAGAGAGAGAGAGATGAAAAGCATTGTGGAGGTTCCATCGGAGCTTCCTTCACACACACACACACACACACACACACACACAAAACTATATCAATTATTCTTCCACATACAATCAAGAAGATTACAATTTAATAGGTGAGATATATACTCAAATCTAAGAAGAGATAGTTTCTTTTGTTTACACACTATAAAAACATGATGAATACATAAAACTTGAAGCCTATAATAATTTCAATAGCTTGAAACCTGAAACATGAAACCTATAAGAAAAATTTGGAACTCCAACTACAACAATAGCTTTTTTCAAGCATGAATATTAATGATTGTGAAAACTAAAAAAATTATATAAGGGATGTAACAACCAAACAAAAGTAAACTAAAAATGAAAGGATAAATGGTGATCTGATCTCTTCTTAGGTATTTATAGTATTTTTGAAGAGAGACTTAAATGAAGGAAAATAAAAAATTGTAACCAATTTCTATTAAAAACTATCTATATTAATCATCATAATAATTTAGAGAAACTAAAAGGCCATCAAAATTGAAACATAAAGTAATGAATTAGTGGCAATCAATAAGGGAGAAAGTTTGTTAAAATAAAAATAAAAAGGGAGGAAAACTCACAATTCAAGAGTCAAGGTGGTTTTAGTTTTATTATTATTATTATTATTATTATTATTATTATTATTATTATTATTATTATTGTGTGTGTGAATTATTGTAAGATTTTTAAAAAGTTTCATTTCCAAATGATATATATATAATCTAACTTATTTGAGATTTGTTTGTTAATAACTAATTTAAAAAATGTGTTCTTGTCAAAAAAAAGTGTTGAAATCGTAAGAAACATACACATAATTTGATCTAAATATAAAAAGCTTTTTTCAGTTTAGATGCAATAAGGAATTATTAGTTGACCATTAAATTTTTTTATGTTACAATTATGTATTTAAAGGGAGGAGTTTCACTAAAATAATAGTTAAATACTATTCCACTAAGAGTATCATTTTGTAAGTTAGTGGTTATCATGAATTGAAGTCATTTAAGTGAAAATTATGAATAAATGTTAATATAGTTAAAAATCTAATTGGAAAATAAATGAAGATGATGTGGAGCTTCCTAGAGCTTGGAAAAAAGCTTCCTTTAGATATTTATATAGATATAGATATAGATATAGATTATATTATTAATTGTTATCATCAACTTCTATTTTTCCATTTTGTCAAAAAAAAAATCTTCTACTATAATGTCATTTTCATACCAATATAAAAAATAGTTAAATAATGCTCCACTAAGAGAATCATTTAATAATTTAGTGGCAATTATGTGCTTTCAATTAAATTTAAACCTTTTTTATGGGTAAATTTTAAATAAATATTATAATAGATTAAATGAAGGTGATGTGGAGCATCTTAGAGGCTTGGAAAAAAGCTTCCTTTAGATATTTATATAGATATAGATTGTTATTATATATATATATATATATATATATATATATATATATATATATATATACTAATTTTAAGAATATAAGTTATTTTCTTGTTCAAATACTAAATTTTTGTTCACGTCCCATGATGATCTAATTGGTGGTGAGACATTGCCTGCCACAACTTTTATTAAAAAAAACTATGGTGCATACATTCTAGATGATTGTTGTAATATAAAAGTTAAACTTTTCTATAACAAAAAATGCATATACACCGATTTTACTATATCTTTCCTAGATCACATTTGTAACACCTTTTGAAAAAAGAAATACAAAAGTGTTTGTAAAAAAAGTGTTTTATTTAACAAATAAAACACTCCATCTTATATGACTTTAGTCCAAAAAAATTGTCTCATAATATATGACTTTTTAGAATTCCAATAAAACTTTAATGTTTTTTACAATCATACCCTTCATTATTCTACTAATTTATCTTTCTAACGTTATTAATGATGACTAATTTGGTAAACTAACTCACAATTTTTCTTTTCAATACAAAATTAACTACATTTTTTTAATATTTGTGAAAAGATCCAAAACGACATATAATATAGGACCGAGGGAGTACTTTATATATGAGACTGACCACTCTTATTGGTTTACCAGATAAAAGAGTCAAAAATTGTTATCGTCGTTGTAATAGTCTTTCACGTATTGATGATGATTAATTTGGCCTATATTTATTAACTTTAGCATACCTTCATATCTAAATCCAAACAAAAAAGAGTAATCACTTCTTAATTTAACTTTTGTTTACAAAACACAACTTAATTAACACAGTAAATAACATAAGTATCATTTTGCTGTTTCTTTTCAAAAAGTTATGTTTATATTTATACTCAACTACTACACTTTTTGAAAAGAAAAAGCAAAATGATACTTAACTTTTTGAAACTAAAAGATAAACACATTATATATCCTCATTTTTCCAGTCTTAAATTAATCTGTGAAAAGAATCGCCTATTAATATTTGTTAATTGGCTAGAGACCATGCCCATATTACACACATAACTATTCCTTTTTTATTTCTTCTAATTAATGCCTTTTATGATTTTCAATTCTTTAACATACAACACTAATTCTCCACCTTGTGGTAATCAATTATTGCAGAGTTAAATTATTTAGAGGACATATTCGTTGACAAGTTTAAGATGAATCGTGCTAAAACTATCCCTGGAGCAAGACGATTACTAAGGGACATTGGTGCAGATATAAAGTTGATGTGATCAAGAGTTGTTCAAGATTTCTCCGACTTGTTTGATTGTTGAAGATCACACTACTTTTAATTGCACTATTTTAATAGTTTTCATAGGAAAAATAAATAAAGACTTAAATGTCAATACAAATGTTTTCTTTTAATTAAGATTTTACATGAAGGCATATTTGGTTTATTCCTAACTTAAAATCTTATTTGATTGTTTTCAAATATGAACATGGAGATTTGATTTTTTTTTCTTTATTGCAAGATTATATCAGATTTAAATTTATTAAGGTTTCATTGAGTCGATTGGGAATAAATCCCTATTGTAATGTGTTTTATGGAATGGAGGAGTTGACATTTATTAAAAAGTTTAGAGATATTTATCCATGGTTCTCTAAGCCATCCTAATAGCTTATCACCTTGTCATGACGCTCAATCCTTACTTATCAACTGAAACCTCCATAGCCATACTTGGCATATTGACAAATTATCGATCAGTGTTCCATCTTAAATCGCGGTGTCTCCATTACTCTCACCTTGGTGACTCCCGAATTAGTCACTGACGGCTTTGATGATCATATAAGGTGGTAAATAGAGATTAGGTTCTAGTAAGATGTTATCAAACTTTTACTATTTTAATCTCTAAATTTTCGTTAATCTCTTTTTTTGTTTGCAAAACAAAAATTTTGAACTTTTTTTCCAAAAAATGTGTAAAAAAAGACAAGGAGATTAAAAACATTAAAATTGAAAGAAAAAATTGTTTATCGTTTGAGAAAAAAATTGTTTGAGAATTTGGTCAATGAGAAAAAAGTGGGAGTATAAGAAAAATGTTGAGATTAGAAAAGTGTAAAGAAAACAAAACGTAGAGAAAAAAGTGGAGGATAAGAAAAATGTTGAGAGAAAGAAGAAACTAGGAAAAATAATTAGAGTATATTTGGAAAAAATAAGGATCATAAGATGAAGAATGATGAAAAATCCAGATAAGAAAAAGAAGGTGGAGAAAAATAGAAGCAATAGTAGAGGGGAAAGAAAAGAAATGGAGAGTAAAAAAAATGTAGAAAAAAAAAGTCGAGGACAGAAAAAAATTAAGCAAAAAAAGAGACAAGGAAAAATAATTAGCACATCGTTGAGAAAAATAAGGAGTTTAAGAGGAAGGGTGATAAAATATCCAAATCAAAGATTGATTTTTTGGTTTTTTTAACGATCACCCCCTTTTGTATTGAACAAATCCCCACTCTTTTAGTTTTGACCCTTGATGGACCTTGCTGGTTGCACCCACCCAGAAACCCCTGCACGACCCATAACCTATATGGACTGACCCGACCCACTCGGGAATTTTCTCCATCACCCTTATAGCTTGAATCAGCACCATAAGATAACTAGAAAACCTATCTAGCAAATATCATCATCCTTGAGTCCAGTTACAAAGGAAGCTGAAGTAACAAAGGCCGACAAAAATACTCAAGGTTCAAATGCATGAAGGACTCAAGCAATTGGAATAAACCGACAAACCGAAGAATTGAAACAAAACGGAAAAAGTCGATTGGCTGAAGGACTGAATGCCTTTCACAACGTGCTTGCTGCTTGAAGGACTATTACTGGACAAGACCCAAAAGACTGATCAATTGGCTCAGCCCAATGAGAGGCCTATAAGGAAGGCCGTATGTGAATTAAAAGGGACATGGTCGTTTCAAGAAACAACTACATAAAGCTTTTTTACCATATCTAAATACTCCATCTGTTCCATACTTACGGGAAAAGATTTCATCAGGTTATTTTCTCTCGTGTTTAATCAAAACCACTCATTTATTATGTAAAAGGAGAGAGAAAGTGTGTTTTTAAAATATTAAAAATGGAGACTAGATGATCTAATGGTGGAGATTAAAAACATAACTCCCTCATGTTTTTAGTAATTTAGTTATTATACGAATCCACTTAATTTAAATGCAAAGACTATAGATTATCTTAATTATAGCGAGATATAATTGGAGAGAGTAAATTATACCTCCAATTTCTATAACCCCTATTGTTTTGGAATAAAATATGAAAGATAAAAATATCAAAGAACATAGTTAATATTCAATAGATGAACCAACGTGTATTACTCCATTCATCTCATATTAAGTGTCGTTCTACAGCAAAATAATTCTCTCAAATTATTTTTCCCTTCAAAATTTCAAGAGTATTAGTTCCTCTCTTTCAGTAACACCCTTATTAGTTAATAAGAGTATTCTATTAAAAATAAACTATTTTACATAAAAAATGAGATAAGAAATTATCTTCTTATGGCTAGTATATAACCTTAAACGTCATATTTTTTGAGACTGGAGAAGTACAATTTTTTTAAGAAATTTAGAGCATCCATAATGGGGTTTTTTATTTCTTAAGAGTTGAAATTTAATAGGTACCCTCATTGTAGAGAATAAAAAGTGAGTATCTATTGGGGGTGAAACTCTTATATAGGATCATCTCTCTCTATCTTTTGACGCGTGGACCCGGTATTACTTTTGATTAAAAAAGTTATGTAAATAGATACCAACACTCGTTATAAATGGACTCATGAACGAATGCAACCCCTCTGGGCATATGCATGCGGTACCGATCTCGTAAAAGGCCACGACGGGCATACCACCAAAATAATCACGTGTTGTAGCATCACAACTACCTCGAAGATGCATATGACAATGCGACTCATGATTCATGCATAGATACACATACTCAGAACATTTAATTAATAAATACCATACCACCGAAATTATTATCACACAGAAATACCACGTGTTGTAGCATCACAGCTACCTCGTAACTCTCACACCGCTTTCTGACATCACAAATTGTCACATATCACTGTACACACCACGCCAAACAAATACAAGCGCAACCAAAACACACACATCACGAAAATTGCGCACAAACCACCTGACAACACCAGCACAACAGACACACGCAACACCACAAATTGGTGCACAACACCACTAGAAAATGCCTGAACCTACGCACTAGGCGCGCCCACACACAGGACACAAGGGCAGCGACAATAACCAACACAATGTCCTATTCGTTCGATCATTTTACCAAACAGCTTAGGAGCAGTATTTTTCAGCAACTGTGCACGAACTCCGACAATTAATTTAGCATATCAAACAATGTCAGATTTTGCAAACAAATATCCTCTGGAAAGCTTAGGATGTCTAGTTTCTAGAAATAATTTTTATTTATTTGTTTAGGTACCCAAATAGTACAGTTTTGCAAAATACCTCTCAGGGTACAGAAGTTCGACAACTTCTGTTAACTAAATTGTAACTCAGTTTTCTCTTTGAATTCTCAACCAAATGAAACGAAATCCGTGTCTAAATTGAAGCCCCGTGAGTCTTGTTTACAATGAGATAAAAATCATTCGAAAACGAGTTTGGTGGAAAGAGTTATGAACAAAACATTGAACCTATACCCATACGGGTTCATGCAGTTTTTCAGATTCTTTTACCCATTTTGTAAAAATGTTTTCTCCAGTTATACTGACTCAATGTTAGCGAAAATAGTGCCTAAAGTGAAGGAAATCGTGTCTACTTTCCAATGAAACAAACCCCACGCAATTCGGGCTAATAATGAAGTCACAATCACAGAAATACTGGACACCTATCAAAACGGTTTCAAAACGAAATTTCAGCACATCAATTCCCTCTTTGCACAACAACCACTAGAAACCAGGTTTTTAACGAATCAACATCACGATATGATCGACAAACAAAACCCACACGCCGCACGCCCCTGGCGCCACCCAAGGCAGCCACACCCGCACACACACGGCCAAGGCTAGGGGCCCTACGCCGTGGCAACACGAAACGGCAACTTAACACGGCAACAACGATAGTCGTCACCGCCGCACACCCACGCAAACAACCACAACTGCCATCAATGACAACGACTGGCAACAACAACTAATAAGACGCAACCACACACAATAATAAGGAATTAACATCAACATCATTGCGAAAGCAACCACAACATCACGCCATTATCAAGAATCATCATCAACATCATATATCATCAAAATCAATCATCACATAAAGACAAACACCATTGAAGACTCAATAACAACATATCATGCGAAATAACAACAATAGCAACATCGCACCATCATCAATTTCAATCCAACATCGCAAATAATCCAACCAAACCCTAACTACCCATATACCCTCATCATAACCCATTATTAGTGTTAAAACCCACCCTTACCTCTATTGACGTAAGCTCCAAATTATGAAGAACGAGACACGAACACGAACTCACGAACACACGAACGGAACACGACTTCCTCCTTGAAAGAAATCGCGCCTCTCCTTCTTCTCTCTTCTCTCCTAGCCGCGCACTAATTTCGCACAATTGTGAAGAATGAGGAGAGTCACAGTTACCCTAGGGTTTAAGCTGTGGGCCCTCCCGCGCTGGGCTCACAGTTACACCCTCTCATTTTCCCAAATCAACCCCTCCCTCGTCATATTATTTATTATTCTCTTAATTAATTCCTATTTCACCTCCAATTTATTTTTAATAATTTAATTAATCAGTTAATTATTTTTGGGGCGTTACAACTCCCACATTCCATATTATGTGTCACTTTAGGCCATTTCGCACAAATTAAGAAAAGTAATTAATTTTGTATGGAAAAAATAATTGCGAGGTATTTTATCAAATTAACCTTCACTGATGACACTGGAAAGATAAATTAGTAGAATTATAAGCAGAGATATTATTAAATAATGAAGTGTATGACAGGAAACTGATAATTAACGTTTCATTGATATTCTAAAAGTCATGTACTATAGAACAAATTTTTTTAGTTAGAAAGTCATATAATATTAGACGAAAGGAGTATTATATTACAAATTTAAGATACTTTTTAGATTATGCTTTTAATTCTCAAAGGATCATTTAGGCCCTTAAGTTCATTTAAGGAATTTTTGAAGTTTATAGATTACATAAATAAGCGTTACGCAATTGATTGTCTCACTATATAAGTACTTATTTACATTTACATTTCCTTAAGCGTTAAGTCACCCTTATATTTTTGTTAAAGTTAAACTCGACTCTTCGCCATTTGAATAGGTAATGTATATTACAGATTTAAGAACTGTTCCGACCTGAGCTACGAAGCCCTGCTGGATATTGACTCAGCCCAATGCCTCTTTGACCGCGACGACCCAAACATGTCTCAGCGCAACCCGCTCAGTTCCCACTGGACCGACGGTCAAGATCTCCCCTCCAGATCCGACGGCTATGGTACGCTCGTTCGCTCTATAAATAGAGGTCCGCCCCTTTATCATGGTATGTTCCACACATTCCGCTCATTTACCACTCTGCACTCTCTCTCTCTCCCTCTCTTTCTCCTCTTTTCTCTGCTTTCCTTTACCTCGGCCACGTACTGACTTGAGCGTCGAAGTGTCTTGCAGGTACTCCTCACCCGACGTGGATCTACTCGGAACGCTCGAGGATCTTCACGACACCGAGCTCAAGGCATGACCAGCCGAGCACCCACTCTCCATCCTTTCCTGGAAATCTTGACCAAGTACCCTGGACCGAGGAACCATTCCAAAGTCTAGGTACCGAACAATGACGACCAAAGTAGGAGACCAATCACTGTCTTCCAAGACTCATCTTTGCAATCAGCCCCGTCGGGCACCTCTCAGTGGCGTCCTCGGACGAATTCTAGGTACAGTTAGAGTGACCAAGCTCGTCGCTGAATAGCCTAATCTGGCTTCAACAGCTTGCTTCCGAGCTCATCGCTGAATAGCTAGCCTAATCTGGCTTCAACAGCTCGCTTTCGAGCTCGTCGCTGAATAGCCCAATCTGGCTTCAACAGCTCGCTTCCGAGCTCTTGCAGAATGGCCCTCGGCGGCCTCACTGATTCTCTAGCTTGTTGAGTCTAACACTCCACCAGAGAGTCCGCCCAACTTGCCCTTCCTCCCGATGCGAACTGACTAGTTTTGTCGGGAGTCGAACGATTTCTCAATTTCGCTTTACGCGAGCCCATCCTTCCCTCTTCATGCCTGAACTGACGAGTTCCATCAAGAGGCCGAAGGAAGGAGACCCATTGCACGGTCTCCGCCACGAAGGCCGGTCGTCTTACGCGACACCGGTAAGAAGGTCGGACATCTCACGCGACACTGGTAAGAAGGCCGGGCGTCTCTTACGACCTCGGTAAGAAGGCCGATAAACCCACATAATCTCAGACGACAACATTTGTTGAAAATACTTTGATGAAAAATCATGTAGAAACTATTAGATCTGGGAATTACTAAGAGACTTGGGTGCGGAGATAAAGTTTCCTCAATAAATTAATCAGCAAGTAATAATTATACTATTAATTGGCATATGATGCTAATTACTATATCTATTATATATTAATTAAAAAGGTTGACTAAACCTTCTACTTTATATTTGTTACGCTACAGAACATGAGTTGCTATTTTGTCGACTGTGAAATAATTATGAAATACGAGTGTATATATGTTGTAAGGTTTGTGACGTTTATCTACATTGACACACTTATTCGATGAATGGAAACCACAATATGGATTTGTCTATTAGACATTACAACCTTATTCAGTATTTCATGGGCTCAGGTCTCCACTAATCTCTTTGAGATTAATCAAATATTGATGACGGTTTTTATGTGTTTATTCCGTCTAGAGAACTTTTAGCCATTGTGCTAAGAACTCATTCCCTCACTATAAATATTTTCTTAAAAATTATTCATTGAATATAATTCTAGTACTTATACTTAATTATCCAACACTGCAAAAAACATATTCTACAACAGGAACATACATTTTTTAAAAACTGTTGATTTTAGTAACTAAAACTGGGATTTAGGGTTTAAGATAAATAATCATAATCAAAGGGGTGAAGTGGAATCGGCTCTGATTATTTGCTGTAGTAATATGCTTAGATGATTGCTGTGTTTTCTTGAAATTGGGAATATTGTGGGTTTAGTAGAGAATTATATAACTGGGATTGGAATTCGGTGTTTTCAACAGATATCGAGAATTGATGCAAATCATTTACTACATCCCGAGATTCGCCAAGCAAATTGGAATTGAAGATAAATCAAAACTTCTAGGCACTCTCATCACATTGTTTGTAGGTATAGCAACAACAGCTTTTATTTTGGTGGCTATCATTCTTGTTGATAAATTAGGTAGGAAGCCACTTCTCTTGATAAGCACAATTGGGATGACAGTTTGTTTGTTCTGCATGGGGGTTACTCTCTCATTATTTGGACAAGGGTCAATTGCGATTGCATTAGCTATTCTATTTGTTTGTGGGAATGTAGCATTCTTTTCAGCTTGGACTAGGCCCTATTTGTTGGGTTTTGACATCGAAAATCTTCCCTTTACGAGTGCGTGCTCAAGCGTCTGCGCTTGGAGTTGTGGCTAATAGGTCTCTGCGGTGGCCAAAAAGCTGCAGATTTGTCGTGTAAGTGTTGCGCCCAAAAATCGGTTTGGGACTTTTCGGTTTGACAACGTGAAATTAGTAGAGCCGCCACCAATATTTATTTTTAGGAAAAACATTGAAAAAAACCTTTTTGAAAAGAGGGTGGTCTTTCAAAACTTAGAGATGTAGGTTCGGGGTCGGTTGCGCATGGGAAGGTATTAGCACCCACACGCCTTTTCTACCGAAAGGGAACCATTAATTTGATGTGGTTTTGAAATGTTTGATTTGAAATATATTGTTCTACTTTTTCTTTTCCTTTCTTTTGTGAAATGGTTTTATTGAAAACGGGAAAGAGGAATGTTTTTGGTATCTTTGAAAATCAAGACAAAAGAAAGATTTTTGAAAATGGTGCTTGACGGGACATGAACCCGGTCTCACGTACTCTCACACCGGTGAGGATCAAAGCTACGTAGTTCTTGTTTTGCGTGTGAAAACGGCTTAGGAGTTTAGGTTTTGGGGTTTTTGAAATAAGAAAAGAGAGTTGGAGCCGGTAATCAAACAAGCAATGGCTTCGAGTGATTACGAGCGACAACGTTGTATCACTTTTTTGAAGATTTGTTTTGAAAAAGGTGGTGAGCCTTAGTGATAAGTACCACTAATAACTCATGTTATTTGGGAAATTTGAATTGGTTTTTTTTGTTGTTTAATTAAGGTGTGGGAGCTTTCATAATAGTCAAACAAGCATAGGCTTCGAGTGACTATCACTAATAACTCCTCATTAACGATCAAACAAGCAACGGCTTCGAGTGATGGTTAATGATTTGTTTAGGAAAATGCCTTAGGTTTTTTATTTGAAAACATTTAAGTTTGAGTTTGAAAAGAAGTAGAACATTACAAATCTTTTTCAAGTCAAAACCGAGACAATAATGAAAGCATAAGCAAAGCAAACATAAAGAATATTTACAAGTTGTTATGGACAATTGAAGACATGATTAAGCAACATGTAAGCGCATGAGTACACTATTATGAAATGCAAGGCATAACATTGTTGGATGCATGATTAGGCAAGTATTTAAATGCATGAGCATGTGAAAATGCATGCAAGATACAACATTAATGAATGCATGATCATACAATAATGAATGCAGGACATAAAATTAAGAGATGCATGAACATTTAAGAGAGTATGAAAGTGTAAGAGATATAAGCTCATATGAGTGCATGAACATGGAAACATAAATGCTAAGATGCAAATTGTAAAAATCTTTTGGGGTATTTTTGCAAATAAACAAGTGGTAAAACTTTTGGTAAAAAGTTAGTAAAGAGTAAAATAAACATGCATGAAGTGGAGGGTAATTATTTAATGAAATAGTAAAGTAAAAAGTAAAAATGTTTTCTTTTTTTTACTTATGGTAAAATGCTATATGAGTGGTAAGGTAAAAATGAAAATAAGTGGTAAAAAGGTGAAAAAACACATTAACACTCTTACACATTTCTACACAATATCAAACACACATTTTAAGCATTGAAATGAACCCTAAAAAATAACTCTAAGGCCGAAACCTTATATGATCAAAACATCAAGTTATTTCATGCCCAAATTGATGATCAACACATGAAACAAGTCATGCAAATCAAGCATTTTATTTACATAAATCAAAAAGTAAAAAGAAGGCAAACAAACCCTAATTTTTAAGGCCTAAAACCGAACCTCCTACATCCCTTAAGATCAAAACAAAATTCAAACTTGCAAGTTATGACATGAACAATAGGATGTATAGGTCATATGAAAATTACTTATTCATGAAAAGGTGACAAAATGAGCATGAAAAATGCAAGAACATGGTTGAAAACACAAGAAGCCTCTCATCAAGGCCAAGGGTTCACTTCAAACACCCAAGGCTCCCAAAGTCCTTGACATAGTGTTTGAAATGAACCCTCTAAGCCTCTTAGAGAGGAAAGAGGAGTAGAAATGAGATTCACATGCTAATAGTTAAAAATGCAAGAGATATGATGTTTACCTCAAGAAATAACTAGCAAAGAAGTAGAAAATGGAGATCAAGAACAAATCAACAATAATCTTCTATAAAGCTTATTACACAAGTGCCATTTTGATTCAAATGAAGGGTGAGGATTGTTTTGCACACTTAAATGGAAGGCCATGATTTAGTATAATTTTCAAGCAATAAAAATAAATGAAAATGGGGTGAAATGGGGCTGATGTGCGCAGCAAGGGAGTGGGAGAGTGAGTGGAATTGCAAATTGTACTATTGTACTATCCTTATCCTTTCAAAATTCAAAAGAATGTAGAATATTCCATTCTAGATCATTCTTCTAAATTCATGCCATTTTGGGCCATATCCCATGATTCCATGATTGGGCTCTGAATTCTATGACCTCACCAATCCCAAAATTGATTTATTTACCCCACCTCAAAGGAAAAGACCATTTTACTCTTCTATCCAAAAACTAGATTTTTAGGCCAAAAGGTGTAATATTTATGCACAAAAATAATCACAATGGAGCACAAATGTCCCTCAAATAAATCATTGATGATCATTCAAGGATTTGGGACAAAAACCGTTTTATTGTTGTGAAATGACCAAAATGCCCTTTCACTCTAAAAAACCCTAGTTTTTTACCTGAAACACATTTCCACTTCAAAAATGATTTTTCACCCTAGGAGTGACCTCTAGCACCTTGAAATGCATGTTGGATGACTTTTTTTGAGGAATTGTCCTTTATTTGTAAAATGACCAAAATACCCTTTTGCACTGAAAAATCCTAATTTGCCTAAAAAGTGCATTCCAACTCCAAAAATGTTTTTAGAAGCTTTGAAATGACTTTAAAAAAAAAAACCCTAAATGCAATGCATGATGCTTTTTTACTTTTTAATTTAATTATTTTTGGGGAAAATTAGGGTTTTGACCTAAGCCGGACAAAATTGGGGTATGACAGCTGCCCCTCTTTATCTAGATTTTAACAAGGAATATGGATTGGCCGAAACATATTCCGAGGCAAAATAGAGATAAAGAATTTAGAAATTATACCGATTTTGTCTTCCTAGGAAAAACCCGAATTTTCTTTTGTTTTCTAATTTTTTCTTTTTGGGTGAATGAATGCCAGCCAGAAATAATTGTAAAAACAGGAAATAAATTGGTGCCCACCCTCAGGCGGCAAAAGCAAGAAGTAAATTGGTGCCAACCCTCGGGTGGCATAAACAGCAAGAAATAAAGCGATAAATAAAACAGTAAAGAAGGTACCGTCCTCTGATAAGCCGACACTGGCGAGTGCGGTAAAGAAGGAGCGCTCATCGCTCTGAAGGAACACCTGGGTTCTGAAGGAGCATCCGCGGCTCTGAAGGGGGACTTGGCCTCTGAAGGAACACTTGGGCTCTGAAGGAACACTTGGGCTCTGAAGGTGACCTATTCGAGCAGCCTGAGGTTCTCTAACAAGCTGTAGGATTGATACACTTCACCTTGATGGACTTACACTATGCTTTACACTGGCACAGCTAGTCTGAAGGACGCGAAGTCTGGGGGGCCGATCTGTCATGCTCCGTGATGACTTGGCGAAATGAAGGACACGAGGTCTGAGGGGCCGATCCGTCATGCTCCGTGATGACTTGGCGAGATGAAGGTCGAGTTCAAAGTCGCTGCATGGACTGTTGATTTGAACTAAACTGAAGGACCCTAGAGTCTGATGATTCGTCGGTGCTCGATAACGACGAGATCTGAAGGGACGCATTGGTCCTGAAGGGATGCACGGGTCCTGAAGGGATTCGCAAATCCTGTTGATTGACTGATTGAGGGGGCCAATACTGGCGTATTGAATTGAGGTACCTGCATATGTCAGTTGATGCAAGGAATGATGCATGAAGCATGGGTGCATGTTATGCAAGGGCATGTTATGCAGGGGCATGTTATGTGAGTGCATGCAATGCTATGATTTTGGTGTGATGATGCATGTGGTGGACTGTTTTCCTTTGTTTTTAATTCTTTTCTGATTGTTTTCTGACCAGCTTTCTGTTTTCTGGTTACTTGTTTTTCATGTTTTTTCGATCAGCTTTCTTTTTCTGACCATTCATTTTTGCTTTTGACAAGGCTTATTCTTTTACTGGTTCAACCGACTTCCGATACTCCTGGCACGAGACTGAGAGGCCGAGGGAAACTGCAAGGCTCATGAATCGAACGCGCGTTTGCTCTTTGGTTCGCCATCTGGAATGGTTTGTGAGTGCAACCTTTTTTGTAAGGTTAATTATCTTTAGGAATTTGCTTATTTCCCATGACCTTTAAAGATTTCGCAATGATTTATAATGCCTTATGATGTATTCACATGTTTTACAGTTCAGGATCACCATCATCATAAAACGCTTATTTTTGAGCAGAAAAAGCAGAAATAACAACAAACAAGACATGAGAAAAGCCGAGCTTTTATTGATGTGGAAGCCGATCGTGCAACGCGCGTTACGACGATCGCTGAGAGTACATTTGAAAGTTTTAAAACTACAAAAGACACGAAAAAGAAAAACAAGAGATAAATCGAATTGATCGTCCGCCTCTCGTGAGCAATCTGGAGATCCGTGTCCTTGACCTTGATCACTCCTCATTCAAGTCTTCGGGGAGTTGAATGCCTTTCTTTACTTTTCATGCTCAAGTTTTCTCGACCCTAATTTTTGCTGGATCGCCTTTTGCGGGTTTTCAATCCACCGGTCGCTTCTGATTTTGCCTAGGTCGCCCTTTCGGTTTTCAACCTAGCGAGCTAATTCTTGCTTGGCTCGTCTTTCTCTTTTTCACTTATTTCTTTCGGGCATAATACTTCTTCACCGAGTCCAATTGACTGGGTTCTTGAGATCTTCTCCATCCATGTTGGTGAGTATCAGCGCTCCTCCGAAAAAAAGCTTTCTTGACTACATACGGACCATCATAAGTGGGCGTCCACTTCCCTCGAGGGTCACTCTGGATAGGCAGTATCTTTTTGAGTACTAGATCTCCCTCATTGAATTCACGTGGCCGGACTTTCTTGTCGAAGGCAGTTCTCATTCTCTGTTGGTACAGTTGTCCATGGCACAACGCTGCAATCCTTTTCTCTTCAATGAGGTTTAGCTGATCCAGGCGGGCCTGTACCCACTCTGCTTCTTCCAACTTGGTTTCCATTAATACTCGCAGGGAGGGTATTTCAACCTCAATAGGGAGTACTGCTTGTGACCCATATACCAGGGAGAAAGGGGTTGCCCCAGTTGATGTACGCACTGAAGTACGGTAACCATGTAAAGCAAAGGGAAGCATTTCATGCCAATCTTTGTAGGTTACCACCATCTTTTGCACAATCTTCTTAATATTTTTGTTGGCTGCTTCTACTGCCCCATTCATCTTTGGGCGGTAGGGAGAGGAATTATGATGCTGGATTTTGAATTCTTTGCACAGGTCCTTCATCATTTTACTATTCAAGTTGCTGCCATTGTCAGTGATGATCTTGTTGGGTAGACCATATCGGCATATCAGATCTTTCTTCACAAATTTGGCAACCACTGAGCTGGTTACACTGGAATATGAAGCAGCTTCAACCCACTTGGTAAAGTAGTCAATTGCAACCAGAATGAAGCGATGCCCGTTTGACGCTTTGGGTTCAATTGGACCTATGACGTCCATGCCCCACATTGAGAACGGCCAAGATGCAGTCAGAACGCTTAGTTTGGCGGGTGGCACATGGACATGATCAGCATATATCTGGCATTTGTGGCACTTTCTTACAAAGCTATAACAGTCTGATTCCATCTGGAGCCAGTAATAACCCGCCCTTAAGATTTTTCTAGCCATGGTGTGCCCACTGGAATGAGTTCCGAACGAGCCTTCATGCACATCTTTCATGATTCTCTCAGCTTCTTCTTTGGCGACACACCTTAGGAGAACCACATCATGATTTCTTTTGTAAAGAACTTCACCACTCAAGAAGAAATTCCTTGACAATCTTTTGAGAGTTCTCTTGTCATTCTCTGATGCCCCCGGTGGGTATTCCTGGTTAGCGATGTACTGCTTGATGTCATGGTACCAAGGCTTCTCGTCGGGCTCTTCATCTATTGATGTGCAATAGTGATGCGCAGGCAGGCTCCGATGCTGAATTCTGATATTGGTCAAGCTCTTGTCACTGTTGACATTGAACATAGAAGACAGTGTTGCTAAGGCGTCGGCCAACTGGTTTTCACCTCGAGGGATATGCTTGAAGGTGATCTCGTCAAAGGACTTCATCAACTCTTGCAGGTAATCACAATAAGGAATCAGTTTGGGATCTCTGGTCTCCCAATCGCCTCTTACTTGATGAATAACTAGGGCTGAATCCCCATACACATCTAGCCTTTTAACATTCCATTCTAGGGCTGCTTGAACACCCAGGATACACGCTTCATACTCTGCTATGTTATTTGTGACATGAAGCTCGATCTTGCAAAGATGGCGAATGAAACGCAGTTGTCGGGAGATATCGAAGACATCACCGCCCCGCGTGCCCCCATACATTTGACGCACCATCAAATATCTTTCTCCATCTTTCAGTTTCATGGGACTTCCCCTCATCGAACAGTGCCATGATGTCTTCATCGGGAAAATCATGCCGCATTGGCTGGTGTCATACCCCAATTTCGTCCGGCTTAGGTCAAAACCCTAATTTTCCCAAAAATAATTAAACTAAAAAGTAAAAAGAGCATCATGCATTGCATTTAGATTTCTAAAAAAATTTCAAAGTTTCTAAAATCATTTTTGAAGTTGGAATGCACTTTTTAGACAAATTAGGGTTTTTCAGTACAAAAGGATATTTTGGTCATTTCACAAATAAGGGACAATTCCTCAAAACAAGTCATCCAACATGCATTTCAAGGTACTAGAGGTCACTCCTAGGGAGAAAAATCATTTTTGAAGTGGAAATGTTTTTCAGGCAAAAACTAGGGTTTTTAGAGTGAAAGGGCATTTTGGTCATTTCACACTAAAAGCGGTCTTTTGGTCCCAAATCCTTGAATAATCATCAATGATTTATTTAAGGGATATTTTTGCTCCATTGTGATTACTTTTGTGCATAAATATTAAACCTTTTTGCCTAGAAACCTAGTTTTTGGATAGAAGGGTAAAATGGTCTTTTCCTTTGAGGTGGGGTAAATAAATCAATTTTGGGATTGGTGAGGTCATAAAATTCAGAGCCCAATCATTGAATCATAGGATATGGCTCAAAATGGCATGAACTAGGAAGAATGATCTAGAAGGGAATATTCTATACTCTTTTTGAATTAAGGATAAGAACAATAGTACAATTTGCAATTCCACTCACTCTCCACTACATGGCTGCGCATAACAGCCCATGATTACCCCATTTTCATTTATTTTTATTATTTGCAAATTGTATTAAATCTTGGCCATTCATTCAAGTGTGAAAATCAATCCTCACCTTTCATTTGAATCAAAATGGCACTTGTGTAATAAGCTTTGTAGAAAAATATAATTTTTTTGTAATTAAGCTTATCCTTCACCACCCCTCCCTAAGCTGCGCATTCCAGCCCTCTCTCTCCCCCATTTTGTGTTTTTATTAGCCTCAATCCATGTGATCTTGCATCTTGACCATTGATTCAAAATTTATCTCAAATCCTATTGGTTTGCAAGAAGCATATTGTCCTAATTACCCTTTAAGTTTTCACTTCATATAAAAGCCCAAAAATAAGACCTAACACACACACACTCTCATTTTACCCTAGCACACTCTTCTCCTCTCCTTCTCCTCTCTCAAGGCCGAACCCTCTCACACTCCTCCTCCATCTTCTTTCTCAAGTTTCATCCACCAAATCACCTTAAATTCACTCCATATTCATACACCTTCCTCTTTCCACCTTTGATTCCATTTCTATACCACAAAGGAGCTTACTTTCTTCAAATTTGCGTGGCATTGTTGGTGTTCTTGGTCTTGATCTTCATTTTTCTACTCTTTTCTAGTTGATCTTGAGGTAAGCATCATATCTCTTGCATTTTTAACTATTAGCATGTAAATCTCTCTTCTACTCCTCTATCCTCTCTAAGAGGCTTAGAGGGTCCATTTCAAACACTATGTCAAGGACATTGGGAGCCTTGGGTGTTTGAAGTGAACCCTTGGCCTTGAGGAGAGGTTTCTTGTGTTTTCAACCATGTTCTTGCATTTTTTCATACTTATTTTGTCATTTTTTTACATGAATAAAAATTTCCATGTGATATATGCATCCCATTATTCATGTCATAACTTGCAAGTTAAGATTTTGGTTTGATTCATTGAGTATGGGGTTTCGGTTTTAGACCTTAAGGATTAGGGTTTTTAGTTGCCTTCCTTTTACTCTTTGATTTTTGTGTAAATAAGATGCTTGATTTGCATGATTTTGTTCCATGTGTTGATCTTGAATTTAAGCATAAAATAAATTAATGTTTGTGTGCACATGTGGTTTCGGCCATAGAGTCATTTTAGGGTTCATCCTAATGCTTAAAATGTGTGTTTGATCTTGTGTAGAAGTGTGTAATAGTGTTAACATGTTTCTTAACCTTTTGCCACTCATTTTACTATTTTACTTTACCACATCATTTACCTTTTACTTAAAACCCTAAAAAACATTTTTACCTTTTACTTTTACCATTTACCCTCACTTAAATAATTCACCACCTTCACTTAAATAAGTTACCATTTCATTAATAATTTACCTTTACTTTTTACCTTTCTTAAATTACAAAAAGACCCAAAACATTTCTAGTTTACATTTATAACTTTTCAACTTTATAAAATCAACCTAAAAATACTTTTTACCACTTTTTCCTAAGACTCTAAAAACACCAAAACATTTCACCATCTCCTAAGAATAAGGTAACTAAATTTTTACCACTTCTTATGACACACCCTCACACACTTGCACTTAAATAAAACCTCATTCATTCTCTTGCATACTCTCTTGTTTTAATCTTCATGCCTTTTCATATATTCATATCTCTTGCATATTCATTTGCACTCTCACTTGTTAGTACCTCATGCATTTATCTATGCCTATACCTCTTGCATTCGCATACTCTATCATATGTCCATGCATCCCTCAATGTTATGTCTTGTATCCATTGTTGCATAATCATGCATTCATTAATATTGTATCTTGCATTCTTCTTCACATGTTCATGCATTCACTAGCACTATGTCTTATTTGTTTATACATGCAATAATGATGTGCCTTGCATATTATAATTGTATATTCATGCACCCACATGTTAGCTCAATCATGTATTCAATTTGTTCATAACAATTTGTGAATATTCTTTATGATTGCTAGGCTTGTGTTCTTATAGTTGCCTTGGTTTGGACTTGAAAAGATTTGAAATGTTCTATTTCTTTTTCAAACTTGAAATCACTTGTTTTTCTAATAAAAAACCCTAAGGCATCTTTTTCATAAACAAATCATTAGCCATCACTCGAAGCCATTGCTTGTTTGATCATTAATGAGGAGTTATTAGTGATAGTCACTCGAAGCCTTTGCTTGTTTGACTATTATGAAAGCTCCCACACATTAATTAAACAACAAAAAACCCAATTCAAATTTCCTAAAAAACAATATGAGCCATTAGTGATAATTATCACTAAGACTCATCCTTTTCCAAAACAATTTCAAAAAGATAATAAAATGTTGCAACTAGTAATCACTTGAGTAATTGCTCGACTGATTATCGGTTCCAACACTTTTCTTTCAAGTTAGTAATGAACGCCACTCAAGCCATTGCTTGTTTGGTATTCATGAACGCTCGAGTCATATTTCCAAAACCCAAAAGATAAGATAAAGACAAAACACAGATTTTCTCAAGATTAAGAACCAAGAACTACGTAGCTTTGATCCCTCATCTCATTGAGGGTACGTAGGAGCGGGTCACATCCCGTCAAGCACTCTTTTAAAAAAATCTTAGTTTAGTTTCGCTTTTCAAAGATCCCAAAAAGATTTCTTTCTCCTTTGTTTTCTAAAAAACTCTTTCAAATAAAAAGGAAAAGAAAAGAAGTAAAACGGTTTATTTCAAATCAAACAATCCAAACCACACATCGAATTAATGGTTCCCTTTCGGTAGAAAGGAGGTGTGGGGTGCTAATACCTTCCCCACACCTAACCGACCCCCAAACCTACATCTCCAAGTTTTCGAAAGACCAATTGCTTTTCAAAAGGTTTTCCTAATATTTTCCTTAATAAATATTAGTGGCGGCTTCATTGATCGATTTCTTTTAGAAAAGTTGTAAACGAGGAAGTTTCTCCCTCGGGGACTTTTTCGGGCGCAACAGCTGGCGACTCCACTGGGGACAAAAAAAAAAAAAAAATTTTAAAAAAAATAATAAGTGGGTCAAACCTAATTAATCCGATGTGTGGTTCAAAGTGTTTGATTTGAATTATTTTTTCGTTTTCACTTCTTCATTTCCTTACCTTTTTCCTTTTTCCTTTTCTTCATATGCTTGTAATTATGCATGCTTTCCCCCATCTATTAGAATCCCTTCTTCTCTGCTCCCTTTCTTGAGGTAAGCTGTATATGGTTGTTGATGACACCTTAGGTTAGTTCATTTGTTTGTGATACTAAACCTTAGGGTAGACGACATGTTACTTGTTTATCCATCGTCCTGACTGGTCTGGTTTTTTTTCTTTGCCGGTGGGGAGGGTAGATTTTAGAAAGTATGTCCTCAATCACACACTTTCACACCTTACATTTTGTATGTTATGAGTGGGCTCCTATACCCGGATCCAACAAATACCTAGGAGAGTGGAGACGATTAGTGACTGTCATTCGAGACCTTTGTCTGTCTGACACTCATGAAAGTCTCAACCAGAGGACGCTTTCTCATGACGCTTCACACTTGGTAGTTCTCTACATTTGTGGATATCGGCATGAGGATTCTCTAGCTCTGGTAGCCATTGTGAGGGTGTGAATTAGAACTACATGGAAGGAACCTTTGAAGTTGCCCTAGAGCTTAGGATTCCCACCTTTGTAGGACACGAGGACATACAAATTGTGTGTTGCATTGTAGTTTAGGCATGTCTTTCCTTAAAAAAAAGAGATTTTCAAAAAAAAAAGAGAAAAAAGAAAGGGTTGCCGTTGTAGCCTTTTCTTTTGCCGTTCCGTACAAAGCGACATATGACCCACTTTATTTCAAAAAAAAAGGGAAGAAAGAGTTACTGTTGTAGCTTTCCTCCTACCGGTCTATATGAAGCAGTGTACGGTCCGTACTTTCAAAAAAAAGGGAAACCTGAGTTATCGCAAATAAAGTTTTTTTCTCTAACCTTGCATTTGCATAAAGCATCATCGTCATTTGCATACATCCCCGCATTGCATAAAACTTAAGTTTCTGCAACTCATGCATTCATAGTGCATCTCATTTGCATTTGCTTGTCAGGGACCACCGAATAATGCACCATCTTGTCATAGGTCTGTCAAAATGGAATCAAGTAGCAAAGCTTCACTTACTCCTCGCCTCCCGATTGTGAAGAAGGTGGATGTTGGTGGCCTGAGGCAATGTGCAGCCCTTATGGGTCCAATTGAGAGGGAGTCCTTCGACTCAACATATGGGAACATCCGCAAGCTCTTGCAGTTCAATGTTCAAGAAGATGCTCTTGTGGCTTTAAGCCAATTCTATGATTATGATATGAGGTGCTTCTTCTTCGAAAACTTTCAGCTTTCGCCCACACTAGAAGAGTACGAGCAGCTTATGGGATTCTCCAGATCTCATGCTAGGCCCTATCAATTCCAGGGATCAGATTACAATCGATGAGAGGTTAGCAACATTGTTGAGGATTGGTAAGACCATTGAAGTTACTGAAACTAAAAAGAAATGGTGTAGCTGGGTATCCACAAGAGTACTTCAAGATCCGATGCAATCTTATGCTCTGGCCAAGAATTGGGGTCCATTCAAGTTAGTATTAGCTCTTACCATATTTGGGGTCGTTCTTTTCCCTCAAATAGAGAAATATATTGATGAAGATGCAGTTGGTGCGTTCTTAGCCTTCAAAGACGCCAAAAACCCTATCAATCCCGTACTCTGCTTTGTTCTTGCTAACACATATCATGCCTTCACTCGCCACGATCGGCTCCCATACAAAGAAGATATGCCTTTCTGTTCACGTCCTCTATGCCTGGCTTATTCTTCATGTGGTCCATAACCGTCTAGACGTCAAAGAGCTAATTACTTATGCTCTAAGTTGTGAGGTGAAGGGCAGAACTTCTCTAGAATGGGTTGAGTTTCTAAAAAACCTTAGTGATCTTCAAATCCGATGGTATACCGCTGCATGTTGGAGTGACAGACCTATGGTGGTTTTCAGCTGCGGAAGCTTTCAGAACGTGCCTCTCATGGGGACTCAAGGGTGTATCAACTATAACCCTTCATTGACTCTAAGGCAACTCGGTTACCCGATGAAGAACTCACCCTCCGAAAGCATGTTGTCCCGTGTTTACCTCTATAAGGGGATGCCTAAATGCGGTGATTTGCTTCAAGAGTTCAAAGAATCATGGGAATCTGTAGTGCAAAAAGGAAGTGAAGAATTGTCAAAAAGAACCAGCGACGTCACCTTCAATCAATGGCTTAAGGACAAGCTTCAAAGTGTAAGATCACCAAGTCAAGGGATGCTTACCCTTGAGGAGGAGGCACCAGAACCCTATGTCCCTACTTATGAAGAGTTGAACGAAGCCAAATTCGCCTTAGCAAAAGTAGAAGAAGAGAAGAAAGCATTGCAAACCAAGTTAGAAGAGATGGTTCTAGAGAAGGAAAGGTTAGAGGAAGAAAATGCTATCAAGATGATCGCTGTGGAAGAAAGCGTCAAGCGATTCAAGAGAGAAGAACAAAGCAAGATAGAGGCCTGTGGATTTCTCAAAAGAGCGGAGAAGAACTCCGTAGTACAAACAAAAAGCAAGGAAGGCGCTGAGGAGGCCCAAGAGTGGAAGACACTAGCCCACCAAATGAGCAAGAATCACACTCAGTGAGGGAGTTGAAAGGTCAATCAAGAACCTCGAGAAGGAGAAAAATGCTGTTGAGGAGATCCTCAAGGAATATCAGCAAGCCTTGAGTTTTGAAAGAGAAATATTTGGAGAATTAAAAGGTAACCTTCGCGATGCGGAGGAGCCTACGAGGCGTGTTCGAGTTGAGAGTCGATGTTGGGAAAAGCGCTTCCTGGAATTGATAGGGAGAATTGAGGAGCAAGAGATCATTAAGGAGCTTAGAGAAGAAATCCAGATGTGGAAAGGCAAGTTCTCAAAGCTATCCGAGCTGACCAGTCAAGCTGTGGCAGGAGTTCCCAGAAATCTAAGGGCAGCCGAGGCTGAAATGTGTTTCTTCAACACCCCTCCTGAGGTGTACAAGTTTGTGAAGTATTGCCGGGCATTGGTCATAGAGATAAAGGAACAATCTCAGGGAGCAAGAGTCAACAAGAAGAGGAAGAGAGCCGAAGAGTTTAAAGCCATTTGTAATTGAGTTGATTAGATGTACTTCTTATCTAAAACATTTACTCTGAATATTGTATTCTGAAATATGGTACTCCTTTACTTTATTTCGTTCTGAATATGGTATCACCTTTTCCCTTGGCAAAAGTCGTTAAAGCTCCTTGCCCTTGATGAAGAAAAAAGAATAATAATTAAAAAAATAATAGTAAAAAGAAAGGAAGGAAAGTTGACGCGCCTAAGATGAGATGAGGCATTACGTGGTTCCTGACGTTGAGCAAGCATTATGCATACATTCATACATTCATTCATGCATTTTTCTTTTTCGTTCTTATGTAATAAACGTCTAAAATAAACAGAAAAGGCAAGCTGGTGCGACAACATCGGTATTGGACGCGCTCACAGGCCAGAGGAATGGCAATCTTAGCGAATATCGATCCACCTCAGCCAGCAGCAGAGAATCAGAATCCTCCCATTCCAGACTCAGCAAATGGAAGTGGGACAAGCCCGACCCTCACGGTACAGAATCAGAACCCGTCAGCTCCTGGAAGCTCCAGTCAGGGTGATCCTGAAATGAGGAATGAGATGAATGCTTTAAAAGCGCAGATGAGTGAGATGACGAGGCTTTTGTTGTCCTTGAAAGATGGGAATGACTTTCAGACTTCCCAGTGGCCCACGTATGGCCTTCCTTTGGGATACACTCCCCCAAGTCAAGAAGCAAATCAGGAGGCTGGTCTTGTGTCGACAATGAGAATGTGCGACCAACATCCGTTGGACCGTAAGAGTAATCACAACCCCGGTCCAGATTCCCCATCCAATTGTTATACCTCACCCCACTCCTCGAAATCTCACTACACCGCCACCGCTTTTCGCGCACTCGTGGCTTCGTGTCCGCAACTCGCTTATCCCCGTGTTCAATACTCAAGGTCGCCACCGCAATATGTTGTAAGCAATTCTCCCCCGGGTTATTCTGCTGAGCACCAGCAGACCAAGGAACAGTTCCAAATGTTAGAAGAAAGGCTAATGATGGTCGAGGGTTTTGGCTTCAAAGCTAAAGAAGCCAGAGATTTATGCCTTATCCCCGATGTGGTGCTGCCCCCAAAGTTCAAGGTCCCTGACTTTGACAAATATAGAGGTGCTACTTGCCCAAAGAGTCATCTGACGATGTACTGCAGGAAAATGTCTACTTACTCCGGGGATGACAAACTGTTAATCCATTGCTTCCAAGACAGCCTAGCTGGGGCATCTCTTAATTGGTACATGAAGTTAGAGCCATCCCAAATCCGCTGCTGGAAGGATTTGGCAGATGCTTTTCTCAAACAGTATCAATACAATGCAGATATGGCGCCAGATCGGACACAACTGCAGAACATGAGTAAGAAAGACAGTGAATCATTCAAAGAATATGCCTAGAGATGGAGGGCTTTGGCTGCGCAAGTTACACCCCCTCTGATAGACAAAGAGTTGGTTTCTATGTTCATGGAAACCTTGCCGTCGTTGTATTATGATCGCCTGATCAGTAGTGTCTCGTCCAACTTTGCAGATTTGGTGATTGTGGGAGAAAGGTTGGAAAGTGGATTGAGAAGTGGAAAGATTACACAAGGATTCACCAGTAATACAAACCCCCAGAAAAAGTCATTCTCCGGCTTTCCCAAAAAGAAAGAAGGAGAAACCAATGCCATCACCATCAACCCACCATATCAGCCACCTAATATCCCAGTCCCCACTCCCGCACAAATAGCCCGTCCATTCCAAAACAACAGTCAAAGCAACTACCAAAAGACCTACCAAAACAGAACAACCTTCGACCCAATTCCCATGTCCTACACAGACCCCTTTAACTACCTCATCACCAACAAACTCATCAACACAAGGCCCATGAAACCTGTCCAACCACCTTACTTCAAGGGGTACAATCCCAATAGCACCTGTGCTTTCCATGAAGGAGCAGTGGGGCATGTTGTGGAAGACTGCAGAGCCTTTAAGATAGTGGTACAAGATTTGATAGATGCAAAAGGCATAACTTTTAAGCAAGAGGATCCAAATATTACCACTAACCCGCTGCCGGGTCATCAGAGGCCAGCTACCAACGCTATAGAAAGTTCTGGTGGGCGATTGGTAAAGAAAGTGCACGAGATCAAGACTCCTCTAAGTGTCATTTACGCTGAGTTATGCCGGGCTGAGGTTGTTAAAAAAGGGTGTTGCCATGAAGAAGGGTGTGCTGACTCTTTGTGTGTGGGAGATTGTGAAAACTTCAAGAGGATCCTGCAAGACTTGATGGATCGATGTAGGGTCCAGGTAGGAACTCATGGTATAGAAGATGAAGTGTTGACTTTATATTCAGGCGACGGTAGAGAGACCAAAAAGCCGATTGAAATTCTGCGTGAATCTGATCCAAGAATGGTTCAAGTCGGTGCTCGACCCGCAGTCATTAAAGACCCAGCTCCTTTCTCCTGCAAAGAAGAAGCCATTGAGGACATAGCAGTTTTGTTCGCAAAAAGGGGATGTTGGGATACCCTAGGAGAGCCTAGCGGAAAATTTGACTACTTGGTCAAGTATGATGCTCCTGAGAGTGCTCAAATTCGAATTGAAGACATCCAGCCTACAGGATGGGATGAGGAAGATGAGCAGCACAACCAGGTGGTTGCCTACATGGCAAAAGAGGGATGTTGGGATACCCTAGGGGAGCCTAGTGGAAAGTTTGACTATTTGGTCAGATATGATGCTCCTGAAAGTGCTCGAATTCGAATTGAAGACATCCAGCCTACAGGATGGGGTGAGGAGGATGAGCAATACAACCGTGATAGTCATCGTCGAGGAAGAGTTAGCTGAAGAAGGCGAGGTCGACATGGTTTGTCGCAGATGTGCGGGGAGAAGAAGTTGGCAACCGGAAGATCGCCGATTTCCTGTTGCTTTCATTTCAAAGTAATGATTTTTGTAATGCAAATCCTTTGGCTCTGCCAAGAGCCTTAGGACATTTTCATAAGGGCATGCATGTTTTCTTTTAAGATATCATCTATCAATAAAATGTAGTTTTGAATTCTCAAATGAATAAAAATTGGTTTTTGTGTCTTCATTTTGTGTCTCCATTTTTGCTTGTTCATTGTTTTTCTATTCCCGCAAGTGCAGATCTAAAGTGAATGTCTCTGGAAATAATAGTGCCAATGGTTCATATGTTAATTTTGATTACCCCGTTAATCAAGCTGAGGAGGATGTTGAGGATGACTGGGAAACTCCTCCAGAATTGATGAGAATGGTTGAGCAAGAAGAAAAGGTTATTCTATCTTGTATGAGGAAACCGCTGAGACCGGCCAATTTAGGCACGTAGGCGAAAAAAAGAAAGAAGTTAAGGTCGGCACTTCAATGAAAAAGGGGGAATATGAGAGGTTGGTCCAGCTCCTGCGTGATTATGTTGACGCCTCTGCATGGGCGTATGAGGATATGCCCGGATTAGCTACTGATATAGTGGTGCACAAGTTGCCACCAAGCTCGAATGTCTTCCTTAAATGTTAAGGAGGATGAAGCCTGAGATGTCTTTAAAGATCGAGAGATGAAGTGAAGAAACAGCTTCGACGCGCTTCCTAGCCGTAGCTAAATACCCACAGTGGGTTGCTAACATTGTGCCAGTACCCAAAAAGGATGGGAAAGTTAGAATGTGTGTTGACTACAGAGATCTGAATCGGGCTAGTCCCAAAGATGACTTTCCCTTGCCTCATATTGATGTCCTAGTAGATAGCACAAAGACAAAGATTCCCTTTTCTCCTTCATGGGCGGGTACTCGGGTTATAATCGATTAAAATGGCTCCCGAGGACATGGAGAAGACGACTTTCACGACCTTTTGGGGACGCTTACATTACAAAGTCATGCCGTTCGGCGAAAGAACGCCTGGTGCTACCTATCAAAGGGCTATGGTCACATTGTTTCATGACATGATGCACAAAGAAATAGAGGTCTATGTGGATGATATGATTGCAAAGTCCAAAACTGATGAAGAACATATTGTTAACTTGCAGAAGCTCTTTGAGCGGTTGAGAAAATTCAAGCTCAGGTTAAACCCGACCAAGTGCACCTTCGGGGTAAGGTCAGGAAAACTGTTAGGGTTTATCGTCAGTCAAAAAGGGATAGAGGTGGACCCAGACAAAGTACGCGCAATTCTCGAAATGCCTGCTTTTAGAACAGAGAAAGAAGTCCGGGGTTTTCTTGGAAGGTTGAACTATATTTCCAGGTTTATCTTTCAGTTAACTGCCACATGTGAGCCGATTTTCAAATTGCTGTGTAAGAATCAAGAGACTAAGTGGAACGATGATTGCCAAGAAGCTTTTGAGAAAATTAAGAAATACTTGCAGAATCCACCAATTTTAATGCCTCCAGTGCATGGCAGACCTTTGATCCTATATTTGACTGTGTTAGAAAATTCGATGGGTTGTGTGCTAGGGCAACATGACGAAACTGGCAAGAAAGAACATGCAATTTATTATCTGAGCAAGAAGTTCACTGACTGTGAGACGAGGTACTCATTACTAGAAAAGACTTGTTGTGCCTTGGCTTGGGCGCTCACCGCTTTAAGGCGCAATTACATGTTAAGTCATACCACTTGGTTAGTGTCAAAGATGGATCCTATCAAGTATATCTTTGAGAAGCCTGCGCTCACGGGAAGAATCGCCAGATGGCAGATGCAGTTGTCAGAATATGACCTTCTTTATGTCACTCAAAAGGCCATAAAAGGTAGTGCGTTGGCCGAATACCTGGCCCATCAGCCTATTGAATGCAGTGTGATTTCCCTGATGAGGACATTATGGCTCTGTTTGAAGAAGGAAAGTCCCCAGAGAATGAAGGATGGAGAGTAGTGTTCGATGGTGCTTCCAACAGTTATGGGCACGGAGCTGGGGCAGTGTTGATTTCCCCTGACAATCGTTTCATACCAGTCACTGCTAGACTAAGTTTCTATGTCACAAACAATATTGCAGAGTACGAGGCATGTATTCTGGGTATTCAGGCAGCTCTAGATTGGAAAGTCAAAAGACTAGATGTGTATGGAGACTCAGCTCTAGTCATTCATCAAATGAACGGAGACTGGGAGGCCAGAGATCCCGAGTTGATACTCTATAGGGATTATATCCGAGAGTTGGTTGAACCCTTTGAAGAAATCACATTTCAGCATCTGCCTCGCAGAGAGAACCAGCTGGCTGATGCACTAGCTACTTTGTCTTCAATGTTTAACATCAACTGTGATAAGAACTTGACCTGCATCGTAATTCAAAGATTTGCGGCCAAAGACATTATCACCACTCTTGCACAAAGAATTGAAGATGAAGAAGATGATAAGCCTTGGTATCATGACATCAAGCAAGACATCCTAATGCAGAGTATCCTCTAGGGGCATCAGAAAATGACAAAAGAACACTTAGAAGGTTGTCGATGAATTTCTTTTTGAGCGGTGAAGTACTCTACAAAAGGAACCATGATAAAGTACTCCTTAGGTGTGTGACAAAGGAGGAAGCAGAAAGGATCATGAGAGAGGTGCATGAAGGCACGTTCGGGACTCATTCCAGTGGGCATACTATGGGAAGAAAGATATTAAGGGTCAAGCTATTATCGGCCGCAGATGGAAGGTGATCACTACTGATTTTGTGAGAAAGTGCCACAAATGTCAGATTTATGCGACCATATTCATGTTCCACCAGCTTCGTTAAATGTCTTGACCGCATCTTGGCCATTTTCAATGTGGGGCGTGGATGTCATTGGTCCCATAGAGCCCAAGGCGTCAAATGGGCACCGCTTCATTCTAGTTGCAATTGATTACTTCACTAAATGGGTTGAAGCTGCCTCATATTCCAAAGATAACTAGTTCTGTGGTTGCCAAGTTTATAAAGAAGGACACGGTGTGTCGCTATGGTCTCCCGGATAAAATCATCACGCAGCACAATGGTAGCAATCAATAGTAAAATGATGAAAGAGTTGTGCCGCAATTTAAGATTAAGCATCACAATTCCTCTCCCTACCGTCCAAAGATGAATGGGCGGTTAGAAGCGGCCAACAAGAATATCAAGAGAATTGTGCGTAAGATGGTAGTGACCTACAAAGACTGGCACGAAATGCTTCCGCTTCGCTTTGCACGCATCGTGTATCGTGATTCATGCGCGCGCTTCGACCGGGCAACCCCTTTCTCTCTAGTGTGCGGGGTCGAAGCGCTTCTTCCCATTGAGGTCGAGATACCATCTCTCCGAGTGCTCATGGAAGCCAAGTTAGAAGAGGCCGAGTGGGTTCAAACTCGTCTAGATCGGTGGAATCTCATTGAAGAAAAGAGAGTTGCGACTCTGCGTGTCATGGTCAATTGTACCAAAGAAAGGATGAAAACAAATGTTTTGACAAGAAGGTTCGCCACCGAGAATTCAAATGAGGAGACCTTGTGCTCAAAAAGATTCTCGCCTATTCAAAGTGACCCCCGTGGGAAATGGACTCCTACCTATGACGGGCCATATGTGGTAAAGAAAGCCTTTTCTGGAGGAGCATTAATACTCACCAGCATGGATGGTGAAGAACTCAAGAACCCAGTCAATTCAGATTCAGTCAAGAAATATTATGCCTAAGAAAAATAAAAGAAAAAAGAGAAATATGAACCAAGCAAGAATTAGCTCGCTAGGTTGAAAACCCGAGAGGGCGGCCTAGGCAAAATTGAGCGACCCGGTGGATTGAAAACCCAAAAGGGCGATCCAGGCAAAAATTAGGGTCAGAAAATTGGACATAAAAAGGATAAAGAAAAGGGGCAAGCAGCACCTCCAAAAGCTTGGATAAAAGGTTGATCAAAGTTATAAATATGAGCAGTTGGCATCAAATGCTCCAGAGACAAAGAATATTCATAAGATCTAATGCGTCCATTTCTCTTGTTTTTTTAGTTTCAGAAAAGTTTCCAATGTACTCTTTTCAGTCAGCGTGACATTCTGCACGTCTGATTTCCATATGAATAAAAGTCCAAATTTCTTCACTCTATCAGTTTATTGTCTTATCATTGCTTTCTTTTCATTTCTGCTTTAAAACTACGTTTTATGGTAGATGATAGATAAATCATGAAAATGTGCATGAGTCATAGCATTAAGATCATTGCGAAATTTTTGAAAATAACAACAAAAAGAGACGATCTTTCAGTCAGATAAACCCACAAAATCAAATAAGAAGCGCTGATTGCATTAGAACAAGAAGACGGAGCTCGACTCTCGAATCGTTATCATAAATGGTTGTGGTATCCCATGACACGAGTTTCGAGTTGGTCGGGCCAGCAAAAGAAAAGCCAAAAAAAAAAAAACAACAAACAAAGGACAATGAACAAACAAAGTCACGCATTGCATCTATAAAGCATAAAATCACGCATTCATGGCATTTGCATTGCATTACATTCACCATGAGGAAAAGAAAAAGAAAATAGCAATCATGGCATTTGCATTGCATGCGTTTGTTCATTTCACTTGCAGGTACAAAGATGGATAGGTATTTCAGTATTAGTGTTCAACTTCAAATTCCAGAAGGAACTCCCTCAGTGGAGAGATCAGAAAGGAAGAAAGAGAAAAGAGGAAAAGAAAAGAGAGCGTCCAAGTGCGCAGAAAAAGAAAAGAGAGCGTTCAAGTGCGCAAAAGAAGAAAAGAGAGCGTCCCAGCACGCAGGAGAGAAAAGAGAGCACCCAAGCGTGCAAAAGAGAGGTCTCACATCGTATACGAGCAACGCGATGGACCGCAGACCCCATGCGGCGCAACGGAATAGTTGTATCGACCTAAGATACGATGGGCGCCAGAGATTGATCTCAGATATCGATTCGGAGTGATAACGATCCCCGCCGCTCGAAAGACCAAAGATTTCGAGAAACGTGCTCCTCCAAGCCGCGTGCAAACTCGGATTCCCAAGAGTTCGTTTAAGGATTACGAGTTTTAGGCGACTGGGCATTTTACCGCTTCGGACGCCCGAGTGCCCATTTACCGCTTTCAAAGACGCCAAGTGCCCATTTACCGCTTTCAAAGACGCCCGGTACCCTTTTATCTTTTCTCACAAGACGCCAGGTTTTCATTTACAGCTTTTTCAAAAAATATAGAAGGCTAAGTAGTCATCACAATAGGATGTTTGAATTGATCACTCAAGAATCCGAAAAAAAAAAAAAAAAAAAAAAAAAAAGGGGAGGAAAATTCGGGTTTTTCCTAAGTGGACAAAATCGGTATATTTTCTGAATTCTTTATCTCTATTTTGCCTCGGAATATGTTTCGGCCAATTCATATTCCTTGTTAAAATCTAGATAAAGAGGGGCAGCTGTCACACCCCAATTTCGTCCGGCTTAGGTCAAAACCCTAATTTTCCCAAAAATAATTAAACTAAAAAGTAAAAAGAGCATCATGCATTGCATTTAGATTTCTAAAAAAATTTCAAAGTTTCTAAAATCATTTTTGGAGTTGGAATGCACTTTTTAGACAAATTAGGGTTTTTCAGTACAAAAGGGTATTTTGGTCATTTCACAAATATGGGACAATTCCTCAAAACAAGTCATCCAACATGCATTTCAAGGTACTAGAGGTCACTCCTAGGGAGAAAAATCATTTTTGAAGTGGAAATGTGTTTCAGGCAAAAACTAGGGTTTTTAGAGTGAAAGGGCATTTTGGTCATTTCACACTAAAAGCGGTCTTTTGGTCCCAAATCCTTGAATAATCATCAATGATTTATTTAAGGGATATTTGTGCTCCATTGTGATTATTTTTGTGCACAAATATTAAACCTTTTTGTCTAGAAACCTAGGTTTTGGATAGAAGGGTAAAATGGTCTTTTCCTTTGAGGTGGGGTAAATAAATCAATTTTGGGATTGGTGAGGTCATAAAATTCAGAGCCCAATCATTGAATCATAGGATATGGCCCAAAATGGCATGAACTAGGAAGAATGATCTAGAAGGGAATATTCTATACTCTTTTTGAATTAAGGATAAGAACAATAGTACAATTTGCAATTCCACTCACTCTCCACTACATGGCTGCGCATAACAGCCCATGATTACCCCATTTTCATTTATTTTTATTATTTGCAAATTGTATTAAATCATGGCCATTCATTCAAGTGTGAAAATCAATCCTCACCTTTCATTTGAATCAAAATGGCACTTGTGTAATAAGTTTTGTAGAAAAATATAATTTTGTAATTAAGCTTATCCTTCACCACCCCTCCCTAAGCTGCGCATTCCAGCCCTCTCTCTCCCCCATTTTGTGTTTTTATTACCCTCAATCCATGTGATCTTGCATCTTGACCATTGATTCAAAATTTATCTCAAATCCTATTGGTTTGCAAGAAGCATATTGTCCTAATTACCCTTTAAGTTTTCACTTCATATAAAAGCCCAAAAATAAGACCTAACACACACACACTCTCATTTTACCCTAGCACACTCTTCTCCTCTCCTTCTCCTCTCTCAAGGCCGAACCCTCTCACACTCCTCCTCCATCTTCTTTCTCAAGTTTCATCCACCAAATCACCTTAAATTCACTCCATATTCATACACCTTCCTCTTTCCACCTTTGATTCCATTTCTATACCACAAAGGAGCTTACTTTCTTCAAATTTGCGTGGCATTGTTGGTGTTCTTGGTCTTGATCTTCATTTTTCTACTCTTTTCTAGTTGATCTTGAGTAAAGCATCATATCTCTTGCATTTTTAACTATTAGCATGTAAATCTCTCTTCTACTCCTCTATCCTCTCTAAGAGGCTTAGAGGGTCCATTTCAAACACTATGTCAAGGACATTGGGAGCCTTGGGTGTTTGAAGTGAACCCTTGGCCTTGAGGAGAGGTTTCTTGTGTTTTCAACCATGTTCTTGCATTTTTTCATACTTATTTTGTCATTTTTTACATGAATAAAAATTTCCATGTGATATATGCATCCCATTATTCATGTCATAACTTGCAAGTTAAGATTTTGGTTTGATTCATTGAGTATGGGGTTTCGGTTTTAGACCTTAAGGATTAGGGTTTTTAGTTGCCTTCCTTTTACTCTTTGATTTTTGTGTAAATAAGATGCTTGATTTGCATGATTTTGTTCCATGTGTTGATCTTGAATTTAAGCATGAAATAAATTAATGTTTGTGTGCACATGTGGTTTCGGCCATAGAGTCATTTTAGGGTTCATCCTAATGCTTAAAATGTGTGTTTGATCTTGTGTAGAAGTGTGTAATAGTGTTAACATGTTTCTTAACCTTTTGCCACTCATTTTACTATTTTACTTTACCACATCATTTACCTTTCACTTAAAACCCTAAAAAACATTTTTACCTTTTACTTTTACCATTTACCCTCACTTAAATAATTCACCACCTTCACTTAAATAAGTTACCATTTCATTAATAATTTACCTTTACTTTTACCTTTCTTAAATTACAAAAGACCCAAAACATTTCTAGTTTACATTTATAACTTTTCAACTTTATAAAATCAACCTAAAAATACTTTTTACCACTTTTTCCTAAGACTCTAAAAACACCAAAACATTTCACCATCTCCTAAGAATAAGGTAACTAAATTTTTACCACTTCTTATGACACACCCTCACACACTTGCACTTAAATAAAACCTCATTCATTCTCTTGCATACTCTCTTGTTTTAATCTTCATGCCTTTTCATATATTCATATCTCTTGCATATTCATTTGCACTCTCACTTGTTAGTACCTCATGCATTTATCTATGCCTATACCTCTTGCATTCGCATACTCTATCATATGTCCATGCATCCCTCAATGTTATGTCTTGTATCCATTGTTGCATAATCATGCATTCATTAATATTGTATCTTGCATTCTTCTTCACATGTTCATGCATTCACTAGCACTATGTCTTATTTGTTTATACATGCAATAATGATGTGCCTTGCATATTATAATTGTATATTCATGCACCCACATGTTAGCTCAATCATGTATTCAATTTGTTCATAACAATTTGTGAATATTCTTTATGATTGCTAGGCTTGTGTTCTTATAGTTGCCTTGGTTTGGACTTGAAAAGACTTGAAATGTTCTATTTCTTTTTCAAACTTGAAATCACTTGTTTTTCTAATAAAAAACCCTAAGGCATCTTTTTCATAAACAAATCATTAGCCATCACTCGAAGCCATTGCTTGTTTGATCGTTAATGAGGAGTTATTAGTGATAGTCACTCGAAGCCTTTGCTTGTTTGACTATTATGAAAGCTCCCACACATTAATTAAACAACAAAAAACCCAATTCAAATTTCCTAAAAAACAATATGAGCCATTAGTGATAATTATCACTAAGACTCATCCTTTTCCAAAACAATTTCAAAAAGATAATAAAACGTTGCAACTAGTAATCACTTGAGTAATTGCTCGACTGATTATCGGTTCCAACACTTTTCTTTCAAGTTAGTAATGAACGCCACTCGAAGCCATTGCTTGTTTGGTATTCATGAACGCCTGAGTCATATTTCCAAAACCCAAAAGATAAGATAAAGACAAAACACGCATTTTTCTCAAGATTAAGAACCAAGAACTACGTAGCTTTGATCCCTCATCTCATTGAGGGTACGTAGGAGCGGGTCACATCCCGTCAAGCACTCTTTTAAAAAAATCTTAGTTTAGTTTCGCTTTTCAAAGATCCCAAAAAGATTTCTTTCTCCCTTGTTTTCTAAAAAAACTCTTTCAAATAAAAAGGAAAAGAAAAGAAGTAGAACGGTTTATTTCAAATCAAACAATCCAAACCACACATCGAATTAATGGTTCCCTTTCGGTAGAAAGGAGGTGTGGGGTGCTAATACCTTCCCCACACCTAACCGACCCCCGAACCTACATCTCCAAGTTTTCGAAAGACCAATTGCTTTTCAAAAGGTTTTCCTAATATTTTCCTTAATAAATATTAGTGGCGGCTTCATTGATCGATTTCTTTTAGAAAAGTTGTAAACGAGGAAGTTTCTCCCTCGGGGACTTTTTCGGGCGCAACAGTTGGTAGTCTGGGATCGGCTGACATGCCAAATATTCAGCGAGTGCGCTACCTTTAACTGCCTTTTATGTGACATACAGGATATCGTATTCTGATAATTGCATCTGCCACCGGGCAATTCGTCCTGTGAGAGCTGGTTTCTCAAATATGTATTTGATTGGATCCATTTTTGACACCAACCAAGTTGTGTGACTCAGCATGTACTGCCTTAAACGATGAGCAGCCCAAACTAAAGCACAACAGGTCTTTTCCAGTATAGAATATCTTGTCTCACAGTCAGTGAATTTTTTGCTTAGATAGTATATGGCATGCTCTTTTTTCCCAGATTCATCGTGTTGTCCTAACACACAGCCCATTGAATTGTCTAGCACTGTAAGGTATAAGATGAGATGCCTGCCTGCCACAGGTGGCATTAAGACTGGTGGATTCTGCAAATACACCTTAATTTTCTCAAAGGCAGCTTGACACTGGTCATTCCACTTCAATTCTTGATTTTTGCATAGCAACTTGAAGATTGGCTCACAAGTAGCAGTCAGCTGGAAGATGAATCGGGAGATATAATTCAACCTTCCGAGGAAACCACAGACTTCTTTCTCTGTTTCAGGCACTGACATTTCGAGGATGGCTTTTACTTTGTCTGGATCCACCTCAATGCCTTTCTGGCTGACAATGAAGCCTAACAACTTCCCTAATCTCACGCCAAACGTGCACTTGGCTGGGTTTAACTTGAGCTTATATTTCCTCAATCATTCAAAGAGCTTCTGCAGATTGACAATGTGCTCCTCGTCGGTTTTAGATTTTGCGATCATGTCATCAACATAAACCTCGATCTCTTTATGCATCATATCATGGAATAAGGTAACCATGGCCCTCTGGTAGGTTGCGCCAGCATTCTTCAATCCGAATGGCATGACCTTATAACAGAATGTTCCCCAAAGTGTTATGAAAGTGGTCTTTTCCATCTCCTCAGGGTCCATTTTGATCTGATTATATCCCGAATATCCATCCATGAAGGAGAATAACGAGTGTTGGTCATCTCATCCCACTAAGACATCAATGTGGGCAAAAGGAAAATCATCCTTAGGGCTAGCACGGTTCGGATCTCTGTAATCAACACACATTCGACCTTCCCATCCTTCTTGGGAACTGGGACAATATTGGCAACCCATCGGGTATTTGGCCACTTTGCTAGGAACCTCGCATCAAATTGCTTCCTCACTTCATCTCTCGATTTTGAGGACATTTACTGGTTTCATCCTTCTCAACTTCGCGCTGACAAAGTGGCATTCGAGTTTGACCCGGTAGCTTGTGTACCACAATGCTAGTGTCCAATCCGGGCATATCTTGGTAGGACCATGCAAACACATCCACATAATCGTGCAATAGCCGAACCAAATTCACACGATCTTTCTCACTCATGGTGGTACCCACTCGACCTCTTTCTTATTTTCACTTGTACCCAAATTAATCACTTGATAGCTTCCTTGTGGGGCTCGATTACCACTTTCTTCTTGTTTCATTAACCTCATGAGTTCTCGAGGAGTTTCCCGAGTCTTCTTCAACATCCCCTCGGCTTTGATTGATGGGGTGATCAAAGTCAAAAGTGGATGTCGACATTTCTGCTTTCGAGAGACTATTGCTGTAGATCTGCATTTTGCCGGAGCGAAAAAGCAGAATGAAAGGCGAGACAAGCAAACAATAAAAACAGAAAATGATTCACGCAATGAAAAGGAAAAATGACTTTTATTGATTGAGAAATTCAAAACAAGCGTTTTTATTGATGATGATGACTTAGAAAATAAAAACATGTGTGCCCCTAACAACTGGTCCTATGGCCTTGGGCAGAGCCACAGGGTTGCATTACAAATGATTACTTTAAATTAAAAGACACAGAAGGATCAGCAGCCTTCCAATTCTTTAATTCTTCACCAGTACCGCAGCGACGAACTAGACTCGCCTCGCCTTCTTCAGACTCAGAACCTTCCATGATGACGGCAACTTGGTGGAGTTGCTCATCTTCCTCACCCCATCTTGTGGGCTGGATATCTTCTATTCGGATTCGAGCACTCTCGGGAGCGTCATATCTGACCAGGTAGTCAAACTTTCCACTAGGCTCTCCTAGGGTATCCCAACATTCTTCTTTTGTCACGGGGACAACCACTTGGTTGTGCTGTTCATCTTCTTCACCCCACCCTGTAGGCTGGATGTCTTCTATTCGGATTTGAGCACTTTCGGGAGCGTCATATCTGACCAGGTAGTCGAACTTTCCACTAGGCTCTCCTAGGGTATCCCAACATTCCTCTTTTGTGGGAACTATTGTTACACTTTCACTGATTTCTTCCTTGCCTGGGAAGGGAATTGGGTCCTTGGCGACTGAGGGTCGAGCCTTGGCTGGAACCAATCTTGGATCAGGATTGTACAGAATTTCAACTGGCCTTTCGGCCTCTCTACCGCTGTCTGAATATATAGTCAGCACTTCATCTTCCATACCATAAGTTCCTATCTGGACCACATACCGATCCATCAAGTCCTGCAGGATCATCTTGAAGGTTGCACAACTTCCCACACATAAAGAGTCAGCACACCCTTCTTCATGGCAACACCCTTTTTTAACAACCTCAGCCCGGCATAACTCAATGTATACAACACTCAATGGAGTTTTGATCTCTTGCACTTTCTTTACCAATCGCCCCCCATAACTTTCTATAGCGTTGGTAGCTGGTCTCTGATGACCCGGCAATGGATTAGTTGTTGTATTCGGGCTATTCTGCCTGAATGAGATCCAACCAGCGTCTATCAGATCTTGCATGTTTAAAGGCTTTACACTCCTCTACAGCATGGCCGATCCCGTTTTCATGGAAACTGCAGGTTGTATTAGCATTGTATCCTCTAGGAAATGGTGGCTGAACGACTTTCATCGGCCGAGTGTTGATCAGGTTGTTGGAGGTCAAGTGATTAAACAGCTCTGTGTATGTCATCGGAATTGGGTCAAAGCTGGTTCGCTTCTTGAACTGGTATCCCTGAACCTTGGGACCATCATTGCCTTGCTGGGGTGGCACAGGAGCAGAGAATGGAATAGTTTGTGCTGGAGGGGGTACCAAAAGATGAGTTTCCCCCTCTGATGACATTAGTTTCTCCTTCTTTCTTTTTAGGGAAATGTGGCTGGTACTTCTTCTGGGTATTGGACCCACCAGAACTCCCTGCATTACCGAGGTGATTCGAAATCTTCCCGCTTCGAAGGCCATGCTCAAGCCTTTCCCCGAAGACTATCATGTCGGAGAAACTGGTTGAGACACTTGTGATCAGCCTGTCATAATAGATTGCCGGCAGAGTTTCCAGGAACATGTATACCATCTCTTTCTCAGTCAAAGGAGGTTGAACCTGGGCAGCTGTGATTCGCCATTTCTGAGCATAATCCTTGAAAGTCTCTTTCTCACCCTTACTCATGTGCTGCAACTGCGACCTATCCGGAGCCATGTCCATGTTGTACTTATACTGCTTCATGAAAGCTTTAGACAAATCTTTCCAACAACGGATTTCAGAGGATTGTAACTTCATATACCAATCTAGAGGAGCTCCCGCCAAACTGTTTTGGAAGCAGTAAATCAGTAGTTTGTCATCATTGGCATAGGGACCCATTTTTCGGACGAACATGGTAACATGGCTCTCTGGACAGCCAGCCCCTCTGTACTTGTCTACCTCAGGAGCTTTGAACTTTTGTGGTAAAACCAAATCTGGGACTAGACACAGCTCACGGGCTGCTTTGGCTCTAACACCGGTGCCTTCCATTGCCCTTACTCTTTCTTCAAGTGCGTGGATCAGATCATTGGGCTGAGATCCCTCGAACATGTGCCCCTGGGGGTGACTCCCCATACTATATTAATATCCTCCTCCTGGCTGAAGAACATTTTGAGGTCGTCTTTGTAAGCCACAGAGTGGAATTGAGCACGGCATGAGGATAGGAATCGATTACGGATCCTCCGCGATTCCCCTGCATGGCGGCGGTGGACTTGATTAGGTGCAAACTACACCAACGGGAGTAGGCCTAACAGTGCCGAGGCGGTACCAGCAGGCATACCCCAGGATATCTGCAATGCGGTGTGCGGGTTTGACACGTTCATTTACGAAGCGAACACGGATGACCGACCCCGCATCCCGAGGAACTGTGGGTGCATGCGATTCGCGAGCATCGGAGGAGGAACGAAAGAGGTGACCCCATCTGGACCCACTACAGCGACGGCTTCAGCAGTTGTCCCACTCTTCAAACCTTGCAGCATGACCATCATCTCATGGACTTGGGCCTCCATAGTACCCATCTTATCCTTTAGAGCCAGGTTTTCCTGAGCCAGCTGCTCAGGATTCAGAATTTGTACACCCATGTCTTCCTGTTCTGGATTACTCTCAATTTCAACTTCTTGGTGCTCTTGCAGATGAGCCATTAGCTTGGCCTGCAGTCGGGTGAAGTACCGGTGACGGAGAACCAGCGTTGTCATAAGCGCATAAACTTTTTGATTTACGAATTGAAGTAAGCAAGGAATCGAAATAGCACACTTCATTCATCAAGATTTCAAAGCTTCATCAATTTTCATTAAAGGGAAAAAGACGGTACAATGTTCATAAAGAGATCAGTACAATATTCTTGAATACAAAGCTCAAAATAAACTTTTAAGTAGACAACTCAAATACAAATGGCTTCAAGCTCCCCAACTCTCTTCCTCTACTTGCCGACACTTGCACCTTGCGATTGCTTCTTGAGCTCTGTGATCAACGCTCTGCAGTATTTCACAAACTGATACACTTCAGGTGGGGTGTTGAAGAAATGCATCTCAGCCTCAGCTAACCTCAGATTCTTAGGGATCCCCAACATAGCCTGACGGGCCAACTCTGACAGCTTTGAGAACTTGCTCTTCCACAACTGGATCTCATCCTTAAGCTCCTTAATGATCTCTTGATCTTCAATCTTTCCAATCAAATCTAAGAAGCGCTTTTCCCAATATTGGCTCTCAACTCGGACCTGTCTGTAGGCATCTTCTAGACAGCGAAGGTCCCTCTTCAGTTCACCAAATATTTCTCTTTCAAAGCTCAAAGCTTGCTGGTATTCCTTGAGAGTTTCATTAATGGCAACTCTTTCTTGCTCAAGGTTTCTCAGTTGACCTCTCAACTCTGCCACCAGACGTGGTTCTCGCCCTGCTTCCATGGCTAGTGTTTTCCATTCTTGAGCTTCTTCAAGTGCTCTTCTTGTTTTCTGTTTGTACCTTTGGAGTTCCTCTCTAGCTCCCTTCAGATATTTTTGAGCTTCTATCTTGCTTTGCTCTTCTTTTTTGAACCGCCTGACACTTTCTTCCACGGCGATCGTTTTGACATTGTTTTCATCCTCTAGCTTTTCTTTCTCTACGGCCATCTCTTCTAACTTAGCCTGCAATGCTTTCTTTTCCTCTTCTACCTTTGCTAAAGTGGACTCGACTTCATTTAACTCTTCATAGGTAGGGACATAAGGCTCTGGTATTCCTTCATCGAGGGAAAGTGTCCTCCGACTCAGTGACTTTGTATCCTGAAGCTTCTCCTTGAGCCATTGATTGAAGGTGATGTCACTGGTTCTCTTTGACAATTCTTCACTTCCCTTTCGCACTACGGATTCCCATGACTGTTGAACTCTTCGAAGCAAATCACCGCATTTAGGCATTCCTTTGTAGAGGTAAATACGGGACAACATGCTTTCGGAGGGTGAGTTCTTCATCGGGTAACCGAGTTGCCTTAAAGTCAATGAAGGGTTATAGTTGATGCACCCTTGAGTCCCCATGAGAGGCACGTTTTGAAAACTTCCACAGCTGAACACTACCACCGGTCTGTCATCCCAACAAGCAGCTGTATACCACCGGATTTGAAGTTCATTGAGATCCTTGAAAAACTCAACCCATTCCAAAGCAGTTCTGACCCCCACACCACAGCTTAGGGCATAAGAAATTAGCTCCCTAACATCACCTCGGTTGTGGATCACATGGGTAAGGAGCCAGGCGTAGAGAACGTGAGAAGAAAGGCACAGCTTCTTTTTATGGAACTGACTATAGCGGGTAAGAGCATGGTATGTGTTAGCAAGAACAGCAGGCACAGGATTGATAGGGTTCTTGGCGTCCTTGAAGGCTAGGAACGCACCAATTGCATCTTCATCAACATATCTCTCTATTTGAGGAAAGAGGATAACCCCAAATATGGTGAGAGCGAGCACCAACTTGAATGGACCCCACTTTTTAGTCGCAGCATAAGATTGCATCAAGCCCTCGAAGTACTCTTGCGGATACCCAGCCACTCCATTTCTTTTTAATTTATGCAACCTCAGTTCATCCACACTGATTCTAAGCAGCATTGCAATCTTCTCATCGGTATAGTATTGCCCTTGGTATTGATAGGGTCTAGCGTGAGATCTGGAGAACCCCAAAAGCTGTTTGTACTCCTCTAATGTAGGTGATAGCTGAAAATTCTTGAAGAAGAAACACCTCACATCGGAATCGTAGAACTGGCTCAAAGCCATAAGAGCATCCTCTTGAACATTTAACTGCAAAAGTCTACGGATATTCCCATACGCCTGATCGAAGGAATCTCTCTCAATAGGGCCCATAAGAGCTGCACACTGCCTTAGACTACCAACCTCAACCTTCTTCAAAATTGGGAAGCGAGAAACAAGTGAAGTCTTGCTATTTGATTCCATTCTGACGTACCTATGACAAGACGGTACATTATTCGGTGGTTCCCGGCAAGCAAATGCAGATGAAATGCAGTGTGAATGCAAATATTTACAACATCTAGTTTTAATGAATGCGGTATGATGTGATTATGATATGAATGATGCATGCAGAGATGATAAAAGCGATGCGTGTGGACGGAAGTTCAAAGATTTAGGTGACACACTGCATGCCGCCTCACACAGTGGTTTATTTGGAAAAGGAAAATATTTTTGTATTTTCTTGGGAAAGTTTTGAAAAAGCTCTTTTTGAGGAAGACATGTCCTAAATTACCATGCAGCACACAATTCGTATGTCCTCATGTCCTATAAAGGCGGAAATTCCTGAGTTCTAGGGCAACTTCAAAGGTTCCTCCCATGTAGTTCTAATTCACACCCTCACAATGGCTACCGGAGCTATAGAATTCTCATGGCGACACCCACAAATGTAGAATGCTACCAAGTGTGAGGCGTCATGAGAAAGCGTACTCCGGTTGAGACTTTCATGAGTATCGCATGCACAAAGGTCTTGAATGATGATCCACTAATCGCCTCCACTCTCCTAAGTGTTTGTTGGATCCGGGTATAGGAGCCCACTCATAGAACATAAATCATAAGGTGTGCAAGTGTGTGATCGAGGACATACTTCCTAAAATCTACCCAAACCCCACCTGCAAGGAAACCAGAACAGTCCAGACAAAAAAGAAAAGTCGTCTACCCTAGGGTTTAACATGTATACATCATTTTAACATACAAACCATCCTAGGCAGCCAACAATAATTACACGCATTACTTACCATAAGAAAAGGAGCTTTAGAAGAGGGATCATAGCAGAAATGGGGAAATGCATGCTTTACCTCAAGAAAAGGAGCGAAGAAGAGGGATCATGGGAATTGAGGAATGCATGCATAAACATAACCACAGGCATACAAAAGAAAAAAGAAAAGGAAGAGATAGAACATAGTTTTTCAAATCAAACAATTAAACCACATCAAATTAATTAGGCTTGACCCTCATCTCTCTTTTTTTTTGAAAATAAAGAAAGAAAGTCCCCAGCAGAGTCGCCAGCTGTTGCGCCCCGAAAAATCCGGTTTGGGACTTTTCAGTTTGACAACGTGAAATTAGTAGAGCCGCCACCAATATTTATTTTTTAGGAAAAACATTGAAAAAAAACCTTTTTGAAAAGAGGGTGGTCTTTCGAAAACTTAGAGATGTAGGTTCGGGGGTCGGTTGCGCATGGGGAAGGTATTAGCACCCCACACGCCCTTTCTACCGAAAGGGAACCATTAATTTGATGTGGTTTTGAAATGTTTGATTTGAAATATATTGTTCTACTTTTTCTTTTCCTTTCTTTTGTGAAATGGTTTTATTGAAAACGGGAAAGAGGAATGTTTTTGGTATCTTTGAAAATCAAGACAAAACAAAGATTTTTTGAAAATGGTGCTTGACGGGACATGAACCCGGTCCTACGTACCCTCACTGGCTGAGGGATCAAAGCTACGTAGTTCTTGTTTTGCGTGTGAAAACGGCTTAGGAGTTTAGGTTTTGGGGTTTTTGAAATAAGACTCGAGTGTTCGCGAACACCAAACAAGCAAAGGCTTCGAGTGGCATTCGGTATTAACTCGAAAGAAAAGAGAGTTGGAGCCGGTAATCAAACAAGCAATGGCTTCGAGTGATTACGAGCGACAACGTTGTATCACTTTTTTGAAGATTTGTTTTGAAAAAGGTGGTGAGCCTTAGTGATAAGTACCACTAATAACTCATGTTATTTGGGAAATTTGAATTGGTTTTTTTTGTTGTTTAATTAAGGTGTGGGAGCTTTCATAATAGTCAAACAAGCATAGGCTTCGAGTGACTATCACTAATAACTCCTCATTAACGATCAAACAAGCAACGGCTTCGAGTGATGATTAATGATTTGTTTAGGAAAATGCCTTAGGTTTTTTATTTGAAAGCATTTAAGTTTGAGTTTGAAAAGAAGTAGAACATTACAAATCTTTTTCAAGTCAAAACCGAGACAATAATGAAAGCATAAGCAAAGCAAACATAAAGAATATTTACAAGTTGTTATGGACAATTGAAGACATGATTAAGCAACATGTAAGCGCATGAGTACACTATTATGAAATGCAAGGCATAACATTGTTGGATGCATGATTAGGCAAGTATTTAAATGCATGAGCATGTGAAAATGCATGCAAGATACAACATTAATGAATGCATGATCATACAATAATGAATGCAAGACATAAAATTAAGAGATGCATGAACATTTAAGAGAGTATGAAAGTGTAAGAGATATAAGCTCATATGAGTGCATGAACATGGAAACATAAATGCTAAGATGCAAATTGTAAAAATCTTTTGGGGTATTTTTGCAAATAAACAAGTGGTAAAACTTTTGGTAAAAAGTTAGTAAAGAGTAAAATAAACATGCATGAAGTGGAGGGTAATTATTTAATGAAATAGTAAAGTAAAAAGTAAAAATGTTTTCTTTTTTTTACTTATGGTAAAATGCTATATGAGTGGTAAGGTAAAAATGAAAATAAGTGGTAAAAAGGTGAAAAAACACATTAACACTCTTACACATTTCTACACAAAATCAAACACACATTTTAAGCATTGAAATGAACCCTAAAAAATAACTCTAAGGCCGAAACCTTATATGATCAAAACATCAAGTTATTTCATGCCCAAATTGATGATCAACACATGAAACAAGTCATGCAAATCAAACATTTTATTTACATAAATCAAAAAGTAAAAAGAAGGCAAACAAACCCTAATTTTTAAGGCCTAAAACCGAACCTCCTACATCCCTTAAGATCAAAACAAAATTCAAACTTGCAAGTTATGACATGAACAATAGGATGTATAGGTCATATGAAAATTACTTATTCATGAAAAGGTGACAAAATGAGCATGAAAAATGCAAGAACATGGTTGAAAACACAAGAAGCCTCTCATCAAGGCCAAGGGTTCACTTCAAACACCCAAGGATCCCAAAGTCCTTGACATAGTGTTTGAAATGAACCCTCTAAGCCTCTTAGAGAGGAAAGAGGAGTAGAAAGGAGATTCACATGCTAATAGTTAAAAATGCAAGAGATATGATGTTTACCTCAAGAAATAACTAGCAAAGAAGTAGAAAATGGAGATCAAGAACAAATCAACAATAATCTTCACAAATCACCAACAAGGGTCACGCAAACTTGAAGAAAGCAAGCTCCTTTATGGTGTAAAAATGGAATCAAAGATGGAAAGAAGATGGAGAGAACCCTCTATGAATATGGAGTGGATTTAAGGTGATTTGGTGGATGAAACTTGAAAAAAGAATGGAAGGGAATGAGGGAGAGGTTTCGGCCAAGAGGGAAGGAGAAGAGGAGAGAATGCTAGCTAGGGTAAAAATGAGAGTGTGTCCTATTAGGTCTCCTATTTTTTGGGTTTTTATATGGGGTAAAAACTTAAAGGGTAATTAGGGTAATGTGCCTCTTGCAAACCAATAGGATTTGAGATAAATTTTGAATCAATGGTCAAGATGCAAGATCACATGGATTGAGGGTAATTAAAAACACAAAATGGGGGAGAGAGAGGGCTGGAATGCGCAGCTTAGGAGTGGTGGTGAAGGATAAGCTCAATTACAAAATGGTATTTTTCTATAAAGCTTATTACACAAGTGCCATTTTGATTCAAATGAAGGGTGAGGATTGTTTTGCACACTTAAATGGAAGGCCATGATTTAGTATAATTTGCAAGCAATAAAAATAAATGAAAATGGGGTGAAATGGGGCTGATGTGCGCAGCAAGGGAGTGGGAGAGTGAGTGGAATTGCAAATTGTACTATTGTACTATCCTTATCCTTTCAAAATTCAAAAGAATGTAGAATATTCCATTCTAGATCATTCTTCTAAATTCATGCCATTTTGGGCCATATCCCATGATTCCATGATTGGGCTCTGAATTCTATGACCTCACCAATCCCAAAATTGATTTATTTACCCCACCTCAAAGGAAAAGACCATTTTACTCTTCTATCCAAAAACTAGATTTTTAGGCCAAAAGGTGTAATATTTATGCACAAAAATAATCACAATGGAGCACAAATGTCCCTCAAATAAATCATTGATGATCATTCAAGGATTTGGGACAAAACACCGTTTTTATTGTGAAATGACCAAAATGCCCTTTCACTCTAAAAAACCCTAGTTTTTTACCTGAAACACATTTCCACTTCAAAAATGATTTTTCACCCTAGGAATGACCTCTAGCACCTTGAAATGCATGTTGGATGACTTGTTTTGAGGAATTGTCCTTTATTTGTAAAATGACCAAAATACCCTTTTGCACTGAAAAATCCTAATTTGCCTAAAAAGTGCATTCCAACTCCAAAAATGTTTTTAGAAGCTTTGAAATGACTTTAAAAAAAAAAAAACCCTAAATGCAATGCATGATGCTTTTTTACTTTTTAATTTAATTATTTTTGGGGAAAATTAGGGTTTTGACCTAAGCCGGACAAAATTGGGGTATGACAGTAAGTGTGCAAATATAAGAAGTTCATCACATTGTTTTTTCTTTCACTTATTATAAGAAGTTTATCATGCTTTTTGAGTACAGGAAGAATATGAAGCAGATGTTGAGGTGGGGAGGCTTAATTGTGATCACTTGTATCACTTTCAATGTATACAACAATGGGTTGCACACAAAAATTTCGCCTGCTTGTAAGAAGCAAGTTCTTTGCTTTAATCGAGTGATGAGACAATTCCAAGGAAGCATACTAATGGGTTGAGCAATAACTCATGTATAGGACACCTTCCTTCAATATTGTATCTTCCAAGTTACTTGAACAAAATCATGCTTTAGTTTGCTTTGTTTTCTTCATATTTAGACCGTATTCTGCATGTTAGTTAACTCTTGTCCATTCTCTTGGTTCATCTAAAACATACAATCTGCTTTTATGCGGCTTCCAAAACAGCTTGTATGGATAGATATCTTAGGAGTGATTTGTATTGTGTCATGGATTTCTTTGTAGTGATACATTTTAAACATATGGTCTGGATTTATGCAAACTTTCAAGGTTCACCTTGTGAGGATAGAAATTTTAAACATATGGTCTTGACCTATTGCCATTTTTATACTATACTTGACGATCTGATAATCGAAAGTAGCAAAGCCCTTTTCACTATTTGAATTAATGATGGTTGCCTTAGTATTATATATGTCACATTGTAGTCCCCAGTACTCTAGAAAAAGCAGAGGAAGGAAAAGTGGATTATAATTCTATTGTATTTTATCATGTACATTGCGGTGGTTTGGAAACTCCAACCTACTTACGGAGAGTTACAAATAGAGATGATAAAAGAAGCACTCGGGTTTCTAGGTGATGACAAAGAGTTTCAAGAGGTCAAAAGCTGCTTCAAGTACATCAAGTAATGTAAGTTATAGTTTTTTTGCTTCTTATTTGTTTGTTCGTTACATTTCTGGTCGGAGAGGCAAAGTTGCTTCATTCTAAAGTCAAAGCATGCCACCAACCTCCTATAGCAACTTAAAAGTCAAGATATTTGAGTAGATGTTTGATCTTATTTGTTCACCATGACACCTAAGCTAAGACATTTGATCTTATTTGTTGAGTCTATCGTCATCAGTCATTGGCAACTTTTTGTGGATGGCTTGCTAGTTTTATTAACGTTGATGGAATGGGAAACATTTTATGTTAATAAATTCTAGTCATTTATTCGATTCTATGTATGACTTATTAATATGAGTATCTATTTTTCAAAGTTGGCATAAATCGGTCTTTTCTGCTTTTAGTTCTATTTCAATGCTTGTGTAGGGAGCAAGAGATCAATCTTGAAAGCCTAATAGTGGAGAACACCCCACCAAATCTTAATATTTGTGACAAAGTACATGGAGAGCGGGAGATGAAATGTGAAAATCTGGTAGTGATGGACACCCTCCAATTCAAGCAATGCTATTTGACAAAGATTGATGAGTATTCACTACTTTTGTTGATAGTGTGGTTCATTCTGCTTTATGTTACAATTGAAAGTTGTACAAGAACATAAACTATCCATAAAACCCATTATTCTTTCAGAACTTGACCTTTTACTCAGAACTACACATTTTCTATAACTTGAACTCTTTCTATTCAAAGACTACTTCACCCTTTATTCTATTGTGTAGCATATTTGTCATGGTTATTATAGTAACTTGATATGATTTGTATTATATACACCTTCCAATATGATCCATGGAGCATTTCTTTGATTGTTATTATAGTAACTTGAACATCATTTCAATGTTTTTTAACAATATATAGTTGGTCTCATTATTTACGAACGTAGCCGTGGATCATATATATAGTTGGATGCAAAAAACCAAAAATGGACCTTTAGCATCGGTTATTAAGGATAACCGTTCCTAAAAGTCCTAAAAAACACCAAAAAATGACATTTAGTATCGGTTTTTAAATTAACCGATACTAAATGTCATTTTTTTGGACAAAGAAACACAATGTTGAAATGACATTTAGTATCGGTTTTTAAATTAACCGATACTAAAAGTGACATTTAGTATCGGTTAATTTAAAAACCGATACTAAATGTCATTTTTAAACGACAAACAACACAATGTTGAAATGACATTTAGTATCGGTTTTTAAATTAACCGATACTAAAAGTGACATTTAGTATCGGTTAATTTAAAAACCGATACTAAATGTCATTTTTAAACAACAAACACAATGTTGAAATGACATTTAGTATCGGTTATTTAAATTAACCGATACTAAATGTCACTTTTAGTATCGGTTATTTAAATAACCGATGCTAAATGTCATTTTTAGGCAAAGAAACACAATGTTGAAAAGACATTTAGCATCGGTTTTTAAATAACCGATACTAAAAGTGACATTTAGTATCGGTTATTTAAATAACCGATACTAATAGTACGTTTTCAAGAAATAAAAATCACCAAAAAAACGTCATTTAGTATCGGTTTTTTGAAAATCCGATACTAAAAGTCACATTTAGTATCGGTTATTTAACCGATACTAAATGTCAGACATTTAGTATCGGTCGAATTAGTATCGACAGATAACCGATACTAAAAGTGCAAAACAACCGATACTAAAAGTCTTTTCTGCACTAGTGTAAGTAATATATGGAATGAGATAAATGATGGGTATTCTTTAGACGAATCATTAATGTTATAGCAGTTACAAAGGAGTTTGAATCCAAATGAGAACTTAAACGACTCTTTTCCCTAGAGAGAATTTTTCATGGAGCTTGGTCTATTACTTGGGCCATGTGTTGTGTCTGTTATATTTTCTGCTGTGAGAACTCTGTATTGTCGTCGTTGGTTTCGTTATTTTATTGTTTTCGAAACTCTAAATTCATTTAAGCTAACTAATATGGTTTGACTTTGTAGTGATTATTTGCCTTATGTGGTTTTGGATGTTAAACTTAAAATGTTTATCGAGTCTACTTTTATCTTACATTAAACCATTTTATTATTGGATGTTCACACAGTATGTCATTTATTTAAATAGTACTATGTTTTAAACGATGTCTGGGTATTTACATATTAATGCTCTAGACTTAGTACTCTAGAGAATGGCTTTGTTAATTATTTAAGGTTGCTACTAAAAGAAACTTGTTGTGATATTTTGATTACTATCAGTATAACTTTCTCACCTAAATTTTATAGTTGTTGTTTTCTTTTATTTTTACTAGTGAAATGGGATGTAATGATTTTAAATGTTAAAGATATGTCTATATTATTTATTGTATTTAGTTTTGTCCTATGTGCCTAATTGTCATTGTAGTGAACTTGTATCTATGTGAATTGTTTGATACTTTCAGTGCTATATGATATAACTGCGAATTCTAACTGTGTACACTCAAAGCTTTTCTCAGTTGACTTTGGTTGTTTTCTTTTTATAGTTTGTGCTACGTGGTTTTGAAATCTTAGAATAATAATGTGTGTTGAGAATGTCTGTACGTTCCTTTTAAATTATCTTTTAGTGCTAGATACTCACATAGGTATTAGAGGTAACTTAGTTGACTTAATATTTAGTCTTCCCTAAAATCTATTGCTATAACATACTTTTATTTTTGCATAATGATTACAAACTAAGTGTTTTGTGAAGATGTTTTGCTAATTATTTTAATGTACTACTCCTCTATTAACGTTAATAACATGTTATGGTTTTTGAAAATAATATTTTCCTTATTTAAATCTTGCAATTGGTGTTTTCTCTTATTTTCACGATACTTACAATTAGCTGTAACGATTTAACTGTCGAAGATATTATATGTTATTATCATCTTCATTTGCTTGTAACTCAAAAAAAAAATATTATCTTCATTAAATTTATTTTTTTTCGCTCCATGATTTTGATTTTTCTTGATTTGCGATGTTGTGAGCCCTCTTAGTTATGAAATGACATGTGTTGTACATATAAAATGTCTGGATTTTTTTATCCTTTTAACACAAATTATAGTAGATACGTGCTAATGAAACTAGTTTTGATTAATTGTTTGAAGAATTATTTTTGAGCGGTAATGAAGTAAGATTGGTTCACAAAGACAAGTATACTCTCTATGCATGATGTTTGTTACCTTAGAAAAAAAAAAAATTGTATCTGTTTGTTTCTTCTTAATAAAAGCCTAAAGTGGTGGCGATAGTTTTGCCAAAAATCCACATTATATATAGAATTCTAGAATAAGTTACATTTTTAAACAAAAGTGTTTGGTGCATGTGTTTGATCTGTACTTCTTTGATGATATGAAATCAATTGAACTCAAAAGAATTATATGTTCGGTATATATTTTTTCTTTTTCAAAAAAAAGAAGAATTACTCATTGTATTTAATTCCTTTGAAAAACCTTTGCTAACCAATGTATCATTTACTTTGTAGACACCCAAGAAAAATATTATTGAAGCTGTCTGAATTTCTTGTAACTTGTTTTTGTCATTTATGTTGAAGTAGATATGTATTTAGTTCAATTAATTTACTACTAATAGGTCTTGTAATTGTACGACTTATGTTCGCCGTGATCGTTGTCCTTGCATGACTTCTGCCTTTTTGTTATTTTTATTGTTTGATTTTCGAATTATTATTTGGCTAATGAATTGGCAGGACCTCCATATTAATTGATTCTTATGTTTTAAGATATGTGAACTCTGTGATTGTTGTTCCTGAATTTTGTACCATGGCGTTGTCTGGGTTATTGTGAGAACTTCATTATACTTTGTTTGTGCTATTTTGTTTTTAGGGAGATTTATTTAGTATCTTTGGAAATAAATTTTATGCTTGGTAGTAAAGTGCCTAGTTTTAGAACTGGTATATTTTATTTCGCGACTTGAGTCTATTGATCATCCTTATAGTGACCAATGACTTAATATCTCCGGTGGGTGCAAAGCCCAACAACTAGGGTTGTTCATGGTTCGATTCGAATGAGAACCGAATCAACCGAATCGAACTATTGGAAACAGCCGAGAATCAACCGAATCGCACTAACGATTCTCGAATCAACTAAACTACACTAACAGATTCGGTTCCGCGCTTTAACCGAATCTGAATCATAGTGAACTTTTAACAAATTTTTACCGAATCGCACTATTAATTTGAACTTTTCTTGGAATCAACTATTAATACTTTGAATCGAACTTTTACACTAATGATTCGGTTTGCAACCAAAATAAATCCGAACTATTACCGAATCTGTTAAAATTACAGTTTATAAAACCAAAATAAATCCGAACTATTACCGAACTATTACCGAACTGTTAAAATTACAGTTTATAAAACCAAAATAAACTAAGTCTAGAACTATTATATCATTTAAAATCAAAATAAACTGTTAAATCCCACTCATTCGAAACCCTTCAATGTACCCTCGCAAATGTCCTCTCCCGAATGCCCCGTAATTTGTGAAAGTTTATAATTTTCTTGTTAAGCTTCCATTCACAATCAACATAATGAGCAACAAACTCATATAAGTAAGATTTTGAGTGAAGTCCATGTATCCGTTGTGAGGCAAACCTCTCCACAATGTTTTGAGAAAATTTGCTTTCAACTTATCCTTCTCTTCAATGTAGAGCGCCCAAATATCACGTCTGACTGTAGATCGTGATGGGATGTCAAAACGGGGCTGCAATAGGTTCAATAACTTCTGAAAATCTTCATTCTCCACAAAACGAAATGGGAGCTCCGCACTCACAATTGTCTTTGCAAGCTGAAGTCGGCATGCTGCTTGGTCAAATTTCGAATAGCTTGGCGAAGATGCTACTTGTCCTTCTGTAGGATTTGGAGGGGCTTGCCTTTGTCTTTTGTTTGATCTATTTGGAGGGTACTCCTTGCATCTAGACAAATGGGTCTTCATTGCAGATGTGCCACTCAAACACTTAATTAAGACATCGCAATAAAGACATTTGCCGTACATTTCAAATCTTTACTAAAATGGTTCCACACATCGGACCGAGTTTTACGCTTACAAGTGTTAGGAAGAGGAGGTAATGCATTTCCCGTGGCAGCTGGTGTGGTTTGTACCTCCGGCTCTTCAGCATTTTCCGGCAATGTAAAGTCTAGAATAAAATCGTGCGACGACATGAATTTCTCCTACAATATCACAAACAGTCAGACATTCACTGCACAAGGCTCAAAGTTACTGCATATCAATTACTACAAAGCAGGAAACTTCAAAAATCAGAGTAATAGACTACTGTGAATGCAGAAATTATATGCTCAAAAAAGTCTTGATTGCATATCTACAAAGCAGAAAACCAGAATCTTAATAATAGCAGCAAAATATAATAGCAGCAGCTCTTAATAATATACAGACCAGAACATAATATACAAACAGTCAGACATTCACTGCACAAGGCTCAAAGTTACTACAAAGCAGGAAACTTCAAAAATCAGAGTTGAGAGAAGTTTAGTAATCAAGTTGTCAGACTCTGTTGAAGCTTCCATCCCACAGGAAGAACACAAACTAACTAAACTAATATCATATCATATCATGCTTCATCTTGTTCTCCTCTTCCCAGGCCACTCAAAGCATTATTAAGTACCTTTGCCAATTAACATTCTTCTTCAACCTTCTTATTATGAAATCAGATGCTTACAAAACATAAAACCAGTTCTAAACTACTAATCACTATATAATTAATTGGACTTCAACAATCTTTCAGCTCCAGTTTCTAAAGTAAAAGACTTTTTTTTCCCATATATCTTTCTTGAGACTATCTTATGGGAATATGGTCTATTTTTCAGTCAATGAGGCTATCCTATGTATGCTTTCTGTTGCACTTTTTCCCTCTCCTATATCTATTCTATGGAGATAACAAAGATCATTCAGAAAAACAGAATGGACCCCAATCAAATGATAAATGCCACAAACCAAAACATTCCAGCAATCAATCACAAGAGACAGAGCAAATTTGATGATCCAAATGCTAGCTATATACAAATATCTCAGACCCAACTAATTATAAAACCTTCAAACAAATAACAACATTGACCAAGCTTCTATTGAATTCTTCTACTACCATCAACAACAACAACAAAAAGGAAAAGAAAGTTCAAGAGATTGAAAGCAAGAAACATATATTAATATGAATTTGGAGTGCAGACCCAAAACCAACACACAACACAATGACACAATAAGCTCAGAATGAGATCAACATATACAATTTAACAATAATAATTATGCAATATTGACACAATAAGCTCAGAATGAGACCCAAAAGCAATACTATTCTTTAAAAAAAAGAAAGGTAAAAACAACAAACGCAGGGTGTGTCATGTGTGATTCAAAAAACACTGTATATTCTTTTTTTCTGGGATTCACAATGCAAACCTATTACAGAACATACTATGCAGCAAATCATTCATGATTTGTGTGATTTATGTCTGGGATTACATAAACTTGGATAAAAATCACACAAATCATGATTAGGGTTCGAACTTGGATACCCATTAGCAGTTTAAAACTGGATTAAAACCCAAAAGCAGTGAGGATCGAAGAAATTTACCTAACTGATATGTGAATAGGGTTCGAACTTCAGTTCTTCAGTTCGAACTTCAGTTCTTCAGTTCTTCAGTTCTTACATTTTGCGCAGTTCGAAACAATAACTAAGAGATGATGAATCAAGATGAAGAATCGCAGAGAGTAGAAGAGAAATCATGAAGAATCACAGAGAAGAAGTGAGAGTGAGAGAGCCATAGCGAGAGACTGAAAGGCCGCGTGAGTAGTTCGCACTTCGCAGAGAGTAGTTCGCTGAAACTGAGAGAGTGAAAGGCCGCGTGAGTCGTGTGAGAGAGGCAGAGTAGGGTTTTCTCCTAATAGTTCGCTAGTAGTTCGCAGTTCACTAACTGAACTGGGCTTAACAGTTCGGTTAGTGAATTGCATTGAATAAATGTAGTTCAGTTCAGAACTATTCGTAATAGTTCAGTTCTTAATAGTTCAATTCGGTTCAGTTCAGCAGTTCAGTTTGGTTTAATAGTTATTTTGAACAACCCTACCAACAACCTAAACCTAACTCCGTCTTTAATCCTCTTTTAAGCATTTTCACATGAATGACTACTTGAGTTCTTTTTGATATCCATTTGCCTAATTGTTGCCATTGTCTTAGCTTTCCTTCTTTAGAATTACTCTTACAACATTCATTCTTTTGTTTTGGTCTTGAGCTTATTAAATTTCGAGGACGAAATTTTTTAAGGGGGGTTGGATTGTAACACCTCGATTTTCGTGTATCATGTTTTGATTAATATGTGCTCATTTTATGAACTATTTTGATATATAAGATTATATTATTTTAATTATTGTGTGTGTTAATTATTCAAAATTAATTGAAATCACATTTAAATGTATTTTTATATACAATCGGTAATATACGATTTTTATTATATATTTGTTTGATTTTTAGGTGTGTATCAATGGCCAAATTAATACCTCTTCACACATGTAAGTATATGAACCATATATCTATTTAATTCACTGCTTTCATCTCTCATGAATTTGAAAGTTCATAAATCAAAAAGTAAACATAAAGGTCATTGGGAAATGTTGGTAGATACTCCAACCTTATTATATTACAAATTTTATATACTTTCACGATTATACTTTTAATTCTATAAAAAAATCAATTAGTCCGTTAATGCCTTAAGTTAATTTCAATATTATTTTTTTGAAATCTATACATTACACAAATACGCCACACTTTCTGTAAAAAATAAATAACTAATCGTTACGATTGTCTTGTAAAAATATAAGTAGTTAATTACATTCTTTTAGGATTAAACTTGACTCTTGGCCGTTTGGATAGGTAATTTTTTGTTCTTGTGATATACTATTAACATCTTTAAGAAAAAAAAAAAAAAAATATATATATATATATATATATATAGACTACATTATTTGTCAACCATTGTCTCTATTTTTCTAGGATTGCAAATAGCAAATTAAGAAGAAACATGATTTACTCAAATACACAAAAATACCCATTTCTTGAGCTTTTTATCATTCTCTCCTCTCAAGTTTTAGCTCATGACGTATCTGAGGCTCATATTTCTTATCCAGGCAAGTTTTTATAACCTATAACTTATGGTGCATATTATTCTTAATTCCTGTAATATACAAGTTTTACTTTGTTATAACAATTAACAAGGGATACATACATTCATAACACACTTTTTTGACAAAATTCATACACCTTTTAAAATAGATGTTTTTTTGGAACAAATGTTCAGAACATTAAATGTGAGGTTGACCACTTACTTATTGGTTTGCTAGATGCAAAAGAGTACTGTGTTGTTGAAGTTCCTTGTCCAAACAATCTTGGAGATGCATCCAAAGCTGCAAACAATATCATTTTGTCAGGTTATAACAACTTATTAGATCTTGCACTTATTCAGAAGATGATTAATTCGGTCTATGATATTACTTTTTTGAAAACACAAGAATAATTGCTAAGCCCACTACTCCTATATTCGCAAATGAAATTGTAATTTTAGTTCGTTTTAAGGTTTTGAAAACACAAGAATAATTGCTAAGCCCTCGAAATCTATCATCGTTTTCAGTGAGTCATTTGGCCTATAACTTACTTTATTTATAACTTATGCATGTATAAAAAAAACTAGGACCTATAATTTAGAACTATTTATATAAAACTTTATAATTTTTTATTCTTTGAGTTATATATGGTTCTAGGGTCCCCCTAATATGGACCCAACAAAAATTCACGGGTGAACCTTTACTATTTTTATTAAAAAATAATTTTTTTTGTGGATCAAATTAAAAAATGAATTCTAGAATAATAAAAAGTAGAAAGTATAAATAATATTTTAATAAAACTTAGTAAAAATGGTAAAGGTCCATTGATATACATTTTTCAGGTCCATAGTAGGGGAACCCAAAGTTCTATACAGATAAGTTGTCATTCTCAATTTTACAAAGAAAGAAAAACAAAAAATTGAAACAATTAAGTACATTACCCTAAATGTTAATCATTACAAGGTTTACAAATATTTTTATTTTTGATAAGTATTTAGAGTACTCAAAACCTTAAAACGAACTAAAATTACAATATACAAATAGCTAGTTAATACACCATTTATAGAATAAACAATGGCTAAATTTATCTTTAACTAGTTTACACTTTATAAACAACGACTCAAAAAGCTTTGATGTTTTATTAGAGAAGATTCTCTATTTTTTGGTTTCCTAGATTGCTACGCCTCACTGGTCTACATGTCAGACCATAGATAGACTTGTCTTATTTCCAGATTTTAACCCTCCTCCGCAGAAGACTGAGAATTGATTAGAGAAGTCGAGAGGTAGTGTTAATACAAACGTATTGAGTAACTACGACGACTTAATACAACAGACAAAAACATATAACTCTTTAAATAAATAGTTTTAGTTGTAGACTTAGTATGCAATTTATGTGTATCATTTTTCTCAAAAATTATTATTGTTATTTTAGACATATACTAATTTTAAGAATATAATTCATTTCCTTGTTCAAATAATAATTTTTTGTTCATGCAGATGTGGTTTTGGATACTCATGCAGAAGATTCCTGAGTGCTACAAAATTTGAAGAGACTTGAATAATATGCCCCATGATGATCAAAATAGTGGTGAGACATTGCCTACGTAACTTTTATTCTAAATAAAAAAACTATAGTGCATATCATTCTAGATGCTTGTTGTATATATACAAGTTAAACTTTTATATAACAAAGAATACATACACTCATTTTATTATATCTTTCATAGATCACATTTATAACACCTTTCAAAAAAAAAGTGTCTGTCAAAAAAAGTGTTTTATTTAACTTATAAAATATTACTTTATATAGTGACCACTCTTATTTGTTTGCTAGATCAAAGAGTCAAAAAGTGTTATGTTCATGTACCTTGTAAAAACAATCTTGGAGATGCAACCGGAGCTGAAAATAATAATATTTTATCAGGTATAACATCTTATAAGATCTTTCACATATTTAATTGACCTATTGGCCCGTTTGGATAAAGAACTTAATTATGTGCTCATAGCAAAAGTGCATATTATATAAGAGCTTATGCTTAAACTGTTTTTATAGTAAAAGATAAAATAATGTGTAATTATATTTTTTTATAAGCTATAAGTTGTTTCTATAATCTATCACGGGAAGCTTATTAAAATTAGCTGAAATCAACTTATGAACATGTCATAATTAAGTTGTTTCAATAAACTCTCCCAAACAATTTCACAAGTGCTTATGTCAAAAGATAAACCTAAATAAGCCGATCCAAACAGACCATATCTATTATCTTTAGCATATATACCTTCATATCTACATATCTATGAATAGAGTGTAAAGATAAACTCTACCAATTCATCGACTGCATATTGCTAGGTGCCATATATATACAATTTTTTCCTTTGTAGTTTTGATTTTCATTGCCCCATTCTACTTTTCTCTTTTTTCTCTTTTATATCATGGTTTAAGTACCTCTTATACTTTACTTAAACAGTCAAGGGAGAACCTACACTATATTCAAGAGGGCAGTTGAATCCCTTGAAAAAAAAATCATTTACCTCCCTATAAAAAAATATTTTGACCTTCTTGATATTTTTATTTTATACCCAAACCCCTAATCTTGCACCCAAGCTGCACCACACCCTTACATTACACCAAACCTTTGTCTCTTCTTTCCCCATGCGAGCTTTTTTTTTTTATTTCTTGCACAATAGCTTTCCGCTTGCACAAGTACTTCAATGCCACCACTCCACTTCGCGACCAACACCCTCCTCTGCGTGTGTGTTTTTACTTCGTGACCTCCACACCTCTTATCTATTGGGACCTTCAAACCTCTTTGCTATTGTGGCCTATGAGACACACCTCTTCTCTACAGCTACACTACGGTCTTGACCTAATAGTGCTCACCTCTGCATCTTCTTAATCTTCTCTACAACTGCACTACGGTCTTGACCTAATAGTGCTCACCTCTGCATCTTCTTAACCTTGTTTGCATGGTGAAAAATCAATTTGTCCCATTGGTTGTGTGTGTGTGTGTAAAAAGCCTAATTTGAAAATCCCCTAAATTCTCCCCAAATTTCTCTAAATCTATTTTTATTCCTCAAGACCACAATTTGAAATTCCACAACTTCTCCCATTGAAAAATAGACTTAATACCGGTCAGTTTGGCACTGGTTTGGTTGAATTTAGAGTTGTGTAGCTCGAGTTATGAATTCCACAAGTTAGGGTAAGATTCTGGAAACAATCTGGACAAGTTTATGCACAAGTTTCATGCAATTTGGTTGAGTTTTGGTCATTTTAGAACTGCTTGATTTTGAAGGACAGAAACTGTCCTCTTTTGACACTAGTCTGTGTGTTTTTGAAAACTTTACCTATTGAACACTCTTCTTCAAAAACTGAACTTAGGAATAAAAAATAGACCCATAGGGCTTTCCAACAAGTATTTATTTGTCGAAATCCGATGTCGTTTGCTATTTTAAATAATTCGCCAAATTGGGCGCATAGTTACAGAAATTCTGCACCCGAGTTTATGTAAATTAGCTTGAACTTTGAATAAAATTGATTATTTTGTTGGTTAAGTTGAAGTTGAATTCTGTTGTTGTTGTTGTGTTGTTGTAGGCCTATGGCCAAACGTTGAATTCCGTTGTTATTGTGTTGTTGTAGGCCTATGGCCAAACGTTGAATTATGTTGTTATTGTGTTGTTGTAGGCCTATGGCCAAACGTTGAATTCTGTTGTTGTTGCATTGCTATATAACTGTTGTTGTTGACTATTTGGACATTCACATCGCGTCACATGCATAACATTTCACGTTGGAGCGGATGCTCAAACACGTTGGCCTGGACTGGCAAATTATGTTGAAGGCTTATGCCTTGTTGATGCCTCTATTTATTGGCAGATTTTTCACGTTGGGAGTTCTACTCCGATGGTACCACATGCATGTGCATAGTATTGAGTCGCATTCCGCATTGCAAAATTTTACGTGGTTATGTTGATGATTCGTGATGACTGAAGTTGTTGGATTGTTGTGAAGTGGTGAAATTGTAGGCGTTGATTCTAACATATTATTTTTCATGTGTCCTATTATATGGCTAGATATCTCACCCCTTCTGTTTGAATGTTACCCCCATGTTGGTAACGTGCAGGTAATCTCGGATGAAGGCTGTTTACCTTCGTCTGTTCGAGTCAGTGTGGTCACTCTGATACGTAGCACTCGGGGTGGGGGGGATGAACGCATGTTTTTCTTATTTACTTTGTCGTTTTATTGTTGAATTCTAAAGTTGTTGCCGTCAAGGATTTTGACTATTTCTGAGTTGTTTTAAGTTGGACAAAGATGTTTTGTTTTTGAATTCATTTTTGCGTAGTAATGAAATTTGACTTATTTTGTTTTGACCAAGCTGATTGTTTATTGGTTCATCCGGTTTAAGGTGTTATGTATCCGATTATTACAAAGCGATTTGTTTACGTTTGTCCTTTGTTTCAAGTTGAAAGTGTAGCATCCATTGGTTTGCTGGAAATTTTGAAAACTCTGATTTTGTATTTTAAATTTATTTTATCGGGTAGAAATGGGTGTTACACACCACACCCTTACATTACACCAAACCTTTGTCTCTTCTTTCCCCATGCGAGCTTTTTTTTTTTTTTTTTTTTTTTGTATTTCTTGCACAATAGCTTTCCGCTTGCACAAGTACTTCAATGCCACCACTCCACTTCGCGACCAACACCCTCCTCTGCGTGTGTGTTTTCACTTCGTGACCTCCACACCTCTTATCTATTGGGACCTCCAAACCTCCTTGCTATTGTGGCCTATGAGACACACCTCTTCTCTACAGCTACACTACGGTCTTGACCTAATAGTGCTCAACTCTGCATCTTCTTAATCTTCTCTACAATTTTGCACTACTGTCTTGACCTAATAGTGCTCACCTCTGCATCTTCTTAATCTTGTTTGCATGGTGAAAAATCAATTTGTCCCATTGGTTGTGTGTGTGTGTAAAAGCCTAATTTGAAAATCCCTAATTCTCCCCAAATTTCTCTAAATCTATTTTTATTCCTCAAGACCACAATTTGAAATTCCACAACTTCTCCTATTGATTGTCTTCCTAATTTTTCTATGTAACATAGGTAAACAATTACATAAGTTCAAGAATGAAATAAACTTATACATTTCAATTATTGATGAATGAAAAACATGTTGCTTCCATATGACCTTTTGAAGAAAAGATCCCTCCGCAAAATGACCTTCAATTTTTTCAAGAAAGGAGACATTCCTATCCCAAATGCTTATTGGTTGGTGCATGGGAACACTTGCTTCCATATGTCAAATACATGGGATTTCTGACCAAAAAGAGAAAGCGGGATTTTCTTCTTGTCCTATTATCCACCCTAACATGGGTTTTGAATTCCAAGTCTGGCTTAGGACTCTTAAACCATGGCATTGATGAAGTGAGCTTTAATTGTGAAGCGCTATAGCACCTGACGCTGTAGCGTCCACTGCTGCAACAGCTGAAACTCAACTAGAAAAGAATTGTGTTGTGTTTACCAATCAGTAACTCTTCCCTCTTGTGTTATGTTGTGTTGTGGTGTTGTTTGTTTTCAAATAAACTTGTTGGATGTTGTAGCATCTGTAATAACATCTAGCAATTGTATATGATTTCAAATTTATGTTGTGTTAAATGTTTTTAATTTCAGTATTGTAGTGTCCAAAAGGCTTGTTCCATTAGAATTGCATGAGAAGTAAAACACTGCTGAGTCTTAAGTTGGGGGGAGGGCCTTAAATGTGTTTAATGTTATATGTGAAATGTTAATGTTATGTGTTTAATGTTATGTTTGTTGCATAGAAAGCATGATCAGTTGCAATTCCTAGTCTTTCAGTAATAGAAGGTGTATCTTCTTGGGCTAATTTTAGTGATGATTTTGTGAAATGTGTGGAGTAGCCTTGCACGAATAATATCTACTCTTATTGCTTTGCTTCTACACAAAGAATCTCTGTGCTTAAGTAGAAACTTAGTTAGCTAAGGACTATCTGATGCTTAAGTTAGTCCTGGTTAACCAAGGTGGAATCAAATCTTGAATAAAAACCTTGAAGAGCTTTTGAAGCTAAGTTTGGGGGTGCACAAGTTATATAAAGGCTAGGTATCAAGATCCTAGGGTGGTTAGTGAATTAGGACTTCACTTGTACTCATCAGTATTAGAGATACTTTTGTAATGGTCAGTATTACCCAAACAAAAGCTGAGTTGTTCCAAAAAGCAAATGTATATATGTAAAAAAAATAAAAAAAAAATAAAAGAAAAGAAAAGAAAAAAAAAGAATAAATGTTAAAGGAGCTCAATAATGAGGGGGTTGCAGTCAAGAATTCTGTTCATCAAAGTTCCAGCGTTATAGCATCAAACATTATAACGTTGTTGATTTATCTTCAATAGTGGTGTTGGAAAAAAGCATGTGCAAGTATACACAGTCCAAAACAAGTAGTATAAAAGATCGAACCCACAGAGATTGAAAAACTCTCTTTTAAAATTTAATACAAAGTAATAAAATGTAAGGTAACTAAATAACAAATTATATTGGAGTTTGGTGTGATCACAATCAAGTTAGTAAAAACAAAAGTGCAAGTATTTGTAGTGCAAATGAGAGAAGTTAGTTGGAATGTCTTCATCAAATAATTTACTTTTAAGAGTTTGATGCGTTATGTGATGCAAATTTGCACTAAATCTTTGTTGCATTAGCTATGTGCCTTTCAGTCACTTTCTTCAGATTTTCATTACAAGCTTCCTATGTCTAGGCATGCTTAAATAAGTTCACTCTTGTATCTTAAGTACCCACAGTATCACCCTATGGACTATACTATCCTATGTCTAGGTCTTAGCATGGTTTTCACAAAGTTTCCTTTATGTAAAACACTTACCCATATTAGTTCTTAAGTTCTTAATTGTAAGCCATGTCTGCTCTTACAAATCTACTTATTCTAAGTTGATCAATCCCCAAAATAAGTGTTGAAAATATTATCAAGCAAGAACTAAAGTACAAACATTACATACATGCATCTTACTTAAAAGCTCATTAAATGATTAGAACATTCCAACTAAGAAAGATTTAGCTTACAATAAACATTGCATGGTAAATATAAACTGAATGGAACATGTTTATATAATTGAAATCACAAAAAAAGAAACAACAAGATAGAAGTTACACAAGTTGAAGCTCTTTGTATGAAGTCTCCTAGCAATGCACTAGCATTACTCCTTAGCACTATACAAACACTATGAAATCGAAGTAAGGAGGATTTGTTAATTCCTTCCTTTCCCTCTTATAAAATAGAAACTAACTATGTATATTGAAATTTTGATCTAACTTATGGATTGTGATATATCTCCAAATGAAGATGTGAGGTCCTTTTATAGTCTTCAAGAGAGGTGCTTCCTTCCTTCATGTTGAAGTAATCTTGAGAGGATTGAGTCAGTAGTTGCTTTTGAGAGGTTGATCCCAAGTTGAAATCTTTGACCAAGTGTATAGGAGGTCCAATGATGTATGACCATGTGTCCCTATGTTGATGACTTTTCAAAGCTATCCCTATGGCTATGTGTGAATGGTAGCGCGCTACTATATATAGTGGTTCTCGCTTTGGGGACTAAGCATGAGGTCAGCAATGCAAGTGGATGCACATGTAGCTAGCTGCTCACTCACCAAGTAGTGCAGATTCAGTTCAGGATCAATGCAGGAGCATTGATGCAGATCTGTAGACTGCACTGAGCAAAAACATCAAACATACCACAATATATCCAAAATGGCCTATTAACAACTATAACCATGTCAATCACTCAAGTTATCATATATCACACAAAATACTATATAAACTCCTTATCTTTACTTGAAAGAGAGCAATTTACTAAGTTTAAACATATGAAATACTCTATATAAAATAGAGTTATCACACCCCCAAACTTAAATCATTGTTTGTCCGCAAGTAATGACAAAGACTAACTATTAATACTATAATTCTAGAAGATAGATCAGTTTGATATTTTTGGATTTTCATAAGGATTTCCCTATGAACTTCATTTCTCAGCAATCTTTCTTGAGCCTTTATTTCTTTAAAACTACCAAAGTTATTCAAACTCTTTTGTGTGTGTGTGAACCCGCTGAGTTGAGATTGGTTCCAAGACTAAGTGAAAAACTTCCTCCTAGCCTTTGAAAGGATTGGTTTATCTTTGGTCACACCAAAATATTTTTCAAAAGAGAGATTAGACTCACAAAATTTTCTCAAGTGTTGGGGAGTTTTAAGTACAACAAAGGGCTTGGTTGAATTTCTTTCAAAGCTTTTGAGCCAATGAATTTCTATTTTTTTTTGTGTGGATCTTTTTGTGTAGATGCATTACTTCTTTGAAGTGATTTATGCATTGATTTTTTTCGCATTTTTTGCTTTTCTTGATCAGCGATTGCATTGATGCTTCACACCGATGATGCTTTTTCTTTTGCTAGCTCATATTGCCTTCCTCAGCGACTGCGACTGCAATTGCAATTGCGGTTTAGCACAGTCTTTGACCTCCAGATGCATATATTTTTTCTTTGCACTTTGCACACAGTTCGATTTTGAACTATCCTCCGGATACATTTATTCCTGCATGGCACAGGTCTTTGACCTCCAGATGCATTCATGTACTTAGGGACAGGTATAGTTTCAAATGATTCACGATAATATGGCTTTGATCTTTGATCTTTTGTCCACATTTTTGTATTCTTTTTGAGCATTGTTTACTCTTTATACTTTTCAAATTCAGCCTTTGTTTTCATAAAACACCCCCAAACTTAATTCTTTAAGCTCTTCTATCTTTTTAGTAAATCTTTGTTTTGACCTAAAGCTTACCAAAAATTCCCTTGCATCAAATTGATCTTTAAATAGCAAGGTTCTTTTCACAAACTCAGTTTTGAAGTAAAAATAATTTTGGTTATTTTCTAAGAAATAAGGCATCTTTTTCTCTTTTTCATCATTAAAATTCCATCCATGGGGTTTTCACCATATTTTTGAAAAACTGATCCATTCTACTAAAATACTTAGATACTACTTTATTATGTACATCTAATATTTAAACAAAATATAAACTATTTTAAAACATATCTATTTACTATACAAAAACAGACATATTTAATTTAAACACACAACATATTAGATAAATCCCCCCCCCCAAACTTAAGGGGTAGCAGTGTCCACTGTAACACCCCAAAATAGTTCAATTAATTATTTAATTGAGTTATTTAAGGTTTATAACATTTTAGTTAAGTCAAGTATTAATTAGAAGTTTATTTCATTTAGGAGATGTTTAGGTGAATGTGGAAGGTGGGCGTAGAGGCCCATGAGCCATGAGAGGCCCATGAGCCATTAGAAGCCCAATTGTTGACTCTTAGAAGAGTGTCGAAGGAGAGGGAGTATTCATAACCAAAATCTTAGAAAAATCAAAAGGGAAAGTAAGAGAGAGAAGTTGGTAGGTGAGATTAGTTCCTAGAGAGAAGAAGGAGAACTTGGCGTGGAGAGCTCAAATCCGAGAGAGAGGAGCTAGCTGGTGGTGGATCTTGAAGTGTGGAAAGGAGAGCTTGTTGCTGTGTTTCTTGGAGAGTGAAGGGCTCTCATCTTCAGCAAATTGTTAAGGTTAGGGGCTCTCTCTTTCATCTATAATAGATTATATGATGCATGTTATGTGTGAGTAGACTTTAGGAGTGATTTCGGTACTGCCTTGTATGTTTTATGTGTTTAACGTTGTGTTGATTCACTTGGTGAAGTGGTGTTGAGTTGTTGTGGTTTAGATCATACGAGAACCAGGGAGAGGAGTGGGAGCTGAGGAACACTCGGTCCAAAGTGAGTTGTTGTTTGTGTTGTCATTTGCGTGGAGTTCCCAGTGAGTTGGTGTCGGTTATGAGGCCGTCTCCTTCGTGGAGTTCTTGAGAAGTGTTGGATTAGTTTTGAAGGTATGAGTATATAATAGTGGTGCGTAAGTTGATCATAGTGTGAGAACCAGAGAAGGGTGTGCGCGGTGAGTGTGTGCGCTGTAGGTGTGTGCGTTGTGGGTGTGTGCGTCGTAGGGTGGTGCGACGTGGTATGTGGGAGTCAAAGTATGTAGTACCGAGATGAGTAGTGACGAGGTGTGTCATTACGAGTGACTGAGGAGTGGTAGCCGAGTTGAATGGTGATAAGACGTTGTCTCTAGGAGTAACCGAGGTGGTTAGTACCTAGGTGGGTGATGTGGCATAGATGATGAGGTGTAAGTGTGGCTAAGTCCCAACGTGGGAGTCGAATTGTAGTTGCCGAGGTGTAGGGTATATGTACCGAGGTGTATGTGTTGAGAAGTAGATGCTTGTTCCTAAGTGAACTGAGGTGCAGGGTAGAGAAGTGACGAAAGATAGGTTGCCTAAGTGAAGTAACTAGAGTAACCGGGTGAGGCGCAAGAGCGCAATTGGAAGTGTAGTGCGTGCTGAGTGTGGGGCGTGGCCGGGTGATAAACCGAAGTGATTAAGGGTGAATTGAAGTAGAGTAACCAGTGGCGTTAATGAAGTAAGTATGGTAGTGTGGTATAAGTATAGATACCGAGATGTGTTATGGTGCAGAGAGGAGGCTTAGTGCCTGTGTGCCGAGGTGAGTGATGCGATAGTGCCGAGGTGCTTGGTGAGAGTGCCGAGGTGATGCGAGAGTGCCGAGGTGCTTGGTGAGAGTTCAGGGGATGCGAGTGCCGAGGGAGCGGGATGAGTATATCGAGTCAGCTTTGCTTTAACCCCGTGGCATGCATAGACGCCGCGCGGACGCTCTGTGAGTGTTGTCTAGTGCCGAGAACGCTTAAGTGGCTGACTAGTGTAGTCAGGTTTGGTCCCTAGGTGACGTTTTAGTCCTAGGTGACGTTGTGGTCCTCGTAGTGACTGTGTAGTCCAATACCTTTGGGGACAAAGTGTCCAGGTGGGTTGGACGCCAGTCAGTAGAGCTAGGGAATGAGGTGTGGAGATGTCCGGGGAGTTGGGCGCTAGCTATAGAGCTATTGGCCGATGTAGAGATGTCGACTTTAGTGCGTGGACGATATTTGAGTGATGTTAGCCTTAGAGTATGAGTAGAGGTGTGATAATTGATGAAGTCCCTAATGGGCAAATAAATAAATGAGGAGCGAGAGGACTTGGTCCTATTGATGAGCAGAGGGACTTGGTCCTATTGATGAAGCAGAGGACTTCGGTCCTATTGGTGATGGTGAAATAATTAATAGTATTTGAGAGTCTATTAGTTATTGGTGAGTATGCATTATTGCTTAATTGATGATGTATATCTTTGTGTTGTGATGCATTGTTCATGGTGTCACATAAACCATATGCATAATGGTGAGCAGAGGATTTCGGTCCTAGTGGTGAGCGAGAGGACTTGATCTATTGAGTAGCGAAGACTTCGTCTTAATGGATCCATTCATGCATATGCCTGGAGAGTCGTCTGCATCATGCATATACTCATGCACATTGGTGTCTGTTGATGATTGGGAATTGGTGTGTCTTAACTTGGTGTGGTGTGTGGTTGGTTGAGTCGGAGTGTTTCTAGTTGTCTTTCTCTAGCATAATGTTCATCATACATTTTATTATTTATGAAAAGAGACTCACCCTAGCATTTTTATGTTGCCTGCTCTCGTGGCGACAAACAGGTGATGTGCAGGTGATCCTGAGTGAAGGTCCTTTCTTTCCTCAGTCTAGTTGTGGCGTCTTGCTCTGTGACGTCGAACTGGGGAGCCGGGTAGTCTGTTAGTTGTTTAAGATTAGTGTTGAACTGTATTAGATTGATGTATTAGAATATGAGGGTTCGCCCCATTTAAGTCGTGGTATGTATCACGCAATTATATTTTATTAATGAAAAGTATATTTGGCTAAGTTAAAAGTGATGTTTGATGAGCGTATCATTCCTTTGAGGATATATCTTTGAAAAGAAAAACAATTTGTGAACTCTGATTTTATAAATTAAAGTATTAAGAGTAAGGGGGGTGTTACATGTTGGTATCAGAGCAAAAGTTCGGTCTGTCCGGCCAAGTTTGTCCAGTCGTAGTGTCTCAGAGATCCCTTGTCGATCTCCAACAGAGACTTTGTTGTAGAGTTGTTGGTTGTTTGCAGTTGTTATTTGAGATAGGTGTAATTAGAATAAGTAACTGATGGTTGTAACATTACTTGTAGTTGTTTGTGACTGTTGTTTGTATTAGTGAAGTATGTGTGATTAGAAGGTTTTAACGACGTCAAAGGAGTGGGAGTCGTGACGATGCCTTCGTACTCGGGATCAAGTAAAAGTCCTTCAATGTGAAAGGTGTAAATTTTGAAAAGACGTAGTTTTGTGACCTTAACTAAATTGGATGCGTGAGTAGGAGGGACTGATCACCCCGATAACTCATTCCCAATGAAAGAGGTGACAATAACTCGTAATTATTATAAATTTTGAATATGTACTAATTACAACTTGATTGATTGAGTGGTGTGTGCAAGTTTGATTGACTATTAATTCTTAGATAAATAGGTGCCTTATGGATGTTTGAGTTTGATTTGGGGGTTGATAGTAGGGAGATGTAAAGATAAGGATTGACACTTAGAGTTTGAAGTTCATGCAAAGAAAATAGAGCATGCCTTTTTGGAAAAAGTTTAGAAATATGGTTTCTGGAAAGCTTTGAGGTAGAAAAATTGTTCTTAAAAGTATGGTAGTCGAGGAGTATCTATATAGAATCTGGGTAATAGTGTGTAACTTTGATGATAGTTGGGAGCAAGAATAAGATTGATAAAGCGGTGTGTTCATGTTGAGTGTTTTTGCATGAATGATTTCGATTGAGTTACGAATGTGTGCTTATATGTTCCTTAAGTATTACGTTGTGTTACTTCACCTTGGTGAAGATTGTAATGGTTGATTTACGAGTGGTCACGTAAGTGACCATGGAGAGAAATGAGAGTGAGGACTCTCGATCTCGGTGAGCGTGAGAGTTTAAGAGTGCGTTCTTGAGCTTAATCCTAGTCGGGAGCACCTAAAGAGAGGAAGGAGAAGTTAGGCGCGCGTGATCGTGAGAGAAGGCTGAAGTGCATGAAGGATAACGCACGCACGTAAGTGTTAAAGCGTAGTTTCGGGCTTGAAGAGGGCGAGTTGAGTTGTACTTGATGGACGAAGGTGCGTAGGTGTAATTAGAACCCGATGCAGTGTCGTCAAGTAGTTGCCGAGGTATAACATGGTTATCTTGCCGGGGTGTTTGGGCTCAAGACGTGGGGCGTGGGTAAGTCTGCGTATGATAGCCAGAGTGAAGGAGTCGACTTGTAACATGTTATACCGAGGTGCGAGTCTTTGAGATTAGGCGTAGTTTGCTTCAGGTGTGGCGAGGTGGGTCATATTAGCACTAAGTGTTCTAAGCTGAAGCGATGAAAGAGAAAGGAGTAGTGGATAGGTGGTGAATTGAGAGGATATAACCGAGGTATGTATGTATTGAAGTGAGGTATAGGCATGTCGGATTATGTGTCGCCGTGGTATAGTGTAATCCTAAGTGTTGACAGGTAACGTAATCAAATGAAGCGTGAGTGAGGGTTGGAAGATGAGGTAGTGCGTGAGTAAGCTAAGTGATGAAATCAGTAGATTCGAAACCAAGCGTAGGATCGGTTTGTAGTTGCCGGTGTGCTGAGTAAGTAAGCCGAGATGTATATGTCGAGTTGGGTTGTGTATGTACTTAGGTGGAGTTGCTGAAAACTAGTACAGTCGAAGTTAGGCTTATCCGAGATCAACATAGTCGAAGTCGGTATAAAGCGAGACTAGTGTAGTCGAACTGGCGTAGCCGAAGTCTTGCGTTTTCGAATCTAGCTTAGTTAAAGTCGGTAAATGGGCGAAGTAATGCCGAGATGTTGTGTTGTTGCCGAGGTGCAAAAATGGGGTACCGAGGTGCTGCGTACGAGCTATGTTTAGCATATTTTCACTGCGAGAAGCGACGGTGAGTGCGAAGGTAGTGACGTTAAGTCCAAACTATGGAGCGATAGGTGTTGTTTTGATCCTTAGGTATCGTTTTGGTCTAAAGTGACGTTGGAGTACTCGGATTGACTAATAGTCAAATGCTTGAGTGTCGAGATGCTCGTTGAGCTGGGCGACAGCTATGGAGCTGTTGGCCGAGGTAGGTATGTCAGCTTAGTGCTTGATTGATGGTGTCTGGATGTTGTTAGCCTTAGTGCTACAATTGAATGGTGAGTTGAATGATGAGATTCCTACTGGGAACCATCTAATGGTGAAGGCTGCGGTCTTGTTGATGAATGGCGAGTATGCCTTATGTGTAAATTGTAATGTAAGTGTGTGATGAAGTGTAGTTACCTAGGTGTAACTTTGGTGATTAAAGGATTAGGATTCAGTATGAGAACTAGGATGTAGAGATGAGGAGGACATTATCTGTAGGTTGGATATAGATTGATGTAAGAGATGAGCATTTGTACGTCTAGTAATTGCTATAGTGTAGTTCCTAATGGTAGGATAACGGTGTTTGGGTAATTGAGTGGGATTTTGATGATCCAAAAGGTGTCTATGTACTAGTACTTAGTGTACAAGAAGGTGTTATTGATAGTTGAGAACAAAAAATAAGATTGATGGAATTAGTGTGTTCATGCAATTGATGAGATTTTCGAGGACGAAAATATTCTAAGTGGGGGAGAGTTGTAACACCCCAAAATAGTTCAATTAATTATTTAATTGAGTTATTTAAGGTTTACAACATTTTAGTTAAGTCAAGTATTAATTAGAAGTTTATTTCATTTAGGAGATGTTTAGGTGAATGTGGAAGGTGGGCGTAGAGGCCCATGAGCCATGAGAGGCCCATGAGCCATTAGAAGCCCATGAGCCATTAGAAGCCCAATTGTTGACTCTTAGAAGAGTGTCGAAGGAGAGGGAGTATTCATAACCAAAATCTTAGAAAAATCAAAAGGGAAAGTAAGAGAGAGAAGTTGGTAGGTGAGATTAGTTCCTAGAGAGAAGAAGGAGAACTTGGCGTGGAGAGCTCAAATCCGAGAGAGAGGAGCTAGCTGGTGGTGGATCTTGAAGTGTGGAAAGGAGAGCTTGTTGCTGTGTTTCTTGGAGAGTGAAGGGCTCTCATCTTCAGCAAATTGTTAAGGGTTAGGGGGCTCTCTCTTTCATCTATAATAGATTATATGATGCATGTTATGTGTGAGTAGACTTTAGGAGTGATTTCGGTACTGCCTTGTATGTTTTATGTGTTTAACGTTGTGTTCAGTTCACTTCAGTGAAGTGGTGTTGAGTTGTTGTGGTTTAGATCATACGAGAGACCAAGGAGAGGAGTGGGAGCTGAGGAACACTCAGTCCCAGTGAGTTGTTGTTTGTGTTGTCATTTGCGTGGAGTTCCCAGTGAGTTGGTGTCGGTGTCGGGGCTGTCTCCTTCGTGGAGTTCTTGAGAAGTGTTGGATTAGTTTTGAAGGTATGAGTATATAATAGTGGTGTGTAAGTTGATCATAGTGTGAGAACCAGAGAAGGGTGTGCGCGGTGAGTGTGTGCGCTGTAGGTGTGTGCGTTGTGGGTGTGTGCGTCGTGGGGTGGTGCGGCGTGGTATGTGGGAGTCAAAGTATGTAGTGCAGAGATGAGTAGTGACGAGGTGTGTCATTCACGAGTGGCCCGAGGAGTGGTAGCCGAGTTGAATGGTGATAAGACGTTGTCTCTAGGAGTAACCGGGTGGTTAGTACCTAGGTGGGTGATGTGGCATAGATGATGAGGTGTAAGTGTGGCTAAGTCCCAACGTGGGAGTCGAATTGTAGTTCTTGAGGTGTAGGGTCACTACAAGAAAATGGGGATTTTTGGCGGATTTTTCCGCCAAAAACACCCAATCCGCCGCAAATCAGGTATTTTCATGGATTTTTCCGCCGATAAATGGTGGTGGGAACGTATTTTCGGCGGAAATTCCGCCGGTAATTTCCGGCGGATTTTAAGTCATTTCCGGCGGATTTTTGCAGGGGAATTTGCGGCGGATTTCCATCGGTACTTTCCGGCGGAAATTTGGACTTTCTGGCGGATTTTTCCGCCAAAAATGTTTTTTTTTTTTTTTTTGAAATCCGCCGAAAATACTGTAAAATCCGCCAAAAAAAAAGTTTTTTTTTTTTTTTTGAAAATCCGCCGAAAAGTACACTAAAATCCGCCGAAAAATACAATTTTATTTTTAAAAAAAAAATTTAAAAACATTTTAAAAAACCTGAAAAAACGTTTTTTAAAATTAAATAAATTTTAAAAAAAAAATATTAATAACATATTTAAATTAAAAAACTAAAATTGTGATAAAACCAAATAAAATGTTTTTTAAAAATTAATAAATTTAAGTTAAAAATATAAGTAGCATATTTAAATTAAAAAACTCAAATACCAAATAATAAACATTCATAATCAACAAAAAAAAACATTCATAATCAACCAAATAATAAACATCCATAAATTCAAATCCAACAAATCACTCCGATATCCATAATAATAAACATACATAATCAAAAATAAAACTACTAAGGTGCGTGCTCATCGGAGTCATCTCTGTGATAATATTGTTCACCTCGTGCTGGTTGATCATCACTTAACAAAGCCTCTAACGCACCCAAATTTAGATCAATATTATTATTGAAGAGATGAGGTGATTCTTCTTTGGGGGTTGATACATTTCTTTCTTGAGGGTGGTGGATCGTGTTGGGGAAGATCTTCGGGATGAATACTGCTTTGTCAGGTCTTTGGGAGGATCTTGGGAAGGATACTGAGGTGGTGGATATCTTTGGGGATCTGCTGAGAATAATGGGGTTGGGGAGTATGCTGTGGATACTGCTTAGGGTACGGAGGATACTGAGGCCAAGACTGCGGCTGGTAGGAAGCCATATGTGATGATGATGATGATGATGGCCTCGAATGATGGTTCATCCGAGCCATCATCTGCTTGCAACTTCTCGGTTCTCTAGCTTGCTCTGCTCAGCACGCTCTCAATGATCCTAGCTCGCTTTCGTGCAGCGCTCCTCAATGATCCTAGCTTGCTCTTCCGGTTATCGTGTGCATATTGCTCCGCTTTGCTCGTTAAATCTCTGGTTAAATTGCTTTGGTCAATTGATCTACCGATTCGTTGGGAGCAAAGATAAGAACGACCGATACTCTCTGTCCCCGAATATGATCGACTTGGCGAATGCTTTCCTTGAAGAACACGGGTCCCATGCTACGGATCCTCACATCAGCCGATCACTCTTTTGTGGGCCAACCGCTCTTCCCCACATGTAGCGACCCACTCTAGGCTCCTCGTCAGTATCGACTGACCCACTGCTCTGCAGCTGAGACTCACGCCACTCGGCCATCCCAGCATCATAAGCATCCTAAAAAAACAACAGATAAATAACTAAATATAAATAACTAAAGATTAATTGTATTTAAAGATAAATAACTAATAACATAATGTAGTTTTATACCTGAATCCTCCTCGCCCTATCGTGGATAAATTCACCATCCTCCTCTCGCATATACAAGTTGCGATGCAACTCAGGCAAACCGACCTCCCGTCCCAGTTCTTCCTCCTAGATAGTACATAATTTTATTATTTAATAACAACTACTTAATTAACACATAGTTAATAAATTTAATTAATTAATGAATAAAAGTAATAGTTATAAAATTACGTACCATGCGCTGGTGATGAGTTCCAGCACTAATACATCCACCTGCGTGATTGCAGTAGGAGCTGCCGGCATTTTCAGAAGCACGGTTCTTCTTAGCTTTCTCTGCTTTATTTTTAAATTCAGGAGTGTCCCAATACTCGGCGGTTGTGTGCATAAGCCTCTGGTCCCATGAAGTTAGGTTTTGCATTTGCTTGCCGTACACCATGATGCTTGAGTATCTATCATCGCCTCTCTTGTTGAGCGCATGCTCAACATCTCTCTGTTGTTCCTGGTAACCATGTACATTGTTCCTATTTAAAAAAATTAGAAGAATATTGTTAATACGCACAAATTAAACAATTCAATAAAATAATTAAAAATTAATTATTTCTTAGAACTTACTTGGAAAGAATTGAGCATGGCCCTAAAATAGTCTTTCTGATCTACTTTATCTTTCTTAACAGCAGTCCAATTTTTCCAACCTTTGACGAAATTCTGCTGAATTGCGTTTACGACTGCGGTGGTTGCAGGCTTTGAAGGAATAAACCTGAAAATTTTTAAAAAAGCTGAATATTTTGGACCACGAAAGTAGTTAATATAAAAGGCAACAAAAAATTAATAAATAATTATATACTTACGAATCTCCTTGAGGCACCACGATGACACGACCATCTTCAACATGTGTCGGCCGTAAGTCCTCCTTGCCAACAGTCACCGGAAGAGGTGTACTACTACTACTACTCGCACCATCTGTGGTTGGCTTTGGCACATATCTGCCAAGAGGAACAACACAACGACGCGTCTTGTGACGACGCGTAAGGCGAGTAATAATCTTCTTCCCTCTACCTGCCGTATCCGCGACAGGTGGAGGAACATCGTATGTGTCGTCACGATCAGATGAGGATGCAGATGATGATGACATACCTATATACACATATATATATATATATATATATATATATATATACATACATTTAAATATTAAAAAAAGAAACATGTATATTGCATAAACATTCGTACAAATATTCATACAAAATAACTATAAATATCCATACTATTATCAGTTACTAATTAAGTACCAAATAAAACAGAATAACTAGAAAAACTAATTTGAATCCCACTCATTCTCAAAATCATCATCATCAGATGAGCATGGAATTCTTGATACACCAATATGTTCTTTTGCATCTTCATCAGCATCTTCTTCGTCATCAACTTCATCGCCGGTGTTTGGTTGATCACATAAACGAGTAATGGGTTCCACTTGAATCACTTCATTTACATTAGACATCTCATCCATTTGAAATGGGACATCTTCCAGTGTGTCATTTGTCTCAATCCGGCCTCTTGGTTTTGTCTTAATTGCAACACACCAACCACGCCTATCAGTCCGCGTTGATGGATAAGGGACATAATAGACTTGTCTCACATTTTGAGCAATGACGAGCGGATCATCTGATCGATATCTACTACTCATTTTAATGTCGATCAGATTTGACTTTGGATTTACCTTGTTCCTCGAGCGATTTGATCAAACCAATTACAATAAAAAGCACTACCGTCGACTATAGTCTAGATAGAGTACGCAACTTCCGTATATGTGTTGAATCACACCATAAAAATCACCTTCACCACCTCCGGTGACACCCTTCATGCAAACTCCACTATTGATTGTTTCTCTGCCCTGTGTCCATTCATTATTGTGAAATTTGTATCCATTGATAAAGTATGTGTGCCATTCTTTAACACATCTTCGAGGACCGTCTGATAAGTTCCTCAAGTGTTGGTTGGGAGGAGTTGGTGGGAGGGCATAAACACGTTGCCTAAACCACATTGGAAAATGTGCATTAATATAAGCCGAAGATTGTTCTTCACTTATTTCCTCAGATGACAAGAATTCCCTAAAAAGAAATAATTAATTGTTACACATTTGTCTACTTTTATTAACTTAATTAAGATCGATATATATAGTTAATGTTGAGGAATACATACTCAATGAATGGTTGCACCTCAGTACAGTTTATCAACACATTAATATGTGCTGCCTTGAACTCTTCCTCTGTCGGCCCGGTGAGTTTGACTCCTCCCGGATGGACGGCCAGGGTAGACAAAAAAAGGCAGACAAAGCTAATTCATGTCTAGGACATTCAACATCCATTTCATTATTTATTTCGCTTCTTGGAGCAAATTCATTCTTGAAATAATAAGAACAAAAGTTGGTTGTTTCACGGTGTAAGTATGAAGAACATATCGATCCTTCAACTCTAGCTTTGTTTTTCACCGATCTTTTGAATCACCCATGAACCTAGATAATTAAGCGATATGTTAATTAATAATGTTATTTTTAAACTTCCTTAATTTATATTATAATAAATAATCGACCTTTCAAACGGATACATCCATCTCAGTATTGGGCAGTGCGCAAGTTTAACTTCGGATCACGAGATGCACCTTAGATGCTCCATAGAATCAAAGAAACCAGGTGGAAATACTCTCTCCAACTTGCATAAGATAAATGGGATGTCTTGTTCCATTTTTGTAAGATCATCAACTTTTAGGGTTCTTTGAACACAAATTCTTAAAGTATGTACTTATTTCAATCAATGTTCAAAACGTGTGTTGGCAACGAACTAAAAGCGATGGGAAGTAAGCACTCCATGAATACATGAGAATCATGACTCTTCATCCCATGCAACTTCCCATTATCCACATCCGCACATCTAGATAAATTGGAAGAATAACCGTCGGCATTTTCAACTCTTTTATCCACCGATAAAGCGCTTTAAACTTCTTCCTTAGATAAAGTATAATTGGCTTTGGGTTTCAATGTCCTAGTACCTTGCTCAACCAACAACAAATCCTTTCGTCTACAATAATGAGCTATGTCCTTCCTAGCTTTCTCATTGTCTTTCGTTTTACCTTACACGTCCATGACAATGTTAAATATGTTATCAAAAAAATTCTTCTCTGTATGCATTACATCCAGTTGTGTCTCGATGAGATTATCTTTCCAATAGGGAAGTTCCCAAAAGATACTTCTCTTTGTCGGTTGTGCCATTGCCCATAGCCTACGGGACGAAAACAACACCCGCTTCGACTTCCACTTTGGAGGATGTCTTTAACATCGCCCCAAACTTCCTCTGGTGTCAAACTATGAGGAGGTCCACTTGTTTCAACATGTCCCTTGATGAATGCATATTTCTGCTTTCTAAATGGGTGATCCATAGGTAAGAACCTACGATGCGAGTCAAACCACGAAGTTTTCCCTCCGTATTTAAGAGTGAAAGCCCTTGTGTCAACCATGCAAATCGGACACGCCATCTTACCATGTGTTCCCCATCCAGACAACATTCCATAGGCAGGAAAGTCATTAATTGTCCACATCAAAGCCGCCTCATTCGAAAATTTTGTTTGCGTCTTTGCATCATAAGTTAAAACACCGTACCACAACCTTTTAGGTCATCAATCAAAGGTTGCAAATATATGTCAATACCACCGTGTTGGATTGCTTGGCCGGAATAATAGCATTTAAAAACATGTATGGTTTAGACATACACATTTCAGTGGAAGGTTGTATGGGGTGACAATAACTGGCCAACAAGAATACGGTGATGCCGATGCTTGAATATAGGGTGTGAAACCATCAGAGCATAAACCAAGCCGAACATTGCGTGGATCACTGGCAAAATCTGGATGAACACGATCAAAATGCTTCCAAGCTTCACCATCGGATGGGTGGCGTAATTCACGAATTGTTTCTATTTTCATGGTGCCACGTCATTTTACCAGTCTCCATTGATGTAAACATCCTCTGTAGCCTTGGTATAAGCGGCAGATAGAACATTGCTTTCCGTGGAACCGGTTTGCCTCTGCTCGTCCCTCTCCTGCTGGCACGGTAGCGTGGCTCTCCACACAACTTGCATTCCGTCAAATTTCCATCATTTATGCCAAACTCATTATTATAATAGAGCATGCAACCAGACACACAACAATCAATTCTTTTAGATTTTAAGCCAAGCTTCGATACAGTCTTTTAGCATCATAATAACTCTCAAGCAAAAGTCCCTTAATAGGGGTTGCATCCAACATCATTTTGGTCATATATTCCATGCACAACTCGGCAACATTAAATTGAGACTTAAGACCCAACAACCGAACACACATTGATAATTTTGAGTCTTTAGATCCTTCAAATAATGGTTTATTTGTCTCACTCAAATACGCGTAAAACAATTGCGCTTCCTCATTTGGAACTTCTTGACATCATATTACGGTTCTTCAAAATCCAAATTTACTCCAACGGCATGAGATATCATTCCTCGATAAACATCTAACGCGGGTTGCATGATTTGGCGGATCCGGATGTGGAAGCTACTTCTTCAACCGAACATTAGTGCTTGAAAGATATACTTCAACCGGAACATTAACGCAGAGGAACACTACCGCGAGTACCCTGTGCTACTTGCGTGGCGACTCCATATCCAATAATCGCCTAAACCCATTATTGTACAAATGCATTCGACTTCATCTTCATTTTTATAAATCGAATTGAACATTTCGCGCATACGGACATCTAATTCCCCCTTCTCGCGCAAATCCTTCGTCACGCTTAGCACAAAAAATAAACTCTTCTACTCCTTCTGCAAATCGTCTCTTTAAACCGCTTCTTCCAGGATATAATCGATCATACATCCAACTACGATCCATGTTTTCTAAATCCTAGTACTACGTGTGCTACAATAAAAATTATCATAAACAATAACTAATTACTTTTCATTTCATAAATAATAAATCAAAATTTATATTTTCTTACTTACATATTCATAAACATACACATATACAAATATCATATGATCATATACATACACATACACATATACACATACAAATATTTACATACATGCACTACATAACAATGTAAACATTACATTAATTAATTATAATATAAATAGATTTTAAAAAATTTAACACATTTTATATATTATGTTATGGTAAACGTAAATATTAGTCATTTTAACTAACACTCTATTAACTAACAACATAAATAATATTTTAACACATAAATATAACGATAAATTACATATCATACCTACTTAAATGAAAATAAATTACATACAATAACTCTCTTAAAATAAAAAATGATAATATAATGAATTTTCAAAAATATAATAGATGTTAACAACTTAAACAAAAAAAATGATAATATAATGAATTTTCAAAATACTAATATATTCTTGTTTAGTTAATAGAGTGTTAGTTAAAATGTATTAAAAACATGAATTAATAAATAAAAAATAGATATAATTTATTTTTTAACTATATAATTCGTATTTCCTCTAAAATATTAACAAAAATTAAAACTTAATAAATATATTAATTAATTTATTTCGGATTTATCTATTTTTTATTAAAAAAATATTAACATATCTATTTTTTATTAAAAAATATTAACATATCTTTTTTTTATTAAAAAAAATTTCAAACATTTTATATAATATATATGTTATGGTAAACGTAAATATTATTCATTTTAACTAACACTCTATTAACTAACAAACATAAATAACATTTTAACAATAAATTTTTATTCATTTTAACTAACAAGTCTATCAAAAATTTTATTCATTTTTTTATTAACAATATATTATCATGATTGTCGAAAATATAAATAAATATTAACAATTTAATCAAAAAAATTATAATATAATGATTTTTATTAACAATACAATGAATTTTCGAAATTTTAATATATTATTGTATTTTCTAACTATAATGATAATATAATGATTTTCAAAAAAATAATAATATAATGATACACTAAATTTATTTTTTAACTACTCTATCATTATATTTCGTTTTTTCTAAATAGAAATTAAAATTTAATAAATATTTTATTTATTTTATTTCGTTTTTATGTATTTTTTTTAAAAAAATTAATATATGATTTGATTAATCACTAATTTCGTACTTATATTATCATAAAAAAATATTAGAAACAACTAATAACTTCAATAACTAACCGGTGGTGCTGAGAAGACTCTGACTTGATGCTAAACCGGAGTTCTTCCAATAAACGAACAGTGGTCACCAAACTCAAACAACTCCTAAACAAACAACACAACAATTAGTAACTAATAGTTTATAACAAAACATAAGCTAAAATAAAGTATAAACTAAAACAAACCTTTCAAAGTTTGAGAGAGGAGAAGAAAAAACTGAATTTGATAGAAGATTGAGTGAAGAAATGTTAAAGTTTAAGAGAGTGGAGAATTTGATAGAAGTTTGAGAGAGGAGAAGAAGTTTGAGTGAAAGAATTTTAGAGAAGTTATAAAATTGTTAGAGAGAATGAGTGAATGAGGGAAGGGAAGAAATGAGATATATGAAGAAGAGAGGATTCAGTGCCGTTGGAATTAACGTGTTATTTTCGGCGGATTCGTGATGTTTGCGGCGGAATTATTGCCTTGAAGGCCGCGCGCGTTTTCGGCGGATTCAGTGCTGGTTTCGGCGGATTTTCAGCAGTAGACCTCCTTGAAGACCGTGCGAGCGTTTTCGGCGGATTAAGAGGTGTTTGCGGCGGAAATTTGAATTTCAAATTTCCCTCCGCTTATTTCGCTGTTATTTGCGGCGGATTCCCTGCTATTTTCGGCGGATCTACTTTTTTTTTATCTGAGCCCTTTTTTTTCCACTTTATAATCCCCCACAAATACCATAATTCCGCCGAAAACGTCAAAAATCCCCCAAAAAATTTCTGGTGGATTAATTCCCCCACAAATGTCAAAATTCCGCCGGAAATTTTCTGGGGGATTAAAATCCGCCAGAAAGTTTTGCCTTGGAATTTAGGTTTTTCTTGTAGTGGTATATGTACCGAGGTGTATGTGTTGAGAAGTAGATGTTTGTTCCTAAGTGAACTGAGGTGCAGGGTAGAGAAGTGACGAAAGATAGGTTGCCTAAGTGAAGTAACTAGAGTAACCGAGGTGAGGCGCAAGGGCGCAATTGGAAGTGTAGTGCGTACCTAAGTGTAGGACGTAGCCGAGGTGATAAACCGAAGTGATTAAGGGTGAATTGAAGTAGAGTAACCAGTGGCGTTGATGAAGTAAGTATCGTAGTGTGGTATAAGTATAGATACCGAGATGTGTTATGGTGCGAGAGAGGAGGCTTAGTGCTCAGTGTGTAACGACTGGGTCCACCACCCAGTAGCTATTACTCGAAGAACTTCTCTACCAAGTAGAATTTTTGCCTTAGTGGGAATCGAACCTCGTACCTCTTGTACATTTCCTCGCATTCCCACTACCAATTGAGCTACTAGCTCAATTGGTAGTGGGAATGCGAGGAAATGTACAAGAGGTACGAGGTCTCGATTCCCACTAAGGCAAAAATTCTACTGGGTAGAGAAGTTCTTTTGAGTAATAGCTATTGGGTGGTGGACAGTGTCGTTACAATAAAGCGCGCTTTTTATTGTAACACTGGTCCACCACCCGAGCGCTATTACTCAAAGAACTTCTCTGCCCAGTAGAATTTTTGCCTTGGGAAATCGAACCTCGTACCTCATGTACATTTCCTCGCATTCCCACTGCCAATAGCTCAATTGGTAGTGGGAATGCGAGGGAAATGTACATGAGGTACGAGGTCTCGATTCCCACTAAGGCAAAAATTCTACTGGGGTAGAGAAGTTCTTTGAGTAATAGCGCTGAAGTGTGGACCCAGTGTGTTACAATAAAAAGCGCTTTTTTTTATAACGACACAGGTCCACCACAAATATATTACTCAAAGACTTCTCTACCCCAGTAGAATTTTTGCCTTAGTGGGAATCGAACCTCGTACCTCATGTACATTTCCCTCGCATTCCCACTCACCAATTGAGCTACTAGCTCAATTGGTAGTGAAATGCGAGGAAAATGTACATGAGGTACGGTTCCGATTCCCACTGGCAAAAAAATTCTACTGGGTAGAGAAGTTCTTTGAGTAATAGCGCTGAGTGGTGGACCTGTGTCGTTACAATGTGTCTTAGCCGAGGTGAGTGATGCGATAGTGCCGAGGTGCTTGGTGAGAGTGCCGAGGTGATGCGAGAGTGCCGAGGTGCTTGGTGAGAGTGCCGAGGTGCGGGATGAGTATGCCGAGGTGCTGTTTAACCCCAGAGTGGCATGGGGCCGACGCCGGATGCTCTTGTGAGTGTTGTCTAGTGCCGAGAACGCTTAAGTGGCTGACTAGTGTAGTCAGGTTTGGTCCCTAGGTGACGTTTTAGTCCTAGGTGACGTTGTGGTCCTCGTAGTGACTGTGTAGTCCAATACCTTTGGGGACAAAGTGTCCAGTGGGTTGGACGCTAGCTGTAGAGCTAGGGAATGAGGTGTGGAGTTGTCCAGGGAGTTGGACGCTAGCTATAGAGCTATTGGCCAATGTAGAGATGTCAGCTTTAGTGCAGTGACGATATCTGAGTGATGTTAGCCTTAGAGTATGAGTAGAGGTGTGATAATTGATGAAGTCCCTAATGGGCAAATAAATAAATGAGGAGCAGAGGACTTCGGTCCTATTGATGAGCAGAGGACTTCGGTCCTATTGATGAGCAGAGGACTTCGGTCCTATTGATGAGCAGAGGACTTCGGTCCTATTGATGAGCAGAGGACTTCGGTTCTATTGGTGATGGTGAAATAATTAATAGTATTTGAGAGTCTATTAGTTATTGGTGAGTATGCATTATTGCTTAATTGATGATGTATATGCTGTGTTGTGATGCATTGTTCATGGTGTCACATAAACCATATGCATAATGGTGAGCAGAGGATTTCGGTCCTAGTGGTGAGCAGAGGACTTCAGTCCTATTGAGTAGCAGAAGACTTCGGTCTTAATGGATCCATTCATGCATATGCCTGGAGAGTCGGGTCTGCATCATGCATATACTCATGCACATTGGTGTCTGTTGATGATTGGGAATTGGTGTGTCTTAACTTGGTGTGGTGTGTGGTTGGTTGAGTCGGAGTGTTTCTAGTTGTCTTTCTCTAGCATAATGTTCATCATACATTTTATTATTTATGAAAAGAGACTCACCCTAGCATTTTTATGTTGCCTGCTCTCGTGGCGACAAACAGGTGATGTGCAGGTGATCCTGAGTGAAGGTCCTTTCTTTCCTCGCCTCTAGTTGTGGCGTCTTGCTCTGTGACGTCGAACTGGGGAGCCGGGTAGTCTGTTAGTTGTTTAAGATTAGTGTTGAACTGTATTAGATTGATGTATTAGAATATGAGGGTTCGCCCCATTTAAGTCGTGGTATGTATCACGCAATTATATTTTATTAATGAAAAGTATATTTGGCTAAGTTAAAAGTGATGTTTGATGAGCGTAGCATTCCTTTGAGGATATATCTTTGAAAAGAAAAACAATTTGTGAACTCTGATTTTATAAATTAAAGTATTAAGAGTAAGGGGGTGTTACATCCACACTGCTAATTTGTTCAGAAAATACAAACCATATTTTGTTCAAAATAGGGGAGAGGGATTAAAAACAACCAGGGAAATAGTTTTAGACAGAAACATAAGCTATAGCAGTAGTATGTGAAAACTTGTAAATGATACTCATTTCTTGGCTCCACTCCTGATTTTGGTGCTTTGCCTGGTAGGAGGAGTGTGTTTCACCTTCTGCTTCTTTGTTTTGGTTGGTGTTTCTTCTGAGGTGCCAGATGCACCTTCTTCCTCTGGTGTAGTTGCAGAATCGTTTCTTGGGTGATGCAGTGCATCGCTTTGCCGGGCCGATCGAGTTGCTTCCTCTTTGGTGTCAATTTTGCTTGCCTGCCTGCAGGTTTCTTGAAGAACTTCTGAGTGTTGTGCAATGCATCTCTCTTCTGTTGAGCCATTTGTTCTAGAACAAGCTTGATTGTTGCCTCATCATGCTGTGTTGTTGTCTGCTGTGATGCAGCAGCATGTGATGCAGGAGCATCACTCTACATCACATCAGATTGAGCTACAGGCTCCTTTGCAGATGATTCTTATTCTCCTTTGTCTTTGTCGAGTCCTTCTTCTTCTCTTTCCTGCACAAACTCTTTCTCAAGAGTAGAAATAACATTAGCAGTAATGTTACTTGGGTCAGAAGGTACTTGTTGTTCTGGTTCTTTTTCTGGTCTGGCAGGGCTAGGCTCAGAGATGGTTTGTTCTGTGTGAGGTGTTTTCTCATTTTCATTTGTTGGAGACGGTGGTGGAGGGGTTGTTTGTGGTGGTGATTGGACTGGTGGATCATTAAGGGAGGGCAATGGTGATTTTGGGTGGGAAGATGATTCTTGGTTTGGTGAGATGATTGGTGTTTTGATAATTGGTGATGTGATAGGTGAAGTATGAGTTGTTTCTTGCTGGGTTGATGCTGAGGTTTTGGCATATTTTTGTCTAGCTATCTCTTCTAGAATCACACCTCTAGCATGCTCCTCTTCTTCACCATCAACTTCATCATCACTCTCTTCCTCCTCTTCCTCAATTTCTTTGTCCATTTCCTTTTCTAACTCCTCATCCCCAGTATCTGTATCAAACATTTCTTCAATAACAGGCTCAACCACTACTTTCTTCTTTCCTTTTGCTTGTTTCCTAGTCACCTTTTTCGTGGTACTAGGCCCTTCCTCCTTTTCCTCTTCTTTCTCTTCTTCCTCAGCTTCTTTCTCTTCCTCTTCTTCTCCTTCAGTCTTGAGCACCCAACTTGGAAATTCAGGGGCATTAACTTGGCCCACAATATCAAATATCTTGTCAAACACTAATTGAAGCCAATCATGTTGATCATTTAAAAATTTCCAACCTGTAGACTGCTTCTGCATGTGATGCTCTTGCATTTCAGGTGCAGGGCCTCTTACCTTTCTCAATCTCTCTTTCATTTCAGCATTCAAATCTCCAGGTGGAAATTTTTTTGTTCATGGGAGGCTATTGGAATACCTTCTTTCATGCATAACTCAGTAATGAGACATGGGAAAAACAGAAATCCCTTTGATTTAGTTGTGCATGCAAGAATTTCCCTAGCAATCAATCTACCTATGTCAACATTCCCTTCGGCGAGAATTGTATCTAGCAAGATCAATCTCTCTTTGTTCATTGCATATGTGTGTGATGTAGGTAAGACTGAAGTGGCTATGAACAAATGCCAATTTCCTAATGCATCTATCAGATATGTGCTTCTAAGTTTGATTTTTTCATTAGGTGTGAATTTTTCCCAAACAGATCCTGGTATTGCAATCCTATTTTAATTGACCTATTGGCCCGTTTGGATAAAGAACTTAATTATGTGCTCATAGCATAAGTGCATATTATATACGAGCTTATGCTTAAACTGTTTTTATAGTAAAAGATAAAATAATGTGTAATTATATTTTTTTCATAGGCTATAAGTTGTTTCCATAAGCTATCACAGGAAGCTTATTAAAATTAGCTGAAATCAACTTATGAACATGTCATAAGTTGTTTCAATAAACTCTCCATAACAATTTTACAAGTGTTTATGTCAATAGATAAGCCTAAATAAACCGATCCAAACGGACCATATCTATTATCTTTAGCATACCTTCATATATCTAAAATCAAACAAAATAGGAGTAACAACTTATATTAATTTATCTTTTTGTTTACATAACATAATTTAGCATATAAATAACGTAACTATCATTTTGCAGTTTCTTTTAAAAAAGTGTTGTTTATACTTATACTCAACTAGTTTGTTGGGATTGGTGATTTGTTAGATGTAATCAAACTCTTTAGGTATCTTGGATACATGAGTGTTTGGGTAAAATAGACGTTATGAATAGTATGTAAAGATAAACTTTATCGATTCATCGATCGTATATTGCCGGTGACAAATATACAATTTTTCCTTTGTAGTTTTGATTTTCATTGACCCATTCTATTTTTCTCGTTTTTCACTTTTATATCATGGTCTGAGTACCTCTTACACTCTACTTGAACGGTTAAGGTAGGACCTACATTATATTCAAGAGGGCGGTTGAATCCCTTGAAAAATAGTATCCCAATATTTTACTTGTCGTACAAGAAGATTCCAGTCAAAGTGTAGAAGGTGGTGGTGAGAATCCAACGTGACTTTTTGTGGGGTGGGGTTAGCATGGGGAAGAAATTCCCATGGGTAAAGGGGTTTGAGGTCTGTAAGCTGAAAAGTGAGGGGGGCTTTAGTGTAAAGGACCTTCGTCTACTTAACTCTTCCCTAGTTTGTAAGTGTCGAGGTGTAGGATGCTGCTGGGTGACAACTAGATCTCTCTCGATTATGATCCTCAAAACAAAGTATGGACGCGAGATAATAGGGAACCTTGAATTGAATTCCCTTAGCCCTCTGTACTACTCGTCATTGTCTTTGGAAGGAAATGCATGTAGGTGGGGATGGATCCGGACTGCATGGATGGGTGGTTCTCGATGGGGTTGTCGGGAGTTAGGGAATGGGGCGTCAGTTATTTTTTGGCACGACGCTTGGGTTGAGGCCACATCTCTCAAGTTGGTTTTCTAGAGGAATTATGCCATCTCTGAGTAAAAGGATTGTTGGGTGGAGGCTCTCTTAAAGGAGAGAGGAGAGATTTTTTTGCTTGGGAAGGAGAACTTCTAGTGAACCTTATAGCTTTATTATCCCCAGTAGTTCTCCCCTTTGTTTAGGATAGGTAGATCTAGGAGGCTGGTGTAGATGGAGTTTATTCAGTTAAATCGGCGTATTACTTACTTCTTCACAATTCTCCAATTCTGGACACTAGGGCCCCACTAGAGATGTTTTTCCTTGGAAAAGCAGTGGAAAGATTATGTCGCCCCCAAAAGTTGTTGGCTTTGCTTGGAATGCCCTCTTAAATAGGCTCCCATCTCGGGCTTCGCATACACATTATCACGGATTTGGGTGATATTGGGTGTGTCTACTGTGGAGAATTATTAGAGTCTAAGCCACATTTGTTTCTGTCATGTAAGTTTTCAAAAAAGGTTTGGCACCTAGTCTTTAGATGGTTAGGTTGGGTGGTGGTACTCCCATCTGATCTCCCTTATTTGTTATCAAATTTATACTATGGGGTTAGCCTTAGAAGGGGTAGAAAGGGCCTCTTAAGTATATGGCATTCTAATATTAGTGATTTGGGAGAGTAGAAATGGGGTAATTTTCTCAGACAATTCTTTTGACCTCGTGGAAACCATATATTTGATAAAGCTCTACTCGTGGAATCTGCTTTTTGCAAAGACAAAGTCGAATCAACGCCTTTTCTACGAGTGGTGTGTGGATTCCTTGGATTGTGTGTCCAGTTCTTAGCAAAGAATTGTTGTGTGATATATATTTTGAATATGTGTGTGTATCCCTTTTCAATATGGTTTATGATTTTTAAATTTTGTTACCCCGACTCCAGATTCTTGGAATGCAATCAGTAAATTGTAATATTATTATGTTTTTCAATCAAAATAAAGTATACAAATTAGAATACAACATGTTATTTATGTTAACTAATATGTGGTAAGGTTAGAAAACCTCTTCATTTTTAAAAGAAATTGATGGTCTATAATCTAAGTTTTAGGCGTATAACTATATAAATGCCTAATAAATTAAATGTCATCTATTTTATGAATCTTTGTATTTATATAACCAAAACTTACGTAATAGAACCCTCTATTCCATTTCAAACTAAAAGATAAACACATTATATATATATATATATATATATATATATATATATATATATATATATATATATATATATATATATATATATATATATATCCTCATTTTTCCAGTCTTAAATTAATCCGTGAAAAGAATCGGCTATTAATATTTATTAATTGGCTAGAGAGCATGCTCATATTACACACATAACTATTCTTTTTTTATTTCTTCTAATTAATGTTTGTTATGATTTTAAATTATTTAACATACAACACTAATTCTCGACTTTGTGGTAACCAGTTGATGCAGAGTCAAAATATTTAGAGAATATATTCATTGCCAAGTTTAAGATGAATCGTGCTAAAAGTATCCCTGGAGCAAACGATAACTAAAGAACATTGGTGTAGATATAAAGTTGATGTGATCAAGAGTTGTTCTAGAGTTCTCCAACTTGTTTGATTATTGAAGATCACACTACTTTTAATTGCACTATTTTAATCGTTTTCTTAGGAAAAACAAATAAAGATTTATATCTCAATACAAATGTTTCCTTTTAATTAAGATTATACATGAATGCATATTTGGTTTATTCCTAATTAGAATACTAGGATTAGTTTATTTCTAGCTTAAAATTTTATTTGATTGTTTTCAAATATTGAGATTTGATTTTTGTCTTTATTGCAAGATTATGTTATATTTAAAATTATTAAGGTTTCATTGAGTCAATTAGGAATAAAACCCTATTGTATTGCGTTTAATGAAATGGAGGAGTTGACATTTGATTAAAAAGTTTAAAGATATTTCTTCATGGTTCTCTAAGCCATTCTTAGAGCTTATCGATTTGTTGTGACGCTCAACCCTTACTTATCAACTAAAACCTCCATACCCAAATTTTGTATTTTGACGAATTATCGAAAGCAGTGTTCCATCACAAATTGCAGTGTCTCTCTCCATTACTCTCACCTTCATGACTCCTGAATTAGTCACTGACTGCTCTGATGGTAATTGTTCAGTACCTAGACATTGGAGTCGATCCTTGGTCAAGGGTACTCGGTAGGATGTTCCAGAGACCATCTGTTGTAGTTCGGTGAGGGGGGTACCTGCAAAACACTCCGACGCTCAAGTCAGTATGTGTCCTAGTAAGAGCAGACGAATAAGGAGAGAGAAAGGGAGAGAGAAAGGGCTCTAAGGGAGCGGAGTGACAAATGAGAGAATGTGTATCTCCAAATGAGAGGAACGTACCTACAAAATACTCTGACGCTCAAGTCAGTATGTGTCCGAGTAAGAGTAGGCGAATAAGGAGAGAGAAAGGGAGAGAGATAGCTCTAAGGGAGCAGAGTGACAAATGAGAGAATGTGTATCTCCAAATGAGAGGAACGTACCGGAGTAGAGGGGCGGACCTCTATTTATAGAGCGAAGGGGCGTACCGTAGCTGTCGGATCTTACAGAGGGATCTTGACCGTCGGCCTTGGAGGAACCGAGTGGGCAACGTTGAGTGGCAATGGCACGTTATGGACCGTCATAATGGCCCGACCCAATATCCAGCGGGGCCTTACAGCCCAGGTCGGAACAGTGGCCCCCCAAGTCGGGGAGGAGCGCAGAGCTTGTCCTCGGCTTGAGTTGCCTTTTCGACTTCGTGGAGCTACCTGTCACATCGAGATTGGTGGGACAACAATGTGTTGTTTGGTCTGCTCGAGGTGTTCTGTCTTAATGATGTCGGGCAGGCGCTTTTAAGGGAGTGACGTTCCGTTACAGGCGTAAGGAGGGAATGTATATAAGGAGTGAGGGGAGAATATTCCCTCACTTGAAACTGAGAGCAAATCATTAGGAGAGAAACAAATGCAGGATTATTGAGAGAAAACTTCCGCCACCGTCCGAGTTCAAAGACTTACACAGGAGTTCAAACTTCTGCGTCATCAAACCGAGTTATCTCAAGCTTCCTTTCCTGCATACAGGTTAGTTCTGAGCAACTTATCTTTGTAGATAACTTTTTAAAGATGCGTACTCGTAGAGTAGCCTAGTTAGTCGAGGCAATCTCCTGCTGGGGAGGCTTGCTTCAATTCGTCTTGCCTCCGCCTCGGTCGGTCCGAGGCGGATAGATAGAAACATCGGAGTGGAGAGTGACTTAGTAGCATGCCCCCTATTGCAGATGGTCCGGACAAAGAGTGAGGAAGGAAAGAGCTTTATTCCGCCGAGAAAACCGATCCTCAAGAGGTGGGCCGACAGATGTCCCGTGCCGCCGCCAGAGGGCTCCCAATCCCTAATCAAGACAACTTACCATACTATGTCGGAGAAGTCTAGCTTCTCGGTTCCCATGCATGTCTAGATGGGAAAGACCACCAACACCGAGCTTCGAGGATGATAATGAGGTGACATCTCGTCTAGCTGCTGCCGAGGTGACCATGGAAAACCATTCCGAGCGGTTCGAGGACGTATATGTATGGATGTCGACTGGAGTCTGCAAGCTTTCCGCGCGTGCGAAGTCTGACAAACCTGCAGAATTTTACGAAAAATATAACCTGGACTCACCCGAGGGCGAGAAGTGGAGAGTTACTTTGGTGCCAGGCGTTCCGGTCTGCAGTGAGCACAACTATTTTGGGCGGAAACCAAGTGCCAGAGTCTTCTTCACCCTTTTTACCATAACTCGTAAAGCTAAGCCTCACGCCGGGGGCAACAGGTATGGACATATAGGATTCAAGAACAAGTCGGACAGATCGTACTTCTTTCCGGCGAATGACTCAAACCGCAACTTCAAGGAAAACTTTTTCTTCGTGCAAGCAGTGAACAAGGCGGCGAAGAAGTCCATTGCCGAGATGGCCGGTGGAACCTTGCTGAAGCCCCACTTTCCATTCAGTTGGAGTCGTGACCATTACTTCACTGGAGGGGGAGACGTTTTCATTAATGCCAACTACCTAGTGGGGTCGGGCGCTCTGGAAGGGTACAATAGGGAGTCATTCCGATTGATAGACGACTGGGGCAAGAAACTGGTCGAGAAGAACATGAAGCTTAACTGCGGCAGTATGTTTGATTCGTTGGCCAAGTCCAATAAGGAGTTGCAAGATTATTTTGACAAATGTAGATTTTGTACTTGTGTTTCTTTGTTTTTGTTTATTGATCGGGCTATTCCGAGTTCCTTTTTCCCTTTTTCAGATAAAATGGACGAACTTGACCGACTTCTGAACGAGACCATGGTGGATACCAACGTGGAGATCCCCAAGGTCGTGCCGAAGGGCACACAGAAAAAGAAAGAGGACGGGCAAACCTCCTCCACTCGTGTGGAGCCAAAAACCAAACCAAGCTCTTCCAGTGCCGTGAAAGCCGTTGACCCGAAGAAGAAGCGGAAAGAGCAAGAAAAGATTTCCTCCAAAGTTGCATCTCCTAAGGGCCGACAAGGACCTTACGGCCGACCAGTAGTAGCAATCGGCAAGCAGGTCGAGGAGCCAGGGTGCACCTGGACAAAAAGTAGAAAAATGTGGTAGCAGCGACCGAGGAAGTCACCGAAGCTGACTTTGCTGCAGTGGCTAATGTCGCTAGGTTGGGTGCCGAGGCCATTAAGAAAATGAAGACTGCTGTCCTGGTCAACACTCCGACAAATCTTGAAGGTATGTACTCCGAGTCCCAAGCATATAACAATCGTTTAGCATGCAAACTTGCCTGGACCCAGCTAGAATTTAAGTATGCACGCCGTGAATATGCAGATTTGCTGAAGGAGAACCGGCGGATGCGGGAGGAGTGTGACAAGAACTCCGACTTGCTGAAACGGTTGATCGCCGCTGAGACCCAAACTGCAGAAAACAAGAAAAAGGCTGCTGACCTTGACAAAGCCTCCGCGGAGCTGCAGAGCGCTCGGGAGGAGGCAGCCCGACTACACAAAGAGGCTGAGGAGGCCGAGCTCATGGCCCAAGAAAAGGTGGCAGAGATTGAGAAGAGGTGCCAAGAGGTGAAGAATTCAAATGCCGAAATGGCCAAGCTCGGGTATACTCGCTGCCTTTCTCAGGTCATAGTGATGGACCCTGATTTCCCAGCGCATCATGTGCACCTCACTCAACGGGTTGAGGGAGGAAAAATCCTGGCGAAGGACGGGACAGTTGTCTACCCTCCCCCCGAGGCCGAGGAGGATGTAGCCGAGGGGGATGTGGATGCAGCCGGCGGTGAAGATCACACTCCTGAAGCAAATAGAGATACTCCAAAGGAGAATGTAGGAGAAAATGGACCCCTTCAGCCTTTGCTTTTGTAATATTTTCTTTTTTCTTTAAGTAATTTGTTTGGGTGGCCTCGGGCATGTCTGAGGTCGTCCTTATGATGTAAGAACAATCAGGCGCCATCCCCTTTTTCTGGCTTTTCAATACCTGCACTTTGATTGAGTTTCACTTATTTTTAAATATGAATGTATGTTTAGTTGCGTACCCGCAGTCGGCAGTTTAAGTGAGGTTCGTTGCCGCTCGGGCATTAGAGTGAACTAGAGAATAGGGCAAGTGTAGAGACTTAGCCGAGAGAGAGATAAAGGGGGTCGAGATGACCAGCAGATGAGTGCCGAGGAGGCAGGCTCATTGCCTTTGTAAGATAGGAAGACCGCTGTGGGTCCCCTTCTCCTTCTTTTACCGATGCCGGCTGTGGGCGATCGGCCTTGGTATCGAGCTGTTGGGGTGCCCGACCTTCCCTTTCATCCTACTGAGGCCGCTGTGGGCTTATCGGCCTTCTTACCGAGTTCGTAAGAGACACTCTGCCTTCTTACCAGAGTCGCGTGAGACGTCCGGCCTTCTTACCGGTGTTGCGTAAGACGACAGGCCTTCGGGGCGGAGACCGCGCAATGGGTCTCCTTCCTTCGGCCTCTTGATGGAACTCGTCAGTTCAGGCATCAAGAGGGAAGGCTGGGCTCGCATAAAGCAAAATTGGGAAACCGTTCGACCCCCGACGGAACTCGTCAGCTCGCGCCGGAGGGAAGGGCAAACTGGACGGGCTCTCTGGTGGAGTGTTAGACTCAACAAGTCGGAGAGCCGTTGAAGCCTGAAGAGGCTATTCAGCAGGAGCTCAGAAGCGAGTTGTTGAAGCCTGAAGAGGCTATTCAACAGGAGCTCGGAAGCGAGCTGTTGAAACCTGAAGAGGCTATTCAGCACCAAAAGAAGTTCGGGGTTGATATGTGTTCTGGAAGGCTGAATAGCCTCCCACTGTGGTCGCTATTGTTCGGTACCTAGACTTTGGAGTCGCTCCTTGGTCAGGGGTACTCGGTAGGATGTTCCAGAGACCGTCTTTTGTAGTTCGGTGATCGGAATTCCGTGCTTGAGATGCGAGTTCGAGCACGACCACGCCGGTGGGTCACACTGCAAAACACTCCGACGCTCAAGTCAGTATGTGTCCGAGTAAGAGCAGGCGAATAAGGAGAGAGAATGGGAGAGAGAGAGAGCTCTAAGGGAGCGGAGTGACAAATGAGAGAATGTGTATCTCCAAATGAGAGGAACGTACTGCAGTAGAGGCGGACTTCTATTTATAGAGTGAAGGGGCGCATCAGTAGCCATCGGATCTTACGGAGGATCTTGACCGTCGGCCTTGGAGGAACCGACCGGGCAACGTTGAGTGGCACGTTATGGACCGTCATAATGGGCCGACCTAATATCCACCGGGGCCTTGCAGCCCAGGTCGGGACAGTAATTAAAGCTTAGCTTCTAGTAATGTGTTATCTATACTTTTACTATTTTAGTCTCTAAATTTTCGTTAATCTATTTTTTTTTTTGCAAAAGAAAAATATTCAAAAAAACTTAGAGAAAAAAAAGACAAGGAGATTAAAAAAATTAAAATTGAAAAATCAAAACGGAGTGACAGAGAAAAATAAAAGCGTTAGTATAGAAGTGTAACGAAAAGATAATGTTGAGAATAAAGTGGAGGAGAAGAAAAATGTTGAGACAAAAGAAGAGACTTGGAAAAATAATGAGAGTATTTTTCTTAAAAATAAGGATCATAAGAGGATGGATGATGAAATATCCAAACATGAAAAAGAAGGCGGAGAAAAATAAAAGCAGTAGTAGAGGGTAAAGGAAAGAAATGGGTTGTTTTAGGCTGTCATGGCTGATGGTGATTGGTGTGGATCTGCCCTCGACGCACGTCCGTCGCTGCAGCAGTCTGTTCTCTGGAAGCTTTTCTCTAGTCTTCCTTGAAGAGACCGTCCCCGACGGCGTTGCGGCAGCGATGTGACGCAGCGAAACATGTCACAAATGTCCACTCGGTGCCTTGCCCAAGTCCGACCGGTGGGACCATGCGGCGCCCAATATTTTCATGCGTCGGCGCATGCGCGCGTTCTCGTGACATGTGGACTGCTGCAACTCACGCTGCGTCGGTCGGTGGTCACGTCGTCCCCAGCGCGACGCAGATGATGTCACTGCAGCCGCGCCACCGTTGATCGATGTCCGTCTCGCAATGATGGAATTGCATAATTTGTTCCTCGATTTGATGCATGTCTCTGCGAAGACTGCCACAAGTGCACCGGTGGGATCTAATAGTCCCATTCTTGATGCAACCAACCAGAAAATCTCTCACAAAGAGGCAAACAATGTCAAATCTTTTGCACAAGTTTTGAGAGTGTCCGAAAACAAGAGCTGTGATATTCCTATTGGTCAACTTCGTCGCCCGTGTATCAAAGGAGATGATTTATCAATCTCAACTCCTGAAGAGAAGTACAAGACAGGTTTGGAATAATGTAAAACACACCTCCATGGAAATCCAAACATCAAGCTCTTTGGAAACACATAGGTAAGTGGGGACTGATTTCATTAAGGAAATGATACTATGAATTCTCTTTTTCTTGTGCCGAGGATTTGCAAAGAATTCAGTTGCAGTCTTCTTGGCATTAGAAGCCAGGCCTGCTTCGTCTGTTTGCCTGGCAGCCTGATTTTAATCCTTCCAATATTAAGCATACAAATGCTCAATGTTGGATTAGGATTACAGGACTGGCTCAAGAATATTGGAGCCCAAAATTCTCTTTACAATTGCTAGTTGTGTTGTAACCCCACTAAAACTAGATGATACAACAAGCAAAATTGTCGGGCTATGCTTTCCCAGTTGAAATCAGAACTTAGGGATCACATCCTAGTTGAAAGGTCGGGCTATGCTTTCCCAGTTGGCATCGAGTATGAAAATCTGCCTTCCTTTTGTTCGAATTGCAATATTGTTGGTCATACCACTAGTTCTTGCAAAGGAAGGACTCTTCAGGTTAAACAGGTTTATGTCCCTAAGTATAAGGCAATCGATGATTCTTAGATACATAAGCAGCATGGGGATTCTGAGCTTAATGCGCACCCTCAGCAGCAAGGGGATCCTGCTAATAATGAGAAACCCTCCCAGATACATCAACAGCAAGGGGATTCTTGTCTGAGTGAGACTAGAGAAAAGGTTACGCACTCTACCGTTGTATCAATTATCCCAGCCTCGACTACTGCGAATGTTGGTAAGCCTTCGACCCAACAGATGGATGAGGTTACTGTCCTCCAGGAGTCGGCTAGCATATCTGAAGCTAGCCGAACTGGTAGTGATTCCACTCAACCTCCCACCACCAGGCTTGATTCGCTTTTTGCATCAAAGTCAGATCCATCCGACATGAGCATCTCGGGAAAACATTAGGGTAATGTATCAGACGATGCAGATGACCACATGACATAGGAAGCGGATAACTCCAGTCACGTGGTATCCACATCCCGAAAAAAGAAGAAACACAAAAAGGGTTCGGCACAGAAAACGACATGGTATAACACTCGATCAAAGACTAATTTTGTCTCTGGATATCGAATATTCTGAGTATCTTCTTCTAGCCAGAGCTTGGTTGGGTGTTCCGTTCTCTAGATTGTTTATATATCTTTTGTTAGTTAGTTTGGTTATTTAGGTTTTTGTCTAGCCTGTAGGCTGCAGTGTTTTAGGGGCTCCTAGGGGCTCTAAATTATTGTATGTTTTCTTTAATGGCAAGGGTTTCGGTCTAGTCCGCCTTTCGCTTTTCTCTGTCTTTTTCCTTTTTTTAATAAATTCGGGCACCCTTCCTGTTTGTTTAAAAAAAAGGAAAGAAACGGAGAGTAAAGAAAATGTAGACCTTGTTTGTTGCATCCACCCAAAGACCCCTGCACGGCCCATAACCAATATGGACTGACTTGGCCCACTCGTGAATCTTCTCCATTACCCATTAGCTTGAATCAGCAACATAAGATAACTAGAAAACCTATCTTGCAAATCTAATCACCCTTGATTTGTTCTATTCCACTGGTAATTACTACTACGCTGATTGTCTTAACCCCTAGGAAAAAGAGTGATGTCAGTAACTGTCTAATTGACAAAGGTGACTGATATCTCGTTTGGGGAATCCCCTTTTCTGAAGAATAACCGCCCACTCTGTGACAATGTTCCTCCTACAAATTTCAACTATTGAGTTACAACTCTCCCATACTGCGGCCATTCCTTACCCATATTGTGATAGGGTTCCTCAAACAAATCTTGATCACTAAGGTATAGCTCACCCATACTACAACAACTTCTTGCCCATACTCCTACAAGATTCTTCAACACGAGCATGTTTGTAATTAATCATCGAAGAAGGATGACTTGCCCATTATGTGACAAGTTTCCATGTCATTACACACAAAAGCAACGAGTAATCACAACAAATATGAATGTCTAGTCACTTAATAACTTTAATGAGTCCAAGTGAATCTTGGCTACACTAACCAATGCTAAGATATCATTGTAGCTCTTAAAAAATATTAACTTGGTATCATTTAGACTTAACTATATATCATTCTAATCCATGAGCACATTATATACTAACTCATCCTTTAACATTTACAACTAACTCTTCCTTCTCATTTAAGTGACTTATAATTAATTTTGAGAAACTATCAGGCTATATCTACTCGACTAGGTCCGGATCTCATTATGAATCATTCATAACTTAGTAAAATTCATTAGGCTATTAAGTATTTTTTGTCTAACTAGTACTTAGTCATGATTTAGATATGGACACCTCATTCTTCTATTATGTTTACTCGTGATTTACGACCCGTTCAACATGTTCTCTTGTCACTAAGAATTATTCTCAATTTCAGTTATCATTTTTTCATTCCCTACTTTTTATTATTTCACCGTTCACTTTTATTTATTAACACATCACCCACACATAGGATTAATTTTAGAGTTTAATCCTTATACTTACTCTATTTTTACTCTAAATTCGCCTCCATAGACAACTCAAATTTACATATTATGTAACATAATACATATGAGTTATGTGCCTACTATTCTTCGTTCCTCGCTTGTTACTTACATGACACCATCCAACATACAATGAAATACTCATACAAGAATAATTTATTAGACATACAACACATTATTTACAATCATCCAAATCATTTACAGACATTCAATCATTTACATTCATCCAAGTTGAATAAATAATAGATAATAAGTAAATAAATAAATACATTCAAAATTGGAATAGCGAGAATCAATACCATTATAGTCTTATCTCCTATTCCCCATATGCAATATAATTCTTTTCCCCCATACTTGATATCTGTTCCGACCTGGGCTAAAAGCCACATCAGACTTTGGGCTTGGCCCAATAGCTCCTGAGGACCTTGGCCCACATAAACACACCAGTACCGAAGCGCAACGTGCCTCAACCGGATACTAAAAGACCGACGGTCCAAATCTACCACGAAGATCCGACGGCCAGTAGCGGGCACCCACATCTATAAATAGAGGCCCCGGTCTCTAAATCCATGTACACTCTCATTCTTGCACATTCTGCCTATTCCTCTACTGACTTAGGCATCAGAGTGTCTGCAGGTACCCCCCACCCGACGTGGGAAGGATTGCAACTCGGAGCTCCCGAGAACAACTCATCAACACCGACTACAACTCTTGATTCCCGAGAAGCAGACCCTTATCAACTCCTCGGATAAGGTAACTTCTCTAATCCAGGACCGAACATTGGCACCACAGTGGGAGAACTTCACTAGACTCTCACTCGGTTCTACTTCTCGTTATCAAGACTCTGTTGCTAGAACATGCCACCTAGGGGACGCCCTCCAACTCGACCCCAATCCCGAGCTCGAAATGCCGACGCTTCGGCACCTCCCCAGCCCGGTCAGACTCCCGAAGGGCATGTCCAAACGTTGCCGCTAGAAGAGGCTTCTGCTGCTTCGACCGCAGCCAGGCCACCTCTTGCTTTGCCACCGCCGCAAGTCGACCCAACCCCAGCACTTCAAGCCGTGAGCCAGCTGTTGGACGTGATGGAACGAAGGAGCAGGGATCTCGTTCAACAAGAGCAATCCCGCTTGAAATGGCCGCCATGGCCCAGTTCCTATCAGATCGCTTTCAAGATAAGTACATGCGATCGCCCCAAACAAAGGGTATCTCGACAACGTCGGCAAATTTCTCCACGATGTCCGGCTTATGATTCGCCTGTCAGGAGAGAAAAACACCGAGGAAGACCTCCGACTCCACCTTCTCCATTGGACTCTGGAACAGATAACAACCTCGGCAACTCTTCGTCCGACTCTTCTTCCTCGAGGAGCCTTTCTCCAAGGAAGAAGACCCGAAAGTCCAAACCCAAAGGTAAAGGATGCGGTTCCGGCGGAAGTGCTTTCGTCCCCAAGATTTAGAACTTCAAGATCCCCAAATCGTGGGAGAAGTCGCCGCCATTAAATACTTATGACGGGAAGACAGATCCCGACGACCACGTGGATGACTTCAACAAGATCCTAGATTATAGGGGTGCTCCCGATGAAGTTCGCTGCAAGCTTTTCCCCCTCACTCTAAGAAGAGCGCCTCCAAATGGTTTAGTGATTTGCCACCGGCATCAATATCCTCTTGGAGGCAATTCGCCAAACTCTTCACTGCTCGGTTTATTGCCTCAAGATTGAAACCCAAGTCGCTGGACATTCTCGCGCACGATATGTCAAGGGGAGACCGAGTCCCTAAGGGCATACATCGAAAGGTACAAAAAGGAGGCCGACGAGGTCCATAACGTATCCGACGAGGTCAGAATGATGTTTATGAGGCATGGCCTCCGAAAAGGGATGCTTTTCCATGTCAACGTCGGACTCTGCCTGCCGGAAACACTAGACGACTTCCTTATGAGAGCACAAATACCATATTGACTATGAAGAATCTAATGAGGCCATCGAAGGAATCCGCCTCTACCCCAAAGAAAGGCAAAGAAGCGAAAGATAAGCCTGAGAAGGACGGCGGTGGGAACTCCAAGGAATGGCGCTCTAGATTTAACGATTCACTACAAGAAAATTGTTGATTTGCCACGGACATTTCCGTCGCAAATGTACAAATTTCCGTGGCAAAACAACATTTGCCACGGATTTGCCACAGACCAAAAATGGTGGCAAAAACGCTCGTCGCAAATCGTTTGCCACGGACTTTTCCGTGGCAAATTTTTCCGTGGCAAATCCGTCGCAAATATCCGTGGCAAAGTCGTGGCAAACTCTGACATCTTCCGTCGCAAATCCGTCGCAAAATTTTAAAAAAAAATTAAAAAAAATAAATAAAATCATACCTCCAAAATCTATTTAATAGTGATATCTTAATACATTGAAGCACAGATTATCATTCTAAAAATTAAATCAGTAACTCACAGACCAAATCTTAATACATTGAAGCACAAATTATCATTCTAAAAATTAAATCAGTAACTCACAGACCAAATCTTAATACATTGAAGCACAGATTATCATTCTAAAAATTAAATCACTAACTCACAGACCAAAATACACCTTAATACATTGAAGCACAGATCATACATCAAGAACTGCTTTATGAACTTATTCCAACAACATCCATTGCTGTCCTTGTATCATAATAATCTTTAAGCTCACCAACCCCATCTAACTCATAGAAGTTTGTTGATTTAAATAATGAAAATGTTCTTGGGTTTCCTAATTTGTACTTGTCAAGAACCTGCCAAAAAAAAAGAAAGATCAATAAAAATGAAGAAATAGAATCAAAATTATAAATAAACTCAATACTAACAGGTACAACAGCACGTGTTATTATAATTAAGCCAAAAAGAGTATGTACAAACATAAGTCAATAAGTTTTTGACATAATATATAAAATGATGAAAGTAAAAGAAGCCAAATCTTGTTTTTCTACCAAACCTTTATATAGCTCCTTTGCGAGCATAGGTTCGGGTGATAGTCAGTTACTCAATTCAGGATTGGATCCAGAAACCAATTAATGTACATAACAAATGCTTTTACATATACAAATCAATTCTTTCAAATCTTTCTGTGATCTTACTTTTGATTCAATGCAAAAGAAATTCAATACAATTACCTCTGAAGGCGCAGCAAAAAGCATATAGAAAGAGTGATAATTCCTCTCTGGATCCGACTGCTGGCAAACATGTGATTTTCCAATCAGAGAAGTTTTTATAGCAGCTCCAGGAATTCTTCCCTTTTGATCAATGCCAGGTTCTATTGTCTAAATTCCAAAACAAACATATACCTTTAAAGTTGCAAAAATCACATTTTAAGGATTAAAAGAAAAGCAACACAAACAACACAAAAAGGATAGGCATTGAGTGCAACAGAAATGCAAAAAGTAAACAAAGAGTCTGCAAAAGGTAAAATGTTGAAAATATCTTTGTTGTTATCATGTTGTGCTAAATTTTGATTCCAAATTGAGAAAACTTGAATTGAAGCTGTAACAAACCGTAGAGTTGCTAGAAGATAGAATGTGTACTGTTGAGAAATGACACTCATATCAAATATTGCCTATAAATCAAGCAAAACAGCTCGGCAACATGCAACTTGCACCAACTCACAGCCTATTATGCCCTGTTAGAAGTCATCAGTTATTGTTAACTTGCTTAAAAGAAATTTATCTTGTATACGAATGACTATCTATACCACCAGTATTAGGTGCATAATATTGTACGGAGAATTATTAGTATTCAGATTAGTCCAAAAGATTGACCGACTTGAATTAAAGCAAAGTATGCAGCAGATATGTGCCAAAACAGTAAGATACATATAAAGATCGAAGCATGTAGTGTAGCTTCTTTAGTTTGAGACATATTAAGACAACCAATTAAAGTTATTAATGTTAGGTGCCAAAACAGTAAGATACATACAAACATCAATTTGTGTATCATAGGCTAACTTATTAGCACTCTAATGGTAAATTTACTTAGAAATAACATGAAACTGCTCGCAGGTTAAAAAAAATCAAGTTTTTATTTAACTTCAAGGCAACCTAATATTTCCTCAATTGTAACTAAATAAAGTGTTGAATCCTAGAATTTCATTTTTAGAAATTCCCAACATCCAAATAAGCAAACAACTCAGGAAATTTTCCAGACTGGGATCAATCAATTCACCATCACTTACATCAATTACAACTCTTGCATACTGATTTATTGCAGACTGGGATCAATCAATTCACCATCACAGTACATCAATTACAATTCACCATAACTAAATAAAGGATAATTTTGAATCTGTAAACTGATAATAGTAAGTTGAGATAAGAATTAATTACATCAATTACAACTCTTGCATACTGCAAGACCTCATCTTCCTTAGGTGCACCACTATATTCTGCATAATTTCCAAGCTCTGGAGCATAACCAAGATCTCCTACCTGTTAATAACAAATTGGTACAATATGGAGTTTCTAATATGCATTTATATGCAAAAATGTTCATGCCATAGTTAGTTACCAAGTGTAAAATATAGTTACCAAGTGTAAAATATAGAGTTTCTAATATGCATTTATATGCAAAAATGTTCATGCCATAGTTAGTTTTACATACATCAGCTTTATTTTCCTGCACTTTTCTACAACTGCTGAAAGTTCTTCCATGAGAACAACCAAAATCTAAAATGATGCCTTTAAGGACTGATATGACCATCAATAATACAACTTCAATTGAAAAAAATGTCCTCCAAAATCATTCAAATTGAATATTTTTAAAAAGGAACTCACTTGAATAAGTTGCACTATGCAATCACACTTACAGATTGTTAAAAAGAATTGATGATTTGGCTACTTAATATATAGTGAGTCGAGTTGAGTCTCAATTTACTTTAAACATGTCAAAAGAGGTATATGCATTCAAGATCCCAACTTGGATCATCAAGTAGAAGGAAAAAATAGTGGCGTTTTTCTTCTTCTAAAAACAACCTTAATAAATTAATAGCATATACAAAGCTTGGTACTTAATCTCAAAGAATGCATGTAACATAGGAAAACATGATTGCAGGTAAAACATAATCACAGAAATAAAGAAGGAAGAGACTAATTGTGGGGAAAGCATATTGTGTGACTATTGGCAAAACACAATGTATAGAATTAAAAGCATGAGGAAATACGAGAAAGAGTAGCAGCATAACAATATTCACATAACCCTTCTAATTTTGAGGAAACAGCTTTAGAGAGTACAATAAGAGAAAGCCACGTTCTAGGGCAGATTGCACCTACATTCGACCTATATCATCACAATATGAGCAATCAAAAAAAAAAACCAAATTGGATTTCTAATCATGCACGCAAAATAGGAATTAGATTACATGACACAATTTGAAATTGATAGTTTTCTATGTGGGGCTACTATTCTGACAAAAAAGTATGCTTTTAATCATAATAAATGGCAACCAATAAGCTACACCAATGGATAACAACTTCATCACATAAACCCTTCATCATAAGAAGCAATTGTGGAGCGATAAAATCTATTAGTCTCCAATTTGACCAGTTTAAATAGTAAAACCTTGAAAGGAACATTTAACAATATGATTAAAACCACACAACAATATAAAAATTTCTATTATCAATGAGCAACAAAATTCAATACTCTGAAATACAGAATCCAATTAGTGGAAATTCAGAATTTGAAATCAATTTCAGAATAAACAATTATCATGTTATAAATTCAGAATTCAATTATGGGAAATTCAGAATACCAATAGACACAGGGGAATTAAATTCAGAACTTCAGAAATTAGGTTTTACATAAGGGGAATTTCAAATTCAGAAATTAGGTTTCAGAATAAGGGAACTAAGATTTGAAAAATTTAGAATCCGATTATAGGATTTTCGAATCAGAACAGAGTGGAATTCAAATTTGCAACACCTAATAAAGAGATGAAGAGGGAAATCGGAGGTTGGGGTTTGGGGAAACCTCCAGTTACATGAAAACACAAATATCATACCTCCAGTTACATGAAAACACAAATATCATACCTCCAGAGAAATGGTGTGGTAGACGGCGCACGGTGGTTGCGAGACTGAGGGTGGAGGCCAGAGTTGGGTTGGGGTTTGGGTTTGGGGAAATCTGAGTTTAGGGTTTCGCGAAAATTGGGGAGAAAGTGAGGGCAAGAGGAGAGGGAGAGTGGAAGGCGTCGGAGGAAGGCAGACGTTGAAGCCATGGAGGGTGGAAGAAGGCGGAGGTTGAGGGTGGCGGAGAGTAAGAGTGAGAGTGTGAGCGGTGTAGAGAGTGAGAAGTGAGAAGTGAGAGTGAAAGAGTCGTGAGGGAGCTATGGTGGAGGACGATGAGAAGAGGGCGACGGTGGGAGGAGGGAGGAGGCGACGGTGGGTGGAGGGAGGAGGCGACGGTGGGTGGAGGGAGGAGGGCGATGGTGTGGAGGGAGGAGGGCGATGGTTAGAGTGAGAGTGAGAAGGAGGAACGCGTATGAGAGGTTAGTAGGGATCGGGGTGTTTTAATTTTATCAATACGTTGCCACGGACTTGCCACGGCATGTCCGTGGCAAATTTTTGTCCTTTCACATGTCCGTGGCAAACCCGTGGCAAACACCAAATGGAAATTTCACACACATATTTTGCACTTGCCGTCGCAAATCCGTGGCAAATTACCGACGGAATAAGCACCGTGGCAACTGCTGGTGGCTAAAACAAGGTTTTCTTGTAGTGATTACTCTCCTCTAAACACTTCCAAATCGAAAATCCCCCAGGAGTGCGCGAACGCCGAATTCAATGAAGTAAAATGGCCAGCGCCGATTCTCCAGAGACACACTACGAACAAGAAAACTTATTATCGCTACCACAGAAGTCATGGGCATGACATGGAGACTGCCGAGTGCTCAAAGACGATATAGAAGACCTCATTCAGCGAGGAAAACTAAGGCAGTATCTAAAGACAGACGACAAAAAGAGGGAGCGGTCACCTCGGAAAGCAAAGTCTGCGGTCAACGACGTGGTGAAGCCCCCATCCGACGACAGTGACTCGGACGGAGACTCTCCGAGATCACAGCGCTAGAGGCCCGTAGCCATGGTGATCATGGGAGGATACTCTTTGAAGATCGGGGAAACACGCCGATCCATGAAGAGAAGATGGAACGACATACTCGACATCGGGGACAATCTGAACTCGGTGATTGTCAATTTCAGCCGACCACCACTCTCATTCGATGATTCCGACCTACTGAATGGAAACACAAACAAATGGCTACCGTTGATCGTCTCAGCTGTGATCGCGGGGACCGACGTAAAAAGAATCCTGGTCGACCAAGGAAGCTCGTCGGATCTCATGTTCAAAGAATTACCACCAAACTCAAGATCTCGAAATTTGACCTACTAGATTATGACGGCCGGGGCCTCACGGGTTAAACGGGCTCAAGGACAACTCCTTGGGATATATTGAGCTCTGGGTCATGTACGGGAAGGAGAGCACTCTCGGACAATCAAGACCGATTCCTCGTGACTTCCTTGCCAATCCCCATACCATTACATCGTGGGTCGGCCCACCTTGGGAAAGCCGGGAGTGGTCACCTCCACCGCTCACCTAAAAGATGAAGTTTTTCTCTCGAGAAAGAAGAAAGACGCTTGAGAGAAGAAGCGCCCATGAGCGAGAGATAGCGGCCGGAAAGAAAGCTGCTTGAAAAGAGTAGGTAAACAGGAAATGAACGAGGTACTCACCTCGCGAACTCAGGAAATAATGTAATAATGCTTCCAATTTATCAATGAAAAATAAAAGTTTGCCGAATACTCCTGTCAATACGCTGTTTTGTTTTCTACTTGCCTGAATACGCAACTAACGCGCAGGTACGTCAGTGAATCGGCGTCCCAACGTGACACAACGCCCCTCTCCCCTGACTCCGACTCTGGGCTGGCCACCCGGCAGACGACGAGATGTGGCGAGGCAGTCAAAAAGAAAGTCCTCCACGATTTCGAGCTCTTACGCTCCATCGTGGGGCTCTGGCGAGGCCCACAGGAGCTTAGGTCCTTGCGACCCTCTCTTTCGCCTCAAGCGATTGTGCCTTCCACTCTGGTGTCCGAGGTACTCATCTCCACCAGACGGAGAAGGAAGAAGTCCTGCGCCTTCGCCCCTCTTTCGCCCCGAGCGATTGTGCCTCGTCCTTTTGGTGTTCGAGGTACTCATCTCCACCAGAAGGGGGGAAGAACCTCTAATTCATTCAGCTCTAAAAACCTTTGTTCACCTGCCTTTTTGAGATCAAAATTTAGCTTTTTAATAGCCCAATATGACTTGTTCTTTAATTCAACGGGGATATGACATGCCTTGTCATAAACTAACCTATATGGGGACATACCTAATGGAGTTTTAAATGCGGTCCTATATGCCCATAATGCTTCATCTAAATGTAATGACCAATCCTTCCTAGTTGGTCCAACCATTTTCTCAAGTATTCTCTTTATTTCCCTATTGGAAAGTTCAACTTGTCCACTTGTTAGCAATCTTGTGTTTTATCCCATATTTTGCAAGAAGATTTTCAATAAGTTTATTGCAAAAATGTGAGCCTTCATCATTGATGATTGCTCTTGGGGTGCCAAATCTTGAAAAAATGTTTCTTTGAAGAAATTTACTAACTTATTTGGCATCATTATTAGGGAGTGCTACAGCCTCAACCCATTTGGACACATAATCAACAGCTACTAAGATGTACTCATTGCCAAAAGAAGGTGGAAAATGACCCATAAAATCCATGCCCCAAACATCTAAAAGTTCTATTTCTAGAATATTAGTCCTAGGCATTTCATGTCTATCAGATATATTACAACTTCTTTGACATTTATCACAAGTTTTGACCATATAATAAGCATCTTTAAACAAAGTAGGCCAAAAATAACCTGATTGAAGTACCTTAGCTATTGTTCTTTGGCTTCCAAAGTGACCTCCCCCACAATATACACAACTTGTAGTTCCTGGAGGAGCTTGTTCTATGGCTGCTGCAGTGTTTTCCTTAGGTGTAGCTGCACTAGGTGCAGGTGCACTAGTTGAAGTGAAACTTTTGAACATGTTAGTTAAAGAGGCTACTTGAGCAGATAGGGCTGATATGTTGTAACACCCCTTCTAATAGACTACTATTTAATTAATAAAATCAGAGTTTTCAAAACTTTTCACACAATTGAAAGCGAGTGTCACATTTGCTTCTAAACGAGCTAACATCAAATACATGCTCACATGGATAATGTCAATGACATAAAGTTGGGACGAGCCCTCAAATACACCTGTCTCAGTACATGACAGCCATAATGAATATCTCGCAGCGGAATATCTCAAAATAATAATAACTCTTTTACATCACAAAGTAACGAGTGAAACAACATCAAGTCAAAGAAAGCATAAACTAATAAGCCCCCGGTGCTACGTATCAGAGCATGACTCTGCTGCACCCACTAGAAGGTAGGAGAACCTTCACTGCTTATCACCGCACGCTGTGCGACATGAGAAGCAACATAAAAGCAGTAGGGTGAGTCTCTTTACATAAATAATAGCAAATAGGATAAGCATTACACTAGGGAAGGCAACTAGAAGCACCAATTCACAACCATATCAACATATATCATTGAATCCACAAACTCCAAGAAAATGCCACTGAATGCATGATTAATGCATGAAATGCAACCCAAACTCCACGGGCCATGCATGTGGATCAATCACCCAAATAAGCCTTGAGGGCACTCCCAATTACGGCCGAAGCCTTCTCACCAAATTAATGCACATGGTTTATGAGACGCCATGAACAATGCACCAATCACAAACAATCACACCATATTCACCATAATGAGCATTAAGCATAATCTCCAATGATTAATAGACTCCCATTACTATTAATTAATTCACCATCACCCAAATAAGCCTTGAGGGCACTCACCAATAATTTATAATAAGGCCGAGGCCTACTCACCAATAATTAATTTCACCATTAAACACACCACCAATTATCACACCTCAAATTATAGTTCTAGGGCTAACAATTAACTTCCCAGTTACACCGACACAAATTAATAGAATATTTAAAGTCACCGACACGGAAAGTCAAAATAGGCAAACTGCTCTTAGACACATCTACACGCGCACAAGGCGCACAAGGGCACACACAGCTGCCAATTTTGGCGCCCGTCCCTGCGCCAACACATGCGCACACGGCCACGCACATAGGCGCACGGGGCTGCCACATTTGGTGCCCCTCCCCCCCGCGACACACACCCACACACCCACGCAACACAGGCGCATGGGGCTGCACATTTGGCGCCCCTCCCGCGACACACACCCACACACCCACGCAACACGGGCGCACGGGGCTGCCACATTTGGCGCCCCCTCCCGCGACACACACCCACACACCCACGCACAGGCGCACGGGGCTGCCACATTTGGCGCCCCTAGCCGAGCCACACTCCCACACACCCACGCACAGGCGCACGGGGCTGCCACATTTGGCGCCCCTAGCCGTGCAACATTCACACACAATGCACCACTTCACCAACACACACAAACAACACAATAGTGGCACAATGCCTCAACTCTAATTTCAACACCAATTCACCAACACACATAAACAACACAATAGTGGCACAATGCCTCAACTCCAATTTCAACACGAATTCACCTAGGCAATTTATCAAACCCTTCAAAACTATCATAATTTCATAGTCAATCTCATTGAAACAATACATCAAACACCATACCTACATAGTTCATATCAAGTTAATCTTAACAACAAATAACATGGGTTCATCAAATTGAGTTCAACACAACACCAACCAAGACAAATAACACATATATCAATCAATTAACTATCCTAAAACCTAACCCACATAGAATACTCATCATATAACCTATTATGAATGAAAAGAGAGCCCCCTAACCTTAGGATGAAGAAACACAAGCACTCTCCATTCCACAACTCCAATAACCACCAAATTCCCACTCAATCAAACCTTGAGCTTCAAACTCCTTCTATGTCAAAACGAATTTGAGAAGGAATGAGAACATGAAACTTATATAAATGGAAAGAGGAAGAAAAATGAGAGAGAATGGGACCAAAATCCCCTTACCAAGAGCCAAAATGAAGGAAATCTTCCTCCTCCTCTTCCCCTAGGTGCCGCCGGTTACTGGTGTGTGGAAATATCACATACACTTGAGTGCAATTATACACTGTCCAAAAACAAGTAGTAAAAAGATCGAACCCACAGAGATTGAAAAACTCACTTTTAAAATCAATATAAAGTAACAAAGTGTAAAGTAACAAAGTAATAAAATAATTTTGGATTTTGTTTGATGATCACAACTAAGTTAGAAAACAAAGAAAGAATGTTGATAGTGTAAAGAGAAAAGCTAGTTGGAATGTCTTTATCAAGTAATTTACTTATAAGTGTATGATGCACGTTATGTGATGCAATGCAGACCGAATGTCATTGCATTAGCTATGTGCCTTTCGGTCACTTTCTTCAGAGTATCATTACCACTCTCTTATGATCCTTGTTCTATGCAAGAAAGAAAGGGTGTCAATTCCAATCTTGCCTCCTAACAATTATCTAATTTGCTTAAGTGAATTCACTCTTGTATTTTAAGTACCCACAATTATCCTATGGACTATACTATCCTATCTCTAGGACTTAGCATGGTTTTATATAAAACACTCACCCATATTAGTTCTTGAGTTCTTAATTGTAAGCCATTTACTGGTCATTTACAATTCATACTTATTCTAAGTGATCAAGTTCAAAATAAGTAATAAAAATATTATCAAGCAATAACTAAAGTACAAACATACATACATGCAACATACTTACTTAAAAGCTCATTAAATGATTAGAACATTCCAACTAAGAGAGGTTTAGCTAACTATAGACATTGCAAGATATATATAAACCTGAATAGACCATGTTTATATATATAGAAATCACAAAAGAGAAACAACAAGAGTAAAGTTACAAATGTTGAAAACCTTTGTATGAAATCTTCTAGCAATGCACTAGCATTACTCCTTAGCACTATACAAACACTATGAAAATGAGTTAAGGAGGATTTGTCAATTCCTTCCTCTTCCTCTAAAAATATAAAAACTAACTATGTATATTGAAATTTTGATCTAACTTATGGATTGTGATATATTTCCAAATGAAGATGTGAGGTCCTTTTATAGTCTTCAAGTGAGGTGCTTCCTTTCTTCATGTTGAAGTAATCTTGAGTGGATCATAGCTGTAGTTGCTTTCCAGAGGTTTATCCATGTTGAAATCTTTGACTTAATCACATAGGGCGGTTCCATGGTGATAGAACAAGTGTCCCTATGTTGGTGACTCTTCAAAGCTATGCCTATAGCTATGTGTGAATGGTAGGCGCCTACTATACAAGGTTGGATGGCATCAGAGAACCAGGCAAGAGGTCATCACTTGCAAGTGGATGCATATGAAACAGACTGCTTATTCACCGAGAAGTGCAGGATTTGATGCAGGATCAGTGCAGGAGCATTGATGCAGTTAGCATTGAGACTGCACTGAACAAAAACATCAAACATACCACAATATATCCAAAATGGCCTAATAATAACTATAACCATTCAAATCACTCAAGTTATCATATATCACATAAAATACTATATAAACTCTTTATTATTACTTGAAAGAGAGCAAATACTAAGTTTAAACATATGAAATACTCTATATAAAATAGAGTTATCAGTTACCCCCCTCCTTTCCTCCCTCTCTTCTTTTCTTTTCTTTTCTTCAAATGAAGAAGACCGTAAACCCTAAGCTTATTACCTTGGATATGGGCCTACTAATGGGTCATGGGCCCTTATTTGCACCTCCTCAAATACTTAAACACCTCCTGAATAAAATAAAACTCTAAATTAATTATTTGACTTAATAAAATGTTGTAAGCCTTAAATAACTTAATTAAATGAATAATTAAATTATTTTGGGGCGTTACAACTCTCTCCCACTTAGAATATTTCGTCCTCGAAATTACCTGAATCAAACAACTCTGGGTATGCTTCCCGCATCTTACTCTCCAACTCCCAAGTTATGCTTTCGCCAACGGCTCCAGACCACACCACTTTCACCAAATTAATCTCTTTACCTCTTAACACTTTCACCTCACGATCTTCAATTCTAACCGGCATTGTCTCCACGGTGAGGTTCTCCCTCACCTCCACATCGTCCATTTGAATCACATGAGATGGATCAGGGACATACTTCCGCAACTGAGCTGAGACACATGAAACACATCATGCAAGTTCGAAAGATTAGGTGGCAGAGCCACCCGATAAGCAACTTTCCCAACTCTCTCCAAAATCTGATACGGGCCAATAAAACGAGGGGTTAACTTCTTAGATTTCAAGGCACGACCAACACCGGTCATAGGAGTGACTCTCAAAAAACACATGATCACCAGCTTGAAACTCCAAATCCTTCCTTCTCTTATCATGATAACTCTTTTGCCTACTCTGCGAAGCCTTCATCTTCTCACGAATTAATTTCACTTTCTCAGTGGTCTCACGAACAATCTCCTGGCCCAAGCACTAAACTTTCTCCCGATTCATACCAAAGACAGAGGGTCCTACACCTCCTACCATACAATGCTTCAAAAGGAGCCATTCCAATACTCGAATGAAAATCATTATTATAGGTAAACTCTATCAATGGAAGATGTTAATCCCACAAACCTCCTTGCTCAAGAACACAAGCCCTCAAAGAAATCCTCTAGTGATGTAATAGTCCTCTGCATCGCCCATCTGTCTGCATGGGTGGTGCGCCGAACTCAACCTCAACTTAGAACCCAAAGCCTCTTGCAAACTTTTCCAAAACTCGAAGTGAATCTAGGATCCCTATCAGATACAATACTTAGAGGAACACCATGCAACTTCACAATCGTCTTAACATAGATCTCTGCCAACTTCGAAACTGGTTAAGTGATACTAATTGGCAAAAAGTGAGCAGACTTCGTCAATCTATCAACAATCACCCAAATAGCATCAAACCCTCTCACGGTATTAGGCAAACTCACACAAAATCCATAGAAATGCTATCCCACTTCCATTCCGAATCTCCAACGGTTGCATCAACCTGCGCAGCTTCTAATGCTCAACCTTCGACTTCTGACAAGGCAAACAAGCATACACAAACTGGGCTACATCACGCTTCATACCTGGCCACCAAAACAACTTCTTCAAGTCCTGATATATCTTTGTAGCTCCCGGGTGAATACTCAACTTACTTTTGTGACCCTCTTCAAGAATCATCCTCTTAATCTCCTCATCACTAGGAATACAAATCCTTCCACGGTATCTCAACACATCTTGCGCATCTAACTCATAGTCTTTACTTTCGGAGTGATCAATCCCATCCGCCAATTCAACTAACTTAATATCTCGCTTCTGAGCTTCTCGAATGACATCCAAAAATTCATTATGGATCTTCAACAACCCTAATCTAACACTCTGAGGTGTCACTTCACAGACCAAACTCATGTCCCTGAACTGCTCAATCAATTCAAGCTCTTTCACCATCATTGCTGACACATGAAAGACTTCCGACTCAAAGCATCGGCTACAACATTAGCCTTCCCGGATGATAATTCAAATCAAGTCATAATCCTTCAACAATTCCACCATCATCTCTTTGCCTCATATTCAACTCTTTCTGGTCAAACAAATATTGCAAACCTTTATGATCACTAAACACTTCAAACCTAGAACCATAAAGATAAAGTCTCCAAATCTTCAATGCAAACACAACCGCCGCAAGCTCCAAGTCGTGCGTAGGGTAGTTCTTCTCATGAGTCCTCAACTGCATGGACGCATAAGCCACTACCTTACCACCTTGCATAAGAACACCTCCTAACCCCATCTTAGAAGCATCACAATACACTACAAAAGGTTCCCCTGGCTTAGGCAACGTCAAAATAGGAGACGTTGTCAACCTCTTCTTCAATTCATTGAAACTTTCTTCACAACGGGAATCCCAAACAAACGCCTTTCCCTTACAAGTCAATCAAGTTAAGTGGAAGTGCCAACTTAGAAAACCCTTCAATGAACCTTCTGTAATAACCGGCTAACCCCAAAAAGCTTCTAATCTCAGTGACTGACTTAGGAGCCTCCCAATTCAACACAACCTCAACTTTAGAAGGATCCACCGCAATACCTTCACCAGAAATAACGTGGCCAAGAAAACTTACTTCTTTCAACCAGAATTCACACTTAGATAGCTTAGCATACAGCTTCCTATCCCTTAAGACTTCCAATACCAACCTCAAATGCTCGGCATGCTCTTCCTCAGACTTAGAATAAACCAAGATATCATCAATAAACACCACGACGAAACGATCTAGATACTCATGAAAAATACGATTCATATATTCCATGAATACCCCCGGAGCATTCGTAACACCAAATGGCATCACCGAATACTCATAGTGACCATACCGAGTCCTAAACGTTGTCTTAGGAATATCTTCGTCCTTCACCTTAATTTGATGGTAACCCGACCTCAAGTCAATCTTACTAAACACGCGAGCTCCCACCAATTGGTCCATCAAATCATCAATCCTTGGAAGCGGATACTTATTCTTAATCGTCACCTTGTTCAACTACCGATAGTCAACGCAAAGCCTCATACTCCCATCTTTCTTCTTTACTAGCAACACCGGACCTCCCCACGGCGACACACTTGGCCTTACAAACTTCTTTTCAAGCAAATCCTCAAGCTGCTTCTTCAACTCATACAACTCAGACGCAGACATTCTATAAGGTGCCATAGACACAGGTCTAGTACCAGGTACCAGATCAATAGCAAACTCCGCTTTTCTTTCAGGTGGCACATCAGGAATTTCATCGGGAAACACTTCAGAAAATTCACGCAGCACTGGCAACTCATCGATCTTAGCTTGACTCTCAATAGACAAGGATGCCATCAAGGCAAACAGATGAACTTCCTCCTTCATTACTTTATGCAACTGATCAGCCGGCAACAAACTAGACTCTTCCTCTTCGGGAGAAGAGAAACTCACAGACTTACTAAAACAATTGATATGAACATGGTTATTCACCAACCAGTCCATACCCAAGATAACATCTAACCCATCCAACGGCAAACAAATCAAATCAACAGTAAAATCTCTACCGAAAACCGATAAAGGACACTTAGCACACACGAGAGAAGTAGTCACTGAACCCTTAGCTGGAGTGTCGATAACCATTTCCCTCATCATGGAAGACAATGTAAGATTCAACTTTTCAGCACATACAACAACAATAAAAGAATGGGTAGCACTAGTATCAACAATAGCTGTCATACCCCAATTTTGTCCGATCAAAAATAATAATTACTTTCTTATTTGTAGTCATATATCTCATTTTGTGGAAGTTGAAAAATATAGTTATTTTCAGGTTATACCTTATTTCCTATTTAGTTAGTACATATATCTAATGGCATAAAAAAGTAAAAGAAAAACAAGAAAAGAGAAAAGGAGAGGCGATTGGTAAAAAAGGGGTGTAGGTGTTAGTTCAGCGAATTTGGGCTGCTGGAGACCCATATGCTTTAGGTCTGACCCAGTTTGCTTTGTTATCCATCTCTCACTCACCAAACCTAGGCTACCTTTACCACAATCCCTAATTTCCCCATCTCTCCATCAAACACCAGCCGCCCAACTCTCCCTCTCTCTTCACGCCGCCCAATTCTCCCTCTCTCTTCACGCCAGCCGTCCACTCCTCTCCCTTCAAACGCCATTCGTCCACTCCTCTCCCTTCAAACGCCAGCCGTCCACTCTTCTTTCTCTTCTTTCCATCGTTTCTGATTCTCCATCTTCACACGTCTCTTTCTCCTTTCTCTCTTCACGCGTCCCTTTTTCTCTTCTCTCACACGAAATGACCATTTTTGGTGTTTCTTTCTCCTCTCTCTCTCTCACGAAATCGCCATTTTTGGCATCAACACAAGTGGCTGATGGTTTCTCCACAGTTCGAGTGTCCTTCCAGAGGGTTCCATCTCGGTTTCTTCAAGGCTAACACGCAAACAGCTCTTTAGACAAATCTCAGTGAAGAAAACGAGGGACAAAGCACATCACTTAGAGTTCAAAATCTTCACTATAAATATAGGCCACCTCGGTTAAGCAGGGAGAGGATTTTTTTGGAAGAGAGGTGTTAGTAGAAATTGGAATTGGAATATTTGTATATTCAATTGTTATTCTGTACAATGATACAATCTGATCTTATATACAATTGAGCCCAACTTGTTAGACAAGTAATATCCTATAATCAAGCTATTGCTATTATTACTTCCTAATATTACGCTAACACCCCCCCTCAAACTCTAGTTGGTATGGTGGATGCCAACTTGAGTTTGCTTAAAAGATCGTTAAAGCGAAGCGGTTGATGCATTTTGGTGAAGATATCGGCAATTTGGTCAACAGATGGGACGAGAATGCAAATGTATGGTACCATTAGCAACATGATGTCGTATAAGGTGGCAATCAATTTCGATGTGTTTTGTGCGCTCATGAAAGACATCATTATGAGAAATTTGGATAGCGATTCATTTGTCGCAATGAAGCATAGTAGCGAGAGGATGTATAACACCCATATCATTTAATAACCATCGTAACCAAAGTAATTCGTATAGCATCGCAGAAGAGCACAATATTCGATTCGGTACTAGAGCGGGAAACAACGGTTTGCTTTTTGCTACGCCAAGAAATAAGAGAATTTCCCAAAAGAAACAATAGCACGAGATCGACGACGATCTGTTGGATCACCCGCCTTGTCAACATCGGAATATCCAGATAGGACCAAAGATGAATTAGCGAGAGAAGTGTAAACCATGGAAGAGAGTTCCTTTGATGTAACGAAGGATTCAAGGATCGCAGAAAAGTGTGATGATCGAGGAGCGGACATAAATTGACTAAGCTGTATGGACAACATATGCAATATCCGACGGGTATGATGAGGTAAACAAGACTACCAACAAGTTGCTTGATACAAGGTGGCATCTTCAAGAGAAGTTCCATCAAGTGGTGTGAGTTTGCGGTTGGGTTCCAATGGGGTTGATTCATCTTACTATTTGTGATACCCGCCGAGAAAGTAAATCGATGCATACTTGGCTTGGGAGAGATAATAGCCTTTTGAATCATGTGAGACTTCTAGACCCAAAAATAGCGAAGAGTACCAAGGTCTTTCATTTCAAATTGTTGACCAAGATAACGTTGCAATGCTAAAATTTCGGACTTATCATCTCCTTAATTATCATATCGTCAACATAAAGCGGCGAGAATTACAATACCATTATCAGTTCACCGAGTAAACAAAGCGTTATCATGTGGACTAGAAACAAAACCAACTTGTGTAAGAGTGGAACCGAACTTGTCAAACCAGTGCCTTGGGCGCTTGCTTCAAACCATATAAGGCTCGTCGAAGCTTACAAACCTTATGAGGAGAATGATAACCGGGAGGTGGATGCATATAGACTTCTTCCATTAAATCACCATGAAGGAAGGCATTTTTGACATCCATCCGGAAGGAGCTGCCATTTACGAATCTGCAAAAGAATAGCCAAGAGACTACGAACAGATGTTATACGAGCCACCGAGCAAATGTTTCTTCATAGTCTATCCCATACTCTTGAGTATACCCTTTGGCTACTAACCGAGCTTTGTAACGATCAACGATTGCCATCGGAAAGAGTCTTGATTTTATAGACCCATTTGCGGCCAATAGGGATCTTGTCTTGAGGAGATCAACTAGGTCCCAAGTATGTGTCTTCTCTAAGGCCCGAATTTCTTGAGACATAGCTTGTCGCCAAATGGGGTTAGTACTTGCTTCACGATAAGAAGTGGGCTCATGGAGGTTGCAATAGCGTAATAACAATGATAATTACTAAGATATGAAGGGGTTCTCTTACCCGAGTTGAATGGCGAGTAGGAATTGCAGTGCGAAATCACCAACCCAATGCAGTTCGGTAGAAGCGGGTGGGAGATGACTAATGTTGAGCTCATCGAATTACCCAATCGAACTTGGAAATAACTCAATAGATGGATCGATGAAAAGATTGACTCAATAGGATGCTTTGAAATTTTGAAAGAGAAGAGAACATTGTATTTTCCCAAAAGGTAACATGGCGTGAGATGCGCAATCTGTTGGAAATAGGATCCCAACAACGATATCCTTTGTGTTCAACACCATAGCCAAGGAAGCAACATAAACGAGCACGTGGTTCTAATTTTGTGTGTTCATGAGGTTGTAAGAGAACAAAACAAGCACATCCAAAAGGTTTAAGAATTGTGTATTCGGGAGGCTTACCAAACAACTTTTCAAATGGAGACAAGTTTTGATGAACCAAAGTGGGAAGTCGATTAATAGTGTAGACAACATTAAGAGCGGCTTCCCCCCAAAAATTCTCTGGACACGAGGCAGAGAGGAGAAAAGCACGAACTGAATCCAGGATGTGTGGGTGTTTCCGCTCAACTCGACCATTTTTTGGGATGTGTGAGGGCATGAGCGTTGAACCACGGTGCCTTGTTGGTGAGAAATTGAAGCAAAGAGGAATCACGATATTCCATTGCATTGTCTCATGCGAAGAGTTTTTATAGCACAAGAAAATTGAGCCTTAATCATATGAGCAAATGAGATGTAAGTTTGAGGTAATTCGGATCAATTTTTCAAGAAATATATCCATGTAAAACGAGAAAAATCATCAACAAATAAGACAAAGTAACGAAAACCATTAATTGAAGAAACTAGGGAAGGACCCCAAATATCCGAGTGAATTAAACAAAAGGTCTTTCTCGAAATAGAATCACTACTCTTAAAGGGTAAAGCGAGTTGTTTTGCAAGTTTGCAATTCAAACAATCAAAGGACTCAAATTTTGTAGATCCTAACAAGCCACGAGAGATTAAGGGCTGAATTTTGTCTTTGGCCGAGGCGTGACCAAGTCGGAGATGCCACCGATGAATGGGGAGATGATAGTAGCTGCAGACACATATTTCTTTGGAATATGAAGAGATTTGAGCTCAAATAGCCGACCCACCCTGCGACCTGTCCCAAGAATCTGTTTCGTTTGTGGATCCTGTGCTGGACACCAAGAGGAGTAAAAACACATTTAGCCCTTGTTCACACAATTGACCAACGGAAATAAGATTGAGTGTCAAATTGGGTACGTAGTAGGTGTCAGGAAGAGTGAGGTTGGGTGTATTTACATCACCAGTATGACTAATGTTCATTGTATCACCACTAGCTGTGTGGATTGGTGGTAGGGAGTGAGCAGGTGAAGCAGAAGGCAATGATTTAATATTAGTGGTCATATGATTATAACAAGCAGAATCATAAAACCAATTAGCATTACCCGAAATAGCAGACATGGCAGTAGAGGTGTTGGTAGAGATAACCTGTTTGAGTAACGCCTCAATATCACTCATAGTAATACTAGGGGAACCTTCAATAGCAGCAGCAGAAATGGAGGACTCATGCTTTGAAACAGATCCCTCGGTGGCAGCAGCGGTAATGGAGGGGGACCCAATCTTTGTGACAGTCTTGGATTTGAAGGGTCCGCGATTCTGTCTCGGCGGTTGTGTAGGACAGTTCTCAAGAATATGGCCAATACCATGACAATACCTGCACTCTATAGTAGGACAATTAGCAAACATGTGACCAATTCGATTACAATTCTTACATGGATGTTGGCTAGACTTTTGTTGTGAGAACCGAGTAGTTGCTAGAGCAGCATCAAGGTGGTGGCTTTTATCCAGATTCAGACGTGTTTCTTCAAAAATAATTTCCTGAATAGCAGTATCCAAAGATGGAAGTGGATGTCGATGCAACAGTGAGGCTCGGACGGATTCATATTCAGGTCGCAGAGCCATAAGGACTTGAATGAGATGAAGATGATCTTCACTGATTTTGGCCTGGGATAGTTGGTGCCAAATTGGTTGGACTTGAGCAAGAAAGTCATTCACCAATTGGCCAGTTTCTTGCTTGATATTGAGAAGTGTAGTCCACAACTGGTAATAGTGAGCAAGTCCAGTAGTTTGGTATCGGCTGGACAAAAAGTCCCAGATTGCTTTGGCAGAATCATAAGTAGCAAATTGAATATGAATAGATGGAGAAGAGGTATTACGAAACCATGTGATGATCTGGTGGTTTTTGCTGTCCCAATCTTCAAGGCGATCGGCAAATTTTGCATCGGTTTCATCTTTTTCCTTGGTTGGTATGGTGATATCTCCGGTGACGACGCGCCATAGCTTGCGGCCAATCAAGAAACTTTTCATTGCTTGAGCCCAGAGGTTGTAATTTGTTCCAATCAAAACACTTGTAATTGGTTTTGAAATGTCAGATTTCTCCATGATAAATGATGCAGAGAGATAATGGAACAAATAGCATATCGGTGGCAGAGACAGAAGCTTCGGAGGAAAAAAAACGGGGCAGATGCAAAACAGAAGGCAGAAGCGTAACCTATGCTCTGTATACCATGTTAGTAGAAATTGGAATTGGAATATTTGTATATTCAATTGTTATTCTGTACAATGATACAATCTGATCTTATATACAATTGAGCCCAACTTGTTAGACAAGTAATATCCTATAATCAAGCTATTGCTATTATTACTTCCTATTATTACCCTAACAGCTATTGCTATTATTACTTCCTAATATTACGCTAACAAGAGGAAGAAGGAGAAGGGTCGAAACTTTGAAGGAGAACTAGGATCAAGAAGAACAAAAATGGGTTCTTGAGATATTTGAGTGAAAGAGTGAGAGAGAGAAAATTTTCATTTTTTTTCTTCTAAATTTATCAGACAGTTTTTTTTGTTTTGTTTTTGTTGTTGTTATTGGTGAGATTTGAGAAGAGCACTCATTATTCAAGGTTTGTTGTATATTATTCTCTCAATATTCTTTTGTTTTATGATTTTTGAATTTGTTAATCTTTTATTTGAAACTCTGTTCATCTTCATGTATACAGAAATGCTATTCAGACAACATAAAACGGACAATCAAGGACAAATACTCTTGATATACGGTGGGTCCCACATGTGAAAAATAAAACAAAAAATGAAAACAAAAATAAAACCCTCTCTCATCCACACACTCTTCTTCTTCTTCTTATTTTCTTCTCCTCTGCAACTCAGTTTTTTCCTTCCTTTCTTTCTTCTTCTTTTTTGTCTCCACTGCGCCCTTCTTTCTTGCAACCCATCTTCTTCTCCTTCAACCATCAGTTTAGTTTCTTCTTTCACGAGGACGAAACCCACACTCTCCTACGTGATATTGAGCAGTGCTAGGTCCTCGTTTCTCGTCTTCAAGTGGACTCGTCTCCTCCTCTCTCCTCGGATTATGTATCTCAATCTCGTAGCATTCGTGAGTAATTTAACGCCTAGTGCCCTGTGTGTGAGTGTGTGCCGAGGTGTGTGAGTGGGTGCCGAGGTGTGTGTGTGTGTGCCGAGGTGTGTGTGTGTGCCGAGGTGTGTGTGCCGAGGTGTGTGAGTGGGTGCCGAGGAGTGTGAGTGTGTTCCGAGGTGTGTGTCTGTGTGGTTTTAGAGTTATTTTTGGATTACTTTTAGAGCAATTATATACTAATTATATAAATCACTAACTTAATTTGCTCTTTATTTTGCAGAAAAGAAAAAAATATGAAAAAATAATAATATTCTAAACTAAAGCCATATATATATATATATATATATATATATATATATATATATATATATATATATATATATATATATATATGGGGCTGCAGCAAATTAGAAAGAAGGCTGGTGGAATTGAGTGATGTGTGGCCCAATA